>OY740770.1:93060530-93694310 GCA_963513935.1 Aphrophora alni
GATTAGAACGGGCGACCACCACCGTTTTAATGGCGTCCATAAAAACAAAGACAAACCCTGTAAAAGCAATGGAACCTCACCAAACATTGGAAAACTGTTTTAGTTTGAAGGTCATACAAAACTTTCAAGATTTTGAGAACAAAGAATATAATATAATAAAAAATTAATTTAAGAATATATTAACTAATTGATTAGTTAGTTTTGAAATTTAATTTACCTTTTGGTATAAACTATAGAAAAATCATCTTTTTTAACGTCTTTGGTAAATAAATAAATATCGATTTTTTATATCTGCTGTTATTTAAACGTTTTAATGTTTATAACTATTTTCTCAATAGACAATTAAAATAATTATATTTTCTACTATGAAATATTTGTTAAAAATTAAGCAATGAACTTAATTTCTATACCCTTATTATTTACATTATCTATTTTTTATACAAGAAGTAGAATTTGAAGCTAAATATATATATATATATATATATATATATATATATATATATTGTTTATATTATATACAGTGTTCAAAAAGTTCCTTTAACACCCTTTACTTTTTTGTTGTTTAAAATAAATTAACAGAATTTTGTATATATCTTGTGGTTCACAACTGGACCTATTTTTTGATGATATATTACAGAAAAACGCCATTTTACATTTATAAGAATTTTGATTGTTCATTATTTTTAAACGGAGCAAAATACTAAGCTCTAGTTTGCGCCATTTACTTTGTCTTTTAATAAACTTTACAATGGTGTGCCACATGACCTACCTTTACAGTTCAGATTTTTAACCCCCCTCGCCTCAATCCCCCAAAAAATTATAGAGGACCAGATATGTCAAAAAGTATGTCCTGTATTCACCAAAAGATACACCAAAGTCTTCTTAATTTATTTTAAGCAATAAAAAAATTCTTTAAAATTTAATGAACAATTCTGAAAAATTAATTTTTCAGAATTTTGATTCTCCATTAGTGTGAATCGGGGCAAGATATTAAGCTCTAGTTTTGCACCATTTACTTTGTCTTTAATAAGCTTTATAATGATGTGCCACATGACCTACGTTCACATTTACGTTTCTTAAATCCCCCCCTCAATCCCCCAAAATCATAGCGGGTCATATATATCAAAAAATACGACCAGTTATGCACTACAAGATATATATAAAATTCTGTTAATTTATTTATAGGAACTTTGTAAACACTGTGTAAATATAAATTATTTTAATTTGTGCGTTAGTCTCATTATTTGACGTATAATGATAGCCAAAGTTATTGAAATTCTTCATAAATTAAGATTAAAGTAAAATTCTCTTAATTTTTGAAGTAAACAGAAAATAGTAGTATCATTGAGTGTACGATATGTAGCTGTACATATTGAGCTATTAGGTACATATTGATCATATTGTACATATTGAGCTGTACATTTTGAGATCAATAGGTAATAATTTATTTCCGAAAGATTTAAAAAAATAATAATAATAATAAATCTAACAACAATTGTTAGATAGAACGTTTACTACCGCATAAACTATATGTAGTCAACATTTGCTGGACGTGAAGAAATTGCAGCAGCTAGAATTGCAACAGAATTTCCTCCATAAATGATGAAAGTCTGATATATCCTAATTACTCTGTAGTAAGAGAATTTTCTTGATTTCCAATCCGAGTTAATAATAATAATATATAGTTACACTATGAAGTGCAGGTCATAATTATAATCCAATTTAGTAAACTATTGGCAGTTACAATAATATTGACATTCTACGAAAGGGGAAAATCAGCGAGTCTTTAATTAGTATTACTGTAGTGAATAAAAAATAAATTTCTTGGTGAGAGGAAAGAGAAAATACTGAAATGAGAAATTAAAAAAAAAAATTTTTTTCACAAATCTTTATACTTCTTTGAATACAGATATCGTATTCACAAATTTGTTCAATGTTTGTGAACTATTTATATTATAATTTATAAGTATGGATTAAACATAACATTATAAAATGTACGAAACATTATATAAATAAATAAAAGATAAGAAACAATATATTTTATACATTCACTGAGAGAGGGGAGGGAGGGAGAGAGAGAGAGAGAGAGAGAGAGAGAGAGAGAGAGAGAGAGAGAGAGAGAGAGAGAGAGAGAGAGAGAGATAGAGAGAGAGAGAGAGAGAGAGAGAGAGAGAGAGAGAGAGAGAGAGAGAGAGAGAGAGAGAGATAGAGAGAGAGAGAGAGAGAGAGAGAGAGAGAGAGAGAGAGAGAGAGAGAGAGAGAGAGAGAGAGAGAGAGAGAGAGAGAGAGAGAGAGAGAGAGAGAGAGAGAGAGAGAGAGAGAGAGAGAGAGAGAGAGAGAGAGAGAGAGAGAGAGAGAGAGAGAGAGAGAAGGTTCAACACAATTGGGCTTTGTGCAGCAGTGCAGAAATGACATAATGGTCGGGGAACCATTACACATTGTGAAGCTTCATTGGTCAGCACATGTAACACTAATTCGCCCTCAGACAACCCTAGTTAGGTTACAGCTGGAGGCTCCCACATGCACCCTCGTTACTTCCATAGAGGATTATTCACTACGTACTATAACACAGTTAACTTTCTGATGTTGTATTATAAAATGTACTTAATATCATAATTTTTCTGGCAGTATTGATTATAAACAATTGGCATTTACTTTTGTATAAATGTTTTTAAAAGTCAGATAATTTTTCTGTCATATAACATTTTCAAAAGTAAATGTGATGATGATTTTTTATTGGGATATATTTTTAAAAGTATCAATTTCAGGCGAGATACTCTAAAATATTTAAACCTCACAAAGTATATATATATATATATATATAATATATATATATATTTATCTATCTGCGATTAATTTTAAGTCTTAAATTAATGAAAAGTGAAAGAAGAAATCCGTCTTTCATGAAACACCATTTAACAGGTGTAGGAACATTGGAAGTCAAGAGTTGTACGTTCTTACACATAGTTAGTATAAACAAAGTTGCTTTCCTAATAAAAATTAAATTCTATTTTTTATAAAAGTTATACCTTGGATCTCTGTGTAAAGAAAAGTGGGTTAGCGAATTACAACCGTTAGTTAATTGTCAGTCTACAAAATCTTTTTCCTGGCTTTCTTTATTCACAACATTTGATAGATTTTTGTATGTGAACATATTTTGGGCATATATGAACTCGTTTATTTTTTTATTTTTTTAAGTCTTATAAATTTAGATATATTTTAATATCTGCCACAATATTTTTGTAGATTCTAATAGATTTAGATGGATTATGGGTTGTAATGGATTACAACCATGTGAATTGGATAAAACAAATGGGTTATATAAGCTTATTAAAATTTTAAGTTGAAAATAATAGGGTATCTAATTCTAGTTTAATAAAGAATTTCTTAGAATTATAAAAATAGAAATATATCATTTAATTAAACACAAAATTAAAAAATTAATTTGTGACTTTTCAAATAATTTGATTAAACTAATAGGGTAACTTGATACATATGTCATGATGTTGGTGATATGTTTTAGAATTTAAAACCCGTAGTTTTAAAAGAATTAAAACATTACTTCTTAAAGAATTTTTTTAAAGAATTCATTAAAAATTACTTTTAAAAATTGAGAAATGTCTTGACTTCGTATAATGATTAAACTTTCTTCTAAACTGAATAGTTTACCTCATTATATAGTTTTTTAGCTGTAAATGAATAGGAGTTAATAAAACTTGTTAAGTTTGGTCTGGGAGTTAGAAATTTGTATCCAGAACTAATTGACGTTATATGGACTTGAAAATGCCTTCTTCTACAGAATATACTCAGCACCTATGCGTATATAGACGTGTACATAAGAGTATAACCAAGGTGTGAAAAAGAGGCCTAGATGGATTCGTTCTATCTTTATTTTGTAATCTTTTGTACTAATTAAACAGGATACAGATTTGAAATGTACCCCCACCCCACATATCATTCTATAATCTAACCAATATATATATATATATTAAAGGCACTACTCACCACGTCTGGTCGCCTACACGGACTGTTTACTTCTTCTGTGGTGTAGCTTGGTCTATGGAACTTAGCTACAGTTCTGATCAGCTGTTCGCTACGGTAGGGCAAAACGTTGCTCAGGTAAGTCCACCTTCAACTTTCGGTCCCGAACCAAGTGACATCGACACACTTTCTAATTATATATCTATGTTGTGGATAAAATAATGTATTGCAAGTTTTTCGCAGATCTAGCCCTTTTGACTTACCCTGTGCTCAACAAAGTGGTTTTTGGAACTATTTCTGTCTATCTATATTCCTTCTAAACAGTGATATTCGTCTCCTCAGCGCCGAGGGCATGAATTATCAAAGGGTCTGCTCAGTGATGCAGAAGGTTAATATCATCTCAATGAGTTTAATCGGTGAAGGAGTAAATATTTGTCATAGGTTTATTAAACTAAAAATACAATTTCACTAGGTATGAGAACAGTGTCAATATTGCACGGGCATAGTTTTAATATTTTAATATTATATATTTACATTTTTATGATATACTTCCTTCACAGCTGTTGTGGGGTTGTAATAGGTTTATTTAAAGGACAATAAAAGACAACGCACTGAAACTGCCTTTGGTACAACTTAGGAGTGCAATGACTCATGGAATATGGTTAGGTTAGGTTAGGTTTCCAATTTGGCTGTCAAAACTGTCAGATTATGCCAGGTAGCCCGCTCGGCGCTGGAGAGACGGAATCTACAGCCCAAACGAGTGGGCAAATTTTAATCAAGTTTAGTATGTGGGCACATTTTCACCATATCTGGAAGATATTTCATTTAGTTTAATTTTGTTTTACGATAAATGAAAAGTAGAAGATGCTATAAAACCAAAACACTAAATAGCAAGTGTATTGCATTAGTATCTCCCTAAAAAGTTATCTGCAAAAAAATGTATTATAATTTCTCTAATATCCTATCAGTTCGGTTCAAATTGTAATGGAATGTGAAAATTAATGTCACAGACCTGTATGTCAATCACAAATTAAAAAAAAATATTGTTCAGAATTATTATACAAAAAACAAAAAGAACTTTGACCCCATCATTAAAATGTCCATTTATTTCTAGGACCAGTTGAAGGCAGAAGCGAAGGAAATTTAGGCACAATTTAAACATAAATGTAAATAATATTCTTATCCAATTTGTAAAATATTTATAAGGCGGGAGGATACCAGCTTATCTCTCTAAAAAATACACGGGGAAAAAATCAATCAAAAAACTTTTTATTTTCTTCTCGTAGAATAGATGCATTTTCTCTGGAAATGGCATCGAATATTATTTTTGATTTCTTGAATGGGTGTTTGAGAGTGTCAGTGTAATGTTTTTTTACCTTTTATTTACTCCGGTTTTTGTCAAATAAATTAATACAAAATTATATGTTGGCTTTTAAAATCTGTAGAAAAAAAAATATTTAAAAACCATTGTGTTATACAGGTGCCGCATCCAAAAATCACACGCAGCAGTCTGTTAACCCACAACTAAACAATATAGGTTAGCCACATGTTTAATTTCATGTGGTAATAAAAAGAAGAAAATACGTGTGAGTTTTTAAACAATTAAAACCAAAACAAGTCTCACCATAAACATATAATTACTCAAACCTGAGATGTAAAGGAGTTGTCGACATAGACCTACATGGTCGAGTGTCCCACGAATTAGGTTTACTTTCTAAAAAAGAAATGTAACTTGTTAATATAATGTGTTCAAACATCCACTTTGTACAGAAAAATATTGTTATACTTTAATGTTACGATTTTATTTTAAAATGTAGTGTATTTTTTCTTTACACAAAACTCATCATAACTGAATGAAAACTTCATTGCGATTTGAAAGTGATTGAAACAATTCTTTGAGAATATAAAATGAACGCAAAAAATATTAAATGAAGTTATAAATTTGTAAAATGAAACTTAGTTTCTGAAATCGTACCATGAGTTTTTAAAAGGTAAAATAAATTAAAACATTTGTAACTGGAATAGTTACATTTAAGTCATATTAGATAAATACTTCAAACCGTTTTAATTGAAACCATGATCTCAAACTCATTGTACATGATAATGAGCCCATGGTAGGTCTATTGCATTTTGTTTTATGTGCGAGAGATTTCTGGTTCGATATCGTCATTGAGTTGGTGCTTGCATAGTTACTGTGTTAACCCAACATTGAATGGGAAATGGAGAGCTACGATTGATAGGGCCATGATGGACTGATGTTTATTATTTAATACATTATCATCCCATCAATACTATCTACTTTGTATAATTTTTGGTTCACTTTATTTGTATTTTATATAATGTGAGAGTTATTAAAGGCCACATTGGTAATGATTTTTGTTATATATAGGCTCTACTTATGAATTATCAGCTGTTCCAGTGGAGAGATTCGCGTGGAAATCGGGCTATCTTTGAATATGATTACTCGTTCAAATATTCCTTTAAAAATCCATTTCAAAATAATGTAAGTGGTAAATACTTTCGTTAATTGGAAAAGCGGCTAACAGAATGATGATAGCACACCGTTGTACGCTCTATTTAAATAAAAAATTGTATTGTCAGGAGTCGTTTCCCACAGCGGGGCCTAAATTAAACCCAACAATCGCTTTGGACTGTGAAGCTATTGAAATATTTATTTCGATTATAAATAACGTTTTAATTTTGTACCCACTTTCTTATTGATCAAATGTATGTCTTTGCTGAACCGTCAAAATGTAAGGGATAATATGAATTTCCGCTTAATCACTAGCAAAAAAATTGTTACAAGTTGGGAACTAACTAATGCACCGATTAAAAAAGTTTATATTATCAGCCCTAACACGGTGTTCTTATCTTATAATGTATAATTCTACAATTTCCATCTAATGTTGCCAAGATATTCTTCTATGTCAATAATAGAGGCCGTGTTTACAGGACCAGCTAGACCTAAACTAATTTCCATTTCCAAACATATTATTTCCTCAAATATGAAAGTGAATTAAGGGTCGTATGTTTTTTTCACGTTCCTTTTGTGACTTTTAAACATATGCAGTAGATCATATTTGATTGAATTGGCTAAATCATTTTTTGAAGAAACACTTGGTAACAAATGTCAGGTTTGAATACGTCGCCGGCACTTTAAAAACGTTTACTATTTATTTGTTAAAGGTATCTAGTAACTAAAAGTATTTATAGATAAGAAGAAACTACCATGAACTGTTTTAAATGGAAATAGTTTCAAACTAAGCGTTTCTGGATACATATTCATTGGAACTTTTTACTTATTTAAATGACATGAATATATCTTAAAATGATTAGCACTTTCTAAACCATCAAACATTTTTTGGAGAGGTGGACTGGAGGATTTTCATTTTATGATACACGGTCTCAATTTTTATGGTCAAAAGGCGAGCTATAACACTTTTCATTTTTTTAAATTAAAAACTTCACTATTACGACCTTATTTAGTTTTGCTATCATAGCAGCATAACAAAGAAACCCGATTTCCATAAAAATACGTTTAATATTACCATAGATAAAATATTATAAAATTGATAATATTATCAACATCCGATCATTCGATTCAAAATATGGATTGCATTAAAACTGTAGGTTAGTTCGCTACATTGTGTTAATTATGTATGCACGATTGAGATAATGTGAACCACTCAGCTGTAACACGTGTGACAACGATTTATGATATTAAAAAGCGGTAAGTTGAATCGATTTACATTTAGATATGTTGATAAAAGTCCTATTTTATAATATTTATATTAAAATTTAAAAAATAATATATTATTTTTTAATTTAAAGTTTAAAATGACATTAAAGGTCACGAATTTTTGTTGGTATGTTTGTATGTGCAACCTTAACCTTGCTATATATATGTCGATGGTTGAACTGCACAAAAAAACCGAGGAAGAAAGAAACTCTCGATAATCTCTTCAAACGGCCATTTTATTTTCAATAACGATTATACTCAACTAATCTTATAAACTAATTTACTTAGTGATCTGAGTATGAAAACCTCCTTGATTTATATAATAGGTTTGTAAATACCTTGAAATGGTCCGTCAGAGTTTCATTGTTTCCCTTCTATATAGATTTGGGCATTATGTCATCGTCATTAGCATACAAAACGTTTACACCCATATAAGTGTGCGTTAACCTCTTTAGAAATTATAATTTTGATCCGATTTTCCTCAAATTTGCTATTTGACTCTGTTTTATAAATCGTTGGACAAGTTTGTTAACAATCAAAATTGGATTGTAATAATAGTTGACTTTCTTCCTTTTTTTAATAAAGTTTGTTGGAATACTTGCTAACTGAAATTGTCTGATAATATCTCAAAACTTCTTTAATTGTGCACTTATAAAATCTCTATCTAATGGTGCCCTAATTTGTTTTTATATGATACAAAATATAAGAGTTCTTATGGAAAAACAAAATCCAAAAAAAAATATAACTTCAAAATAAGATAAAATCTAAAAACGATATATTCTACATGTACGATGTAGATTTGAAAACGTTTTTTCAAAACAACTATTTGTAAAGTGGAATTTCTGGTTAACGAATTTCTTCAACGACTCATAAATCTGACTCTACACAAAAATTACCTAAAGCATCCGATGCCCGTAGCAACTGTATTCAAATATCTAAAACTATGATTAGGTCGCGTTACCGCCATGAGTGCAAACAACACTGCGAAGTCGGATAGAACCAACTAGTGCTACCGTTGAAGAAGTACTCTGTATGTAAAAAGAAAATCAGATATTTCGATAAAGATCTTGACAGCAAACTAACTTCTTTAAACACGTCAAACAAATAATTATCAAAGTGAGATCAGTTTGCCCTCTATCTCTTAAAACTAGATTGACCACGTACATTCATCCCAGGTCAACATACATAGTCTCTCAAAAACAAGACTCTTTACAAAATGATAATTTTTTAACTAACACAATGTCCATTTTAAAATCAATCTCAGTAATACAAACATGTCCCAAAACATAAAAGACACCACAATCGAGGAGTTCGTCAAAAAATTGACGAAAACCCTATCATCAAGAACAGAAAGCTACAAACACTGACACCTGTCATTTATTTAATAAAACCACTCGCAAGAGCGCTGAAAAAGACACTTGTATGTATCAGTTGTTACATCAATAACACTTTTAATCAAAATCAAGTTATTCAACTTGAATTTATAAAATCAAATAAATTTAAAAAACAGTGTTGGAATGCTTATCTTTGTTTCCCAAAATAAATTTAATTTGAAATGATTACCTTCGATCCCTACACAGTCATTAAATTCATAGTCAAAATAATATAAAATTATTTTGTAGCAAATGTTTTTACGAAACTTAACATTCATAGAGGACTGTAACCACTGTCCAAGGCCCGTGGGGGCAGAAGTGAAGAAAAAGGAATTGTATTTAAATATTTTTCTTAATTTTTGAAGGATACCCAGTAAGTATCTCTAGTATATTGGATGCTATTGTATAATATAATTGAAAGTAGTTTAAATATATTATAACTTTATTCGACCTAAGAAATATATTACATTTGTTTATTATTATTATTATACTTAAAGATGCAATGCAAGAATTCTATAGTCGTGATGTAATTGTTGGAATTTACCAAATTCTCCATTCACGCTTATCAGAGTCTAGATGACCTGACACTTGCCAATCTCGTTAATCTGTTCTCACAGGGAGTTCAGAATTCTCTAATTTGTAAAACTTAGACTGAAATAATTTAATTCAGTTATTTTATGTTCGTGTTGCAAATTTCTTAAGCTCGTTTATGAACATCTTCACACATGGCGTTGTTTTGATTTTTGGGTAAACTTATTCATCGTATGCCGCGCTCGTACTTCGGCATTCGTTGGTTTGTGATGATAAACTGACAAACTCGCTTCGCCCGTTTGCATTCTTGAACCCTTAGGTTTTTATTTTGTTCGTTGTATCTAATCTCGGCCTACGCATAATTTGTTTGTCTGTGCTGGAAGTAAATTTCATTTAGTATCTTTAAAAATTCTATACAGATTTTTACCAATCGCTTAGGGACCTCGGATTTGTTTCTGGTTTTCACTAATATAAACAACAGGTCGACTTAGCAATAAAGAGAACCGTATTAAAAAATGTGATACACGTCAAAAAATGAGATCGTAAATTGATTCGCAACGAGTTTATGTTATGTTTTGGAGCATTTATTGTTTCTCAAGGAGGAGAAATTAACGATTTTTTTAAATAACGTTGTCCTTGTTTTTCATTTTAATATCACCAAGGCCTTGCATTAAGAGACAAAATAAAACGATAATTGACATAACTTATAAGGACACACTCTTGGTGTTTTAGAAGCACATACATAGAGAGCAAGAGAGAAGCATCGTACCGAAACTCAATTTCTAGTAAAGATTTTAAAGCTGAAATTAGTAGTGGCTTCGAGCATAAGTAACGAGTTCAAGGTTAAACAAGGGAAACATGTCAAGCGAAACACCCCTTTCATGTTGTTGAAGGCTGGAGGGAGTTCCTGTAAACCTGAAAGCTATTTGAAAAAAGTCCAAGTTTTTTAGTAAGATCCACTAAAAAACATATATAGAAGTTGTTACATAAGGGTTGCGTATGTAGCCTACAAGATGAATTTAAAATGTACTTTTTTTAAGGGACTCTAATAACTTTTTTAGAAAAGGCTAAACTATCTTTTCAAATATGTATGTTTTGATCAAATAATTGTAATTATTTCAATTACAGTACCAAGATATTTGGTATTTACTGCTAATTCAAAATATCAGTAATTAACTCGAGTAGCAAGTTTCAATAATAATGGAATTATTGTTCTGGTTTTCTTTCATTCGGTATATTATAAAATAACAATCAGGTTGTATCCTGTGTTTCAGATAACAGAATTTAATGCTACATTTTTAAATGATAAAAAAGTAGACGGTTAATTTTATATTTCAACAATATTGCCAATCTTTATAGAATGAAAAAATATTTAAATTTTCCGTTCTCTATAAGGTATTTGGTAATAATACTTTAATGAAATTTCAACAATGGAACTTTAATCGATTCTAGTAACTATGGATATAATATGAAGGGAAATAATTATAATAATCAGTGTTTTATTATTATGTACAAAATGTAAAAACACTACAACAGCTTGATCCACGGATTGGAGTTGGGTTGTTCAACAAAAGATAATTTACAATACAGGATAATACCAGTAATATAATATTCAAAACTAAAATAATTAAAAATATATAATTCAATCTAATATAAAATTATTATTATCACACTTTAAATATTTACATTTTTTTAAATACATGTGTCTACTACTGAGTTATGCAGTACACACCTACACACTCATACATTACACAACTATACACACCATCAGCAAATAAACTAAATTATTTTATGAGGTGATCAAAAGTTCAGCAAGTGAAAAGGCTTTTCAAATTGCAGAACAAGTCAATACGGCCTATGGCTCAAATAAATAACTCAGAACGTCCCAGAAATGCGTTTCGGGACTTAGCCATATTGTTTATCGTTGAAATAATTTTGCAATCGTTTTTTTAACTCGATCATTTTACTCTATGGGAGAGTTCTTAAACCATGGTGAGTTTTAGAAGTTTCACTTTGCTGAAGACATTTTTCTTTTTTTATGTGATGTAACTTGAGTGTAGTATTTATTTATTTACATTATTATTATTGAATTGATTTATTTGTTATACTATCTTTATCTTATATATAAATTCATTCATTGTTTTGATTTATATTAATTTATAATTTTGTTCCTGTGAAAATTTTAAATATGTTTATGTATGTATAATTGTTAAGTGTCTTGTAGTGAAGGTATGATTTATGACTTCTTGTATACAATTTTACTGCCACCCACAATGAAAAATAAATGAATGAAACAACCTAAAAACATATAAAGAAAAATATGTGAGACTGGAGAAAACAAATATACAAAGAAAACTACACAAAACAAAATTATAAATAGTTAAATTCTGCGATCAAATTCTAAACCCTCGTTCAAAAATTTCCTTAGGCTACGCCAACCCCTTTCCATTCGTGTGCTTTAAAAACTCTCCTTTCTTCAATTCTCCTTTCAAAAACCAAAGATTTTTTTCTATAACGGACCCATATTGGTCATCTAGCAACACAATGGAAATCATTTTCAACCTCCTCTAGATTAGACAGAGAACACACAAATATTTTCAAAAAGCCGCCCAGGATTTATAATTAAAGTGAATTAATTCAGGCCTGGCTTTAAAAGCCCAACACATTGTAGCTATAGAGACTTTATGATAAGGTATTACCTAATGCCGAGTTCAAGGTCTAAGAACTATATAGTTGATAATATTTTGACCCCTGCGCAGCCTGAATACAAATTTGTCTTTCATCCTTTTTGACGGACTCTAATATATACATAAACTGATCTTGTAACCCCTGCCCCACAATCAGGTCCACGCCATAATTTTGACCTAGCAATTTCCATTCTTTTTACACTTTGTTTTTATTTACCATCTGCTAGGATGTTAGCTAACTTGTTAGGTGGCAAACGTGTCACTTGTATTATGTAATTTATTAAATTAATTTCTAATGTATAAATAAATATCTTTCCCATCCCGTTTCTTATAACAAAGTTTAATTCAGAGTATTGTTGGGTAATCGAAAAATTCGTTAATAAACAAACGTAATATAATATATACAAAAAAGATATTATCTTCAAGATGATTACTCTCCCGATATCCCAATACCTGACACCCATAACTGACTGTCGCTCTTGTAATCACAGTAAAGCCGAAGTATCTTCATACTTAAAGAAATTTTATTATAAATGAGAAGATTTTGCCACAAACTATTTATTAATAATTTGTCCTAGACGTGTTTATCTATTAAGTGTGGATTCCAAGATAATTTCGTAGTTAAAATTAATCCAAGATATTTATTTATTAATTATTTAAATATATATAATAATTTATACCACCTTATGTTATTTATTTACCACCTCTATGCAATCACCTTTAAAAAACAAATTATCATCATTATTCAGTTTACAAACTTTTCTGATAATCATGATTTTCAATTTACAGAAATTTATTTTTAAATTTCAAAAGTCCCAATACGTCTCAAGGTTACATTTCATAATCTAAAGCTAGTTTTATTAAAACAATGTCGTCAGAATGTCTTGAATTGACTCCCTCAATATTACAACCTGGTAAGTCGTCCACAAACAATGAAAACTGCACAGACTTAAAATAAAAACCTGTCTCAATAGTATAAAAACCACCTGTAAATCCATCCTCACACCAGAATCTCACTGTTGTAAAAAGCTTTCAAGTTCTGCAACATTCGAATAGAAACGCACAAGCAAGACAATTCAAAAAACATAGCATTCCAGTCTGTGGTATCATAGGCTGATGTAAAGTAAACAAAGAAACAATCCAATTTAACTTGTTTGTAGCCAGACGCAATATAGCTGGAAAATCAATAGTAAAGTACAGTAACCCTTTCTAATTTAGCAATTGCTTGGAATTCATTCATTATTTCGCGCTCAATCACCCAAAACTTAAGCTTATCATGCAATAAACTTGTGTATATTTTGGCGGTAGAATCTATATAGGATAAACCTCTATAATTTTTACATGGTTAATACCTGTTTTTATATAAATAAATAAAATATTAGAATTATATTAGCCTAAATATACTTTGAAGGATATAATTTACAGGATGCAACTCGTTGAATAATGTTCACGTATACTGGTAGATGAAATGTTAATGGAAAGCGAAATGGAGAGGGTAACAATTTTATAAAGCGTGTGAAAGAATTTCAGTTTCCAAATCATCTAATATTGAACAATGGCGAGGTGATATAATCAATGTGTATAATAAGCTAAGTTATAAAATATTTTTAATTTAAATTATTACACATAAGAAATTAACAACAATCTGTAAACTACGTTGTTATGATAATTATATCAGACAACCTTGATGGAATGTTCTCGTTCAAATTGTTTTATGTTACAGAACATTTGGAAATGGTCGTCTGACACTATCACAACCTACTGAAATACATTTAATGTTGGCATTCTGTAGCAAAGTACGTTAATCAATTATGCTTGACATCGCCGTATAGTTTTGTTCTCGAGGAACTGGGAATAAGATATTTCCAATATAATCAATAAAGTTGAAAAAGGCTACAAAAAATTAGATAACTAAAAAGAAGAGTAAAAAACTAAATCAGGCCTAACCCTTCCATTCGTCCATTAGTTGTAGTATATTTTATTTTTTACCAAGTGGTGCATTTTACTTATGTTGACATTTTAGCTTTTTTTTTTATTTTTTCTCCTGTTGGTCTATTTTTAAATTATTCTAAATACGTACGATAAATAGAATTTACTGTCTTGATAAACTGTTAAAACAGATGTGCCAACATCACTTTTACAAGTACGAAATGTTACATACGGTAATTTCGTGTTGGCAAAAATTATAACTTCCAAAACATTGAGCTTCTGGATTAATTAATTTTGTCGCGTTGCAGCTAAGGTAACAGAAAGAAGCAGAATTGCTGTGATCCTAAGTCTTACAAAATGTCCCCTCCATTTGTTCAACCACTAATGATTATACCCCAATTTAAAAAAAAAAAAAAAAAGAAGAAACATCCGCGTTCACGTGATCTTTAAAATTATCTTTTAACGATAATTCTGAGATGAATATTTACATCAGTACAATTGCTCAAGTGTCGCATTATTCTTATGGGAGATGAATCCAATATGGCGGAAGTGGAGCAGAGCCTTAATGATAAAAATCTTCACCGACGTTTGTCATTGTAGCAGATGTTGGACATAGTTGCTTATTTTAAATTATTGTTATCAACTTGTAAATTATGTTCTATTTAATTTGGTACCACTGAAAGATGTCCAATAGATAAAAAATAATTCATGGAATATCGTTTGTCATAAGATGTAACCATAATTTTGAAGAACCATAAGTTAGAATTGACAATTAAAATCATACAATATGCTATTCCATGAATTGTGCATTGTGATTAAATATTAAATTTTAGTTGTATTTTACTCAATATAACAAGTAACTAAGTTTTGGTATTTGTGGAATATATTTGTTTTTCAAAAATAATTAATTGTGATACAGATTGGAATACCAGATTTTGTTAAAACTATAATAGACATATTTTAGACATCCAGGATGCATAAATTTGTATCAAATAATGAAAAAAGCTATACTACTAATATATAAAATCTTATTTTCCTTAAAAACAGATCTTATTAAAAATAATATAACAAATATTACCAACTGAACCAAAACTAAGAATTGAGAAACAAAATTTAGTAATCAAAAAGCGAATTTGACATTAAAAATATCTCTAAAAACAAGCCCTTATCGATTTGAACGAATTTGGATATACCTTGAAAATAGCAAACAGATTGACTCAAAAGTATTACAGAACATTGACTATTGTCGTTGAAGGTTTAGTTTTAAAGTTAGATAATATTAAAATAGTTATATTTATAATATACATTTTTATTCATTGTTTCTTGATCGAGTTGAAGTCCTGGAAAGTTCGTGGACTATATTAAAAAATTGATTGCTCTTTAGCGCCTTCATTTATGTACTCAGACTACTCAACCAACGTGACAGTAGCACAGATTGCTAAGATATAGCAGGAGGAACTTAATTCATTTTTTTTAATGTTATTTAAAAGCGAAAAACCTCTCGCTCATCATCGTCATATAAAAAAAGAAGAAAATACCATAAAATAAAGACTCCCTAGCCCTAGAATACTCTGATAGCTTCGTACGAGAACAAGAGTTGGTCAAGAGAGACCTAACATTAAAGAGAGGTATCTAACCCAAAACAACGAGATTTACAACCCCTAGATATATAAATAATTAATTTTCATGTTGGAAATAAATCATATTGTGTCAGATTGCAGCCATATGGGTCAGTCCTACTGCGGTTTTATTCTTCATAAATGTGTTTACAGCAGTTTTAAGAGGGTTGGGAGTCTTAAAGTACAGTTTAAAGAAAATCTGACCAAACACTTTTTGTAAATTAACTCATTCCCAACACATTTTAGAGTAAAATCTCAAGTTTTTTTTGTTATAAATTTACCTAATATCCTGAGATGTGTTGCATTTCGTGTAATTTTTTGGTGAGTTTAGAGTTGTTTTTAGATTATTTTTATTTAAAAAATTACACAAAATTACCAAAATTCAGATACAATTGAGAAATCTTGGCCGCCGTCATCAAAGGCTCAATTTCAAACAAATACTATTTACATTGAGGACGCGTTTATGGCACAAGCAAAACATACTCAACCCTAATTCAATATTTAAATATTTCTTCAAAGTGGTGTCTATAGTTAGTTTAAGACTGACAACTTCCGAACTGACATTTTTGATAACGAATAGTTTTGGTAGTTTTTTATTTGGTTGAAAGTTTTGTATTTGTGCACAGTTTATTCTCCCTGATTTTTTTCACTCTTGCGGTCACATTTATCTGTTGTTAATATTAGTATAAACATTCTTTTGCTTTAATCAATTTATATTTATAAAAAATAACTTCTTCTTGATTTAAAGTAAACTGTGCAAAACATTGCACAAACCTACCCCATCCTTAATACCAAGTACAAAACAAACCCTTATTAATCGTCACCAAAAATGCCAGTAGCTGTTTTTGTTAAAAATGCTAAATCCACATTTTTTAAAATTATTTTTGAATCTAATTATTTGTTTGTTTTGTAATAATAGACATAGGTTTGTGTCATTAATATTGTTATTACACTAAAATTCGAAATCTGTAGGCCCAAAATTTCATCCAAATTTTGAGTTACCAAAATATTAAAAACGTCCCTAGGTATAGCTAAAATACACCCAATTACGAAATTTGATTAAAACCGGTTCACGCGTTTGGCCAGTACGACCACTGAACATACAACAGATTACAAACAGACAGAATCAAAAACCACTTTTTGGACTCAGGGACCCTCAAAACTGATAAATCCGCAAAAAACTCAAAATCGATTTTTTGACCAATCACCCATCGGATTTCTGACATCACTTTCTCTACTACTACGTAGGGGATATATGGGGAAATAAAAAGCAAAATAAAAAAATAATTACACTTTTATTAGCTGTTCTAGATTACTTAATTCCTTAGATAAGGCAAATGTGTTTTTTATGGAGATTCGATCAGAAATTAACGCCATTTTATGACTGCGTGTTGCATGTTTTGATTTCTTTCGTTCTTTAAACTAACTGAAAAGTTTTAAATATTTTGTGGTTTTCAATATAACTTTTTTCTATTTTTGTCGTATATAACTCGTTTGTGAATCAATGGATATACATTTTAAAAACTGTACAAAACCAGCTGTTCTCTTTCGTTGTACAAGTTTGGTTGGTATATATATATTTCGAAATTTAATAATCGCCGTCATTTTAAAATTCATTGACCATTTATTGTGGTTAATGAACTTCTCCAACTGTTTGTAAAACCAAGTGTACGTTTAAATATTAGTAAAATCAGTAAAATTGCGACCCCTAGAGCGTTCAATAGAGCACGCGCAAGCACGCCCACACACACACACACACACAGATTAGAATATTAATAAGTATTAAGGTAAATAAACAAAACACATTTATAAATAAATATTGAGCTTGACTTGTGAGATAATATTAGATAGAACAAAACTTGAACACAAGATCTCACAAAATTCGTTTACCTAATCAAACGTGTTTCATCACCAAAGTCGCCATCCTCAGGAAACGCGTTTGATTAAGTAAACATAATTTTTGTGAGATCTTGTGTTCGAGGTTTATTCTATATAAAATACATTCACATAAACTTTGTGTATTTTGGTCTCTGCGTTTCTAATATAAGAAAAAATCCTTTTTAGTAAAATCATAAATTAAAGCCGTTTGGCAAATTCTTACTTCATATACCGTGAGCCGAAAATGGTGACAAACTATTCCTGTCGGTATGATCGGTTAACATTTCATGGTCTCGGTCTTCCATGATTACTTGAAGAGAATCCCAGTATTATAAATTTACTACGAATTATTGCAATCACAACCAATCCAATTTTCTGACTTTATAAAATACGAAGAGTTTTGTTGCACAAACACGTCCTTTGACTACGTCTGCTATTGATTTAAAAGAGCAATCTAACTTGCAGACAACCTCGACAATTAATTGCAGGATAGGGGTTAATGTCGCCTGGATTAGACATATCTCTGACAGAAATTTTCTTGACATGAAGTTAGTGTCATGAGCGTTCTAATTCGGCTACTCTTCAATCTCCCCATATGAGTTGTCCTTGAGAAAATGTATATTATACAGATTCAAAATTGTATTGCAATATTTCGGGAATCGATTCTAGACGCAAACATTTAAAAATCTTTATATAAACATGTGCCAAAAATGACTCGTTGTCTAGTTACGGCTTGGGAAATAGATCGCCCTGATTTATGTGCAAAGAGTGAGTGAAGCCAAACTTTCTTGGGAACCAAATTAATCAGGGGGGGGGGGAGAATGGTTAATTTTTGTTTTTTAAATTTGAAAAATGGAATAAAATAAGTTGTAGAAATGTATCTCCAGTAATTTTTGAAAAAAAAAGGTCAATAAATTGGAACCGAACTGCAAATTGGAGAGAGAGAGAGAGAGAGAGAGAGAGAGAGAGAGAGAGAGAGAGAGAGAGAGAGAGAGAGAGAGAGAGAGAGAGAGAGAGAGAGAGAGAGAGAGAGAGAGAGAGAGAGAGAGAGAGAGAGAGAGAGAGAGAGAGAGAGAGAGAGAGAGAGAGAGAGAGAGAGAGAGAGAGAGAGAGAGAGAGAGAGAGAGAGAGAGAGAGAGAGGACGAATTTGTGTAAGCCTCATGCGCTAGTTAGCCTACCTCCACTTTTGTATCAATATATGCAGAACTTCCATCTTCACAAAATGAGAAGAAATGTAAAACCTACAAAAATTAACTCATCAATGATCAAAACATATTAGACTTATATTTTAAAATATTTAATGTTTTCAAATAATATTAGAACCTTATTTATATTAGAAATTTTACTAAAATTCTGTGCACTTTAGTTATTTTTTATTATCATCAATTAAAAAAAAAAAACTTACTTAAACACTTACATTTTATGTGCGGCCCATCTTATATTTCGGCTTTCTGGGATTATGGTGTTAAAATGTTGAAACGAAATTTGATACTTTACCGTTTTCAGATTATTCGAAAATCAAACAAACTTTGGATGTCATAACGTTCAATTTTTCGTATTTCTGTTTGCAAATTTGCTTTCAAATAGATTTTCTTACCTATTTCATTAATTAATTTCTTCGGTATTCTAGTTGTACTGTAAGAATGACTTTTTCATTTTCGCTTTAATATTGGTTGAAACATCTGATCATCGACGCAACTTTCTACAAATAAAATGACGTTAAAAGATTTTAAATATTCTCATTTTTACCTATACCAATAGTGCAGGACGAAGTATAACTTTAATTTTATATATTTTTCATAGATAAATTAACGTAACGATAAATGAAAGTTATTGAAAAAATTGAAAAGTATCCGTAATGTAAACCTATATTATTTAAGTACCGGTATTAATGAAACTAAATTATAGCTTACTTTCCTAAAACCAAGTTATAATTGAATTTCCTAACAATAGGTCAGTTTCCTAACTGACCACTATTTTGTCATTAGTTTCTAGTCATGAATTACATTCGTACCGTTGAGTAAAAAATTCAGAATTGTTTGTGACAACAGTTTTTAAAATAAGATTTAACACACACATGATGACACATCTCAGATCTAACATATTCCACACCAAATGTGACCAAAATCGGTCCTTCCGCTCGCCCACTAAGTGGCTACACAGACGGATTATAGACGTCCTTGCTAAAACCACTTTTTTAAAGCAGATCCACAATGGAATTTTCTTGTTTAATTTGATATAGATTTTTCAGATTAGATAACTTCTTTAATAACAATGATAAGTTCAAAATAATATGAGTTTCTATATATAATTTTTAATTTAGTCTGTTATTATAGAAAGGGAGAAATACACTTTTTTTTTAAATATCGCCGCACCTACTTAGTATAGGCGGCCCGCACAACGTCCGTACTGCCAAGGTTGCCGCTAGATCGCGTGTGGGCAACACCAATGCATCTTGATTGGCCAAATACAAATTCAGCTAGCGAAAGCAACAAAAAGGACCATAAATAATCTGAAATATATCTACAGTAAGACTAATGAATATTCCAATCGTTCTTCTTTTGATCGAACTGTATTTATCTCTACATTTTCTTTATACATTTGCATTTTATGTTTCAGCTTTTCAGAGGTTGTACACGACATTTTAAATTTAGGAAAAAAAATGAATTTTTTAACAGCTTCCAATAAATATAAAAACTGTTTAGGTTGCTATTTCAGCACAAACAGCTCGTAACCTAACCTAACCTAACCTAACCACAACTAAACCCAGGTCTTAGGGAAGAGACATGTTAATTGAAACAATAGACCCTTAAGGTTATACAAACTTGTATATTTACAGAACAATTTTAAGTTTTCGATTTTAATAAAACAAAAAGAAGAAAAGAAGACGATTGTGAATTACTGATAGTCTCGACTTGTGTATCAAGTATGTCAGATTTCAAAGTCTCATACATGATAGATGAATAGAAACTACTATCACTCTTATTTTTTAAATATTTGAAATCTGTTTGCGCCAATCTTTTGAAGCAAGACGACGAACCTAAAAGAGCAAAGTATTTAGGTTGATTTAATTGTATGAGCTGATGGGTTGCTTAAAAATGTCAAATATCACACACAGGCTTGTGATATCTCTTTTTAAACGACTT
Organism: Aphrophora alni; assembly: GCA_963513935.1. NCBI lineage: Eukaryota > Metazoa > Arthropoda > Insecta > Hemiptera > Aphrophoridae > Aphrophora > Aphrophora alni. The sequence goes on from OY740770.1 coordinate 93,081,415, forward strand.
TGTGAGACAAGAAAAATAAAATAAAATTCACAACACCCAAAACAAAATGACGACCAAAAAAGTTGTTTAGTAGTTAGTACGGAAGATCGACTCAGAAGCAAAGATAATAGATTTTTCTAAATGTTGGTTTACTGCCACAAATACAAGACCTCCTTGTTTTATGGAGAATCTCTTAAAGCACCATTTAAGAAAACGAGTAGTAAAATGAAGAAAACAAACTTTTGAAAACATGTTTAAACAAAAACTGTACAACATGAAGGTACGAGAACAATTTGAATATTTAATATGACGTAAAAAACCTTAATTTCACACACTGGGATGTACCGTACTAATATATCTTCATAAATAAAATAACTCTTTTGGCAGCCATTTTGTTTTAGATGGTCAAAATTTAATTTCCTTTATTTAATTTTTTTACCTCAGAGACGTTTGTAGTGAGGTATCACAAAAATACGTGTCATTTGAAAGTTTTGAATAACCCCATCCCATCCCCAACCCCATAATTAAAACAACCTAAACGTTCCTTTTTTAGGTTGCCTCTCTCACCTAAAGAGACTGACATAAACTGAATTAAATATCCCAAATATTTTAAAAAATATGAAAGGGTGGTATTTTGTTTAAGCCTTCCTGTATAGGTTAATGTAAAATCTATAGGTAAGAAAAATTTCGGAAAACTGTTTAAAGATATTTTACGTCTTTATGTTTTAGCTTCAAATCAAATTATAGCTACACTAGATACAATGTTAATGATTAAAAATATAATTTTAGTTTCAACAGTCCAAATTTACACATTTTTAGCAAAAACTCTCTTAATAGAAAAGTAGTAGAAAACAGGTATATATTTCAGTTTATGCAGATTTTACGATAGTGACTATATAGGTGAAACGTTATTCCCCCCCCCCCCCAATATAATTTTAATCAGCTTACTTAGCAATTTAAAAAAAATAGTAAACCTGTCCAAGCTATTGAAAATGTAATACATTTTTCCTAATTTTAAAAGAAAATGTTATATATATATATTTGAACGAATTCTCAAACCTATTCTGGAGGATAAGGATCGGTGCTCATCTAATGGTCCAGGGTCACTCAAATTTACCATGGATGTGGTATAAATAACTAATTTATTCAAGTTAATTGGCTAATAATTATTCTTATGCTTACTGTTCTAGCTTTAACTCATCAGATAATTTTCAGATTTGGTGGGAAAATCCTTATGGATTATAATAACTGAATCTTGTAATGTTTGCTACAATCTACTGAAATAGCAACTTATAATGTACCAAATCCCATCTTAAGATTATCATACAAAAACAATCATAGCCTACCATTAGTAAGTCATACCTAACCTATTGTAAACAAATGTTCAGATGAATTTAGCCAAATAATTATAAAATTTGTTACCAAAACTTTAGAAAATATAAATTTACCAAAAAGTAGAAACCAACAAATGTAGTAAACACCATATTTAAAAAATATTTATAAACTGTTAGCAATGAATGTGCAAAGTAGGCCTAACCTACAAATAGGCTAAATGAAAATCGTATGCCAAGATTAATAGAAACAAAACATTTTTATTAAAAACCATTCTAATTGAATACATGTAGAAATATATGTTTAGTTAACATAATAAGAGAAGTAAAGTTCAAAATATCAGCAAAGCACTTGTAAACAATCACTATGTATTGGAAACACTCAATCCGAATCCAGGTCACGTCATTATTTACAAAACACCGATTCCAAAAACAAACTGTCTCAGAATTATATTCACTAATAGATATGTAACACGATATTATCTGTCACAATTAGTATTATACAAACTTGTAAAAAACACAATAGAATAAGAGTTCACTAAACTTTTAAATAGAAATATGATAAATAATTTGTAAATAAATAGTTGTAGACTTGAACAGCTGTTAGATTATATTTAGAAAAAGCCATCTTGCAAATTCGCGGAATAGTACATAAACAATCTATTACTTTCAAATATCAATTTTCAAATATTTGTAAGTTAAAGTAAATTTTAATTGAACCATGATCTCAAAATTGAAACAAAACTATAAGATACTAAAGTGCACTTAACTGTCTACATAAATGTGATTAAATATCGTAAATGCTGAGGGAAAGCGTAAGAAATAGATCCTTCAACCAATGAACGTACGAGTCCAGAAGGTTTACAAAAACAACGAGACCACGTGACAACAATCGACCAATCACAAGAGGAAGATGGCGTGGAACAAAATTGAATATGCAAGTCCCGGGAGGTATGAAGAAGCCGCGAAACGTAAGCGTCGGTTTTGAAAGAGAGACGCATCCAGACAGCCAAAGGATGAAGATGTACATTTGGCGTGTGTGAATTATTATATATAGTTTCGTTTGATCAAATAAAGTGAAAGTGATTTTAAAAATGTACAAATGGTAATATAAACTTAATTAAATAAGAAACAATTCACAGAATATAAAGAATCCAATTTTAATAATTACAAGAGGCAGGAAAGATTAGCCTAAATTCAAATTATTGTTTTGAGATCACCATTTTTTTATTTAGTCCTCTTTTCATATATAACTTTTTCAAATTTAAAAGGTTATGCGTTTAGTGGTTAATTTAAATCAGCCAGCACGAGTTCCCCACCCGAGATAAAATATAGACTATGCAAAATGTTATTTTGAATTGCAGAACTGTATAAATTTGTGTTTAACTATTGTGATATATAATATTGAATTTCTAATGCTCCAAGAATGAGTTAAGTCGAGGCATAATAATTAAAAAGACTATAAAATATATATGACCATTCAAATGTTAAAATTTATCATCTAGGAATAAAACCAAATCATGATTAATGTTAAAATGTTTGTGTTGAGCAATTTATTGACTAGTGTAAAGAAAGTTAATTAATAATCTGAAAATTGAAACAGAATGATAAATGCAATTTTCTTAATTCTCTTCCAAACATATTATTATATTTGTTATAAATTGGCAAATTGTTATAAATGAGGCAAAGACACCAAGATATAATTTTTAAATTAATTTCTACAATAAAATATTAAAATATTCGTTATAAACTCTTCTCAGAATTGTAAACAAGCTATTGCTATCGCTAAGATTGATGGGAGCGATTATATCACTTACCTAGCCCTGTCATGTAATCTAACCCTTACACTGGTTTACGAAATGAATTTGTGTATTTTTTCTTCTTTTTTGTAACAGATGAAAGTCCTAATAGACTTGTAACTATAATACATATATATATATATATATATATATATATATATATATATATATTTTATACTACCTCTACTCGCTTATCGTACCGGTGAGTATTAATTTGGGTAAGTTATTACTCTGATTTAATATTATACATTAATATATTCACAGACGGGCTTATTCATACTCAATTTATGCGATTCCTTAATAATGAAAAATGAGGTTAGTCAATAAACTTAATACTAATTTGTTTGCCAATAATCACATTTATACTGTGAGTAAATAAAACATACAAACAGATTTTCAAGTAAATTCACAAGATTGTTTTTGAACAAATTGATAAATAACAAAATTTAGTTTTTCAGAAATATTTATAATAATTGATTGAATTAAATTGACCCTTTGATTAATGCCCTCTATAACAACTGTTTCATGACCTATCAACATACTGAAGAATCCTTCAAATTTGGTCACTACTCAATACTGGTTCCAGGTCAATGACACCATCAGAAGATAAAAAACTTTCAATCTTTTATCGTTTTATCTTCTTTGTCGATGTTGTTTCTTACTTCTTTGTAAGTTAAAGTATTTCCAAATTGAAGTTTTCTGGTCCTCTATCCACATAAACTAGAGGTGAGTTTTAAGCTAGTACCTGCCATAATTCTTCTCTAGTTTTTTTAACTCCACTTCAAACGCCATATCAAAGTAGTGTACAAATTCTACTCTTTAGGATGTTTCACATAAAATAATAATAATAAAATGATCGGAAAATAACTACACATACATATTGGTTTAATTCGCATTTTGACAATTAATTATTGAAATATCTGATTTTAATCATCGTAAAAGTCCATTTAAATATTAATGACCAAAAGGTAGTTTTCATAAAGGGTCAATTTTGTATAACCTTTTATTGATGAAAACCTAAATAATAAAACTTTAGAATTATGTTTTATTTTATTGATAGGATGGCCTGGGTAAGCCTCTCCTTCCTTAGCAATCCAGTCTCAGGTTCGTGAGATGCTTCGGATGTTGTTGTCCTGTTTGCCTATCTGTCGTCCAATACATAGAATACCTATGCATTCAAATAGTTCCCTCTCCAGAACTGCGATTAATAATACCAATGACTACATAAAAAGTATTTATGTAGTCATTGATAATACTTATCACATGGCTATTGCAGGTCAGTTTGTCCAAACTTATACCTAGGTACTTGAATTCTCTGGCTACCTTTATCCATCCGCCAAATAGGACTGGTCCTTCGGTCCTTCATAAACTCCCAATCCTAGGCTTAGTAAACGAAACTGACATTTTTTAAAAAAAATTGATTGAAAGTTCTTCCTTCTTACACAATCCAGAAAATATTACAATGTTGCTACATCGGGTTGCTACAATGTTTAGTGCTGTCTGTAAAATATCCATATAAGAACCCACATGTTTACGTCTGATTATTATTAAAAAATATATATTAAAAAATCATCAACATACTCCTGTGCATATATGCCTTGCTTATTTAGAACCATGAGCAGGTCATTTGCTACTAGGTTCCACAGAACCGGCAAAAGGACACCGTCCTCTGGACACCCTGTTTGTGTAGAAACCTTACGCACAACTCCACACAATCCAGCCTTTGCTTGTCTGACAATAGTTCGCTCAGCACCTCTGGATACAAGCTTTGATTCTATCGAGTTAGTCCTCGTGTTATTAAAAATCCTTCATATATCAAAGAAAGCTGACAAAGTGATTTATATTAATGAGATTGATTGTTCAATCCTGTTAACCTAAGCGTGTAGAACTGATTCACAAGATTTCCGGCTTTGATAAGCATGCAGATTCGGATGCAGTAGAACACCTTCCAAAACCTTAGCTCTAATATGCCTATCTAGAATTTCCTCCATTGCCTTAAACAGAAAAATGTAAGCTTTGACCACCACTTGGTCTTCCCGGTTTGGAAATATACACCACCTTATCACCAGTGAAATTTTCCAGTAAGTTGGAATTACCCCAATCGCTAGGCACAATATAAACAGGTGCAAATATTCCTGCAAATATTCACTACTTTAGAATGTTGCCATTCTTCAAGTTCAGCAAGACTCCATGCTTAGTTTCTTAATTAATGGTCTCAGCGCCAGAGCCACACTCCAATTAATCTATTTTTCTTTAGTTTTGTATCTCGACCATTTTGTTCCTACGAGTACCTAGTTGCTATCGTCCATTCATTCAGAGAGTCGATTAAAAGGATAAGGAGTAAATACTATTGGGTTTCTCCCAATAGGCCTAGTTTTCTACACTTGGTATGCCCCAGTACCATCCAACCTTCGGGACGGTTGGTACAATCCTTGGCTTCGAGCACCCCTCCTCTCAGTTCATCCAGGCAGTTGTTAGATTTAATCCAGCTCCCAGTGGCGTTGCTTAGGAGCCCGACCTTCGAAATGAGTATTTTTGAAGCCATTATTTTGTCTTGGTCTTAATTAATAAATAAAATTAGTAAAATGTGTAGATTTTGTTCAATGATAACAGGAATATTCTTATTATTAGGAATGAGTCATAAATTTTAACGTGGTATCAATTATTAAAAATTCTAGCTACCGACACGAAAAGAATTTGCTTGTAGAATGGAAGTCATAACGAAGTTATTTTGTATCACAAATCACTAGTAACAATACATTGGTTGAAATTATCAACATTTATTGAATTTAAAATCACGCAGTGATAACATAGAATGACAGTTAAAGGTCGATAAATACATAACTTTTAATATCCATGTTTAAAATAATTATAGGATTTTTTTAATGTCAAATAATTTGTAACGCGTCAAATAAAAACTACTAAGCGCTGCAAGTCGGAAGCTGAAAGTGGTGTCGGTATCAGCTTGGTACAGATCGTCAAAGGTAGAGTGACAAACTCAGCGATTCAACCCGAATACCGACCGTGATCGTGATCTCGTCACTAGCTTCTGCGGATGATCCCGGTGTAGGTATCAGTTTTTTCTTATATTTGATTATTAAAATTTTAATTTCTTAGTACTCTTTACACTTGATAAGTTTTACCACAGGCTGTTTTATCTGTGGTTTTGCTTAATAAGGAAAGTATTAGGTACGAAATTCCGTTTCCCTTTTTCGATGGCTCTCGACGTTTTGGCAATAATGTTTATTTGTAGAATTTGTGTTATTTCAAGAATAGGCTAAAAATTTTAATTTCTTATAATAAGGATGTCACTTTATGTGATTAGATAGATTATCGTACAACATATGTAGTGAGAACAAAGATACATCTAAAACTAATGAAATTTTATAATATTTCTCCGTTTGTTATAAAACTCATTATGAAGCACTGTTCGATTTTGTCATTCGGTTCGAACCTACCTGATCTAAAAATAATATTTAAAAATCAAAAATATTGAAAATAATTACCGATTTTCATGAAATTTGCAATATTTATGATTTTAAATGTGTTCAGTAATTTTAAAACTATGCGGTGACTTGATCATCTAAAATATCATTGTCTGATTGTCTGAAAGCGAAGGTCTAGTCTTTTGTTTCCCTTTCAATTGTTCTAATTTTTCAGGATAAAGAACAAAAGAAACACAACGCCCAGAATACACAACTGTGCTGTACTTTAGTTACTAAAATGGTGTGGAATAAAGATGGACCAAATCCAAGTTTTAGGTTATGCATAGTCTTTCATTCCCTAAACTGTTGCTTTAGAAGCGCCGCATTACAACTATGATTTATCCTTCTACTAAATATTTAATAAAACTAGCCTACACATCTAATTGTTGTCACGAATATGCGCGGCACGCACAAGTATATCATGTCGTGATGTCTTTATTTTATTGATTTATGGCGACACTGAACTTCAAATGACCGCAACGCGTTGCGGCGTCGTTGCGTGTATCAATTAAAATGCATGCGTGTATTTATAGTCTGCATGTGAACTGTCCATAACTGTCATTTTAATGTAATGCCTATTACTTCTTTTTTCCTAGAATTTTCATTTATCGATTTCGTATCAAGTTCGTGGGTTAAAACATAAATATTTCTTATTTTACTTTAAAGTTTTTTTCTTTGTGTTAAATTGACCTTATTGGTATTTGCAATTATATTTTACCATCTGTTTTGCACGGAAATTATTCTTATATTTTTACTTTAGGTAAAATATTTCAATACGTAACCAGTTGTTTGAAGATATGGAGTTTCTTTGTAAACAATCAGTATTTAATTGTAAATCCAAAACTAATACCTATAATCTAAATAAGTTTTAAAAACCGTGTAAAATCATCAATACCGACAAATCAAATCAGTGCTGAGAACAACATTTTTACTTTTCATTATTTTTTCCGAATTCAACAATTTTAACTTTACTTTTTTGAAAACTTAATGAAATATCGTTATGAAAGTTTTTGGATAAAATAAAACTGTTTTAGCGATAATTAGTTTTAAGGAAGGAAGGGAAAATCCCCCCCCCCCCCAGTTTAGTAACGAATGGTTGAAATAACGTGGAAAAGGTTTGCCAGATTTTTTTTATATTACCAAAGCTTTTGATACTGTTGACCATGAAGGATCCTACTAAATATTCTCTGGAATTGTGTTATTAGATGAGTGTGAATGGTTGGTTAGTTATCTCTCAAAAAGAAAACAGTGTCTCAGGGTCGGATATTAGTTTAGTTAGTGGGGAGTTGTTAAATGTGTGGTTCCACAAAGAACAGTATTAAGTGCAATTCTTTTTTTTTTAATTTGTGTTAACAATCTTTGTAATGACAATTTCAATGGAAGAATAGTTTCTATTGATGATAACACAGCTCTAATATATTCATCCAACAATTGTGTTGAATCTAAATTAGCAATGGAAAGGGATTTAACAGATATGCTTTACTAAAAATAGCATTTTACTTAGTGCAAATAAAACAAATTTGGTTAATTTTTCAATAAAAGAGACAGATAAGCCTTTTGATTAAGTCATATATAAGTGTGTTAACTATATAAACGTGAGGCCTGAATATAAATTAAGTTATTTTATTAAAAAGTTGAAATGGTAAAATATCTTGGAATAGTACATACTGAGAAAACTTTATTATTCTCTAGCTTAAATAGGTTGGATTACGAAATTGTCTGTTGAGGAGCTGTATACAGTACAAATATACATACCCTATAAGTAATTAAGAAGGCTTTTATCCGTATGAACCTTCTAGACCTCTTTATTGGCCTACTTCCTCTGCGACATCTTTTTGTATATAAGGTATTTTTGTATCTTAAATATTGTTTATAGAAGAAGCGGATAATTTAATTCATACAGATTGTCATTTCGTTCTGGACAACAAGTTTCCAACTCCTAGACCAAATACGACAAGTTTTACAAAATCATACGCTTACACAGCTCCAAATTATTTAATAAACTGCCAGGTGTGTTGAAAAAATCAGCCCTTCATTATTCACAAAAAACTAAAAGCGTGGTTATTAAGGCTAGACAAGGTAGACACCTTACTTTGACTTGTATGCCTAATTTCATGACACCCGGCGTGGTTTGCGTGTGTATGTGTGCAAATGTGTGGTATATTTATATATAAATGTGTGTGTTTGTGTATGTGTACGAAGTTGTATATAATATGTGGTTTGTGATTGAGAGAGATAGAGAGTGCGACAGTAGGTCCAAGTCTGTATATATATATGTGTGTGTGTGTGTGTGTGTGTGTGTGTGTGTGTGTGTGTGTGTGTGTGTGTGTGTGTGTGTGTACGCATCTATGTATGTTTATTCATAGTGTACTTGTGGACATGTAAGTATGTATATATTTAATGTAACATTCCTGCTATTTTTCGCCACCTCCTATCATGTAAAATGTTTTTTATGGTGTTGTCACAATTTAATGAATGAGATGTATTCTTTTCTATTTTTGGTTTTTGATAATGAGGGTTTTCTATTGTTGTTTTATATAATTAAATAAAATATTTAAATTCTGTCTACCACACAAACCTCCTACTTAAAAAAAAAATCTTTCTTGTTGATTTAGTTATTAAACTTTAGTTTTTTAAGTTATTATAAATTAAAAATTATTGTGGTAACATCAAAACAGATTTTTCTATTGAAGGTACCTAATTATTTTCCTAAGTTTAGTACGTTTATTGTTTTGCTGTTTTAATTAATGGTTTGTATAAATTTAAATACTTTAATTTTGTATATTGTATGGTATTGTTAATTTTGTAATACTAATCTGTAATACTAAACTATTTTCTTTATTATGATATAGTAAAAAAAGTAAAAATATGTTATAAATTTTTTAATATTTTTTCTTCTGTAAGTCAAAGTAATTGACAAAAAACTGAAAACATAGTTTTCAATAAGTTTCTCCCCATTTTTGATAACAATATCGAATTTATTTCAATATAAGATTTATTAAACAATTGGATTAGACTAGGCTGACCAATTAATGGCTTTCCAAGGTCACCTGACCTGACGCCAATGGACTAGTATCTACTATAATGCCTAATGAAAACGTTAGTTTACGAGCAAAAAATAACTACAAAAGAAAAATTTGGTGGCAAGAATTTTAAACCAGCTGAAATTTTTCGAAAGAATCCTGATACATTAAGATGAACTATCCAAGGAATTTTAAAACGAGCAGAATATTGCGTAAACAGTGAAGGAGTAATCTTTGAACAATTTTGTTCTTGTTACGTAGACAATATTACTAATAATGAAATGAATCTTGTTTTGGATAAATTATACAACTTTATTTTTTTCTGTCACATTTTAGTCTATTTTGTTTTTAATGATTGATGAATTTCAGTAACTAAGTAGCGTGAAAGATTTCAACTCTGTATCATTCTCCGTTCAAAAGATATACATTTTTTGTTCAAACCACAAAATGGCGGTTAGATAAAAAAAAAACATTTTAAGTCATATGGTTATATAAACTTTTTCCTTTATTTTTATCCGTAGAATACGCTCTCAAATTCTTTCTGGTTCTCCATAAAACGCTCTGTACATAAATATTTCATGTATTCACATGAATGTATAATGGTATCATGTAACCAGTATCTTGATAAATAATAAAAGGTTTCTTTATTTTACTTATTAGAATAAAAAATACAGAAAAGAAAAATACTTTATCATTCGTTTTACTTCAACGTTTCAAAAGTAAAAAAGAACAAAATAAAATATGTATGTTATGTGTGTCTATACATATAACGGTGTTAGGATACTTAATTTTATGTTTTCTGGGCAAAAAATGTAGTGGTAACATGTTTAATTTATACAGCTATCACTTTTGTAAAAAAGTAAATATTTTGAAATTTGATTATTTTTGTTAGTGTTGTGTTGGTCAAGAAAATGTCTGTTTTTTAACTATAGTAGAAAATAGCCTAGATTTTACATTTTAGAAATAGTTGAACGTTTACACAAAAACAAGTTTCGGAAAATTATATCAAATGCACAAACAATTTTAATTAATTTTTAAAATGTGGAATTAAATGTGTTAAATTAAACTCGCTAGCAATAATAATATATAACATTTTTTAACAAATGAAATTACTTTTGGAATATTTATATTATATGTTTAATTAATATTTATGTTAATGAATTTCCTGAATTGTTTATTTCATAAGTAGGCCTATTAAACAATAAACGCTAGAATATCGATAAATCTTAGGATTATTTTAAGACTCGTCATAATTTATAAGTAAAAATCTGAATTATTTAATTACTTTATTTAAACTTAGGACTTTTACTAAGATATCTTGTTTGTTGTCGACTTTTACAGGATGTGACCTGATAAATTCTAGTACAAAATTAAGTTTTATTGATATACTTATATAAGATTTTAGAAAGGACTCTTGCAATACAAAATTGATTTAAAAACAAAAAAATATATTATTGATAAAATACATTCAATTAAATAAAATACACTAATGATTATTTTTACCAAAGCTCATCAGTAAATACCGCCGATGTTACCAACATCACTTGATAATAACCTGAAGTTTTAATAGTTTAGTAAATCATTCATATTTTTCAACTTTTGTATGTGTTTTTAAGCACTGAATAATGTTAAAACAGAGAAACAAAAAACTTAAAATTGTTAACAAAGTTTTTGTTTTACAAAATGTTATTTTAAAAAGATTTACCTTCTCGTATTTGTATTTTTATTTTATACCAATCTTAACGAAACAGCTCTTTCTGTACCTAGGCCTACTAGAAGGTTTTACATATGATGATGTTATAGTAAGTACATCGAGTTCCCGTCGCCGTAACTTTAGCTTTCTTTGGCAGAATTCGCTATTAATCGTAATTCACTACTTTACCCCCACGATGCTGGGTTAACACCAACACTTTTTAAGCACCACTGGGATAGAACCCTGAACTTCTTCATATAAGGTTCAAGTTCTAGCCAGACCAAATGGCTCTTATATTTTTATTATTAAAACAATTTGTACTTATCATCGTAAAGTGAATTTTTGTTTGTTCTCATATAAATATTATTTTACGTATCCGAAGTTTAAAATATGAACAATATTTCTGTCTACATTGGGACTCAATTGATTATATATACGAACCTAGAGGGCCTAACAAACAGCAACAGACAAACTTAATTTAAGAACTTTCTAGTTTAACCCAATAGTGTCAATGTGACTTGTAAAATCAATATATTAGGTGTAAACGTTCAAACGAATTACTCTAGATATGTAGGCTATGTTTGTGAGATAAATGTAATGACATGTGAACTTAATAAAACCGTTGGGTTTTTCACATATTTACAATATTACAAATTTTCTCAATCTTAGACTACGTACACAAACACAGAGAAATACGTATTTTTATAAAAGACAGAGAGGAACACTGCTGTTTTCCTAATGAGGTCCTGCACCTCACAATTCTAAATTTACATCCAAATTTATTTAGGATTTTGTACGCTGTTTAGTATTTTCTTCACTTGTACTTTTTATACGTTATAAGTGATATATATTTTTTTGTTATTATTGTTCATGTATCAACTGACGATGGCGACTTTGTCGTTGAAACGTGTTTGATTAAATAAACTAAATTTTTGTGAGATCTTTTGTTCTGGTTTGTTTTTATCATTCGTACTTGTTCTAATAAAACTCATATTTTTTTAAATTTTAATACATCCTCTACTTACTTCAATTGTGATACTCAAAATTTGGTATCTGTCGTAAAAATAAAGACAAAATCTCTCTATGTAGAATGATAAATTAAAAGCGAATACCTACTTAATTATATATATTTATTTTAGAAAATTGTATAAAGTAAATCCTTTCCAAATTGTAGTAGGAATAATGGACCTAAAATATCACTATCTATCCAAGAAAAAAATTAAGTTGAATCACTTTTAGAGTGTTTTTTAATAAATTTTGATGTATTTTTAATAATAACTCTCATGGATTTCTTCTCTCGTATAAAATACAATAAACTAAGCGAAATGTAAATAAAAATCACTTTCCTTTGTAAGGAAGACTAATTAACGTAAAAGAAAAGTATTAATTAGTTTTTATATTTAGCTCACGTATTATGACAACCTAAAATATGACAGTCATTAAAATTTGAATAGAGCTAACGTTTAAGATTCCAGAAACGACTCTAGTACACTCGTTCCTTTATGACGCTGTTGTGCGTGTGTGATGGATTTATCTTGAAACAATGTGTGTCCAAATTAGGGATAGATATGGGAGTAAGGGAACCAGATTGTAGGACGTTCCTCGACTCTCGTGTCAGTGTGTCCATAGCTACGGACGGAGATGCTGGTCTCCTTGGTGCTCTACAGCGTTACGGCGCTTAGTGTGCTCGCTGCAAACGTCGCTGCCGTCGCCGTAGATCCAGGTAAGAGTCTTAGTCTTCAATATATGATTGATATTATTAAAGAAACATTTAAAGTGTAATTTTGGTAATATGTTTTTTATATTTCATTTATCATACAAATTATTATAACTTTCACGTCAACAAACAAATTTTTAATGTCATGAAAAGAAAATTTTGTAATCTTACTTTCTGAGTAAAAAAGTTATTTTACAAACGTCTCTATGTATAATTTTTCAGTTGAACCAAAGTTGAATAAATGTTCTTAATTATGCACGTAAAATTTAATTGTTCAAAGTTTAACAACTAAAAACCTGCTACTATATGTTATAAGATTGACACAAAATTTGTATTTATTTATTTTTTTTCTTAAAGATCAGGTAACGGTGCGATTTTTGTCAAATTTTGCTCAGATACTGCCTCCAAGAACTAATTATTATTAACACTAACAAAATAGTTTCAAAAGTTATTGATAAAATTTCAACAAAATAGACCTTCAACGCTGACATTAATAAATAAATATAGGTGAAATATGAGGATTATTAACTTTAAAAATGTTTACCAAATATCAAGTGATATAGTTGTGGTTCGGGAACAGTTTATTGTTATGTCTGTATCTCAAGCAACCATTTTTTACCAATAGTTGAACGATCGTGTTCAAAGTAACCCCTAGACGTTTTTGAGTTATTTGTTATGCGCATTTAAATCACCGTCGTATCTTTTAGATCAAAACTCAATTTTATCAAAATCAAAGTTAACAATTTTGATTACTTTTGTTCAAACATAGCCCCTTATAGACTTTAATAAAACATATTGTATACAAACCTCCTCATAATCCATTAAAAATATTGTAGGTAAAAACTCATAACACCGTCATTAAAGACCGATTTCTAATCGGGTTACAGATTTTAAATTTTTGATATAATGTGAAGTTTTATAACTCAAAAACAATGTATCTAACTGCATGTAAAGAAAATTATAATTCCAATTAATTGCGAAAACAATAAATTTAACCTTGAAAGTCATCATTGAGATATTGTTAAAAACACAATGTAGTTTTAAAATGTTAAAGTTATATTCAAGCATATTTTTAGTTCTGCACACATGTACAAGTCAGAAAGTTTATGCAATCTTTTTACACCATTTATATTAATATAATTTGAAGGAATATTCTAATGACTTTACCCCCCCCCCCCCTAATAATAATTCTAAAGAACCGTTTTCTGTGTGTGTGTTTTTTTTACCATCATCATTTGAAAACCACGCAAACAAAACTAACAGCTTGAACCAAATAAAACTCACACATTTCAACACAAACACTTCATTTTAAAACAAGACAACGTTGATACTACCAAATCATCATTTTTATTTGTTACACGTGGACAAACTTCAGCTATTGAATCAAAAGATTGTCTTTCAGTTCAGTGGCACAAAGAACTTATTTCATGACTTTATTTAGACAATGCTTTAGATGGAATTACTTGGAATGTGAGGTAAGCAGAAGATTCTCAGAACAGTAGTGTGGCAACAAGTACTAGTTGATACAGAATCATATGGTGGAGAATTTTCTCCAATACATGTGGTAAAAACGTACTCCCTGTTTTAGGATTTTAGATTTGTTTAGTTTCAAAATTTATTTTGTCTCTTTACCCTTTTCTATAAAATGAGTATCATTCAACGTGTTTTTAAAGAAGGAATATGTTGCCATCTTAAAACAGTTGTAGTTTGTTCACTAAAATTGTGAAATAACTCTGAAGGCAATAAATCCTACTGATAATTAATTCGTTCATACCCTGTAATTTTTGTTTATTATCGTTCATTGGGTTGTTTATACAAACTGATTATGTATGATCTAACATGATTCTTCCAAGGTTATTGTAAAGCTGAGATCGCACTAAATAGAGAATTTAGAACTTCTATATTTTATTAAAATCGATGGAGTCCATTAAAGAAAAAAATTGAAAATATATGCATTTACTCAAATTTTTCGAAATTTGAAATTTGTAAATATCTGTTTAGGTACCCATAAATATAATAAAGGAAATAACGTTTAAAGGTTCAGCTACAAATACTTACACCCAAAATCTGTTTAATACTTTGATCTGTAACTCCATGCACTGACAACATATAGAAACAACTAACAACATAGCCTCTAACTCCTATATCATTAAAAAAAACCACTCTTTTAGAGTAAAGGGACTTAAAAACAAATATTTCTTCAACGAAAAACTCGATATCGATTTCTTATACCCATTTTATAACTTTTTCTATACTTTTGTATATTTTAGAAAATAAGTAGAATCATTACAAACCCATACATATTACATAATGTTATACGTATGAGAATCATGACTTAAATAGACAGGCTGGTTGATAAGAAACGACCACCTATCTTATTTGTTAAATATTTGAATTCTTTTTGCACTTATGTGAGCAGGGCAACCTAAAAAGCAAAGGTTTAAGTTATATTAATTGTGGGGAGCTCAAAAATTTCAAAATGTACTTATGGGTTTGTAAAATTTTTATTTTAAAAGTACCTGTAAGAATAAACAAATAGATGAAAATTAAATTCTGACAAAATGGCGCCCAAATGATTTGTTTTATTTACGAAGCTAGACAGAAACTAGTACGAAGATCAACTCAGAAGCCAAGACAAAAGATTTTTCTAAATGTCGATTCGCTGCTTCAAACAAAAGACCACTTTTTTATGGGGAATCTTTTAAATCATCACCTAATCTAACCTAACCTAACCAAACATTTGAAAACATGTTAGATCAAAGACTGTACTATTGCATGTAGGTACAGAGAGAACAATTGTAACATTTAATATGAGGTGAAATCACATTAATGTCATAAAAAGATATGTACCGTACCAATCTACAGGGTGTTTCAAAAAGGACGAAATCCTTTTTTGATGAGGTGAATTTATTACTTTAAAAAAATTAATATATCATTATAAAATCGTTAGAATCGTGAATGAAATAAATATTTTACTCGCCATTTTTTTTGCGTGGAATTAATTTTCTCTGTGTAATTTTTCTTTTCTCACAGATACATTTAAAATGAGGTACCACAAGCCTATACGTGCCATTTGAAATTTTTTAGCAACCCCCACCCTCCCACAATTAAAACAACTTAAACCTTTCTTTTGTAGGTTCCCCCACTCACTTAAATAAATTCACTCAAACGGAATTAAAATATAAAAAATATGAGGGATGGTAGTTTCTTTTTAGCCACCTTGTATAGTATTAAGTTGAACTAAGTGTTGTAATATTCTAATATAAAAATCACAGGTTTGAGTCCCTTTTGAGTGGGAAGATACATTTAAAGTTTTCTTCTTTTTTTACTTAAAATACAATAATCGTAAATTAAAATTTGAGGATACTGGCATAAGATCAGAACACAAACAAAACAATTTCTCAAAATCTGCATTAACGATTTCCTTAAACTTTCTCTCAAACATTTTATTCAAATCCCAATTCGGGATTTATTTAAAAATAAAAATAAACCGAACCTATATCGCATTTAAGTCAAATGTTTCAAAATTTTCTCTCATGAGTTCAAATAAATTTAAATAAATCAAATAACATGTCAAATAAAATAACATTTTGGCAAATTAAAAAATAAGAAAATGAACGTAGTTTATAATGTAATGACAAAATCATGTATTTTATATTTTAATGTTTATGTTCAAGAATATTGTTTATTTCTGTGCACATGCACGAGCGAGACTTATTTTGAAGCCCTGTTAATATTGCTGTACCACATAATCTAAAGTTGTGACAATTAAAAAGAAAATAAATGTATAATACAAAAGATACTGACCGTTTACGTACTCATTATGGTATTTTTTTAAATTTGTTTAAGTTCATTAACAAAACTTTTGTTTAACCTTGTTTGTTATTGTTTGTCATCACGTTCTGTCGTCCGATTTTGTGATATTATATTTTTTATAACGTCGTCTATGTTTAGTCTTCTACTTTTGACTAATAATATTCTGAATCATAATTAGGAATAATGTTTTTTTTATGTGTGTCGTGAGAAGATATGTGAAATATTTTGTTTTGAGATAAACTTATTATAATTAATAAAATAACTCGATTTTGTTAAAATCTCATTGAAACCCTTTTGTTATTCCTACATTGTTCGCCTGAATATTTGTCAGAAAGCGTAGCCAATTTACTTATTAAAAAATTTTACATTCTTGTTTAACCAACATTCAAGAAAATAGTAATAATTTTAAAATATGTGGACATTCTTAATTATTAATTATTAAAACGCCAATAACATTAAAAAACTTACTTATTCAATAATAGGATCAAATTATCGTTCTTCGGGTTGAAAACTTTTTTTTTAATATGAATTTTACGTAAGCATTTCACAGACAACTTTTAAAGATCGTAAAATTCCCCACAATTTCGTTTTTACTTATTTTGATGCTATTAAAATTGATAGAGCACCTTTTAAAAGTGCTGCTGAAACTAACCACATGTCGCATACACGATTTTTATGTACTTTAATTATTAATAACTTGAGAACCAACAAAAAATTCTATTATTTAATTACCATTATTTTGAACCGTTAATTTTTGCTCTGTAATAAAATGTACCAAGTTTGAAAGAAGGAAAAGAAAAAAACAATCAAACACACGCGTACAAAAAAAAAATCTCGATCAATTTATGAATAACAATATTACAATTATATAATAATTTTGTATTGTTATTCATTAAAAATTCGTATGTTTCGAATTCAGGATTCTTTGATTTACGTAAAAGGTAATATTTTAAAGCAATTTAATAAATTTTACACGAACTTACTCGCCTAATCGAATCAACAGTGTCCACCACACCTCGTACTCAAACAAAACTTCAGTCTATGTGTTTTCTAAAAACTGTTTTATACAGACCACCTGCATTTTCACACATAAACACTTCCTACATATATGTTATGAAAGTATAAGAACTTTTAAAAGATTAACAGCAGAAAATTAAGAATAGGGGTACATATGTTGGTTAAATGAATTGCCTTTTTATATACAGCTCTATTTCTTAAGCACAAAAAAGGGCCCACCAGAAGATTAAGTTACAATTTTACAATATAAACCTACTTTTTTATTTAAGGATTCCGTATAAAATAACGTTCTAGGTTGATTTTATTCTTGCTACTTTTTAAAAAATACAGTGCAATTCAATAAGAATATATACGTAATTCAATCAAGTATATTTTAAAAATACGAGATGTACAATTCTGTAATTTTGATCACTTGCTTAGGAATGTCTTACTTAGTCACAGTAGTAGTGAAATTCATCCCAAGCTTTGGCAACCATATCATCACACTGACACTACAGCAATAGTAATATGTTATTTCAGTTCTTTTAGGTCATTTAGTAGCCTCCTTAATGTACCCTCACAAGAAAAATCACAGCGAGTTAAATTCGGTGACCGTGGAGGCTAGCTAAATGTGCCAAGTCATGGGTTTCCTTGACGGCCAATCCAACGATTAAGCAAATTTTCATTTAAAAAGCCTCGTATTTGGAGTTTCCAATCATGGGGTGCCTATAAAATATGTTAAAATTATGGGGTTCCGTAGTCATATTTAAAATATGAAGTGTTCAAAACCTTCACTAAGCCTCGGAAACCTCCAGTTTTGTAAATATAGTAAAGTAATTCTCGCCATTAACCGTCTTCTCTAATAAATAACAGACTTGTACATATGTTTTTCGGTATTGATTTTTGGCTAATTTAGTGTATATATGCGAATTTTTTGTGGCCCAAATTTCGAACATTGTGTTTATTTACCTTGCCACTGAAATGGAAATTTGCTTCATCACTGAACATAACTCGTTTCGTGAAATTGTTTTCTTCAACAGCATTCAGTATCTGGCAAGAAAATTGTACCCTTTTTTGTTTGTCACTACGCTTTAGAGCCTTACTTATACGGTTTCATGACCAATCGAAGTCTCAAAACACGCCACACTGTTGTTTGAAGTATTTCGACTCATTTATTTGGAAGGGCTGCTTTGGAAAGCAGCTTGGATTATCGTGACCTTCATTTTATATACACAAAACTCTTGACTTTGTCTGTACCATTAACAAATTTTCCATTCATTAGGAGGATCGATTTCTTACTCTAAACGGGAACTTTTTTGCATTGTTGTCACCGAGTTACACTATATTCAAACTCAAGGACGAAAACGTGTTGAAGATTGCAAACAGTGCTGCGGGAGCGATCTGGTGGCAATTATTTGAAACTAGTTATTAAAAAAAAATCCCTAGAATCACTAAGCTTCTGATAAAAAAATGAAATCATCAAATAGTACATCATCAAAAAAATGAAATCATAAAATAGTGAATCATTTAAGGCGTCGTTGCGTTGGTTTCCGGTCACGTTGAAATTAGTGGAAATAGCCTACTAATGCGGATATTGCAACTAAATAAGTTTCAAGTGTACCACTATCTATTAAGTGTGTTTTATCTTTGTACGTAGTAAAAACTACCTCTTTCTCCAGTGGGAGGTAGAATGATTAGCTACAGATACACAATCTGATATATAAATAAAATACACTGTACATATATTATATGAACATCATCAATCCGTGCAAGCAGTCGTCGAAAGGAAATTGTAATCCTCTACAATGCAGTGTTTTCACAGTAAAAGTGATTCTTTTGGAACGACTTGAAACAAAACATTTGCAGAAGATATATTTGGTTCAACAAATTCAATTCGAGCAATTTTGTATATTAAGCTTCCTGTGCGTCATTTGAATATTTAAAACCAAATTAAATATTTCAAGAACTATTTAATAGACTAAGTTACATTAGTTTAACTTTCTGCTAATTTTATTTTAGGTTTGTCAACCAAACTAGTATTTAATATAGCCAATCCCTCAGGCGCTCACTTATAGTGAATGCCAGTGTAGCAAGCACGAGGACCCAGTTGAATCTACGCCCTTCTTCACGTATTCTTGGCTTTAAGTTCCCACTTTTTCATCTTCCTTATAAAGTCCCTCTTGAGGAACTCTTCTTCTCATCCGACCGTGCCACTACTAAAGCTAAGAGGTCTTTTTTATACTCTTTTCTTTCTTTCATATAAGGCAATGATGGCCTTTCAACAATAAACAATACAATAATATTGATATACAATTGTTATTTAGTCTGTAGTTTTTACGTTTAGAAGTTTAGGCTAAGATGACTTTTATAGAGTTTCGTCCTAAAAAGATTTATTAAATAAATCTAGTTAATCGAGTTGGGCTTATTTTTTGAGTTATAAATTAAGCTGTATAAAGTAGTTAACTTTAAATAATGGTATACCCCCAAATTCATATTTTCTGTTGTTATGCGTTCCAAAGTTATTAAATTGTTTCCATATTTTTCTAATACTTTATAAATACATAATGAACCAAAATTAATACCAAATTACTCCTATGGATAATATAGGTAGGCGACATTCCATAATATTGGGTGTGTTTTTTTCCACGAGGGAAATAGTAATAGTTAGGAATTTCTAGATTATATTTCGCTAATAGTTTATTTATAGCCTAGACTAACCTGCTAGTTTGATAAAACATCTGTTTCATTAATAATAAAGTCATGTGTTAACGTTACATTCTAGAACTATTTAAAACCAGCTTACTATAAATAATCTGTATACACAGCTTTACATTCACGTAGAATTGCATCAAATACCTGTTCTCAAGCGAGGGGAGTGCTTAGACCTAGGCCTAGATGTAGTACAAGTGCCAAGTTCTCACGATAGTTCTACCCTACATTGTAATGTTTTATTCAAACATATTACGAAAAATACAGTGAACATAAAGTTACAATAAAAGCATAATGTGTTGTTTAAATTACTTTTACAAACAATAACAGTTAATCATAAATTTCGCAAACGTGTACTGATTCTAAACAAATGAAGCAATACATTATATAAACAAGCACAGTTATAAATCATAGTCTCATAACTTAAAACTGGAAACGAATATATAAGATCTGGAAGTTTTTTATGAAAACCGAAGAATGTACAACAACTTTTCAGTTAAATAACGGTTGGAATGAAATTTCTTTACCTCAATAATTACTCCAACATTTTGCATTATTTTGGGTAAAGCGGTTAAAATAAAATAGATTTTAAAAAAATTACAATTGCCGCACTAAGTATGAATTTACTTTCTGATATATTATTGCGTAGAGAAAAATGTAATGGGTCAAAAACCGAAATAACAAATCGAAATAGAAACTAAATAGTAATAATATACAAATTTACCGACAGGTATTGGAGCTGCAACGTAGACAAACCTTCTTTTCACTATTCATTTTACATTTACAAATTGAAAGAATATGATATAACAGAATGAACTTTCCTAGCTCTTGAATAACCTGAGTCAGTATCGGAAGAGAACAAGAGTTGGTAAAGAGATACATGATGGAACTGTAAAGAGAGAAGAGAGGGATCTAACCCAAGACGAGATGAAGAAACGTGTAGATGCAGCTAGGATAATTCGAGAGTGACATACCCGTACTCACTTAAGTACGTCATCTGAGAGTAAAAATCTGATAAATGGTCTGTTCAGGATATTCCATTTATTTTATTTTTGTTGATTTGGAGGTTGAGACAATCTGGCGTTTGTGGGGATATTTTTACGATATCTCAGCACTTTAAAAAATCATTTTTTAGATAACTCAAAATTTTTAGTCTCTACTATAAGAAGTATCGTTGCCTCTAACAAAACATATTAGTCACCGTCTCTCACTAAATTCCGGTTTGTGAGTTATCAGTAAAAAACGAAAGCAAAAAATCGGTCATGGAGTGTTTTAAAACACGATTGATTAGAAGGATAATCTGATTTCGATCAAAGTGAAATATGAAGATTAATGACTTGCGTGTACAAAATCTCAAGTAATAAAATATTGCGGTTCATGAATAATTAGTAAAAAGTAAAAATGAACCGCCATTATTAAAAGCTTGATTTAACAAAAATATGATTTACTCAGAAGTCGTGTTTATAGAGAGAAATTTAGGTCCTATTTAAAAATACAAATGTTTATTTTTATTAAGAAGGCGTCGATAGTTCATTTTGAGTTTTTCACTAACAACTACGGAACTGACATTTTTAGCCACGAATAGCTGTGGTTAGTTTTTGAGCATGGGTGAGTGAGAAAGTTTGTGCAATGTTTTTGCACAATTTATTTGCTTCACTTTCGAACTTGAATTTCGTAATACGTTAAAAATTCCGGAAATTATGGTATGGGAAATCGGTGAAAACAGAACATATTTACACTGACCAGTCAGGTAATTAGTTTTAAATCCATTTTAATAAAACTTTTTATCCAGATGGAACTTGAGAAGCTGTACTCGAATTTCGTAATGGATTTTATCTGACATAATAATTAGGATAACTATTTAAAAACTTATTCACGATTATAAATCTTTCGCTATAGAAGGCTTTTCTACAGAAAAAAACAATGTTTATTCAATTTTAGTTAAAGAAAATCTGCACCAATCTCATTCAGAGTCGATAAAACTAATTTCCTTAAGTGAGATTTGGGAATCATCGACGACGTCGAACCTGGTACATGACATGACGAGCTCAACTCTCAAAATTTCGCGATTTATGATGAAACTGATAGGTTATCATGTGTTTGGTTGTGGTGCGGGTAGAGATGAGTAAGGTATGAGGTTTGAGAGAAGAAGCTCGGATTATCTGCAAGTTAATCGTCACGCAGTGGTAGGCGGATCAGTCGGGCAAACCAGGCGGGGGGATGGCACCACAAAAGAAAAGGTATTGGGGGATAGGAAAACAAAAAGCTTAAAAAATTCTAATTTCCCAAAGTAACAAAAGTGCATTACCAATCTATCCACAAGAAAAGGTCGACGGACCTGAGAATCTATTGAGGTTGCCCTCTCGAATGGGTGAATAAAAAAAGAGCAGCAAAACCCTAAATGGCCTCAATCCGTCCAAGGCGGCGTTTCGTAGAGGTGCTCCATTAGCAAAGACGCACCTTAGCCATACCCGGCCCGCTTGACAGATATAAACCAATTAGGGGGGGGGGGGTTATGGGGTGAGTGTTAATGGACTGTGAAGGTATAGTGTTTAGTGTGATGTGTAAACTGTAGGGTAAAGAAGGAAGAATTGGAAAATACTAAACTAATATCACCTAAGCCTAATGATATTGGCGGAAAAAGGTATAAGGGTGTTTTGCTTGGGTTGTAATAACGGCTGATGTATACTTAGGCCCGAAAATTCCGTCTACCAGCAAAACCAGAGTTGGTCAAACCTAAATACCGATGAGCTCGTCCAAGGAAGTCCGCAAGGTGGACTCTATTTTATTAATAGATTTAAGTACGTAAGGGAAACTTCAAGAACCCGCATAATTATACTCGAAAACAAATTAGTTGCGTTGAATAAAAACTTTGTCGTGATATCTCAGGGTATTGCATAGACAAAGACTACGAAAAGTTATAAAGATGTTCCTGTATTCATATATTAAGTGTGTGTACACGCAATGTGGTTGTCAGTTACCTCATTAGGTAGAAGTAGTCTCTAGAAACATAAGGGTTGAAAATAAACAACTCGTAGAAATTCAGAAATTTTCTAACACGCTCGTTTACAAAATTCGTCCAACCCCTTACTAAAAAAACAACGATGTTATGCTTTTCCTCTTTCTGTTCCCCTCCTCATTTAACAGTTTGGAGTTATCGTTCAAAAAATAAACTATCTTTGAAAGCCCAATTATGTCAACATCGGCTGGAGTGATTTCGATGAATTGTTTATGTAAAGTGGAGGTTTATGTCAATCCGATGAAAAATAAAAGTACAGTTCAAAATATTTTTAAAACATCAGAATGAATTCGACATCTTCATAGTTAATTTTGGTATATTTCAATTTGTGCGTTTAAAATAAACAATTATAAAAAAAAAAAACTTTTATATAAAAGAACCGTATAAAAATTAATTTTATGATGGTGCTTCAAGAAATCTTAACTTTTATTTTTGTTTTTGAGGGTTAAGGACTTATTCTCTTATTTTCCAATCTTAGCCTATGGTGTCGATTAGATTATGATGCAACGTATGTAAAAGGACAAACACTCATCTCTAGTTTTCAGACTTCAGGTTTAAACATTTTGAATTTCTTTCCAAACTTTTGTGATTTCTACTCTCAACTAGATACAAACCATTGTTAAATTTTTAATTTGAACACACATAAATTGTACAATGAATTTCATTATAATCAGTTAACAAGAGACAGTGACCGATGCATTTTGTTTGGATCTTTAGAGGTTACATTTTAGCAAATTTCCGTTTGAACATTTTTTAGAAAATTGTAACTGAGTTTTTTCTAATGTCTGCTACCCCAAGTTTTGAGTTTTATATATATATATATATATCCATAATGATGCCCACTATCAAATTTGATAACATTTAACCGTCCGCTCGTTTGGGCTGCATAGATCAAGAATGGCAAACATCACACTTTTTTTTTTTAATGTTTTGGGGAGTTTTTGAGAGGTGCTCAAAAGTGTAATTTTCCCGAAAAACTAGAATTCGATTTTTTTACCCATTACATGATTTTTCGTGTATGTGAGAAAGTAAACTAGTTGTGAAGTTATTATTTATTTATTTATTTCACTTATGACAACTATTTTGGATGCGCTGAGTCCATCAACTTGACTAGTTTACATATTTTTGATTTCAGAAGGACATTTGTTGAGACACATGTGGCTCCTATTGGTTAAATAATTCTTTAAATAATATCCTAATTTTGTCCCGGAGGTCCTTAAATCTTAAAAAAACAACATGTGGTGGATTAAACTGCCAAGACGTGTCTTTCATGATAAACTCCTTTAAGAAGGAAATGGCCTCCAATTTGAAACGACAAGAAATATCATAAATCTGTAAAGACGAATAATGTTTCTTTTGATGTAGCCTATAGATCGACTTATCTTAAATTTATTTAAACATTTTTGGACACAGTTATTACATTTTTTTTTTTTTAATTAACGTTGAAAGATGGGATAATTTTTGTGAGAGAAACTTCTAGTGTGACACATCATTTGAAAGAACAGTTAATACTGATACCTTTATGATTTTAATATTTTTTTTAATAAAAAAAGAATAATCACGATACAGATAAGCCTTAGGCACACATTTTGACACAGTGAGTGATAAGAAAAAACCTTAATGCCGAAGTATTTGGTTTCAAAGACCTTTAATATGAGTTATAACAGACTATATTTACATTTCAAATTCTCTAAAAACGGACCCTCTTTTCGCTCACCCTTTCCCCCTTCCCCCTCCCGTATATGTATTCCTCTTTAGGTTCCCAAATTCAATAAAAATAGTCTATATGCAAATTTTAAGATAAAACTTTACACTAACAATATATTTGATACGAGCTGCCTAAATCACACTATTTATTGAATAAATGTATACAATTGAAAAAAGTAAAAAATATATATTCTAATACATTTCTTTCAATTTTTGTTTCCATTTTAACTTCTCAGAAAATATTCCAATTTTTAAAAATAGTCGATCTTTTGAATGGTGGCCGTTTCATTAGCGGTAAAATAACAAAAGGTGATTTAAAAGTATATTGATCAAATAATCGTTCAAACCATATAAAAAGTAAAAATATTTCGTTTTCCGGAATCATGAACAAAATTCACTTTCTGGGATTGATGGGCGAGCGTATAACAAAAACTAGTAGAGAAATGAAATCAGGTTATCTAGGGACTAGCAAAACTTGTCTAGCTAATGCAGTTTGGGCAACCATATGTTAAAACCTACTTAACTGACGCACCTTAATGTGTAAACCTATTCCGATCTATACGCACTCACGCACACACCCACGCGAGCGTACGCCTACACTGTGCCGACTGGATTTTATACAATCCGTAGTTTTCTCTTCAATATACGTGGGCGAGCGAATTCGATGGACCATTGTTGTATTTTAAGATTGAGTGTAGCCCAAACTGTTAATAGTTTCTTGAAACTTCAAAATAAATTATGCACATATATTGTATAATCTAAATAATGCTTTTATAAACCAAATTATGTGCAAAATACTACTACTGAGCTTATAGGGTATATTGTGAAAAGAAACTAACTTCCATTACAGCTTACTGTACAGCTATAAATAGTATGCAATAAGTTTTTATTTTATTAAACGAAATCGTAAATCTTTTCAAATCAATCTTTATAATTAATATAATGAAATGAAATATTTTAGAAAATGTAAATCTTAGTGAAGTTAGTTTTAATACGGTTGAAAATTCTATTTACTGCGATTTTTTTTCTAGCTAATGTTCGCACCAAGTTTGATGAAAATCGAACACAAAATGTGACAGAGTAGTTTTTAGAGTTTAGTGTATCTTATAAACTTGAGCAAGAAGAAGCCATAGATTATCTACTTAGGCCTTAATTTAAAAAAATCTGTGTGATAACTACTAAATCCTAATGTTTTATATATGCATTAGCTAGACCACATTTATATATATATATATATATATACATTAGCTGTATATATATAAATAATTTGTATATATAAATTTATATTATAACTATTCTAAGAGAAATATGTATTCATCTTTTCACACCTTTATTTAATGAAGCGGAATTTCTCAACGTTACCCGTTTAGGTTACAAGTAGTACAAAATAATCATTTCTTTACACACATAACAAATCAACATAAATTTAATATTATTAAGTTGTAATTTTTATGTATTTCTGCCTGTAGATTTCTTAGGATTTACAGAAACTTTTCATACAAAGTTAATTTCGAATTATCTACAATACAATTTGAATAGACCGTTAGCGTCTATATAATCTAATAAATATATCTCTACAGGTATAACTTTATATTTACTTATTATACAAATAAAATACGTTAATGTTACCACACATGACTTTTCAATTACTAATTTTTTTTTAAAATCTTATATTCAAACTTAGAACCTGAAAAATACAATATAAGTTTTCTCAAAATCGGTAAAAGAAAATTCAAAATTTTGGGTGATTATGTTTTTTTTTAAACCGATTCAAATTCAGAGCTCCAAAATACACGAGCATTATGATACCATTAATTAAATAAGAATTTGATTTAGTTTAAACATTAAAATAATTCTACCAATAATTAAAATTCTTAAAAATTTTGTTAAAAACCAATATTTTTACTAAACCTTTTAAGAAATTTTGACCAACAAAAACCTTTTCCCTTCTCATTTAATAATAAACTGCAGAATTTAGAGTTATTAAACATCTTTCATTCTCGGCTTATTTTCATATCCAACATCGAGATATCTACTTCACATTAAATTTGAGCATTTTCATTGAATGAGACTACTAGTTCTTGAGATAATGCTCGAGAAAAAATTGTCGTAGATATGAAAAACACTATTTTACACACACACACACACACACACACACACACACACACACACACACACACACACACACACACACACACACACACACACAAATATGTAGACTATATAATTCACACACATATTTTAATTTGAAAAACATTTAAAATGCACATACTGGGACTATAATCAGTATTCATTTAATGGTCAGTATCTGATCAGTATACGTTTTGTCATGAGTTCAGCTGCAATAATTATATTTAAAAGAAATGAATTCTATAAAAACGGTGACAAATCATTTGATTGTCTTTACTATAGACTAAACACGGCTGAGAAAGAGAACGTTACTCTATTTTATTAATAGGTTTAAGTACGTAAGGGAAACTTCAAGAACCCGCATAATTATACTCGAAAACAAATTAGTTGCGTTGAATAAAAACTTTGTCGTGATATCTCAGGGTATTGCATAGACAAAGACTACGAAAAGTTATAAAGATGTTCCTGTATTCATATATTAAGTGTGTATACACGCAATGTGGTTGTCAGTTACCTCATTAGGTAGAAGTAGTCTCTAGAAACATAAGGGTTGAAAATAAACATCCTGCAGAAATTTTAGAACACACACACATAACACTTTATTTATGGAATACTAATACAAGAATACGTTTCAGTAATTATGTTGTCATCCTCAGTTGCTACATTAAAAAAAATAATAAAAAAATGTGTTTTCATTCATTTTGTTATTGAGGTTTCCATAATTGTAGCTCATTACAGTTATCATTCAGAAATTAAATAGCGTTCAGTAAAAGTGACAAAAAAATAGGGTTGTTTCATAAAAAAATCTGAAAATCTGTTATGAACTGTATTCGTATTGCGAAAAAAAATTTAATAAAACAAATATTTTTAATTTCATGATAATCAACACAAATTGGGAATGTTAGAACGGAATATCACTAGAAAACCAATTTCTACGTACCTGGCTTGTCCAAGTCATTAAGAAAAACAATATTTGTACTAAATGTGATGAAAACCTGACAAAATTTTTACCGCTAAACGCTAAGAGAGGACATACATAAATTAATACTGTATAGACCACGTGGATTCATATTATTCCGTACAATAATTTGTTTAAACTTTTAATAACACTCACATTATTGTCTATTTATTTATAGAATACTATAAAATAAGAGACTTTTAATTGAAAAATGTGATACAATACTATAATTTTAACTACGGTAACTTTTGCCAGTAATAGTTTTAAATAAAATCACATAACCATTGCAAAACCATTAGTTGGTTCACAATTTGAAATAAGTTGTGAACAAACTTTATCTTTTACGAAGTTGCAAAACAAAAGCAGTAACTTTTCCCTAAAGGTGATTCAACAGAGTCCGGCGCCAGGAAATAATTGAGCGCGCATGCCCAAACTGGGTAGAACAAAGCACAATAATTAATTAAACATACAATTCTATAACAATGTGGTTTACCTCAGTGCTATATCAGCTGTTATGTCGCAACGACATCTATTTATAACTTTAAGTAACTTTCTTTTGTTTTGGACTGTTCAGATTTATAATTTTTATATCAAATAAATAGTAGATTGTGAAAAACATTGCGTAACTCTTACCCATATTCAAAACCAAATATTTTTCATAAATAAAAATTCTTAAATAATACTAGGAACCTCGTGTTTACACATATAATTACAATATTTAAATAGTTCCTTATGATTGCTTTGCTTCTGCCATAAGTTTATTCGCTCTAAGTTTATTTTTTTATTTTTTTGTTAGTAATATCCAATAACTTTTTCAGTGATAACTTTCCGGTAATATTCTTTAATTAATATTTACATTTCACTAATTTTTTACGACATAGGTAAAGACATTTTAGATAAATTAGGTGTTTTATAATATCTTGATAAATTTATTTTAAGATTACTACAATTTTGGAGAAATGGCGAATAATACATTTATTTGGACTCTTAAAGATTATGTTTTAACAAAATGTTATCAAATCGTTAAAACTGATTTTTTTTAAATCAAAATTTTGTGTTTTCAAGTACTCTTCAATTTTAAGTTATCAACAATACCTCTTGAGATATGTATAGAATAATCTAAGACAGAGAGACTTTATCCCAAAAATTTCTTTTTTAATTTTTAATTTATTAATTTTTCCGCTTACGTTTTTATTTCTTTTTGTACTCAAGGTACCTCAAAATGGATATTACCGCGAACTTAACATCGATTTTTTCCTATACATAACTTTCTCTAGACTATGTTTATGTAAGAAAGTAAAAATAATAATAAAAGAAAACAGACTTGCTAAGACTAATGATACTTTCAAATTTGACCACGTAAAAGCCGTTCCGTCCCGTCCCGTCCAGTGTTTACAATCATTAACCAATTTTGAAAATAATCTCTGCCCGTGGTATTTCTAAACTTTTCAAGATGTTTATTTTGATTTTTAAACTTTTGAATAGAGTAATTGTCCTGAAGGAAGACTATTTTCGACAAATTCCTAAAGAGGATGGAGTGAAAATAAAAAAATAAAAACATTTTCTTGCATTATGTCAAGAACTGGTAGTGCGAATGGGTTAAATGTTAAGTAAACCTTTTTAGTCATATTTAAAAAAAAAAAAACACAAACACAAACACAAACTTTCTCAAAAACTTATACCAAATCCCAATCAAGCAAAAACTTTAGAATGGAAGAAGCTAAAAATTTATAAAACGAGAGGTCTGGGTTCATTCCGGTATTCTCCAAATTATTAACGAATAGTAGTTTTATATTATTTGCATTTTCGTCCCGTCATCCACTGCCCTCACGCCCTTCCAGACAGACCAGGTAAGAAGAAGATGCGATTCTTTTAACCTCAATTTAATCAACGGAGAAACTTCACAAGCCTATTTCTTCTTACATTCAAATTGGTTTCCTACATTTATTTCTATACTTCCAATTTGTGGGGTCAACCCCCCAAATTTTGGGGTCACCCCCCCCCCTAATTTAGAGTTACGGTCATACAAAGTTGTGATCGTATACCAGGTGATAAACCTACTTTTCCACTTTTTTTCACTTAGTTTTCTCTTTTTACAGTAAAAAATTGTGATCTTATTTCAGGTATTAAACCTACGTTTCGACTTCCCTAAATAAAAAGAAAGTGGGATTCGTTTAACCAAAATTTGATAAACTGGGAAACCCCACTAATTATATTTTTGAAAATAACGTTGATATCGACTATCTGAATACTTTCAAATTGTTTGTGTTCCTCTCCCCCTCCCTAATATATGTTTTACAATTTTTTTTTTAGTTTACAGTATTGAAAATACAGGTTAATATCTGCCAATTTATTTTTATTTAGGCCCATTTTACAATCGAATATACAAGCTTTTTGGGGCGGGGTTATTCCCCAAGTTAGAGGTATGAACAACATATAGTGATAATTTGGGCCCATTTTATATTCATACGTGCATTTTTTTGATTTACACAATTGAAAATACATAAAGGCCCATTTATTGTCATTTCGGGCCATTTTATATTCTTCATTTTTCCAATATTTTGGCTCATTTTACATTCTTCTATTTTCCTTCTTTTTTTTTTTTGGTTTACCCTGAAATTTAGATTTCTTTACATATGTTTTCATTAAATTGGGTGACGGACGAACCACTTTATTTTGAACTCTAACTACTACTGCTATGGTTTTTCTCCTTTTAAATCAATAACTACCGAACTGATAATTTTTAACACCCATGTTGAGATTTAGACAAATAAACTCACAGAGAAATTTAAGTTGTAGAGCACTTCAAAAATGACCGACAGCAAACAAAACTCCATTTGTGTTCAAAGTACCTAAAAATATATAAAATAAACAGCTCTGGTAATCTGAATATGATTTAAAAATTGTCATAAAATTTCAAAATGGCGACTTTTATAAAACCGTTTTCCGTAGTTATTTCTTTTCTAAAACCTACATGAGCCTGTAATAGGTCATTAATGAAATTTTCCATCTCCGTATAATAATGCAAAGATTACTTTAAGTAAAGAGAAAATACAAAATAATAGCCTTCTCTTGTGTCAGCGGATCAGCTGCGTGTTTATTATTATATTGTTGTTAATCTTATCCATGCAACTTTGGACTAGTTACTGTAGATTGACTAATTGTATGTATTTATAACAATACTTTGCTACTGGGAAGTTAATAACAGGTAGTCCTAATTTTTTATAATTTAATTTCCTTGACAAATCCCCCCAAATGAACTCCACATAAACTTTTATACAAATCATTGATGTAGTTTTCCATATTTAAGTGATGGATACAAAGACTAACAAACGGTAAAACCTAGATTTTTTTCATTTCACTTATGAAAAAAATCTCAAATTGAATGAAAACTTAATTTTCCACACTATATTTGCCGAATACATATACAAGACGACGTTTGAATGACTAAATCATCTTCCTCAGTTGTTATATGCACACAAACTCTCCTAACATGGAACTGCAAAAATGTTAAGCGCTTTATTTTAAAGCATAATTTTGTTTTAGTTATTCATGTATTATGTGTAGAATCGACCTTATTATTTCGAAGAAAATCAGAAGAAGACACCTTTTAGCCTACAAAATAATGTATTCTACATAAATTGAGTGAATTTAAAATTATTCTTTTTGAGTTTTGCGTTAAAATTTTAATTTCCAAGAAACATATTTAAATAGCAAATTGAATGTATTACAATTTTAACGAACATGTTTATTTCGTCAATTCATTGTTTTCAATGTCGGTGTAAATTTATTTGAAATATATCAAATTGAATAGTTTCCAAAAATGATTGATTCCAAACTAGTTTTTTGCAGATATTTTTAAAGCCAATCAAAAATAGTTACTACATTCTGATTAGGTTTAAAATTCTGCTGAGATACGGAAGAAACAGGAAACAGTGTTTATGTACAACATCGTAAATGAACTTGTAATAAAAAATGCATAGTTTACATGCAACTTTGCATGTATGCACTTGCTATTGATACTTGAAATGCATATTTAAATACAAAGATTTATCTATTTTAATTTATAGAACGTTCTTCCCAAGATTTGTTATACATTTTAACATATTTCGTTACAAATATTACTAAAATCTGTATTATATTAGGCGACAAAATTTATAAAAATTCCGAAACTATTTGTAGTGGGAAGAAGGCAAATTTGTTTGTATGGTAGAAAATTTGTGTAATAATGTAAGTTATTATAGGATTTTAAATCTAAATAAATATATCATTGTTATTTTTCAGAGACTTCCAAGGCCCTGGAAGAGGCTATAGAAAGTGATGAGTTCGTTCTAACATTAAAACACATCAAGCCTCGAAAGAGGCTAAGAGGAAGTATTGAGACATTGTTTGCAGTCGATTTTCCAGGATCACAGCAGAAATTCGTGTTGCAATTGGACCGTCGCTCGAAGAAAGGTCAGTTATACATGTCAAGGTTGAACAGTGATCATTGCATGCAACTTTGTATTCATTATCATGACGTGATATCTTTATTAATATGTTTTTGCAATATAGGTTATTATTTACTCATTATATTTGTTGAGTTTCTGCATATAGAACACACTTAATTAAAACAAGTAAATTAAAAATCAACAGTTGCCCGATGATGCTGCAATGCGAAACAATTTTAGCTCATTTATATTATTAAAATAATTTTGAAACTTTAGCTTTATTGCTTTATTTAATCCTTGAATAGTATTTTAAATGGCAAACCTATGAGACTGTATACTAGACTTGCAAGACAGACGTAATAAAACAGTTGTAACCTAATTTTAATAATTGATTAAAAGTCCATTGAGATAAAAAAACCTCCCAAATTTATTGATTTCAGCTCAAATATTTGTATTAAATTAATGTTTAAAAATTTGTTTTTACTTAAACATTTACTGCCAGATTTATTAAATCTAAGGTGTGATTTAAATATTACCATATGTTTTAGCTCAGACCTACATAAAATCCCACTTTTATATTTGAAAATATAGGCTATTGAAAGTCTTTGGATATTTGAAACAAATTCAGTTTAAAATTTCAATTAATTTCTTTTAAATAGAACAAATCGTATTTATTACTACGAGTTACGCACATTGGCGTTACGTAACTTCATTTTAAATTTTATTGTTTAATGACTTCGATTTGAATTAGTTGTTTAAGGATTTTATTAAAACTAATTGAATAAATGATTTATTTCTATGCGATTTACCAATAGTGTACAATTTATTTACATTTACAAGAAACCGATATCGTAATTCCTGATTATCTGAATATTTTTTAAAGGAATAAGATCAATATAAACAAATTATTTTAATTAATTAATAATAACTTAAATATTATCAACAGACTAAAGATATTATTTTTAAAAACTAAATAAATTAGATCTTTTTCCAAGTATGTTTTTATCTAAAATTCTAAACTGTAAAATATAAACAATGATATTGTATCGACTGAATTTAAAAGACAATAGCCTAACAAGGAAGTTTCCCTTGGAAGATCAAGTCTGTCAGGTTTCCGGTAAACCAATGTCGCAGACATGTTCCCAGAAGTAGGCACTACAACTTCCAAAGAAGGTAGTGTCTTGACGAGTCAACTTCTTTGCTTTAAAGAATCTTCAACTCTAGAGGCTACAGTACAACACAACGCAATCGATGACAAAGATAATGTATAGCGTACAATACAATAGTTAAAGTTCCTGACCAGTATATAACGAAACTGAGCTATAGAACCGTTTGCAACCTTACGTAAAATTACGCTGATTTAATTACTATCAGTTAATAGTAAATCTCCATATTAAATTATCAATTATCTCCTAATTATATTGATATATGAATTTAAAGGATTTTGTCATTTTTATTTTGTTATTGGCCAAACACCTTTCTGTCATTATTGCTTAGGAAGAAAAGAACATAAAAGAAGACCCCTAGCCCTCTAAAACTCTAATAGCGTCAGCTTCGGAGAGAATAAGAGTTGGTCAAAAGAGACCTGATAGTAAAGGTGAAAGAGAGGGATTTTACCCAAGACTAAATGAAACAAATGCATTACTAAGTACTTTAATTAAGTGCACTTTAATTACGCTTTAGCTTGTAAATTGGAGGTTTCCTCGAAATTTTACGTTGTATAAAGTTAAAAGTATGTTTACCAGATGTAATACCTTATGTGCTTACACCCAATGTAACATATAGCAGCACATTATACTGCTGCTTTATCCCTATTGTATAGTAACACCCTCAAACCAATGATTTAAAATTTACTCAGCAATCGAATTTCAGATAAGTAACTTCATAACTTATAGTTCATAATATGCTCATCTTCGGTTTTAATATATTCTTCAATCATTTTACCATAAAGCACTTAAAGTTATTAATTTTGAATGACATCCTCTCTATAACTTGGATATGGTTTTAACAAAAACTGCATTATTTAGGAACTACTTCCGTTGTACTTTTGATTAATTCTTGATCGGGGCATCTCAACCGATCGACATCCCACTAGATCGACAACACGATTTCCTACGAGAGAATCTGGTAATAAATCATTTCTTTTATTCAATATAAGTATACGAAAGCAATCACTTATAATTTGTTGCAAATGTAAAATTTTAATAACATAGCGTAATATTTTTTGTGCTATTTATATTTTGTAGCAACTCTAAGAGCTATTAGACTCTTTTTTAGTGTCCGTAAGTAAACCCAAGGCCTTCATAAAGTCGCACGTGAGTCTGTCTGTCTATAAACAACACAATTTTAACTCCAAACTATAAGTCCGATTTTTATGAAACTTGCCAAAAGTGTTCATTGGCTTTGCCGGAATCCAGGAAAAATACAGTGGACATTATTGAACCATTTTTGTGGTCAGGTAAAATTCAGCTACTCGTAATTTGCGTTTATGAAGTTTGCGATAAAAATTAGGGCCATCGTTGTACGACCCCACAATTGTTAAAATCATCAGAGACACTTATAAACTCTTTCAGTTTCCAGTTGCCTAATAATGACCTGACAGTTCAAACCGATTGTCTAGAATTGAATTCAATTTGTCATTAAGCTAATAAAATCAAACAGTTTTGACAGTTAAATATGGTTATAGTTTTGATTATACGAATAATACTTTAAAATGTAGGTCATATTAAAATTGAATGCTCTAGTATTCGAGAATTTATCGACCTATTAATTACTAAAAAATAAGGTCCATACAAACAAATTGAAAAGATATTCATTTTTTAAAACATAATACTTGAAATAAATAATTCAGTAGGACTGAACAGAAGCTAGATTAAGACTGTGGTCAATGTTTTTAGAACGGCCAGTTTATATAAGTGTCAAATCCGGTGAGATTTCGATCTACTGAAATATATGAATTTTATTTTTATTTTTTAATACAGTTTTAATTAAAGACTTACAAGACTTATTTTTCAGTAGATTACAGGAAAAATGAAACAAACAAAAGAATTTTTTGGGACATTAATAAGGATTTCCCCTTTCCAGGGGAGGGGATTAAAAAGAAAAATTCAAAAATTATGCTTTCTTGTGCATAAATGTTCTCAAGAAATAAGTTCAATAAGAAAATAAAAGTCTGCATACAAAAATCGATCCAGCTATTTTTATTTTATTGTATATTCGACGATATAATTCCGTAGATCAGGACATCGGCAGATTTATTTTTGTATGAATTAGGTCTGAAAAGAAAAATTTATAAAAAGGAATTAAAAATTGTCAACCAACTTTAAAAGTCCGCATCATAATAAAATAGCATTTCGCTATCCAAATTCCGAGTCTAAAAACGCAGTTGTGAGGTTTTATTACATACAGTAAAAACTAACATAGAGGATCATAATGGCAAACTGAATTTGAAATCGTCATTTAAAATTTAAACACTTGAATTAAGTTTATTTCACAGAATCACTTCATCTTCAAACAGAAATTCAACCCAATGAACCAGTAGTGAGAGACTTATTCAGGCATATTCAAGTGGGAAATGTACGTAAAAGCATACGATATTATAAGTCCTATAAACTTCTCGCAATTTTCATTAATTTTACATTTTGATTTGTAACACATATTAATTTCTTAGTTATTTAGATTCAGATATTTTAAAAGAGTAACCTATTTGAAACAGTAATGATCTAAACTCCAATTTCCTTTTTAAATATAGGAATTAACGTTTTTTACTGACACATTTTGTAAAACAATACCAATTGCTCGATTCTACCAACTGACAATCAATGCAAACTAGGACTTAAAAGGAGAAACACTTTTTCTTCAGCTGTCTCTCTCATTACACAGTATTGAAAAACAATATGTTGGCTGTCACAAGATTGATGAGGGCCGATTTTTACAAAAAAATAATCAGGAACATATAGTTAGTTATTATTTAGTGTGCACTACACATAGTGGTGAATTTTAACCTGTTCTACTTATCGTACAGTCGCTCCTATTCAGTTCTGCATTCCTAACAATCGAACTTTAGTCGTCTTGCCGATCACATTCAATGTGTGGCACCTTAGTAAACATACCCACACTTATTCCAAACAAACTTTATGGCTTAAATCCTACTATTCAATTTACAATTACAATAGTATATAGATATTTTTAATATTCTTCATTTTCTCAAAGACTAGTCGTAATATTTACTTTATTAAATATAGAAATTATTGGGCGTAAATTTTTGGCAAAACCTGTATTAAATCCAAATAATATATCGCTGGAGGGAGGGGAATAATTGTTGTCCGAACTTGTGAGATCTTAACGTCCATTTGCTGTTGTTGTTTAGAAACGAAATCTTCTCGGTCTGATAAAATGAAGAAAAAAACATCAAATAAAGACTCGTAGTCATCGAATATTCTAATAGCGTCAGGGTCAGAGGAAAACAAGAGTTGGTCAAGAGAGACTTGATAGGAAAGATGAAAGAGAAAAATATCTAACCCAAGACCACATGTAAAATAATGTGTAGATCCAGCTAGGTCCCACTGTGGGGGAAATCAGTGTCCAAATTAACACGGAGAAGTAAAGTTTCATTACAATATCTAGAAGTAAATTTAAACATTATTAAAACTTTAATATCTACTTAACCGATTTTGATATAATTTTAATAAATTGTAAACAACGCCTACTCCAACTCCAACATATTTTGTAATCCACAGTTCTGTAAATGTCATAGCTGTAATGTTTAAACCACTGGCTACCGACCTTTTTTCGCTCCATACCTTGATTTAAAAGGATGTGTAATTAAACTAAAAATGTCAACACAAGAATGTGTGTGAGTGGGCGTCGTATAGACGTATATGTAATAAAACATGGACACAATTTATTGCCACTGAGTAAGTGTTTGTCGGCCCAATTGTTACTCAATATTGTAGGAAGGCATGGCTCAGTCACAGGTACAGAGGCGTTGTGGGGGCTGAAGAGGATGCCTTACAAGGTCTGTCCGACTTACTACGTCACTTCCGCCCGGCAAGGCGACACAACTAGGTCGCATATTGTTGATTTTTTACCTATTTATATAGTTCTATCTGAAAAATGGTTCATTTATAGAAAGTGAATCATAATGTAACATGTCAATAGATGAACTATGCGGACTCTATATAGAACTTAGATGGCACCAGTTCAAGGTCGCACAGCCTCCTTATTTTGCTCTTCCTTTTTTACATACCTGGCATACTTAGTAGGCCTGGCTAATTATTATTCCAAATAAATCGTACTCATATTTTTTTATTTTTTTTAACTCTCGGTTTGTCTGTCGCTTAGACCCCTAATGGGTATGCTAATTTTAAATAAATTTAGTACGTGGCCAAAATTCAAGATATTTTTCTTAATCAACTTTAATGTAATAGCAGATATTTCTTTTGAAACTCCATATTCAAGGATAAATAAAGCAAAAGCTTAAAGTTTCAAATGATTTTAATAGTATGAATGAGCTACAATTGTTTCGCCTTGCGGCATCTACGGGCAACTGATAATACCCGTAGATAATAAATTATAGCCTACAACTTATAAATTATCAGTTGCCCGTAGATGCCGCAAAGCGAAACAATTGTAGCTCATTCATACTATTAAAATCATTTGAAACTTTAAGCTTTTGCTTTATTTATCCTTGGATATTTTTCTTAATTTAAAATTTCAAGGTACAAATTTTGTAAACATAAAATGTCTGTTTTCTAAAAACCGGCTATAACGATATTAAACAAATTTAATAACCTAAAAAATAAGTGTTGGTCTATATTTCCAAAATACTACTAGCTATTAATTGGTCTTAAATTGAAAAAGGAGCTTGAACGACGTCTTGGAAACTTGAATATCTCAAAATGAGCCATAGTTGATATTTGGAACTATTTTTTTGAAAAAGTTTATGACCAAAACTAACATATTAAAAGAATATTACGGCCCACAAATAAATTGGAAAATACTTAAATGAACCCTGATATTATATAAAATTACTTAATTTTAATCAAATAAGTAAATATGAATTGCTTAAAGTTCATAAATTTATGAATTTTCTAAAAAATAAAATATCTAACAAATTTCAAAATGGTGGCAGTTCAGTAGTTCCTTCTTATTTGTAGCTTTCGCTCGAGCCTAAAATAGTGCTTTTTGCAGTTTTTCAATTGTATAATAACGTATTAATTCCAAGAGTAAAATCGGCAAAAGACAACGTAAGAAATTCGACTTCTATCATGCTAGTTTCTGAATTACGTGCCCGAAAGGAGATGGTTAATCTCGTAATCATTGGATGCAAAATAGCTACCAAACCTAACCTAACCTAACCAACTACTGCAGCATGTAATAATTAAGTAGTTACGAAGAAAAAATATTTTAAACGGCCGTAATTTTACACCAAGACTAATGAATTTTTAACTATCTTTTGACAGTGCCGATAGAAATATGTGCACCTAGCTTCATATAAATAGGTTTAGTGGATTTCAAGAAGAAAATAAACTACCGACAACCTTATGGATAGACAGATTAGTAATTTGTTTATAAATAATATGGTTTGCGAAGATCAATGTTCTGTTTTAAATAGGAAGTGAGTAAACTTTGGGTTATTAAAAAAAAAATCTTGTATTGAAAAATAAATTGTATTGGTAGATCAGGAGTCTTACCCAATGTAGTAAATGTTTTCATATTAAAAAGCCTTAACTCGCTTCGCTCGTGTCAGTGTCTCGGCCCTGCTGGACATGCAAAATTAAAATCTGTAAATTTGTGTCTGATTTAGTGTAGGCTATTACAAGTTGAATAGAAATAATGGGGTATGAACTAAAACACTGTTAAAAATACCCACCATATTTTACGAAATAAACATAATCAAAAATGTAAATAACAAAAATATTTTGAATATTTTGTGCGTCAAACCTAAGTATTATTTTAACCCCAATCTAATTATCACTTGGAACACCTATGCCACATCAAACTTAAAATGTTGAGTCATTCTGATCTGTTCTTGAGATAACAATTATCCCCCGCTCCCTCCCACCGACCCATTTTCATCCTATCCTTCCTTAATGATTTGATCGTATATGCACGATCTTGCACAGAGCTCAAAATGTTCATTACTGTAATATATTTATATATGAATATTTCAAGATACTCTGTATCATAAGAGGGAATAGTCAGAAACATAAAATTTCGATTCCTCAAAATTAGGTGTGATATTTTCCTACGAAATACATTTTATATTGTATTTAGGAAAGACAAATATTTTAAGAACTTTTTTTTTTAATAGTTATCTTTGGATTCAATAAAACCATTCTACAGTATTTTCTTTGTCAATTACTTCCGAACAGCAACTACATTTTAGTTGTAACTTGGTTTAGATTCTTCACATTTCACAAAAATTTATTAAAATTCGCACAACTGATTATGACAAGTTCAACCTTTAATGAACAACGCTATAGCTATTTTTGAGAGGGGGGTTACCCATAACTCCGGAATGGAATTTTTGGGAACAATAACAAATTTATTCTATTATTAAACTAAGGGGGTATATTTAGAAAAAAATGATTAAAATCGTAGGACCCTTGTAACCTACGTTGCTTTATCTTTGACGGTTCACTAGTCCGAACTGCCGTGAATGTGAGCGCGCTCTGCCAACTGAAATACACAGGTTCAAATTTTGAATTTCAATATAATGAACGATAATTTTCACCTATAATTAAAAGAAATTAAAAACTATGTCGGTCCACCGTTTTCTGATAAACTCGTGATGAGTCAGACAAGCAGTCCATTTGTGAAAATTACTTTTTTAACTTAAGGTTCACAATAGGATGTATCTACAAAGAGATTAATTTTTTCCCTCTTACACATTATTTCCTTTTTATATATAAACGTAATATGTAAACTAAGAAAAACTCAAAATTAGTTTAATTTTATGATTACCTCAAATATTAAATTGCAGCTAAATACCAGTAAACTGTGTCCACTAATACTTTATAAAGCTCGTCTTAGTTTAATAATAATAACAGATATTGCCCACGACTGACGATTATATTTCTCACAATCATCAAACATGATTTTTATAAAATTTTAGTGAAATGTTCCTACGGTGAAATATAAAAGAATGTTCCTACGATTCAAGAATTTTAGTGTAAATAAACCTTGACAATCATTAATACCAGTTTTTTTTTCGGGCAATTACTTTGTCATTAATAACCAGTGTATTGTTTATCAGATAGAAAGTGATTGGAATAAGAGCCAAAGCCTATTGTATAATTACAGTAGGCTGTGACATTTCCTCAACCTCACACCTGTTGTTAGGCTTAACAACCGAAGCTTAGGCATAGGCATAGGCTACTTTCCCATGTCAAGGCCGTAGTGCATATGGTGGCGTACTACTGACATTTCCATTTAACCAACAAATTGTAACACTTCTCTTGCTTAAATATACAAATAAGGAGTTAAACAAGCCAGTATTAA
This sequence comes from Aphrophora alni, assembly GCA_963513935.1. Lineage (NCBI taxonomy): Eukaryota > Metazoa > Arthropoda > Insecta > Hemiptera > Aphrophoridae > Aphrophora > Aphrophora alni. Next base: position 93,122,712 of record OY740770.1, read on the forward strand.
TACCGTGGTTATTATAAAACAACCAACCAGATGGTCGAGTTTATATTTTATTATATTACTTATATTTCAACAGTCCTTTGAGAAGAAAACATTAAAACGGAATGCCGCATAATCAACTAATTTCAAACGTTTAGGAATTTATGTTCATGAAGTATTTCGTAATACGCTCGTTAGGTAATCACGCACGTTCACAGGCACTAGCGCACGAATTTTGAGCAACAAACGTAATCCTCATACAATACACCTCCCTCACTTCGATCTGGGTAAAATCCCCTCAGAACCTCACTTTAGTGAGTACAGTCTTGACAATCCCGAGGGAAGCTTGCTGAATCTACACCTTTTTTCATGTAGTCTTAGGTTAGATTATACTCTTTCGTCTTTCCTCTCACGTCTTTCTTGACCAACTCTTGTTCTCTTCCGGCACTGATGCTATTAGAGTATTAGAGTATACTAGAAGTCTTTATTTTACGTTCTTTCTCTCTTCCATTTTTATAAAACATTAACGTGATGAACGAAAGGTTTTTCGCCATTAAACAACAAGAAAATAAAACCCATCTTGATATCTGTTGACAGCCAAGTTGATAAATTGACTGTCAAGTTGCAAAAACGACCTTTTTTTTAAAACAATATTTGTAGTAACGTAGGCTAACTAGCAAAATTTACTATCTACTCGACAGTTTTTATTCTTCAAAAACTATTGAAAACGATCGGCATATTCAAATAAACCTACCGATTATTTTAGTTAACAAACTCGCCCTATTCAGATAATTCTTGCATAACAAATTTGAATAAAATCTGACAGATTGATATTGTTGAAAGAATAAAGTAAGAAAATCATTAATTTCTTAAGAGATTGTCCTACATTCAAACAATAACACCAAAAAAGCTAATTTATACATTTAATTATTAAACATTTTTGTTTTGTATTTAAAAATAATATGAGCTCTGAAAAAATCAATTTTGAAATTAAAATTTTAGGGTATTCCAACTTCCTGTCAAACTTGAATAAAATAACAGTTAAGTTTTTTCTGTATTAATTGTGTCTTCTTCTTATTTTCTTGAGAGCAAATTCTGAGTAAATTGGATATTTTTAATAGTTGACCGGCCACCATAGGAATAAGATAGCGTATTTACTCAACTATATCCATTAAAACATTTCTAAAGTTTCAGCTTTTTACTTTTCTAGTTTACAACTTATTTAACTCTCCCAGGACTTTTATACACCCACCCACTGAGCAAAGAATTATGCTTAATTCTGCTATCGATTGGTCTGTGGCCATTTCATGTTTTCGGGTGTAAAAGATTCCATGAATGGAAACAGCTAAAAGTTTCGTAATTTGAGAAACCTATGCAACAATTACAAAATTTCCTGTGTGGACTTCAATAAAATTCATCCACCAGTATGCATTCAAATTTTTAAAAAGTACTAATTCATAAATTGTATTTTAAAGCTGAGTAGTTTAATTTCTCGCTTTCAACACCCCCCACTTCAACTTCTAAGTAGTGGTGTAATCAACCCCTAAAATTTTTATATTTATAAGAAGGTTTAAATCTTATTAAAATATCATGGCTACTAGCCCGTAGCGTCAACTCGGTAAGTTAGGTTGCTAGATTGGTTAGCGAAGCTGACCTCCCTAGTAGCCCACGTCAGACATACTCGAAATATCATAGCTGACTCCTCTATGTCCAATATGATTAAACCGCATACCACCCAGTTAGAAACTCAAACATGCCCTGAACATTCTTGTACTAGCCTGCTAACACACTTCTCATTGGCTTACCATGATACAGAAATACATCAACGTGCTGACCACACTTTAGGTTCAATCATTAGTGATCTTGAGACAGGAATAAACTCCAACGCTACTGCAAGTCAAGGGCATCTTTTGCAAAAAAACATCTGGAGATTCGTACCTGAATTTTTCTCTCTCGGTCTTTAGTCGATCTAGTAATATCGTATAACCACGATTCTACCATTGATCGACTTGGGCTTGCTTAAGACCAAATTAAAAGTAAGGGAATTCTTCTTCTGGCTCTCACTTAACAGTACTGTTATTCGTAAGGTTTGGTCAGGTTCAACATGTGACAAGTAAACCAGCCGAGAATACCAAACTCTCTTCCGTCGTCCCAAACCGTCCTGTATAACTTCATATAGATTTCGAGGGCAAACTTCCCAGAACAAAACAAAAAATGCAATACCATGATTTTAGCGATCAGTTTTCTATATTCGCCTGGCTTTCTCCTGTCAGTAAATCTACTACCATCAATAGTATCAAGCACTAAGACTATCAATTTTTCAAAATTTAGGCTTCTCAAAATTCATCATCACTGACAACGTCCAATACTTTGTATCCCCCATATTCCGCAACTTCTATTTTTCCCATGGTATCAAACATGCAACCCATTCCCTCTTATCATCCTCAACCTTCCAGTGCTGAATGACTAAATAGAAACCTCAAGTCTACCATTTCAAAAACCAAATCTCTTATGACGACTCTTTTGTTGGCTACAACTAGCTATTAATTTTGCTCAACATGAGACTCTTAAGACTTCTCCTTTTTAACTGATTGTTTTCACGTTCTGCCTGATACCCCGAACAAGTTTCCACATCCAAACCATTCCTGTGCTGGAGAGGTTCTTATTAACAGACTCAGATCCCGACTCCCCTCGGTTCGGGGAGGGTGAGTTGTTACATGTAAAAACATACGAAAGTAAAAATAAAATAAAAAGAAAGAAAACATATTATCCTTCATTAATAAAGCAGTTTGTAAAACAGATTATGTATCTGTATTGGTCGTTATGTTATCTGTAAAGTCCAAGGTTAATCTCTCTCTGTCTCTCTCACTCATGTCTCAGAGGCAGACTTCTAGAATTCAAGGAGTTAGGGCCACGCCGTTCCTGAGTAAACCATTGTTACATTTTAACGCGGGATAATCCACATTTTCAAAATCTCATAAATTGTTTCATTCGCAAATGATAAAATAAACCTTATAAATAATATTGAATAGAGTTTTAAAAGACGAACATATCGATCCAAGCAATGAAATAAAAAAAAACAGTGTTGTAATGTTTCTAATAATTTTAGTTGTATTTTTCAGGAAAGTACAAGAAAGCTTTATTTATTTTGTTAATATCACATATCATCAATGATAACAAACTTGAACGTTATCAGTTCTTAATTCCGAATGTCTACCTATACTGTATTACCAAGGGAGAAAAGTATTTGCAAGTGCCAGTAGTCTTTTCTTGAATTTTTTTTTTTTTAATTTGTTGACATGGTTGTTAGGTTTTTAAACCGAAAGTAGGCTGCGAAGTAGGTGTCAATAGTTCGACACACCTTGTTTCCGGCCGCTCCCTTGGTCTAGATAGGATGAGGGGGTAGGACCTGTTTATAAAATAAAGCTGTTTACACCTATTTGGATATTATCTGTTAGACATGGTAGATAAAGGCCCCATTTAATAGCTACCGTGCTTTCAATTTTTTAAGTATAAATTATATTTCAATAAATCGTAGTGCAACTTCAATACGATAGGACTGTACTTTCAGAACTGTTGGTTATATCTATACTTCTACAAACTTTCTGAACTTTTATAATATATATATATATATATATATATATATATATATAAACATAAAATTTTAAAAAAACAGGGGTGCAAATAAACCAATCAAAGAAAATATTAGTAAATACGGTATGAAAATCTGTTCAGCTATTTGGATTTAAAGATATCCTTCGATTTTTCGATTTTTTAAAATATATTCTAGAAACTTTGAAAAGCGGTTAGCAGTTTGCTCTCAATACCTTATCTCTAAGTAAATACCACATATGAAATACTTGAAAACGATAGCATTTTCAGCAGAAATAATATGGGTGTTTGTTGCTGATGCCATTGTAAAACAAAATGTATCCGAACCCATGAAATGAGCACTAACATGGTTTCTCTCGAATGATTTTTTTTTTTTAATTTTAATTATAGAGAGTGTAAAACCGATGTATTTCAGCTCTTTTAAAACGTTTTATCTTTTCATTTTCTAAATAAATATTGAGCTTGACTTGTGAGATAATATTAGATAAAAAAAACTCGAACACAAGGTCTCACAAAAATTACGTGTATTTAATCAAACGTGTTTCAACGACAAGTCGCCATCTTCAGTGATGCATGAGCTGTAAGTTATAGTTTTGTTACTGTAGCTCATGTATCACTGAGGAAGGCTATTTTGTCGTTGAACCGACTTTGATTAAATAAACGTAATTTTTGTGAGATCTTGTGTTCGAGTTAATTTTCTCATATATAGGGCCTACCCTAGTTTAGAGGAAGTTATGTAATGGGTCAAAAACCGGTGTCGAATTTTCGCGGAAATACACGTTTTATGTCAGTTGTGTCCAAAAAAGTGGTTTAATAATGTCTGTCTTCCTTCGTCGGTGCAGTGCTTTACAGCCCAAAAGAGTAGACCGATCATAATTTGGGGGGATACCTACCATACGACAAAAAACACAAATTCTGCTCATGATTTTGATTACACTGTTTCTAAAATTTAGCACCTAAATATCCAAACAAAATGAATTGGTCATCATCTTTCCATAAATAAGATTTTGTAAGTTATCTTTAAAAACCAAAAGGTCTGTCATTGATCTGTTAAAGTTCGTAATTTCTCAAAATCCGCTGTACAGTTTTTATTCAACGTTAAGGCATAGACGTTTAGGTGGATAAGTTTAGTGAAATATTTAAAGTAAACCAATGTGCAAAATTGCAAATAATAAAATCAGAGTTAAGGATTAATTTATTTAAACTAAAACTAACCTTGATCGCTGTAATTTTATTTTATTTCATTTTTCATTATTTTGATTAAGACAAGTTTAAGACGCACAATAAGTGTAGCAAAAATATATAAATATTATTTTTTGAAGTGAAAACTTCTATTTCAATAGAAATCGCGTCACGCACTCTACCGTACCGTAATGCAACTTTAATATATAGAGACAACGGATACGCGCGCACAGCGTATATATAAACTCATATATATACGAAAAATATTGCACAAACTTTCCCATATATATATATATATATATATATATATATATATATATATATATATATATATTAAAACAAAAATCTACGAAAAATATTGCACTAACTTTCTCACATACCCATATATATTAAAACAAAAATCTACGAAAAATATTGCACTAACTTTCTCAAAATTCGCATATATAGTTAAACTAGTATAAATGAAAAAATATAGCACAAACTTTCTCACATACCCATACATATTAAAACTAAAAATCTACGAAAAATATAGCACTAACTTTCTCAAACTCATATACATAGTCAAACTAAAATCAATGCAAAAATATTTTTCAATAGAAATCGCGTCACGCACTGTACCGTAATGCAACTTTAATATAAATAGACAACGGATACGCGCGCACAGCGTTCTATGTAATATGGTATATATATTTATATATATATATATATATATATAGCATATTACATAGAACGCTGCGCGCGTGTATCAGTTGTCTCACACCCAGCAATTATTTTTAATTTTCGAATATAAGAAGGCGTCCATGGCTCATTTTCACTTTTTACTGACATCTACCGAGCTAAAATGTTTTGCTAAGTATAGTTTTCTTTGGTTATGTCTATTGTGAATGAGTGTATGGAATACTTTTGCACAGTATATTTTCTTCATTGTCTATATACTTTTATTGTATTTTATAAATTCTTTCTTGTTGTATGTATTTTAAACAGTCTAACATAAAATTCCATTCATATACGTGTGTTGTATGATTGTCTACGAAAAGAAATTAATTTTAAAGCTTTAAAAAAGTATCTGCTGCATATTTTTTATCGATTTCAGTATATCATATTTACAATGCAAACCCCATTTCATCTTATATTTATTCTGATAGTGCTGAAAAAAAGCAATGGAAATTATTTCGCGACGAGTTCATCTGAGCTGCTGGTTTCAAGTTTGGTTGCAATCAGAGTTCGTTTATTTGATCCTTCAAAGAATAACAGTAAAAATGCTTTGTACAAGGTTCCGCGTGTTTGTGTAAAGAAGATGACAAACAGGTTGGCCAGACAAACCGCAGCAATGTTTTATCTTGCAACATTAGAACCTTGTTACCTTATTTCTTTATTGAAATGAAGATATTGCAATCGTGTATACAAAAAAATAAAAAGACTTAATTTCCGCTACTAGACATTATTTGAGCTAGTTTTAAGTGTGTATTTCACTCTAATCTTTGAGGACATATGACTTCCACCTTCTATAAACATTCTCGTATATTGTTCTTTACAAATATTTCTATTGTCGTTGATAAAAATTCAATTTGAATTGGATAACATCTTTCAGAAATCGGAATTACTCCAACAGGCAAATTAATTAAATAAAACCTTTAAAATGTTTATTAAAAATGAATGTCTTGAAATATGTTTCATCCTGCAAGTTCTTAAGAAAAGACTTTACAATTAATTAATGTGGAAATTGAAACTTACCAAAACGAAATTTATGATTTGATTATTTTTTAGACCTCCTACATAAAAATGTCTCGCTTATATGAAAATATACATAAGCTACAATATGAATTAAATTCGGCATGAAATTTCGTAGGACTTTTTTTGTCCAGAACTTTCTGGTAGGTTCCACTAGTTTTAAAGTTAAGAAGAGATTTATCTGCATTTATTATTTCTTTGTCGTCATCTTTTACTATTTTGTAAGAATCGAAAATCAAAGTAGAAACCTATATGCTGACAGAAACACTGAATTCTAATGCACAACATCTAAAATGGATTGCCATTGAACCTCTTACGTCATATGACTTGTTTGGAACTTTAAACTCGTAGAAAAATATTGGCCAAACAAAGTCAAATGAAATGATATATGATCAATTAAAACGGGTCGTCACCTTGTACTTGATCCATGACAATGAGAACATCGCAGACAGAAGGAATCGTCACACAACTGCTTCATTTAGTAAACATAGTTATTCAAGCTTTAAAGGCAATTTTATTTTCTCTCTCTCTCTCTCTCTCTCTATATATATATATATATATATATATATATATATATATATATATATATATATAAGTCGGTCATTATTTTTTAATTAATATGAGGACATATGAAATACTCTACAAACTTGATACTTACTTTACAGTTATGATAATATAGATATGTAAAAAAAAAGTACCTCCAAGTTACATTTTTTTATGTTCAATCAAAACTAAAAATGGAGGAATAACAAAATAATGGTACTTTTTCACTAAAATAAATTTATTTACATAACAATTACAAATTGTTGATAACATGAAAATATGTAAAACTTACTAAAGAAAAGCAAAGAAAAATAACAGTAATACATTATAAATGATCCAAATTTGTCCTTTATTTGAATTGATTGCATCAATACTGATAGCAGCGAAACAAAAAAGAGCCATAAGCGCTTTTTAAAAATTGTCGAGGTATCAACAGTAATGCCTCTTCAATCAGCCTTATTAATTCATCATCTCTTGCTATAGGGTGAGAATAAACTTCTTTCAAAATCTACATAAGAAAAAAAAATAGCAAACAGTCACGTCTGGGGATCTTGAAGGCCAATGCATGAAATTTCTGCCACGACCTATTCAACGGTTGAGAAGTTCTTGATCTAAAACTGCTTTGGCCACATTAGCATAATGAGAAGGAGTTCCAATCTGTTGGAAAAAAAGTCCCTCGTCCTCGGCTGAATAAGATGAGGAACTATGTGATCAGTTAATATTGATGCGTATCTATCTTCAATCATTGTCTGATGGGATATGTCATACGATAAAACACCAGCAGCCCAAACAATTATACCCTTTTATTTTAAGCACTCTTCGTGTAAGATATGTGGATTGTGTTATAATAATTTGCTATAGCTTCATCTGAGAATACAATTTCTTCATACCACGCGGAATATTTGTCAAGTTTTTCATTTACCTTCGAACAATATTTCCACTCGCCAGGCTGGGTCATTATAAAAATGTATGTTGGTTTTTTACCATACCTTTGAACTTGCTACTTTGTATCCCAGTAGAGGATGAAACTTTTCTACGTAATTAGGCATATTTGGAGATTTCAATAATGTAGCACATGCAAGCTCTTCATTTTCTGTGTTAAAAGTCTATGGTATTTCTTTGAAACTGAGTTTTCCATTTATGAATTGATTTTCTTGATGAAGGTACCACATTTGAGTAGGCTCTTTGAAAAAAAAAAAAAAAACACCTTATCGCTTTATATTCATTTTCAGAAGCTATAGCTCAAGAACAACATTTCACTTTTTGTTCAATTAAAAAATCACTGTTTCGAGGTTAGTTATTACAAATAAACTGATTGAACACAACTACCGCATTGTTTCATCAACAGCTGATCGAGATTCAACAGATGGCATTGCACATTTTAATTGCAATACATTGTGGGATGAAGTGTTTCTATACAGAAGATAATGTACTTTTTGTTATTCCGCCATTTTATTTTGATTGGCCATAAAAAAGTGAAACTGGAGAGTACTTTTTTACATATCTATGTAACATAACTGTAAAGTGTTAAGTTTGTAGTGTTCCATATGTTCGGCATTTTTATTTTAAAATAGCGACCTCTTAATGAGAAACCCGATATATAAATATCTTACATCGTGTATATATAGACCTATAATTATTGCAGCCATTGCCGTGGTAGAGTTTAATGTGTGTGTACACGCATTTGCGTGCCTTTCTATCTTGTACGTCCGACTTTCAACTAAATAAGCCTAGGTATAGATATAGTTTATTAAAAAATGACTTGTATAAATATTAATACCCAAACAAATTTTTAATTGGTCCATTTGATTATTTTTAACCCTAGGCCATTTTTTGTTCATTTTCACTACATTTGTAAAACAATGAAATTTATAATGGTTGAAACAAACTCAAAACATTTAAGTCGAAAGTAGGCTTTTTAACCTATTTTAACAGATTTTAATCTAAGTTTACTATAGTAAATCCCACAGCAGTCATATAGGTTCATACTATTTTTTTAAATAATTGAACAACTGATTTTTCAACTGATAAAATTACGGATTGAAGTTAGATTGGGGTAATTTCCTGAAAAATTACGAGTTTTGTTATTGCATAATTATCATTTAAAATGTTGCAATTCAAACAAAAATGTAAAAAGAAATGTTATACTGAAATTTCTTTTGAATAATCGAATAAATTGTAATGTTTTAAAATACAAACGTATGATTTCTTGTAAATATGTTTTCTTAAAGTAAGTCAATTAATTAAGCAATCTAAAACATATATGAGCAATATAATGAGTCATAATTTTTATCCTATTTTAAAACTGAATAGTTGTATCGAAATTTAAAATTATATTGTAACTGTTTTCAACCCCAGAGATCATATTGACCCATGTACCGATTGTGTCTGTATGTGTGAAAGTGTGATTGTCTGTCGTCACGGCAGCATCTAAATGACTAATCTATAAAAAAAAATGATAATGAAATATTGGATTTTAGGTACTGTATCGAGCATTCAATTTGAAGAAAGAATTATGTACCTGAATAAATGAAGTCATTTAAGAAATAAGCAGCTGCTTTATGCTATAACTAAGATTAACTGTTTAGTTTATCAAGCTGGTAAAGATTAGCATCCAATTTATGAAAATGGTATTCAATCTTATAATTATATTTTTGTAATTTAAGCTCATTGTGAGTTATGAGTATGAGAATACTTATACTGACTGAAGTTGATGTTATATCACAATATGGCCTTTAAAAGACGCAATCGAGTGCAGAGTATTCTGTTTGAATAAAATCCTTACCAGAGCCTAAGTAAACAAATGAAGTTGACTCCAAGAAAACAATGGTGCTGGATGATAAACAATCGAAGTATTTTGTTTGAATGAAGTCCATTCAAGAGCTTAAGTTGTTAACGTCACCACCAAGGGAACTAGTTCACCCGACTAGTTTCCCACAATCTACACGGCAAAACCTGCCAACACTCACTCAACACAACAAGCATCAATTCTCCGGCCTTAAACGGCTCTACATCGGCCAATCTCACATTACAAGACCCGCCCACGCTACTCGTCTCTGATTGGCCGACAGCTCACGTCGAGCAATTAAAAGTCCGCGGCCACAACAATGGCAATCCGCGACAAACTCCGAACCAACCTCACACACATCGTACGTCGAGATTGGTCGCTTCTCGGAAAACTTAACAATGGACAGCTCATTGTCTAAGAGCAAACCAATCCTAGGCAAGCTAAGCTACAAGCTAGCAGAGCCAAAATTGTATAAGTACTCATTTCTCAGGGACAAAATCAACACTTGTCAACCAGGAGACCAATTACGAACACATCACAGCTCAACACCTACACAACACTTCTCCTGACGCGAGACTAGCAGGGACCATCTCTCCCACGGCCTTCTTACGCAAGGCCAAGAGACCCCTCGCTAACACACTTCACCGGGACCATCTCTCACATCGGTCTTCTTACGCAAGACCGAGAGACCCCTCAACCAACTCACACCACACACCACGAAGACAACTCGCAAGCTCCACTACACACTCCTTTTGCTGCCACCTGCCACATTCCAACATCATTAAACCAATACACGTTTTGGAATCACTTCTTTCAACACCTGACTCCTGCTCTCACTCCACTCGACAACGCCTCTTCAAGACTCGCCCCGTGGCCTCCCGTAAGGGAAATTAAACGGGAGAAATCCGGGCAACGGCAGCACTTGCTTCACCCTAGTCGCCTCCTGAAAAGGAAATTGTAGGTACTTTGGCGCCGACGATGGTGGGTGAACATCCATCATAGAGGCCAGATAATATCCTATCTCTCTTCACCTAACCTAAGTCCAACTGGTCCTTTTCAGGGCCAGCAACACTCCTAGGTTCCGTTATTCTTTTCAACATTCCTCGCACTAAGCACTCGAATCCTTCCCGAGTAACAAATCCTTCCTTCTCCAATAACCTGACCCTACGTCAAAGTAAACAAGTGAAGTTGACTCCAAGAAAACAATGGTGCTGGATGATAAACAATAGAAGTATTTTGTTTGAATGAAGTCCTTACACGAACTTAAGTAAACAGATGAAGTTGACTCCAAGAAAACAATGGTGCTGGATGATAAACAATCGAAGTATTTTGTTTGAATAAAATCCTTATAGAACCAAGTAGGTTTTTAAATAAAGCATAATTGAAATCAAGAACAGAGAGTTCAAAGATGAGGATGGGAGTTATCTTCAGAATATTTGTAATACTAAAATGTGTTATTAAAAAAAAGTTTCGAACATACTTGTATATGATTACCAAAGTATATTGTTTTACAACAAATTAATTAATTTTGCTTAGAGTACGTGTTATTTATTCGTAAAAATTGCTGTTCTATGACTGTTCGTCATTATAATTTGTCGTTATACCTAATGGAAGGATATTTATGTTAAATATGATCTGCATGTATGTGTGTGATAAAACTTGCATAATATTTCTAATCAATTCTATCGATTTAAAATAAATACATCTTAAAACATATCAATGTAGTGTATTACATATGACCTTGACTTTCTGCAATGATATTGCCATTGTCTCGTGCCTTTACTATATGCATGACATGGCCGTGACACGAGTCACGCATCTACAAAAATAATCGAACGTATTTATTTATACGTATAGACATATATTGTATTGAAAATTGATGTATCCTTTCACTGCAGTGATTGACATTTCCTTTTTAGGTATTTATTTACGAGGGTTTTATTTATGGCCCAAGCCTTGACTTTTTAAATATTTACTTTAAAACTGTTGTTAAATTCAAAGTTAGCACATTCAAAATAAACTGTGCATAACTCACAAAATAAAATTCAATTCAAACGAAAAAAATATTAGTTACCACCTCCTAAAATATTGGCTCACAGAATTAGTAGTCAGATTGTGAAAATGGACCATGGTCGCCAACTTAGAATGTCAAATATCCCTCAAGTGATATTGATCAATTTTGGTAAAATGTGATTGTGTATGACTTGAATCGCAAGCTAAACCTTAAATAAAATAAACGAGCAGAGCAATGTGGGGGGGGGGACTGAACCCGACTACTTCAGTGAATTTAAAACATTTCGAATAAAAGTTTTTTTAATCGAAAACTATCTAATTCATCGCTTAAAAACAGAATAAAACTCCCCTCAGCCATTTTAAAATTGAAAAGTCAATGTACAAAAAGAAATTATTTGCCCTCGAATCCCCTACTCTAATAGAGCAAAAAAGAATTGGTCGAGAGAAACCCGATAGCTATGATAAAAGAAAGGGCTATAAATCCAGACTAATTGAAGAAAGATGTGGATCCAGCTGGGATACCTCGGGATTGTCATATACTGGTAATATCTTTAAGTGAGCCCCAGAGCTGGACGACCAAAGATTTGTTTTTTCTAGAAGTGTCTATCACTGAGCGGTAATTGTAAGAAATTATCTTTGGTATCAGACGCTCGCTGAGGTAAATTTCAGAACGAATTTATTTTTGGTGTTTATTAAAAGGTAGTTTAGAAATAGCGGTTTCAATTACTTTTGTTCTTGAACAAAAAAAAACGTCGGACATAATTCTTACTTATTTATGCAGTGAAAAATATGGTTATGCTACATATTATGGAATATTGTATACGTAGAAGAATAAAACAGATATTTTAACAAGAAGCAATATGTATGAGAAACTAGCTGTAAAATATTTTATCTAATTTTAAACTGCAATCCATTTCCAAATATTGTCCTTTATTGACGTATCATGGTGAAGAACTTACAAAACAAAAAGAGCAGAGTTTTTTCTTACTTTCTTAATTAACTTTTCATCGTCTTCACCCAACAAATGAAATTTAGAATTTAAAGTCACGTGTATAATATCAAATAATCCACTGTATGATTAAATGTGTTGTGTTCGTAAAAAAGAAAAAAAGATTGCATCACATCGGTTATGTTTTCATTTACAAAACTATTTTCAAATAAGCCATATTAGTACCATAGATAAACAAATAAAATTTTCCAAAAATGAGCCATGGTCCCAAAATCGTCTAAAACGTCACGTATTGCAGAAAGTGTCATGTCAGAATTTGTGTACCACTACAACACATTCCATTTAAATGAAAATTAATACAAAAACTATTCACATGCGTAACATCTAACATAAAAACAATAAATATCAAAACTTCAGTATTTGCTACAATGATTTAAATGAACATTTTCCCAATTAGAGACGAAAACTGTAATGTCTACCTACTTAATTAGATACAGCGCAGAATGATAGATAAATTTCCAGATACAGTTCGACAATTCCTCTTTAGAATTAAAACTTCCTTTCAATATTATATTGTATACTGAACTTTTCCGTTTTAATATTTCAATATTCATTTCTTGAACCTGAAAAAAGTTTTGTGGAATGATATCTGATTGTAGTTTATCGTTCAAACGAACGAAAATTTGATCAAATTTGTTATGTAATGATAACTTGTCCATACTTGAAGTCATTATTTTTATTTATGGATATCTAAATTTGGAGAAACCTACAATAAGACCAAAACGAAAAAATTCTGTTTTCTCAAAATTGGTTGTAGATATTTTAATAATTTACCCTCCAAAACTCCAGAAAAACTTACAATTTTCATTTCCGTAAAAAATTCCAGTTAGAAGTAATTGTCAAATGTATAATTATCCAAAGATGTTTTGAATAAATATAGGGGTTTATTACTGAGTTAATATGCCAAGTCTCATGGAAAGAATACGTTTGGTCAGTGAATTGAAAAACATAAAATGATAGCCATCTGTTTCATTTTAGTTATTTTCAGACTTAGAAAGCTTCAAATTTTCAGTTTTTGTTTAACGACATAGTTGTAATGTACAATAATTTTTATTTTAAACTGCATTTCCGACCAGGTCAGCGGTTTTTAATGGATTATTTATAAATACAGCTGTTTATCTAAATAGGATTGTCAACTGGGTATCTATCAAGACCTTATCCATAATTCACCAAATAGCTTTTGCTGAGTCATGTCATAGTGTAATATCCTGATGTGTACTTACAGATGGTTCACTGATTAAGGCGAGCAACTTGTCAACAAAATGTGGTTTAGATATTAGGGTTAACTTCTTACGTCCGAAACACTTTATCATATTCAATCATCATAATCGTCTATCCGATCCAAAAATACATCGTGATACATAGATAAAATCATGTACAAGATTTGATTTGATGATTCGACTGTACCATTTGATCAATTAAATAAAAAAGGAAGAAAAGAACATAATATTTAATATCCTAATAAAGTCAGTGTCAGAAAAGAGCAATAAATAATAATAATAATAATAGTTGTCAGAATATCAATAAAGAGAGGAAAGATGAACGAGAGGGAACTAAGAACAAACTGCTGTATGAAAAAAAAGTGTATATCCAGCTAGGTCCCTCGGGATTGTCACGCTCGAACTCACTACAGTTGAGGCGGTAAGATATAATTAATTGTTTAATAGTTTTTTAATACATTTGACGTGAAAACAGCGTGCAGTGGCTTTAAACAAACTTACAAACAACCGACAAAACAATGTATAATAATATGTTGAAATTTTAATTTTGTGTTAAAAGGTTTTTTTTTACTAACCTCAGTTTATTAAATATTTTGTATTAACATATTTTTATTATTATACTATATAAATACACGTCACTAATATTTTATATGAATATTGTACTATTAATATGTTTAAATAGTTTACTAATAAAAAGGCAATTAAAAATATACACCAATTAATAATAACTATTATCTATTAATTTTGTCTCTCTTTCTTTATTTTATCAATTATTAAAAACAAAATTGTTTAAGTATTTTAAAAAAATGATGTTTTGGGGTAATAAGTAACTTGTCTAAGCGTTATGAATTGGACAGTATGCACCATCGTGAGCTCACTTATTATAAGACAGGGCTTGGCAATCCCGAGATCCTATCTGGATCTACACCTTTTTATGTAGTCTTGGGTTAGACTCTTCAACTTTCATATCTCTGTCATCTTTCTTAATAGGTTTTTTTGACCAAATCTTGTTCTCTTCCAACCCTGACGCTATTCGAATATTCGAGGTCTAGAGGTCTTTATATTATGTTGGTTTTCCCTTCTTCATATAAGGCGATGATGACCGAGAGGTTTGTCCATTACACAATAAAAAATAATAAAGCAACTGTATATTTGACATGTAATTGATTTGAAGATCCATTTTTTAATATCGCCTGATCTCTTAGCACACATTTCTTAGATTGTATCAATATTTATTATATTTTGGAGTGTGAGAACCCCAAATTAAAGTTAACTGTATTTTAAACTTAAAGAATACTATAACACCAAATTTTTAGCTTAGTTTGTTTCTTCTATTGGTGTTTGATAAAGTTTGTATGTATAATGTTTGTGCACCATTTATTTAAATTGTACTATTAACAGTTCACTTTTTTAATATCCATTTTATAAAAAAAAATGGACATTGTATTAAATTGTTTTTCTTATGTCTATAGTTGTGGTAGAAACAATGGAAGATGGGCGAACCAGATCGCAACATTTCACTGTTGATAACATTTCTGAAAACTCTCTTATCAAGTCATTAGTATTTGCTGTGAACCAGGAGAAGCGAGGCGCTCATGTCACATTATACTTGGATTGTGTTTCTCAAGGTATGGTTCCGACTCCTCGTACAATGAAGGAAATGTTCCTCAACATGGGCAACCCTAGGTTACAAGTGGTAAGTTCAAGTATTCCACAATATTAAATTTAAAGTTATTCAAACTTGTTTCATTTATTGCTGTCATCATCATGACATATCGTAACCATATCTACGACTTAGAATGTCCACCTATCATAAAACCAAGACCACATAACAGTCTATATATGTGGTCCGCCCTCTTTAGAGGTTGAGACTTCTTTTTACGTTCTCTCCTGTATGTAGTATTAGAAACTTAGAAATTAGAAATTTGGGGTACCTTCCATAGGCAAACACTCACAATTTCTATTTTATAAAAATCGGTTAAAACGATTTTCATCAAATTTTGGTAAAATGTAGCTCCTAATTAATTACTCGAGCAAAATTTATTGACCTTTATCTCTCCAAAAATGCCGGGTCATGAGTTATCATCGAAAGCCAAAACATCAGGTATGATGATATTTTAAAAAACATATCTCAAAATCTGCTCTACCGACTTGTTATTAATTTTGGTCAATTGTGAAGATTAATGACCCAAACCATTGTTCAAAATTATAATAATAGAAAATTACCGTTTCGATATAATTTCAAAAAACTAAAACAAACCATGACGAATGTGATTTAAACTTGATTTCAACTTATAATATTTTTGCTTAAGACGTGTTTATAACATAAATGAAACAAGTTTAGACCCTATTTAAATATATAGATATTGTTAAAATAGTCTATAAATTCTAAATCTGTGTCCATGGTTAACTTTTTTTCTTCACGGTCAACTTCCGAACTGACATTTTTGTGACAAATCATTTTGTTTGTTAGTATTTCGATTGTGAACGGATATGTGAGAGAGTTTGTGCAATGTTTTTGACAAGTTCGTTTACCAAAAATTACAATATTTTAATTTTATAGCAATTTTAACAATGTTTTGCTCTAGTCATCACAATTTTGCTCATTTTTATTTGTCTATTATTAAAATGTATTTCTACAATAACTTGAACACATTAGACAACAAAATCTAAAATTGGTAATTTTACCAATTTTGGTATGGATGAAAAATAGTAACTAATCCAAAGTGAGTTTGAATACAAGCAATAGCAGTTTGTTATACACTCGCTTTAAAAATTTCTAAAATATTAATGATTTTTTAAATTTGTTTATTTCATGAGAAACTATGAATCTAATTTACCTCCACTTCCATACCTACATCCACCTAACTTTTAATTTTTTTAAATAGTTTTAATCAAATCCGTGCAATTTTTGTAATTTTAATGATAAAGATAATTCAACTGAAAACCAAATATAACAAGATTTATTTAAAAAACCAAGTTACAAAGTTTATATTGCATAGTGTTTTAGTTAGCTAAAAATAACAAATTTCCAAAACGACACTTCGAAGGACATTATACAGCAAACATTTAGCAATGAATATCAAGTAGTGTAGATTCAATTTAATTCTAGAACATCAAAAAAAAGAAAAAAAGATGTTTAACATTTGTGTTTGTTTTATATGTTTAAGAGTATGTGATGTATGTCCTGGTTCTGCTAAATACCAGTGGAACTCTGGACTTGTATCTAACCATGTATTACATGGATATCCTATGGTGTGTTACAGTTTTATTTAGTACAAAATTCAGAATTGTACTCTAATAAAAAGTCAAAGTCTAAAACATTTGAATATAAAATAATTCCTAATTGTTGTACATAGGAATAAAGGGACATGGTAACTTGCTTAGATGGTAAGAGAAGATGCTAATTAAAAATGAGAACAATGTGGTATTGTGGAGAAATTCTTTATCATTTGAGGGACTAGTCTAAAATTAAAATGTAACATTAATGTTGTACTAACCATAGAAAATGTGAACAATGTAAAAATACACCTAGTCATGATTATAATTTAAGCAAATTTATTACACAAGTGTTAATAATAGTTTTAAGGATTCCAGTAAGAACAAAGATCAATTGCATAAAACAGGAAGTAAGTGCCAGAATAGTGAAACCTCCCACTCTATTTGAATAATAATGTTTTTTTACTTTGTTTTCTTTTATTATATTAATTAACGTTTGTTTGCAAGTTTTAAAAAAAAGGAGATGTCATATATATTTAAAAGTAACAATGCCCAAGTAAAATAATTTAGTTTCGTAAATTTTAAGGTTCAATCACTCGAGATATGTAATCTATGTCTTGGTTCCTTTAAGTACAAGTGGAACTCTTGTCATGTGGTGTATTATAGTTTAATTTAAATTTAAATTAGCCAAGTTTTTCTTGGAATAAATTAAAAGTTTGTGTTTTATTAATTACCTATAAGAAAACTTAGCAGTGTTGGTAGATAATTCTATTAAATTTATAATAGTTCTATGAATTGAATTTTAAAATGTTCAATTATATTTTGCAGTATCGAGAGAGAAGGTACGTAGTTGAAGTTGATTCTGACACAAGTATAAGCAGTGTGTTGAATAGAAACAACTGCCCTGATGTAACACAGATGATGCAAGCAATGCAACCTGCATCAAATAATGAAATCTTTCCACGAATCGATAGAGGTGAATTTATTATTTTCTCTCTAACTTTTCCACATCTTTGTAAGGAGCAAAGAATAACATTCTTAGTATTTTAGTTTCTGAATTATGTGCTTATGTATTAATTTTAATTAAACTGTTATATTAAGTAAACCAAAAGTCATTGTCACACTCCTTAAATTTTTTCACTTTAAAAGATATTAAAATTTTTTATTAGGTTACTCTTCACCCTCCCCTATAACGGCACAGGTACTATAAAATTTCTAGTGTAGTAGCCACTCATGATAAATGCGCCAAAATAAACAGTACTGAAATTATAAGATTTTATTTACATAGTTTTACCAACATATACAAGTAAAAGAAAGCAAAATCTGTTAGACTCGGTTAACAACATGTTCAATATGACCTCCGTTCAGTTTTAAGCAACACTAATACCGTTTTTTTTAAGGTTTTGTATCATTTTGGTGAAGAGGGGTTGTTTCATGTTCCTTATACACATAGTTTTTCCTTGGACGATGAAGGTTGGAGGGTCTTCACGGAAAATCTTCTCTTTGAACATTCCCCAGACGTAGGAAGTCAAGTGGTGTAAGATTGGGGCCTACGAAGATTGATCAGTGGGCTAGGTAAGGAAAGTTTTTTCTAAGGGAAATGGGGAGATTGAAAAAAGTTTCTTGAAGGAAAGCAATGTTGGTTAAGGCAGTGTGGCTCGTTGCGCTACCTTGCTGGAACCATTGTGAGCGGTTCGGTCATGACGAAATTTCCTGAGGTCTCCTATAAAACAATAAAACGATCAAGAATGACCTTATATCGGTCCTGATTTACATTAAAAGGATTTCCATTATTGTCTTCAACAAAGTACGGACCTCTCCCTGACACAGCGCACCAAATGGTTACACGCTTACTATGCTGTGGCCTTTCTACAATACTATCAGGACGTTCAAACCCAAGAAAACGCGTTGTCTGCTTGTTTATGAAACCATTATGGTGCACATGACATTCATCTGAAAACCATACATCACTCAGAAACTCAGGTTTTCAATAGCACATTGCTAACATTGAAGCGCAGTGTTGAACTCTTACTGTTTTGTTTATACAGTTCAAAGGTTGCCCAGTTTGTATCTTGTAGGGAAAACCACCATTGTTTTTAAACATTCTTCTCAATAACATATTGCTTGAATTCAGTTTCAAAGATGTTCGGTTCAGGCTTCTTTTCGTTGACTGTAACACTTGCTGCAACACTCTTCCGTGGTTTTTAATTGTACAGACAGTAGTTGGGCGACCTGAATAGCCTTTCCACTGCGGCAAAATACTACCTGTTCCTTGAAATTTTAGAACAACACTAATAATCACAACGTTATTATGCAGGTTTTTGTGAAAATGTTTCTGAAAACGTAATGCAGTGTTGACAAACCTGGCCCACCCGCACATCCAATTCCGTATGAGCGAAAATAATGCTCTATGATAAAAGCTTTCTCTGCAGGGGTTAGCAAAAACTAACCTCAAATAAGAAAGAAATAATAATCACAAAAATGTGGCAACAATCAAAAGTTGCCACAGCTGATCAAGAAGGCACCTACAGCTAATTCCTTTCAGTACTGTTTATTTTGGCGCATACCATAGAAAGAATTTTGATATCTCAAATAAGAAAATATTGCAGATGTAGAAAGATTTGTATACATTTAAGTTCTCTCATACATTTTTGTCCACTAACTTCATTGGGAACACCAATTGAAATTTGATTCTGTAAGGGAAAATATCACAGAGAGGTGTGCATAAATTTCAGTTCAGTCATATATTTTTGTCTACCATCTTGATAGGCGTACAGTTTGAAATTTGTTTCCACCTTGAATTGGATAATATTTTTAAAAGGTATGGTAAAATAAGTTCTTTTATATATTTTTGTCTACCATCTTGATTGGGAGCAAAGATTTAAATCTGGGTTCCAGAATTTCACCAAAGCCCACAGCTGTTTTGGAGTGATATCAGATGATATCTTATTTTTGGATACCCTGACTAAAAACAAACCTCTACATAGAGATGATAAAACTATGAAACATATAGGCCCTCCCTTATTTAAAACTATAGAGGATAAAAAGGATATAATATAGAAATAATAATGTATATAACATATAAATTTATCAAAATATCTAATATTCAAATTTGATTCAATAAAATATATGCCTTAAGCTATTTTTAATTTTAAAACTGATTCTTCTGTGTAGTCACAGTATATTGTTTGATTGCACATTTTTTTAATACTATTATTATTATTTATTTATTTAGGTGTAATAGATTATACATGAATAGAGGCTACATCAATTAATAAATAGTTGTAGATCAATAAAAAACATAAATAGTTGAAGTTGTAGATTTATATTATAAATGGTTATAAGTATTATATTTTTTAAACATTTTAATGAAGCTTTATTATTGAAAATAAATATTTAATCTAAAATTTGAAACTTTGTGAGTAATGTCTGAAAGTTAGATCATGTTCAAATACCTTTGTAATATTCTTCTAGGTATCACCCTGAAACTGACTAGAGATTTTTTTTTTTTTCCAGTTTAATCTTAACAAAATATTTTATGAATCTTACTGACACTGAGAAGAGCATTCATATGTCACATATATTGAACTTGCTTCTTTCTATTGAAAAAAATTAGCAATTTTTCTCAATCTGAACTTTGTCTAAACCTTAATTTCTGCTGACACAATAATTAATAAACTTTCCTGTATAGCTCCTAGTCTGCCTATATGAAAATACAGAACAAAGTTCTTCCCTCATTCTGACTCCAAGTATTGTAATGGTTTTATATGAAGCTCTATTCCATTTGATGTAAGCAAATACTGGTCCAACATCAACTCCATCATTCAACCTTTATGTGAACATTTAGCTAATTAACCCATATAAGTATAAAATAATAAAATTGTTAAATTGAATAACATAAATACAGTATTAAAGCACTAAGTAATTTTCTATTACTAATTAATGTAGTAACTACTTAGTTTTCCTTAAATTTAACTGTAATTGCTCAATTTTGTATTATTCAACTTGTCTTATTCAAATCATAGAATTTTATAAATAAAGTATGTTTGGTAAACCAAAACATAATTTTGTTGCAAAAAAATAATTCATTTTTTTAAATTTTGGTTTCAGGTGATATACCCATTATACATGACTGTGATGGTAAGTAGCCTATCTCAATTAATAATAAAAGTAAACTTTTTTTTAGGTTTGTTTATCTGAGCATAAATATTTCTAGTATCTATAAAATTAAAGTTATTGTTTTCTACTTTTCACAAATATAATTTGTTTTTATTCTCATTTCTATTTTGGGTACATTTAAATTGAAATAATTATGGAAAAAATGAAAATAGTTTTTGTTTTACAACAATATATATTTCAAATTTACATTAAGAAATAAATATATTTGAATTAATGGAAGGAAACTTTTAAACTATATTTATCAGAATTTTAATTTATTTTATGCAAATTTTATGGTTAAAAAATTATGTGTTTTAGTATTGTTTTTTTATAATTTTAGGAGTGTAAAAAAGGTGTATGAAACAACTGAAACTCTGGATCCTAAACATTACTTATATGAAATTCAAGTGTGTAGGCCTCTATGTACAAGTATCAGAATATTTAATCAAAGTGTCACATGTAAATGAAGACACAAATGAAACGTGTAAGAGCGTTTTTAAAAATCAACATTTTCTGCAAACTGTGAAATTCTATTAAATCACTAATAACTTCTTAAAGACATATGACACTAGACAATTACTAAACAAGTAAAAAGTGCAATTGCGGAATTACTGTTTTAATATCCAGTAGATTTTTTTTAACTAGATAGTTCGAACATTGTCTTTAGATACCTCGTATATAAATAACCAAATATCTTTAATATTTTGTGGTTTTGGTCTTAAACAGGATTAAAACCAGCACTTATAAAAATGTTTTTTTTTTTTGAAAAATTTGAATGTCACCTACAAAACTAGAAAGTTGAAACAGTTTATTATGCAAAAGCCACATACAAATTTTAGTAAGCCAAGTAATAATCACCAATAATGCATTAGAGAAATGAATTCAGTCTTCGGTTAATTAATAAATTATGAACTCTTCTTTCACAAGAAAATCTTATGCATCATTTTAAATCCTTGCATAAACAACAAATAACTTTCTACCAGTAACATAGGAGAATATTATTTGCATAGTTAAAAACATCTATTTCAAATAAATGTGTTATTTATCTTTGTAATTTTGTCAAATGTAATTTTACAAACCCAATTAATACTAATCAATAGAAAATAGTTGATAGTTTATGTAAGCATGGGACATCTTCCAACCAAAATAAATAATAAATATTAAGTTTAAATAAAGTACAAGTAATATTAATGTAGTAATAATATTCAGAATAATTATTATATATAAATAGAAAGTGTAAAGTGTTCTTAAACAATGTCACAGTAAAACATTGAAAGTTTAAATTTCGAAATGTGCGCGCCGATAAAGAATTAACAGACATGAATAAAGGAAGTTGAACCCTGGAGAAACTTCCCATGAGTCAGCGAGCATTAGCTTTGCCAAGCAAGAATATCCCATGATGCCTTGCGAGAGCGTCTTTCCAACCAAGAAGAAAGCGTTGCTAAGCCAGTCTTTGTCAGGATCCTGCACGAGATAGTCGTAATAGAAGTTGGCTGGACAGACTCTTTTTCAGTCCAAGATGGAAAATCTCCGTTAATAATGAAGTTAGAAGGACTCAAAGTTATGGACAATGGTTACTCGTGAGTAAGGTGTAAAATACTTGAGAATATAATTTCAACGATCTAATTGGGAACATTTTAAGAACTTTGATTTTGAACAATAACTTGTACATGTATATTTTCTATATTTCACATAATTGTATGTTAATGATGTTTTTGTTTGGATAATAATGTCTTTGTTTTTGAGTAATATAATAAAGGGAAGGTTTCTTGTTTTAACTATGTCTGGCTAAAATAATTTGTGTTAACCATGTGCCATGCTATGCTAGTAACTGTAAGTACGATTTGAGATTGCAATCCTGCCCCTTAGGATAATTAAAATAGTAAATTTAAATGTAGAATTGTAAGAACGCAGACTTACAATTAGGTAAGTTACTTAAAATTTGATAAAAAGCTCTAAAAGCACTTAATAAACGTTATAAAATGGCGCCCGTTTGGTCCTCAATCTGAAATAGCAGTTGCAAAAGTAGCGTGGTACATGGTTATACGCATTTCTGAAATTAATATTAATATAAATTCAAATAAAGGGAATATTGTAGACTATAAAAATAACATAATTGAGAATTTATAATTAATACAATTTAAGATGGAAACAGATGAAAATAATTTAGACGAATCCGGTTTAGGAGTTAGTTTTACCGAGGTAGAAAGCATGGCAGAGACAAAGATCTTAGAACAGGTTAGGTCTCCTAAGGAAGAGAAGTTAGTGTCCTTTGATGATTTAATGTTGATATTTGAGAAACTTAAAGTAGACAGTGATAATAAATTTGAAAAACTTAAAGTGGACAGTGATAGTAAATTTGATAAATCTGAAAATAATTTTAAGGAAATGAATAATAAGTTTGATAGCAAATTTGAAAAATCCGAAAATAATTTTAAACAATTAAGGGAAGAAATGAATTTAAATAAAATAGAGCTTAAGGATGATATGAATGCACAATCTGAAAAGTGTGAAACCAATTTTAAACAACTTAAAGAAGAAATTAATTTGAATAAGGTAGAAATTAATGATAGATTAGAAAATTTTGATAGTAAACTTGAACAAATGAAGGAAGAGAACAAATTAGTTCTAGAGACAATTAACAATAAGTTTGACACACAAAATGCTAAACTTGAAAAAGATAAATTAGAATTTAGAGAAGAATTTAATGGTAAATTTGATAATTTGTTAAAGGACAGCATAGATTTTAAAAATAATGTAGAAGAACAGCAATTAGAATTGAAACTTGAAACTAAGGCGGATATAAATAGTTTTAAAATAGAAACTTTAGATATTGTGACTAAAACAGGTGAAGAAATTAGGACGGTAGTTGATAACTTTAAACTAGAACAGGTAAATAAACTTTTAAGTTTCGAATCTAAAATAGAATCTGATAATAAAAATAATTTTGAAACATTAGAGAACAAACTAGTTGTTAAATGTAATGAACAGGATTTAGCCATTAATAAAATAGATAGTAAGTTATCAAAAGAATTACAAAATTTAAAACAAAATGGTAATTATGGCGTTAAGCCTACACTATGGCTAAATGAGAAATTCAATGATGTGTTAATTTCAGAGTTTTTTAATGAAACAAAAGGGCCTCACCCGAAAACATTTTTAGAATCACTTAAGGTTTTGGAAGATATAAGAGAAAATAATTGGGAGATTATGGTGTGTTATATGAAAAAATTTTTAAAAGAAGAAGCCTATACTTGGTTTGAGGCACACAAAGATGAATGGCCAAACTATGATCAGTTCAAAAATGCTTTTCTGGATAGATTCTGGTCCCAAGAAAAACAGGAAAGTTTTAGAAGCAAACTAATGTTAGGTCCAATGTATAGGGGCCCAATCAAAGAAATACACAATTATATCATTAAATCTTTTCACAAAACACAGTATTTAGATCCACCTATGCCAATAAATTCATTTATTAAACACATAGTAAAACATGTACCAGAAGGTCTGAAATTAGTACTTCTTGCAGCTAGGCCAAATGACCTTAACAACTTAGAAAAAATAGTAATGGACTGGCAGGAAAGCCAATCCATAATTAATAATGATTTTAATAGACATGCTAATGTAATAGAGAATAGGGGTCATTATATAGATTATAGAAATAGGCCAAACATGGGTAATGCACAATTACCAAATAGAAATTTTCAAAACCAAAATAGTATGAACTACCATAGTACAAACCAAAATAGACCAAGTAGTAATAATTTTAGAAGTGACAATAATAATTTTAGAGGACACAACAATAATTTTAGAGGAAACAATAGTAATTTCAGAGGTAACAATTTTAGGGGTAACAATAATGGTAATTTTAGGGGAAATAGTAATAATGGACCACCACCACCAATAAATAGGGGCTCTGAGAATAGAAATGTTAATGGAAATAGTAATAATAGGGGAAATGGAACCAGGCAGGAATAGATATGGCCGGATTACTGCCACAAGACATAAATAGGCCTAAAAATGAAAGTGAGGTTAAGAGTTTTTCACTAATAGAAAAAAAGTCACAACATGATGAACTTATGATTTTAAATAATGAGGAATTAATTAAGGAAGATAATTATAATGACATTAACACTAGTAATGTAAAAGGGGAAATTATTGAAATTAAAATTAAAATAGGTCAAGGTGAATATAGTTGTTTAGTAGATACAGGATCTGAGATTACTGTCATTAATGAAAGTACATACTTAAACATAAATAAAACTTTAAATAATTCTATAATGGAACTTCCTGTATCAAATTTAATTGTAATGGGTGTGACTGGTACTAGAAGTAAAACAATTACGAAACAAATTTGCATAGAAACTAAATTTAGCGATGAAATAATTCCAATTAACTTTTTAGTGGTAAATGGTTTAAACATAAATATAATATTAGGTTGTGACTTTTTAAGAAAACATGAAGTAAAAATAGACTTCAAACGAGAAATCATTTGTTTTGAAATAAATAATAAACTCATAACAACAAAATTTTACAACAAGTTCAATGACAACAGGTTAGGTGCATTAAGATTATGTGATACAGGTTCAATATTCAATGAATTAGAAAACTTATATGGTAATGTCATTCCTACACAGGAGGTATTATTTATGCATTACAGTAAGATTTTTTATGAAAATGATAACAAATTTAGTGATAAAGACCAGGATTGGTGTAATAATATAAATGATGTTTTAATGAACACTAACCTTACAATTGAAATTGAAAAACAACAATTAAAATCTTTACTAGATAAATATAAATCAATATTCTCAGACAAACCAGGTAAAATAAGAAACTTTAAAGCAAAATTAAATATAAACAATAAAGAGAAATTCATAAATAGGTCATATGCTATTCCACACTCCAAGAAAGATTTGGTAAATAAAGAAATAGAAAAGTTAATAGCCTTAGATATTATAGAAAACTCAGATAGTCCATACTCAAATCCTTTAGTGTGTGTAATCAAAAAAGATGGTTCAGTGAGGTTATGTCTAGATGCTAGGCAAGTAAATAAAGTAATTATAACAGACAGGGAGGCGCCTGAACATATTGATGACATTTTACAGCGATTTGAGGGGGTTAAATACATAAGTACCATCGATTTGGTATCTGGGTTTTGGCAAATAGCGTTAGAGGAAAATTCGAGAAAATATGTAGCGTTTAACTTTAATGGAAGGAATTTGCAATTTAAGAGGTTACCTTTTGGACTAAATGTTAGCACATCTATATTTAAAAAAGGCCTAACACAAGTTTTGGGTCCTGAAGTGACAGAATTTGCAGTTGTATATGTTGATGATATCTGCATAGCTTCTAAATCATTTAAAGAACATTTAATGCACCTAGATAAAATATTTGATAGACTAAAAAGATTCAACGTTACTTTAAAATTAAACAAATCAAACTTGTGTAAAAATAAAATAAAATTTTTAGGTTATGTCATATCTGATTCAGGAATAATGCCAGATGAGGATAAAGTAAAAGTAATACAAAATTTTCCTATTCCTAAGAACTTGAAACAATTACAAAGCTTCCTTGGACTCTGTAATTATTATAGAAAATTTAGAAATAATTATGCACAATTAACCTCAAATTTTAAACATCTCTTGGCAAGTAAAACTATAAATAATAAGAAAGCATGGGATTGGCAAGTAAATGACACACATACATTTAATGAAATTAAAGAAAAGTTTTTGGAAAATATAATATTACGTCATCCAGATTTTAATAAACCTTTTTATCTAAATACCGACGCCTCTGATGTAGCTCTTGGTGTAGTTCTATATCAAGTTGATAGTTTAGGTGATCATTTAGTAATTGCATTTGCTAGTAGAAGCTTACAGGATTTCGAAAGGAAATATACAATAACAGAAAAAGAACTAATGAGTATTATATTTGGATGTAAAAAATTTAGAAACTACATTTTAGGCAACGAAACAATAATAAGGTCAGATCATAAAGCTTTAATTTTTCTTAAAAACTGTAAACTCACGAATGGTAGACTTTTAAGATGGATGCTGTACCTACAGGAATATAACATTAAGATTGAATATTGTCCTGGAAAAGAAAATGTTGTAGCTGATGTTATCTCTAGAATTAATGAAACTGAAACTTTGAATAATAATGACAAGAATGTAATAAAAATTTATAAAACAAAACTTGAAATACAAAATTTAGATAGAGATAAAAAATTGAGAAATTTATTTAAGGACATAATAATAAAGCAAAATTTAGACCCTAACTGTAAAAATATAATGGATATGATTAATTTGAATGATGAGAATAGTGAGGAGTTAAAAGAACACTATACTATTTATAAAGATATATTATTTTACAAAAAGAATGATACATTTAAATATAGGCTATATGTGCCTGAATCAATTATAAACTTAATTATTGATGACTATCATTCAAGATATGGACATATAGGAAGCAATAAATGTTATAAATTCCTAAAACAAATATTTTTTGCTCCAAAATTTGAAAAGAAAATAAAACAAAGAATTAGATCTTGTATAATATGCCAGAAAAGTAAGGTTAGGACTCAACAGCAACAGGGTTTAATGCAGTGTAATGTGCCAAATGAACCTTTAGAACTTGTAGCAGTAGACTTATTCGGAGAATTGCCGACTAGCAAGGGAGGTGTCAAGTACATATTTGTAATGTCAGATGTTTTTTCAAAATATATAAAACTGTATAGTATCAAGAAAGCTTCGGCTAAAATTTTAAGCGAAAAAATTATAAAAAATTACATAAAGGAAGTAGGTAAACCAAAAATGATTTTAAGTGACCATGGTAGTCAGTTCACATCACAACTATTCTATGAAACGTTAGGTTGGGAAGGCATACATTTAAGAAATACATCTGTTTACCATCCACAGAGCAATCCTAGTGAAAGATGTATGAGAGAACTAGGTAGAATGTTTCGCACCTATGTACATGACAACCATAAACAATGGGCAGAGTATGTACCGTTCATAGAAAAGTGTTTGAATTATTCCATACATGACTCCACAAATTGCATTCCTTATGAAATAATGTTTAAGAAAAAGTGTCCTAACTTCTATGAAAACTTAATTACATACCCAGAAAAAGTAAAAATAGATTTTGATGAGAAAATAATAATTGCTAAAAATAATTTAAAAAATAAAGCTGAGGCTAGGGCCAAATTACATGACAAAAATGTTAAACCAATTAAATACGAAATTAATGATTTAGTCTTGGTAAAGAACCACTATTTGTCTTCTTGCTTAAAAAGTGAAATTAAAAAATTCTTTCTATTATATAGGGGACCATATAAAGTGTTAGACATTAAAAAAGAAAATGCATATGTGTTAGGCGAGGTAGATTCGGGTGACAAGGTTGGCACATATAACGTAGTTGAATTAAAGAAATTTTATCCATCAATGAACAGTTAGGTAGTATAGGGTGAACCAAAGGGAACTTCGGAAAACAGTGTTACAGGGGTTCATTAACCTAAGGTCACTGTGGGATTCATATTGAATTGAGTAGGTATGAATATTCAAACTCACTTTGACCAAAGGGAGATGAATTCTGTAGTGACATAAGTGTTTATTAGTATGATCAGAAGGACATAGAAATGGTAGTAAATGGTTCAGGTGGTTAAATATTAGATATTGATGGATAAAATTAAAACAAATTTTTAAAATTTCAACTAAAATAAATTAAAATAATAATAAATGGTAATATGTTTAAATGTAAAACACAATTAAGATTAATTTGAAGATAGGCTTAAAACCCGTTTAGGCCAGTTTTAGAAATTAATATTTGTAAAGAAACAAATATGAAACTTGAATAAATAAAATATAATTAACGATAGAGCCTTAAAACCCGTTTAGGCCAAACTTAGAATTAGTATTTGAGGAAAGAACAAATACGCAAATTTAAATAAGTGAAACATGATTTATAAAGTATATACTTTAGAAAATCAATAAATTTTAGAATTTCGATATCTATATTTTTACTTAACTTATAAATATTCAATAACAAATAAACCTTTTAGCGATAGAATCAGATGAAACTTTAAACTGATGATTAGATGATGTATAACTTCAGAATAAAAATTTTAAATTAAACCGAGTTGAAAAGTGGATAGAAGCCAAGACTACTCCAAATAAAAATAAGATTTATATAATAATAAACATAATTTACATCTGACATATAATAAGATATGATTAATGAAAACACCAGGATGATGTTGAATGATGAAGAATGACTGGGTGTGTGAGCATTAATTATGCTAAAACCAATTATAGGTTATGTACGTAATTTTAAGTGTAAAACGTAACGATAGAATAGGTTAGGTTAATAATAGCAAACGTACAGGTTAGGTTGATAATTTTTTTATATACATTAGATAAATAAGAAGTAATAAATAAATGATAATGATTAAGATACTTGATTTGATTCTTAATAATAAATAATGTAGATAAAGTTCAGCAGAAGAACTTAGGTGAACAATGGTAAAGTCATAGATATAACTTTAAACACTTTATAATAATAATACAGGATTTACAATTGGCTAAATGATAATAATAAATAATTCAGTGGTGATTATAATTTAAATAAGATGAGATGTTTTTGATGAAACTTTGATGAATATTAATAAATAGATGATGTAGAATTTTAGGAAAGTGAATAATACACAGTTTTTTTTGAGGAAATGTTGAGAGAATGTTAATGAAATTTTTAGTAAGGAGGATGATTTCAGGAAGATAATAAATAGTTTGGATTGTGATTTAGTATTTGGTAATAGGAATTGTTAATGAATAATAATATGTAGTTTTTTAATAAATCAGTAAGAGTAATGAGGTTTTTGAGTGGGTCAAGTGATGATGTTCTGCGATGAGGTTCGACGATAAATAATAGACTAGGGGTTCCAATGTGACGCTAGATCTTTAAATGATGTTCTACGAGTTTTTCTACGATTTTGCTGCGATGATATATTTGATTAGGGGTTCCAAAATGGACGCTAATCCTTGATGGTAATTTTTAGAGATTCCAAAGGGAATACTCTCATTCTGCGAGGCTGATGATTTTTTTCATAAGACAAAAGAGTCTTATTGGTGAACTGATTTATTAAAATTTTTTCTTCTTTAAAATGAAAGTAGGCAATGTACCAAATAACTGTTAGAGATGAAGTTGAGATAGATTCCTGAAATCCTAGGCAAATAATAATAATAAAATGATTTGATTAAGAGATAAAAATGATAGGGAAATATGAATTCTCAATTATGAATTTGAGGGATGGGTTTTTTGATTGGAAAAGAAATCTTCTTTTTAGCCATAAAATAAATATGATTGTATGTTTTAAAAATT
The DNA here is from genome assembly GCA_963513935.1 of Aphrophora alni. Lineage (NCBI taxonomy): Eukaryota > Metazoa > Arthropoda > Insecta > Hemiptera > Aphrophoridae > Aphrophora > Aphrophora alni. The sequence continues at coordinate 93,153,538 of OY740770.1, forward strand.
TCTTATAATGTGATATGTTTCATAAATTTCTTAACATGTAATAATAATAATGAATGTAGATGGTTTTGATTTTAAAAGATGTGATAATAATAAAGGTAGATGATTGTGATTTTAATAAATGTAACAGTGATGATGAATAAAGATGTCTTTATAATGATGGAAGAGTTAATTATAAAAAAAAATTGTAATGATGAAAAAGTGAATCATAAAAGATGATGATTTGAAATAATAATAATTGATTGTATTGATGAACATGTTTAATGATGTATTTTGAAATGATGCTGATATGTGATGTTTGATTTTATGATATGAAAATTTTGAAAAATTTGTTTGTCTATGATTTGATGATTATTTCTGTTGTTCACATGTACAATGTTATACAATTTTCTGCTGCTGTAAAATAATTAAAATTAACAATGATGCTACGTTATGCACTTTTGATTATGTTTTGACATATGATGTCTAATTGTTGTGCTTTTAAATATCATTTGCATTATGATATGATTTGAAAATTATCTACTTGTTCACATCTTATATGTTCTAATATTGTCTGTTATGTCTAGTTTACACATTGAAAATGATTTTATGCTGTATACCTTGTAATATGATGTGTTACTTGATTCATTTAAAAAATTCATATTGGTTATGTCATGAATAATATACTTTGTATCACTTTCTGTAATCGAGCAGTATATTTTATGCAGTAAATTGCTAAAAAATTACTCTGTGATGAGCATCCTGTAATTGATTTTTGTTTGACTTTTGATTTCTGTATTTTGATGTGTCATGAACAATATTATGTTTGTTGAAAACATGTTGAGAAATGATTTCTGTCTATGTTGAATGTACCATTTTTGAAATTTATGATATTTTTGAGATTTATGTAATACTTAAAAATAATTGATGATGTTTTTGAAAAATCTGTAACAATGCAGAAAATTTGTTATGCTTTTGAAATTTAAATGATGATGTTATAACCTTTTGATATTTTTGTTTTTAAAATTGTTAAATAATAAATTTAAATTTTTTCAAAAATTGTTATTAGAACTAATCTTGTTCTCCGTAAAAGGTGGCAAGGGGTTGGAATGTCCCAGCTTCCATGTTTTTTTTTCTTCGAGATTCTTATTTCTGCGTAATGAGAATCTCGAAGGAGGGGGTTTCTGTAAGCATGGGACATCTTCCAACCAAAATAAATAATAAATATTAAGTTTAAATAAAGTACAAGTAATATTAATGTAGTAATAATATTCAGAATAATTATTATATATAAATAGAAAGTGTAAAGTGTTCTTAAACAATGTCACAGTAAAACATTGAAAGTTTAAATTTCGAAATGTGCGCGCCGATAAAGAATTAACAGACATGAATAAAGGAAGTTGAACCCTGGAGAAACTTCCCATGAGTCAGCGAGCATTAGCTTTGCCAAGCAAGAATATCCCATGATGCCTTGCGAGAGCGTCTTTCCAACCAAGAAGAAAGCGTTGCTAAGCCAGTCTTTGTCAGGATCCTGCACGAGATAGTCGTAATAGAAGTTGGCTGGACAGACTCTTTTTCAGTCCAAGATGGAAAATCTCCGTTAATAATGAAGTTAGAAGGACTCAAAGTTATGGACAATGGTTACTCGTGAGTAAGGTGTAAAATACTTGAGAATATAATTTCAACGATCTAATTGGGAACATTTTAAGAACTTTGATTTTGAACAATAACTTGTACATGTATATTTTCTATATTTCACATAATTGTATGTTAATGATGTTTTTGTTTGGATAATAATGTCTTTGTTTTTGAGTAATATAATAAAGGGAAGGTTTCTTGTTTTAACTATGTCTGGCTAAAATAATTTGTGTTAACCATGTGCCATGCTATGCTAGTAACTGTAAGTACGATTTGAGATTGCAATCCTGCCCCTTAGGATAATTAAAATAGTAAATTTAAATGTAGAATTGTAAGAACGCAGACTTACAATTAGGTAAGTTACTTAAAATTTGATAAAAAGCTCTAAAAGCACTTAATAAACGTTATATACACTTAATTTAAATTTGATTCTATAGTTATTAATCAAACCATTAATATAATTATATTTTTTTAATATTTCCTCCTATTTAAGTTTTGTTCTCGTCATATTATAATTTTTTAATTTGTTTTCTAGATAACATGCTTGTTAAAGCAATCAATGAATTGATTGCGGTGGTGAAACCATTAAGAGAAGAAGTTAATACACTGGTATGTTATTTAAAAAATATATTTTATTTGTTTATTACATATATTTCTTGGATCTGTCTTATAATTCTACAATTTACTATACAAAATACGTAAAATAAAAAGGGTTTTAAAGAGGTAATTGATCTAAATGATCTAAAATGAAGTAAAAATAGTGGAGTAAACAATATGTTTTGAATAGGTTTTTGTTATGTATCAATTACCATATTTAACTTTAATATTTTGTAATTTAAGATCCTTTAATGTTTTGGAGCTAAGAAAAGCATAATATGATTCTCAAATTTTACTCTGATCAAAAATGTTACAGATGCTTTGAAAAATATGACCACCAAAATTAAAGTTTAGATATTTATATTTTATGAGTCTACCAAATATGATTCCCACACTTCTTTAAAAAATTTGGGATTCTCGCTTTACAGGTTTAATTGCAAAACCCTTTTATAACACACCTCTTGTTATAAAGGAATTGTTTTTAATGATTTGTACAACTTAAATCCAAATAGCTTTCAGTTTTAAATCATTTCATAATAAAGATAAACCCAAAATAGTCTTAGAAAAATATATCATAATTTTCTAAACCTTTGAAACACTTTTTTCTCCACCATTACATGAAGTTTTTCTTGTCAATCCTATTATGATGAAAAACTAAATTTCAGTATATTAAATGTGACTGTATATATTTCCACTGATCCATTCTACACAACACAGAACAACTTAAAGAAAATTTTAATTTTATTGGAGAAGTTTTGAAAATACATTAAGTGTTACATGTATGAAAATAATTTTACATATTTTAAATCTTAGTTTTTAAAAATGAGTGAAAAATGGTAAATGTATATAAAATTTAATCGTTGTTAAGGTGTCTGACTATAAATTGAAAATATATGTTATTTGAACATATATGTAAATTATTCAGATTGTCATGCACTATACTGCAACAACTAAATGTTTTCACAACAGGCCTACAGCTTGAATTTGAACTAATCACCTTTATTTAGACACAGACGAGGCTATGAATTTCTAATTCTGAAGCCATCAAACAATACAATTGAAATTATATCCCACTAAATAATAATTATACAAAAAGTGACATAATATTTGAAATAATATTTTTGTTCGTTGTATCATCGACTTTTTGTGTAATAAAAGAGCATAGTCATGCGATCTACTTTCATTTATTTATTTTTCTATTAAAGATATCCTTTCCCCGGTTGAAAAAAATTATTGATCTAGTACTGGTAAGTATTGATGATAAGTGGACATTAGTGGAAAGGTATTGGCTCGGTGAAACTTTTTAATACTAGACAAAACATGTATTAAACCTTGTAAATCCAATTAATTCTTTCAAATTCAACAATATTTATTTATTGCTAGTACTGGCCCAGTACTAACAAAAATGTCATATAAGTACAATTGGCTACTTAACATAAACGATATACCATTTTCAATATTATTCAATATTATCAATATTAAACAATAATATTTCCAACTTGTCGTGTCAACCAGGCGCCATTTTGGCATTGTTTTGCAAATACTGGCCAAGTACTGGCTCAATCAAGTCAGAAATGAAATGGGACCATCTCGGGACCATACCCTTTCAAATGAAACCATCCCCAATGAAATCGCTCGAGCCGTTCCGAAAATATGCGCGAACACAAATAAAAAATTTTAAAAATCAGATCGAATACAGAACCTCCTCCTTTTTTGAAGTCGGTAAAAACAACAAAACATTAATCCAAATACAAACGTGACCTGAAAAACAGCTGATGGGATACTATTGTGAGTTTATTCTTTATTTTAAATAATATGGAAATACAATATCCATTTAAAATGTTTTGATAATAATAAGAAAACATAATATAATACTAAATTTAAATTATTTATTTTGTTGGTAGTTGTTTTATAAGGTATGTAATAAGGGTACAAGCATAGTTATAAAATATCCTTTTGGATCATAGTGACAGGAGGCTAAACAGCCTTGGACCCCTCTATAACAAACAACAAGCATACAAGCATACAAGCATGGCAGATGGAGTCTATGCCACTTATTAAGTATAAAATAAATAACTGTATGACCTAAGGGCGAAGATACCTACTTCACTGCAACAAGAACAGATAATTTAATAAAATTAATTAGTGAGACAAATCAATGTTGAGATATTGGCACAAGCATAGCAAATTTAGGCTAGATTCATTTTTCAATTAACTGCAAAAAAAAAATATTATGTAAACTAGAACCATGTTTCAGGCTTTCCTACATTACAAGCTTATTTATTACATTAAAGAAATAACCATTATTTTTGTTCGTAAATACTTCAGACATATTAAGTACAAACATATTTAATTGCAAGTGAATGTGTTCTCTGATTTCAGAGAGTAGAGACACACAATCTAAGGGAAATGTTAGAACAATGCGATGTCTGTAGACCAGAACCAGGTGAGGGCTACTACTGAAGAAGCTCCCAAAGCTAAGGCTGGATAAACGTAATTTCTTGCCTTTAATTTTACCTCTAGTTTTTTAGAAACACTACTTTTGATGTAAAATATTTTTAATGAAAATACAGTTTGTTTTTTCTAAATCTTTGTGTTACATTTATTGACATCCCCACCCCTTCAGCTTATCCAGCCTTGGTAAAGGGTACCTATTATTATTAATTAACATATCTATTAAATGGTACAACCTACTTCAGTAGTGGGTAAAACTATTTGCAACAAGAAATAAGGAGAGATTTATTGAAATATAAATATTAGTGAGTTGGGTTTTTGTGAGTTGAGAATTAAGACATTTTTACAATTGTTTTTTGATTAGTTGTTCTTTTTTAGAATTAGATGTAATTTATTTTGAGCATTCATACTTAACTGAAAATTGAATATTTTCATGATTTTTTCAATAGTGAAGATAAAAAGTCAATTTGTAATTAAAGTAATAACCATCCACAAAATGCACTGGAACATTATTTTATATTTTGCTTATAACTAGAATTCATGAGATGTCAAGAGATAAAGGTTGAAAATGTCTTTCCCTTTAGATTAAAAAAAAATGTAATATGACAGAGTGGGCCATGTTTTTATTTTATGATAATTGCAAACTAAGACAGTGGTGACTCGTAACCCAATAATTAGGTGAATCAGGGTTTTTGCCCATCAAAATATCTATGGACCTATACTCACGGTGACCATATTTTTACCAGTCAAAATCGGGACAAACCTACTGTTGCACAATACCTATATATTGTTTTATACATATGTGTAAATTTGGAAAATAACGAACAAAAACACAATTTTACGTTATTATTTATTATACTTTATTGCACAAGACTTTGAAATATTTATATAATGTACCTATACAACTCAGGTAAAGAATTATGAAAATTAGACTGTTTGAAAAAAATATATTTACATGTAATTAAGCAATTAAGGGTCTAACAAGAAGGCTGGCTTTTGTTCCAATCATATTTTTCTGTAGAAGCCAAAGCTTTCAACAAGGTCTTGTTCTTCTTTACTTTATCATACATTTCTACGCATGAAAGATTACAATTCATTTGAATGATTAAAAGTGCCTTTACGCATTCAATTGACATTTGACTCTTCTCTGACGTCCAAAAGTTGTTAATCAACGAAAGGGGTAGTAGTGGAGGGAGAGGGTAGTAGCGCCTAAACCCGGCTAGAGAACTATTGTGTGCGTGATCTATGCGCTGAACAAATGTGCAAAATATCTTCTTACAAAAATTACTACTTTTCCTCAGCTCTTCAAAAATCGGGACAAATATATTATATTTCGGGACGCCGGGACAAAGCTCTATAAATCGGGACTGTCCCGATTTTTTCGGGACGCATGGTCACCGTACCTATACTGCACAGATAATGTATAGGCCTATACCGCATTGTCTGTGTGGGTGGGCATACATATAAATATGAACAATGTTTTATAGGTTTTTCATCTAGACAAATCATAACTTGATAAATACACCGAACCAAAAAAGGGGAAAATTGCTCACATTACCAATCGGTACATATTTCAATTTCATATCTTGGCATTTAAAAGAGAAAGATATGAATACTTGCAATTTTTATTTTATCATATTTACTAATTATAAGAACTTAGTATATACAGTATTACAACTAACTATTTTATATGATGAATAATAAAACACAATTAATTTAAATCTTTTATTATATATAGAGAGAGAGCATTGTTTTGCATTTAAAATGGCAAGAAATACTTTTGATTTTCAAATACATATAAAATATATGTTTTTTTATGATTTTGAATGAACATTACAGATTACAATGACTTAAGAGCTAACTAAAAATTCCAATTTAGGTTTTTAGATGATTTGTATTTTTTTTTTTTTTTAATTGCCATTTTGAATAAAAGTTCCTATTTTAAAGTTTTATTTTATCTATCTGAAAGAATATTACAAAATACACCAAAAATATATTTAAGTAAATGTCTAAACTTGTTTTGTTAACGTCTTTCAGTAGGAAAATATCTTCTTCTCAGTACTATTATTTACATTAGAACACCAAGAATTGATGGAATTTTCAGCTGAATTATTCATCTGATAAGATACATGTTTTGTGTATGTATGTGTTGGAGCTCAACTTATGCAATGTCAAACCAATAATGTAAAGTGCATAATTCTATTTCCACTACAACTCTCATGTTGGCCATGGTTTCAGTAATTTACACAGGAACTAAACCCATTTGACAAAATTTAGAATACAGACTTTAAAAGGACTAGATTATGATGATGTTTCTATTTGTGTATATGTGAAGGTATAAGTTTCTCGACCATTTGTTACTTTTTTTATCACTTAGTTTCAACTTACCTTAAATTGATAATAATAAGTGTGTCTAAAAATAATCTAAATCTTAAAATTGCTTTAGAATACTGTGATAGGAATAAATCAGATTTTCCAATATAAATTTTAAATGCAATAGTAAATTTTAAATGTTTTATTTCATATTGATTTATTTAATAAATCTCATTGTTTTCACAAGACTTTAGTACATTGATCACAAATTTATTGTTAAAGTTGGTGTCATTTTATTTCCTTTGAATCCAATAGTGTTTACCATCAGAAAACCATAGTGTTGGATAGGATTGTAGAACGTAATCTAGAGCTCTTGTGAAATAGGGTTGAAAAAATAGTAAATATTGATTGTGATAAATATAATGTAGGTTGTGATAAAGGCAATCACTTTGCAGGAGTTAGAAAAGTAATGGAAATTGATGATAATTTCTAGTTTATCTGTAAACTCTTTTTAAAAAATGAGATTTTAGATGAAACAAATTATTTTATTACACTTTTATTGGGATGGTGTGTAGAGATTTGTTTAAAGTTGAGAAAAAATTTTTTAAGAAAAGATTGATCCAGCCTGGTCGTTAAACGCCCCACATTGGGTGCCATTTGACGTAGCTAGGTCGGTTGCATGGTCCCTCTGGTAGTGATCCCTTGAGGAAGGGGGAAATGATCAGGGTGAGGTCTTCAATGAGGTAGACATGTATTGGTTCTACTGAGGGTCTGTGGTAAGTTCCCTCAACACTTGTCACCACCAGCGTGTATGTACTTAGGTGATCTTCCAAAGGAGAAGTCAGTGTTTTGACAATTTGTCACCACCCCCAGATATTGGTGCCCTCCAACTTCTGGCGCCATAGGCGGTCACCTAGTTTCTCTATATGGTAGTGCCAGCCCTGTATTTTGTCTCTATTGTTTTAGCAATGTTAATTACTATTTTCACTTTTACTCGAAACTAATTAACTTATTTTAATGGGACTTTAATATCTCTTATTAGTTTACATTTTACCAAAATTTCAACATTGCAATTAATTATGGAACTGTAGTTGTTATGGTGATTTATTTGTCTAGTTAATTTACCTATTTAGCTTATTATTTTTATTGAAATCTTTTTTGGGAATTTAAAAAAAGATCGCTTTTCACATTTTTATGTGTAGGCTACATATTCTATTTTCATATTCTATTTTTTTCCAAAACCAAAACTCTTTTTTTTTTAGATTCTAGGGTTTTAACCCTTTTTTAATTACTTTTTTAATTGTGATACCTAATTAATTATGAAAGTAGTATAATGTCATTATACTTAACTGGGTACATATTTTAAAGGATTTTACATAATTTTGAACATTTTCATATTATAAATATACATTACAAAAACCTAACAAAGTTTTAGACAGTTCAAAATTTATAAAGTTTGGTCTGTTGCTATGAAAGGCTCAACTCACATTCTGCTACAATGGTATTTTCCCTTCTAGTTTCTTTCAATTACTTTGTATTTTTATTTAATATTTCTAATGTCGCTCTTGAAAGTTGCAACAGCTTGTAACCCAATGTATTATAATTTCCAATACGTTCTACTCAAAGCAAAATCAAAGCCAATTATAACCATGTACACTCATTATGAAGTCCAAGGTCCGTGTAACTGAGAATAGAGCAATCTTTGTGTTCCATGCATCTCTTCCTTTACAACTTTTATTAACAGTAGTCTATTGATAAAACTGTAATTATCTTTAAAACCGTGGAAAACATTTATCCATGGCATATACAAGCCAAATATTGTTTTTTATTTTTTTTTTTTTTTTTTCTTAAAAGAACTTTATAATAAAGTAACAGATTTTATGTGCTTCTGAATTACAGACAAAAATATGTGATTTCTCTGCTATAAGACATCAACATCAAATTCATTTCTAAACAACGACTGTTCTTATTATGTTATTAACAACTTGAAATTATCTTTCCTACTAGTTATATTTTATTATTTTCTATTGTCTATACCTGTTAAATTAATAATTCAAAAGTCAGCAAAAATGAATTGAAATTTTATAAATGATCATGTGACCACTCCCCTAGCTAAGAAGCATATTCTATGTGGATATGTTGATGTTTTTAGCATAGTTTACACATACTTATTGAAATTACTTTTATTTTAAAGTCTAAATTCCGAATATGGCCAAGTTAAACTGAAGTTAGGTTGCAGGAAAAAAATATATATATATATATATTGTAACGATATCATGATCCTAATTAAATTAAATAAAAAACATCAATCATGAAATCTAAAATTAAATTAATTAAAATAACTGGAATAAAATAATAAATATAGAACAATGTTAAAACAAATGTGGAGAGACGGCAGATGCCGCCTGCAATTAAAAAATGTACGTGTTAGGTTACAACAGCACTAGGATTTCAAGAACCTTGAAGCCAACACGTGTGTGCAATAACGGAATTCTTGGGGTAGCAAGAGTTTTTTTTTAAAAAAAAAGAGAAATCAAGGGAAAGCAGCATCATAACGGTACTTCAGAAAAAACACAAAAACGCAAGGAGAAAGTAGGTCGGCCAATCGGAGACGTTTCAAACTTAAAAAACACAACGGAAAGATTCAAAAACAACCAGTAGAAATAGCGAAAGTTCATATGTAAAGAAAGTTGGTAAAAATCCACAAATCAGCGAACAGGGCGCGAAAACCAGTGTTTTAGAGAAGGAGTATTAAAAAATAGTTTCAGAAGGGAGTCTTACAAGGGTCGCCGAGACGTAAGGTCGTGTACACAGCTAGACGGCGCTGTGTACCAAAGAATTGTTTTTTAACAGCGAATAAGGGACTAGAAGTCTCTTTATATTGAAAAATTTTGATAAGTTTAAATTAAAGTAGAATCAAGGGAAAGGAAGTTTTAAGTAAGAATAGGAAGTTTAGATTTGGAGTTTTGTGGAGTTTCTTAATAAAAAGGCAAATCAAGAAAAGGAGTTTTAAATTCACCAGAGGCAAAGGATACAAGTCATCGCAGAAAGGCGCTGGAATTTTGGAACTACTTCAGGGAAGGAGAGACCTATTTGGAACGACTTCAGGGAAGGAGAGACCTATTTGGAACGACTTCAGGGAAGGAGAGACAGCGTTAATTACCAACGAAGAAAGTGTTTAAGCAGTGTGGTGTTTTGTTTTTTGTTAATAAAAAAGTAAATTAAAGTTATGTGTAGTGTATAGTGCAAATCGACCGATCAGAAGGACCAGCAAAACTGATAAGTACAAAACAAATTGTTAATTATAAAATTCATTACATTCGATTTCACTTTCAATTGAGCCATTCAAAAAACCCAAGACCCGAGATAAAGAGATTTTGTTGCTTTAAATTAAGTTAAAAACTGAGCTAGCTGAGATTAATAAAAAAAGATGATAAATGTTAATAATAAATTAAAGTCTAATAAATAAAATTTGTAAAAAAATAATAAATCAAAAGGAACTAATAATTTGAAGATACAGCTTTAACAAGTGTTAAAATAAAGTAAATTTTGTAATTTAAAAAAAATGTCTATTATAAATAAATTAACTTTAAGGAATGAATGAGGAGTAAATGGTTTTTTAGATAAGTAAGTATTGATTTCATGTATATGTTTATTGCTGTAGTAATTTATTCTTTTAAAAAATTAAAAGAAAGAGTTTGTTTATCCAGGTAAACGGTGTTTGTCTATGAGTTAATAATCATAAATAGTTCCTTTAGTAGAAGTAGAGCAGTAAATAAATCATTGATAACATCTTACATGTTAGATTGACATGACAACGTGTGGCTTTTTAGAATAAATAAAGGTAAATTAAAATAAAATAGCAAAGCAAGAGTTGCTTATGTTATAATATATATATTAAATAGAAAATCAAATTTTTATATACCGGTACCTAACTTATAAATTTACATTCTGCACACAATTTTTTAATAATTACTATTCAACTAATTTGTTCATATCTTTAACATTGTTCTTGTGTATTGGGGATCCAAGATGACTGTTGGATGATCAGATCCTTAGTACTAAAAATGATTTTAGTATATAGATCTATGAGTGCAATAATAAGTATGATTTTGATAGTTGAGATGGGTGTGGTTTTATGACATCCAAGATATTTTCTCAAGGTTGATGATTAAATGAGTCAGAGTTTGCTGCTTAGCCTAAATCTCACAACAGTACATCATCTTATATCTGATTAAAATAATGTAAAATTTTCATCGCCTTCGAAAGATGAACACTTATTTATCATAGAGTGTTATTTTCAGTACAAGTCCTACAAACATAAGAGTATGAGTTTCATTTGAAGTTGCTCAATCTGAAGTTCCTAACAAATCATCATTAGTTTGGTTAATTAATAAATTTCATGACACAGGATTTGTACAAGATCTCAAAAGCCAAGGCCTCCCATCAGTATTTTAACTACCAACATTCTTGATTACATATATCAGCGTCTCTTTCACTGAAAGAATTGCTAGGCAATGTATCTTGACAGAAATGACTGTCAAGAAGTACTGTTTACTAGAAAAGTAGTTTGACTCAAGGCAGTGGAAAGGAAATGTATTCTGTTATAGAATATAATTATAATAATAGATACAATTAAATAAATAATATAAATAAAGAAGGTAATTAATACTAAATGGTCAGAGAGATTTGTAAAAAATATGGTAATAACAAGGAGATGTATATAATATTAGATATAAGAGAAATATGACAACAGTGTAGAAGTGCATATAACTATAAGAAATATGACATCAGTGTGTTGTATGGGAAAGTGGGACATGGAAAAAGTTGAATTAAATTAGACAAAGAATGAGTGGACAGTAGGAGGAATAAGACGTAGTGTTTAAGAAAAAAATCATGTGATTTTGATAAGTTATTTTTGATTAAAGGAGAAATCACACAATAATTGGTTATCTCAGAAATGAAACGTAAAATTGAATAACTTACTTTTTAGAGAGATCGGATGTTTTAAATAAGATACTTTTTTACTAGATGTGATATGAGTTCAGAAGACAATATGCGGTTTGAACAAGGAAATAGTTTGAATAAAATGAAAGTTCTAAGTAAGTATGATACAGAATTTAGCTTCAGTGTTTAGCATGCTTGGTATAACATGCTCAAGTTGTGTTTCATAAAAACTTAAACATAAAAATAATTGGGACTTACAGTTTACTAAAGAAATTTGGATAGGATGTTTGTAGAGATATGTGGTTTCAAATAAGAGAAGATTATGTTTTTTAAAAAAATAATGATTATAAACTTTAAATTTAAAATATTCAAGAGTTGATTTTATTGGATTTGATGTTTAAAGAATAAGTAATTAATAAAAGAAATTTGATAATAAAACTATTGTAAATTTTGAGTATATTGCATTCTTATAAATATATAAAAGATTTTAATTTTGAATTAGGTTGCAACCACAAAATTAATAAAAAATAAAATATGCATGAATTATAATTATTTTATAATGTTATAAAAAATGTGATGATTTATGTATTTATGTTTTTTTCAGGAAATATTTAACTTGTGTGTAATCTATAATGTTTTTTTAATCATTAAATGTACATTTCAGAAAATTGGATTGTGTATTTTTTATTTGTAATTCTCCAGAGTACACTATATTAAAGAACTTACGACCGAATTAGAAATTTTCTATGCTCTCTTCAAAAGTATTTCTTTTTTATTATTTTTATTTTGTTTTTGTAATAAATGTTTCAAAATGGCGCCCAACTTCATATAAAATATTACAATATAAAATAACCTATATATAAAAGAAGAATTTTTAAACTATTATAAAAACTTTTACAGTTTTGTTTTTGGTTTAGTGGATTTATTTCAGCTAACAGATTTTAGATATTATAAACTTATTTTAAAAGTTCATTTTACTGATGAGGCTTTGTTATGTAAACAGTCAAATATGGAACAATGATAATTATCACACTTTTGCAGAATGAGAGATACATGTATATGAAATTGGTGTATGATGTGCAATTTCCCATAGTCGTGTGTAGGGCCTTTATTTTTCAATATTTTTCAATACAACTGTCACTGGTAAAGTTGATTCTGATTTAACCCAACGTTAATGAAAGACAGTGTTGGTTTCAGCAGAATGGTATAATTTCTTACACTGTAGATGAAACAATGACTATGAAACGAGAATTTGTTAATGATCGTTTGATTTTAAAAAAATCAGATCTAATTCTCTATTTTTATCTTTGAGGATATCTGTAAAGGATGTTTCATAATGATCCCTAAGCACTTGAAGACCTAAAGGTGAATATTGAAAACAAAATTTTTAACATAAGTGAACTGTAAATGTCTCAGTGGTGAATGGCTGCAAATGTTATGAAACATGTTCAAACCTTTATCCCCATGTTGTAATAATTTAAAAATGCCCTTGTCGTACTTGAAGAGTTCTTACATATTTTTTGTTACAAAAAAAAATGAAAATGATTCTAAGTTTTATTATTATTTATAAAATTATGCCAAGCTTTTTATGGGCGCCAGGTAGCCTTAGCTTACCAATTTTGAAAAAGAAAAAAAAATGAAGTTAATTATTTATAAAATCTCTAGGGTCGCAAGCTCTTTTTACGGTGTACTTACAGTGATTTCTGGAATAGAAATGAATACACTTGCAGCTGAAATTTTGACATAAACATTTATTAAACATAAAACACTTAAACTTCATGTAACAAAAATCAAAAAGAAAAATTTATATAAGATATCTTACATCCTATCAATATTATCATCATTACTTTGATCTTCTAAGAAAAAGAATCTAATCAAATTATATTAATAAATTTAAGTTATTTAGTTGCAACTCTAAAAAATAATGAAAAAGGATTTTACTTTACTTCTCATAGCAAATATTTTAATTAGAAAAAATATAATTTTTACTGAAATTGAAAATTAATTAATTAATAAAAAAAATAACTTTATTTTATCATATTGTTATACTTTAAGACTCCACAACAAAAAACATTGAATCTTATTAATGAAATACATAATTTTATGATATCAAATATATATCTTGAAAGTATATAAAAAAGTCTAAATTGTTCAAAGTACATATATATGGTTAAATAATGAAAGTCTAAACGTGTTATACCAAATCACGTTATATTCTTTATTTAAAAAACACTTTTCCTCGAAGGATGATTCGTGTCTTTCCATGTGACTGCATGCTAATTGTAGAGATGCTTTGTCCACTATCAACGAATTGTCTTTTGTTCATAGCTCACGAGATTTATTTTTATTTTGTTGTACCTGTATTAGAACCAATTATTAATGTCTTATTATAACTTTAATTGTTCCATATATCTTATAGACAAGTTCTTTGTCGAGAATTCGAAAATCACGTGGCAGTAATTGCACAACATAACAAAAATTTGCAAGTTATCACGCTTTTTCATTTAAAAGTTTATTTATTGAAAACAATATTGTCTTAGCACTTCCAAAATTGTTAGTACACCATGTCTTTTACGAATTTAAAACTTCTGAACACATTTTTTATTGTTCGAACAGACACTCGGAGAACTACCATTCGTAGGTCTTAGAGCAACTAGCCCCAAACTATGACTTACACGATTTTAAAAACATAAAATATTGTCATTAGCACTTCTAAGAATGTTAGTACACCATGTCTTTTACAAAATAATACTTCCAAACACGTTTTCTACCTTTGAACAGAAAACTCGGAGAACCACATAATATAGGTCCTACTACATCAAGCCCCATTTCCAGACTGATATAACCACGAGATTTTTCCTCTTTCAAGAGCGAGCTGTTCCGGTTAACCGTTACCAAAGTCCAACATACTCCCCACAAAACACAAACAATTTACATATTCTATTTATAAAAAACAAATTATACTAAAATTGACATGATTACATATTTGTTTTTCTTGAAAATCTATTTTTCTTTTATTAATGAAGTTACTAAATAAATTTATGATTTGAACAGCCTGTTTTCGGCGCTAAACCGCGGATTTTAAACCTATTATAAATTATGATTTTTCACATTACCACAATGTTAATAGTCACTTTCAGCATCTATTGTATAGGCATAGCAACTGGTAGATATAATCAAATTCAGTATCAATTTAACTGAAATAAAAGTTTCAAAAATGTTATACTTATATTAAAGGTAATGAAAATGTAATGTATTAGTGATCTTTACATTATCATCTATGATCTTTATTCTTTACTTGATTTGTCTTCCTGACTAAATTATTCATTTTTGATAGACTTTTGATTGAAAGGGATAAGGTGAATTGAAATTTTATTGAGAATAAAAAATATATATTTATACTAGGTTCTAAACAATCAATTTTTAAACAATACCTAACATTTCTTTTTATCATTAACAAGCTGGCATTTTACTTAAATGTAAGATCATTAATAACATAACATTTATGTTATTAGTCTTATTTATTTTATTTAGATTAGGATCTGATTATATTATTAGTATTGATTATTATTATTTTCATTGCTATCATTCATACAAAATATAACCAGTAGTAAATTCTCCAACTGTTAGTGGAAAACATCTTCTAGCATTTTACAATAGTTATTATAGAGAAGTGATTACTTATTTGTGATAGTTATTATTTTATGATTATCGTTTATTTCTTAGTGGAATATGCATGGTTGTCCTACTGTGATCGTCTCCACTTCTTTTGACCAGCTGGAAGCTCCGGCTGGCTGGAGACCGCATACACTTTAGCCGAATCTTGTCAGGATGGGCCAAGGAGTCGGGTTAGGACGCTAATTAACGCACGCAACGCAAGTGAAATTAAAAGTTGTATTTTATTTTAGTGCCGAATTAAAGAACAGAAATAATTATAATTTATTAAAAAGACATAACGGAAAGATAAAGCCTTAATAGTGGCAGAAAAACATACTGTTTAACTTAGCTAGCACGTGGCCGAAAATGGACTGACCTCGTCCCGTAGCGGTCTTTCTTCTCGCGGCTCTCGGAACAGACTCCTGCTCGGCTCGCTGGTTCAAGCCTTCCACTCCTCGTCTCTCCCCCCCTTCTACGTCATATTGCACTGCTCAACAAAATCCCAAGTGTCCAATTCATATTTTATTATTTAAAATCCCTTTCCATTACATCCTAACCTATGCTTAGTTTTGGTTTGGTGGGCTCCTTGGCTGGGCCACACTACTTTTCAGCATAAGTCTGTTTTTCAACACCATCAAATCATACGAGTTTGGTTTGTGTATTATACTAAACATGCTTATTAAATATTTAATCCTAACAGTTTCAAAATGTTCAGAACACAAACTGACCCGTCTAGAACACTTAGGGTACCAAGTTGTTTCATAAGATTAACTAATGTGAAAGTAAATGTGTATTACATAGTACTGAACTAGCATCCATACGCAATTGATAGGCTTTTCAATTGCATAGCATCTCTCATGAAATGTGACCCATCCTCATCTTAATTTGACAATATGGTAAACTTCAACTCATCGTTATCACAAATTGACAGTGAATACTGTTTGAAAATTAACAACAGTTCTAAGATTACATAACACCCTACTTCTTAGTTTTTTTGTAAAATTTAGATAAAATTATAAGCACGGAAGAACCATTGCACTTATAAACAATGAACTTAGAACCAATTATATTTTCAAACCCAAATGAAACTATGTTAACATACAGTTTGGTCTTAGTGTCATTAATTCTACATTTTAAAATGTTATAATTTTATAAATATTATTTTTATAACAACAACTACTTATACAATTTCTCCCCAAAAATATTATTAATAACAAATAAATGGTATACTTTTATTCATTCTTCATTTTTTAAATTTAAAATTTCTTTTAAAACATACTTCTATGTCTCTCATTGTTAAACTGTGACACACAATTTTAAATAAAAATGAGACAAACTTTCATAATCGTACTAATATTTATGTTTGAGTTAATTTTTCGTTCCTGTAGTCCATAATATATGGTTATCATTAAAAGTATTTATTCATTTTAAATTGACTTTAGTAATAATTAATCAATCTTTTTATATTTTATTGCTGTGGAAACTTTGGAGATGCTGTGAGTATGCCACTGTAGATGGCAACCGCACATCAACAAGCACAATGGTTTCATGATGCTAAATTAAAAACTGTTACAATAGAATAACATCTATTTCACAATCAATCAAACCAGTTGAAAATGTAAACATCAAGAAATCTCAATGTAGACCACAGACATCTGAAGAGTGCATGGGGAGAATCTGAGACTATCATGTCTTCATAAACCAAAATGTACTGAAATGATTGATCATACCTGGATGGTAATAGTTTTTTGTCAAGTTAGAGGTGTTCATATTGAAACATATTTAATAATAAACAAAACTTTAAATATCTGTGTCTTTTTTATATTGTTTCTATATTCCATACAATAATATTCTAATTACAGAACCTGAATCACAAGTACGAGTAACTTGCCGAAGTAACCCTTCTCCCTGCTTCCCAGGGGTGGAATGTCGAGATACAGTGGAAGGTCCTCGGTGTGGTCGATGTCCTTCTGGTTATGTTGGTGATGGAAGAACTTGTAAACCTGGACGCACTTGTGCAGAAAGACCTTGTTTTCCAGGTATATAAAAGAAATATAAAATCCTAAATTTACAGTGATAATGATTTTTTTTATAATGACTTTTTTGAAATTTCACTTTGTTTATTGGGGGTTTCAACTATTTATTTATTTATCAACTATTTTATGAAATATGTAAGAAAAGTGATAGATAAGAACACTAATTAATAGTACTCACTTTTAGCGCCAGAATCATATACCCATACAATTTTGTGGTTTTTGTTTTAAATCTTAAACTAATAACACCAATAACTAAGTTATTTATTTATTTATTTACTTATTCTTTCTTCATTATTTCTTTCTTTGTTTATAGAAAATATATATGAGTATATATAATAAAATAAAATAATAAAATTAAATGTGCACCTTTAACTATAACCTACAACACGTGAATACAATATTTCTCTATATTTTTGCCATTTAGCCTTAATGTGAGAGTGAGGGAGAGAAACATATGAAAGAGAAACCTAACACCAAGAGAAGAATATGCTTCTCTTGGTATTAGTAATAAATTTGGCTCAAATTTGGAGTTGATAGGATTTTGTATTTTACCAATTTCTTTATCTACAGGTGAAAAACACAAATAGAGGGATATACTAATGTTTTTTAAAGTTGTTCAAACAAAGTATTTAATATTGATTTCTAGCTTTATACTGTGAAAAAAAAAACTTGTTTTAAATGTAAACCAAAAGTGTATTTCTGCAATTTTTAAAACAAAGCAATGAGATAACATATTATTAAAATATTATATAATAAACGAAGTAACATAGACAACACATTAATACTAACAAAACATATTAATATTTAATATGAATACTTTATATCAGGTGTGCAGTGCTACGATACTGTAGAAGGTTTTCGCTGTGGTCCATGTCCAAGCGGATACGTTGGAGACGGAGAACGATGTAAACCACGAGGAGGCTGTGAAGTGAATCCTTGTTCACCAGGTAACCACTATACAATATCATCTTTTTAACCTATTGGCGAGTCCATACAGCATATACTGTGCTTTAATACATGCACCTAAAGAGTGTATTCATTTGACCAAAAACAAACCACAAATACTCCAAAATAACCACGTGAAAGCTTATTTATTTTAACTCAAAATAACATAAAAACATTATTTTAAAAAATAAATAAATAATGTTTTATTTACTTTTAGAATTGTTTTATCATGTGATATTATTGGAAACAAGGATATATACATAGGGAGTAAAAAGTCTAATCCAAACAAAAAGTCTATATATTCTTTATAAAAATGTACAACAAACACATCCAAACAACCACAAATAAGCACCAAAGTAAACTACTTTACTCATAGCTAACTAATAATAAAGCATGCCAAACACTGTAACATGTATGATAAACACGGTAAAACAAGTAATTGTTTTACATGCCAGATGGCACTAATATTGTAGCCAGTAGATATGTTGTGATAAATAAATATTTAGGAAGTCTATTTGGTTTAAGATACTGCTGCTCAGGGCATTGACTAAAGTAAATAGGTTCAGAGTAATGTCAAAAATGGCAAATACCATGCATATTTGTTTGGGAACTTACATCAATTACCATGTCTACTCTTTTGGGATCATTATGTTTACTCGCCAATAGGTTAAATGTTTTCATAGATAAAATCTAACTGCAGGAAAAGCTATGTAATAATTATGTACTGTACAATAACTACCTGTTGTTCATCAATTAACACAGTTTCCATCACTTTGTCAAAATTTTCTTCCTTGAATACTGCGCTATACTTGTGCATGTGCACAACTTTGATGGGTCTCAAAATTCATTTATCTCTAAATAAATATTTATCTTTGACGACAGTTAAATAAAGGTTAACTATCATATGTGTTTTTTGTTGTTGGGTGCTGTGATGTGTTTTAGTTGACAATCAGAAAACAAGAGATAAGCTGTGTTCAAAATAAAGTAGGTGTAGTCTAAAAATACAAAGAAATAAGATAATCTTCATCACAGCCTACCCAATTCTCAGTGTCTTGATTATGTTTCTCGAAACTGGGAGCATCCTTAATTTATTAACTTAATTCAAAAACAATCATTCATTGACATCATTTTAGGCAGGAACAGTTTATGTCCTCCCTCAAATTCACTTTTTGTATAGCTGTTTGATAGACTCTTCATTATATGCTTCTTCAAGCAACAACATGTGTACCTAGTAACTGTTTACAATAATATTGCACAAAGGCCTTGATAACACCTTGGTTCACAGGATGGGAGAAAAGGACATTAAACTTCCCTTCTTCTGTCTGTAGGATGTGATGGAGTGTTATCTATTTATGAGAATCAGTTAAGTGTCCATCCAGGCATTTAAAAAAATTAAAATTCTTATTTAAAACATTCAGCAGCACCTTGATCGGATTAAAGTTTTTCGCCCTCTATGTCTGTCACTTATTCCATGCCAGTATTTAAAACATAGAAGCCAACCAGTTTTTCGTGTAAAATAAATATTACCATTCAACATTTTATTGATTTGAAGTGCTTTAACACATAAGCGACCACTTATTGGCTGTCCTTGGCTCCAGATTTAAATAAATCAAACATATATTGCAAATTCGAAATGTTTATTTTCTTCAGTTTTTCTATATAAACTTCCATCTTTGCTCACAGGTTTTTAAGTGAACTTTTTTATTGACTCACTTTGTTTTTTAATGTCTTATATTGTCGAATTTCTGACACTAAACTCACGAGCTAAAGTAAACCTACTACTTAATACTATATTGATATTTTCAGGCCTGTTATGAAAATAAGTAACTGTTATTTGTAATAGAGGAATACCTAAGCCATTCGTTCATCTAGTTCTATTGAAATAGAATAGTTATTAAGCTGCGACTGTAAATAACATATAATACTATATTTTCTAATGGTAAAATATTTTTTTTTTTTTTTGAATAAATTTTGATAAAATTCAAATATCATTTGTTTTTTGGGTAACTAAGATTTAGTCATTCGATTTTATCTAACTTAACCCAAAATTGAAATGTTTAAATGGCCGTAAAAGTAATTCTGTAACTTTACCTCAGTCATTGTCTTAACCTCAAATATATCAATAAATTAATTAACAAAATTACTACTTTCCTTTTATTTTCTGACATTTGTTTTAAAATGGCTCTAATTTTGTGTTTGTAACACTTACCTTATTCTGTTTTTAAAGGTTTGGGTGATGACCGATTGTTCATATGATTAATATAATTTACAGAGAGATTTGTCATCTTTTTGTATATAAAATTAATATATAACATATCAAGAGTGTGGTTCAACTCTTTTATTAAGTGACAAACCTAAAGCATATAATACACCAGGAACAAAATTTAAACATTTGAAAAATAATTGAAACATCACATTTAGAGAGCTACAGAACAACCATATCACCCAAACTAGTCTAGAAATAATGCTGTTAATGGCATCCATTAAAACTTAATTAAAATTGAAAATAAAAATGTCTCTGTTATTTTGTCAGTTAATTCTCCAAACGGAATTAACTCAATTCTATTAAGTCACTTGTTAAACTTTTGAAAGAAGGGACATAGGCTGTTACTCTAAACAAATTTGTAAGTGACTTTGCTTTTGGTACACACTCCTTTTGTTCAGTTGATCAGTGTATGTTATCAGTTCAACAAGGTGGTTTGCCATTTCTCATGTTAGTATGTAGCTCTGTTAACTTTTTTTTTTTTTTTTTGCCAATGTCTTAATTATTTTTACCACGTAGTTTAACTTTAGCTCTGGGTTATTATTTTTTAAATTGGTAGCTTTTTAGACATTTTATCACCCAATCACACACAAAATTGCAGCCTACAACCACATGATTATTAGACTGATATATATTCCAATGGATGAAGTCGACTACAAATAGGAACTAAACACAATTAAACAGATTGCTCAACAAAATGGATACAACCCAAAAATAATAGTCACAATACTCAGGAAAATGAAACAAAAGAGAAATAGCACCAAATTGAACATAAAACAAGATGACAAATTTGTAACATTACAGCACAACCACAGATTTAATAATTCAATAGCCAGTGTCTTCAGACAACAGGGGTGAAAAATATCATTTAAAACTAGCTCTAACCTAATCCAAATCTTACATTTAACACCAAATACTGGTATTTATAGATTGAACTGTAATTCATGTGATAAATTTTACGTGGGATAGACAGGATGCTTGTTCAATATTTTAAACAAAGAACTTATCCAGGCATTAAAACACCCTGAAAATACCAAGTTCGCAGAACATCTTGTAAATTGTAATCACACATACAGCAGCATAGATCACAACATGGAAATATTGCTAAAATGAAAAAAGGCAATTATATGAACCAAGTAGAAGAATATCACATTTATAAAAATGGAATAGAATACCCAACTGGACTTTTAAATGACAATAAATGTTTTGATTCAACCCCCACTTATGAACTGATAAGCCAGCTGATTACAATACCGAATTCAGCTAAAACGAAGTCCATTAGTTAATGTCGCCACGGACACATGCATAGTGACATTATTATTTGTGTGCAAGTGGAATGAATGTTGTGTACTGTTTGTTTTACATGTTGAATGTTTCTAATTATGTGTTTTTAATTACTTGATGGTGTACGAATAATGCCTGAAACACGTGTTGTAAAATAAGAATTTAATTGATGAAAACTTCAAAGGATTGCTGGGTTGACAAAATAAACAGTTATATAATCTTAGGCTTTTAGACATTGATGGTTCTTTTCATATTTTATTTGTTATTAGTTTATCACTTGATAATGAGACTTGATCCACATTCTTCAAATTGCCATGTATTAATTTTTACACACAATTGATCCAAATAAATTACACATAGGTTTAAAATTTTGTCCTTAAAATTTGACTTTACAGAATTATATGAATATTGATTCAGAACTATATGTTTGTATATAATAGTAATTAATACAATTTTAAATAAATGTTTCAGGTGTGCAGTGTCAAAATGACCCTAGTCCTCCATACTATAGATGTGGAGCCTGTCCTCAAGGTTTAACTGGAAATGGAACAAACTGTCACGATCTAGATGAAGTAAGTGATTTATAATTTGTCTTATGATTATAGTGAAGTTCATTTTTAAGCTCTTGGGTCTCTACAAAACCCTTTTATACTTCCATATACATTTCTGTATAGTAGAAATTGAGACCTCAGTTTGAACTAGAGACTTTAAATTTAGCATGCAAGTGTAACTTTATGGTTCAAATAAAAGTAAAATAGTGACAATTCAAACAATAATGTATTCAAAAATATATGTATTATGATGATACCTTAATTCAGCTTATAAATAAACCATTACCTCAAGGTGCCATATCATCAACCACAAGATCCTGATTGCCACCAAAATAGTCACACACCTCAAACTGCCCATCACATAACCCATTTCAATTCATGTCCTAATCATCCACCAAATGTAAGTATATATATTTGTAACTCATATAATTTAAGAAAATATTCAGTCCACATAATATTTGTATTGGATATTGTATTTTTAAATATAATATATTGTACTGTTAATATACCTCATAAGTGTAGTGCTAAATATACAATATAATAAACAAGTGAAGAAGAAGAAGAAATAAGAATAGAGGTTGCTACAAAAAGGAAAGATAAAGAAGGTGAGAGAATTAGGAGATCCTTGTTGGTTGTACCAAGAAGGAGGAAGGGACACTTGAATTGTAACATTAAAAGCAGGTGGACGTATAAGGTTGTGGATCCAATAATATCAAAAAGAAGAGAAATAAAAGTGATTTTATTTCAGTTTCAGTAACAATTTAAATGAAGTATCATTAAAACTGTGTCAAGAATTTCACATCATCTTGATGAGTGACAAGCATAATACATTTTACTTCAGAAAAAGCTATAAGTATCAGCTTAAAGGAATTCTCACATGTTTTAACATCAAATTAACATCGATAGCTATCTTGCCCAAAAGTTATAAATAACAAAACTCTTAAATTAAATGACAGTGAACATTTCATAATCTTTTTAATATATCAATCAAATAATAAAATAATTTCCTATCATCCAATTTGTATTTCACACCATTATCATTTACATAAATTCATCAGCTATTTAAAATTAAGTATCAGTTGTTTAGATGTAAATACAGTACTGCTGCGGTAAGAATGAACACGCAAGGAATGCAGAGGATAAGCAAATATTTTAATTGATATTGAAAATCTCACTACTACTCTAATTAATAACATTGACTCAATGGTTTGACATGATAAATACTCCGAAATTAGTTACAACTGCTAATTTGAATGCTTTTCTTAAATCCTGAAACACTTAAAAAAACTGTAATAACTATCTACACTGAAATCATACATAGTCTACGCTTACGCTTAACCACTCACTACTGTGGAAAATCCCAACCTGATATATTCTAACCGATTAGTACAGTAGTTATTAAAAGGACTTTACTAGTCTCGTAGTCTAAATACGATCAGCACATTCGTAGTTCCCTCTTCATCCCTCATACGTTGCGTTCATTCTTGTGATCATCAGACAGTAATTAGTGTAAGATTTTGTCAATTGTATTGTTATCTTTATAGAATCCCTAGGACTATAAAAAACACATAAAGTTTGTATTGTAATCATAACTGTAAAAGCTCCAACTCAAAAAGCTAGACGCAGCAAATTAAGATGCAAACCTGAGGCCCCAAATAATGTTGAAATGTTGTACCCTAAAAAGTTTTATTTTGTTAATAAACATCAGTTATATTTATATTTCATCCATTTCATTTACTTATAGTACGTATAAAATTGTTTTAAATATTTTACACTTAAACATTTTTTAGTGTTGTATCAAATGGAAAATCTTGATACATTGATGATTATATTCAGTGTCAGATTTGAGGCTCAAGCGGTCTGGGGCAATTTAATAATGGCTTTTGGACCCCTAGAGCAAATTATTGTTTAGTTTATGAAAACAAATTCAGTTGATGGCTTCTTACTCTTTTCACTGTTATTGTATAAGAAGATTTACAGAAGATTTAAGATAAATCTTAAATAAAAAGATAACCCACTTATTATTATTATTATTATTATTATTATTCGTTTTTTGCATAAATATTTTTGTAGACATTGTAGTATGAAAGAATTGAAAATAAAATCACAAACAGGATATGCAAAATTGTTACAGAGGAATATTTTGCAACTAGTATCAACTGTCACCATTTTATTTTTGTATTACAGCTAACAAAACAGAAACAGGATAACTAAACTAAATCTGGTAGAGTGTCTGTCTGAAATGAACTCTTTACCTGCTTCTTTGTCCCTTTTAAGCTCAAAACTAAATAAATTTAATCGGATTTAAATAGATACATGAAAGTCACACGAGATTCAAAGTATGAAAGGCTGGAAGATGAACAACCAGTGTTGTCTGAGAACTACCCCAGTGGCCTTTTGGTAACAAAATATTCATGTACTTTCTAGCCACACAGCTCCAACCTCCCATACCTGTAGGTTTATGTACATGTAATAACTGATGATGATTTCATAGTCATTGAAACATTGTTTGGATAAATAAAGTGCTTATTGTGAAAAATTGTGTTTTCTTTCATTTGGTCATTGAATTTTCCACAAGTGTTGCTTATTTCAGGTGAATAATTATCCATGTTTAGAATGTTTTAAATTCTATTCTAATTAGTCATACAGTATAACACAACTTATACTGTAAGTGATTTTCCCTTTGACAACATTTTCTTGAATAAAAGAAATTAAATATTACCAAAACTACACTAATTCTTTTAATATGACTTATGTTTACTGTATGGAAAATCTATGTTCATGGTCAGCTCTCAAAAACCTGAATATCTATCTTCCACATTTTCCCCCACTCACACTTCTGTACATTCAACATATTTCTCTCATTTTCACTACCCAACTCCTCTAGAACTCTCTTCTCCTTCTACACAATTTTGACCATTTTATATACTACTCTATTTAGCAACTTTTATATGTCCTCCTTGTGTTCCCATGCCTCTTCAAAATCTATCATAATAATTATTATTAACAATTATTTATTAAAATCTAAATTAATTATTACTAAAATTATAGTTTTAAAAATTACTTTCAAATGTGTAACTTTAACTAATTATTGTTCTATTATTTACAGTGTGATCTAGCTGAGCCATGCGACCCAAGAGTACGTTGCAGAAACCTAAATCCTGGTTTCCGATGTGACCCTTGCCCTCCAGGTTTTACAGGATCCTCTGGATTAGAAGGTGTTGGTTTGGAATTTGCAAGAAGAAGGAAACAAAGATGTTACGACATAGATGAATGTGCTGACGGAAGGAATGGTGGCTGTGCTGAAAACTCTATTTGCATCAACACTGAAGTAAATTTCATTTATGTACACATTTGTAATATATATAGTAATTTATGGTGCTATATATCCAAAAGTAGGCTTACAGTTTGTAGTATATTTTTAAAGGTTGGTGGTTTCAATAAATAGTAAGCAATGTACAATTTATTGTTTTTAATTAATATAAAGAACAAATAAACTGGTTTTAAACAACACAGAACAGTTTAGTAGAATTAACTGACTACTAATTTATATAATGTTACTAACTCAATCTTGGAAATGTTTGAAATGTCTTCAATCACTATGAAAACATTCCTTTAACCTCTCGAAAACAATTTGATACACAGTTTGCCACAAGTGGAAGTCAAGGCCATTATCTATGAATAGTTCTCTAATGAATTGCTTCATTTCCTCAATTGTTTGGGGCTTCCTTTCATAGACCTTATCTTTTACTACACTGCACAATAAGAAAGACATATGCGTAATGTCAGGTGATTTTGGCGACCATTCTAAAACACCTTGTCATTCAAACCACTGTATTGGAAAGTTGTTGTCTAAGTTCCTTATCACGAAAGGGTAATCCAGTGTTTCCCATCTTGCTGGAAATAGAGGTCAGTGAAGTTAGCCTTGTTCTTCAATTGCAGAACTATGAAAGCTTGTAACATCATAGATAATTGTTACTATCAACGGTTTAAAAAAAAATATGGATCTAAAACACTATCACTAGATATTGCACCCCAAACCGTAACACCGGGTTGGTTTAATTGAGATATACTAGTAAAATGTGGTCTTCCATATGACCAATGAACACAGTTATGTCTGTTTATGTGTCCTGATATCTGCAAGCCTTATCTGGCTACATAATTTTATCAAGAATAGTAGATCTGGCTATTCATTGATTTGGATATGGATGATTTCACAGAACTGTAATCTGCGGTCTAAATCATTCTCCAGAAGAACATGTAAAAGTTTTGGGTGGTACGGTTTGAAATTGAGTTTACGCATTAATTGTAGCAAGAATGTTTTTAACAAGAAGAGTTCTAAGTATACACATAGCATAAACTTTTTCAATGTTGACAAATATCAGTCAAACTATCATCTCACTTTCCTCTTTCACAGAAGTCCTAGAATGTCTAGATTTTTAGCATTACCTACTGGAACTAGTGTCATCAAACATGTCTCATTTTATAAAAAAATTTGACGTGATGGTGGAGAAGGTGTTTTCTTCCCATGTCTCACAACCCTTCTCAATGTTTCCAGTTTTCCAAAACCGTTTTAAAATCCATTTCTTTGGTTCTTCATATAAATTTCCTGTCATAATTTATAAAACTTCAATACCTCTAAAAACAGAACACATTGAATTAATATAAAAAAAATAACAGGGGTGGAGTTACTTTATTAAATTTAATTTAATTCCGGATATCATCCTATAATCACGTGATTATAGTCTCAAACCACTTGACTACAAGTATTTCACCTCATATAAGCACAATTTCACACAAACATTAAGTTTATCTTAAGACTAAACATTGTTATTAATATAAATACATTTTTTGGGAATTTATTTTTGATTTATTTCGTTATTCTAGAAACAGCCATAAAGACCATTTTTGCTTGAACTTATTAACTTCCGTTTGCTTTTATCCAATTACATCACGCATGAATTTTACCGCGAGTTTCATCTCATATACAAAAATTCAAAATATGCACATTACAACATATAGGTTTTATTAAACAAAACAAACCATAGCCTAACTCAAATTGCAATTCAAGTGCAAATAAATACAAATTAAAAAAATGAACAATTAACTATTTTAATTTAAAAAAACAGCTGGTTGATTATTTTGGAAATAAGAGTTCCCTCATAGAGAATTAAGTCTATGTCATTACAGTAATTTAAGCCTATACTTTTGAATCCCTCTATACAATACACTTTAAGTTAACATGGAATTTTAGTTCATTATTATTAAATTCTTTACAGAAGATGATATTAAATTTGGTTTTGAATTAATTTCTACAATTTTATTGTAAAAATTGTAGTAAAGTCTGATATTGTATGTATACGGTACTCAAATTATAACTATTATGTGACTTTTACCAACTTTCAAAATCTCAATTTTTCTTTTCACAAAAGTGATAAGTGGAAAACATTTTAGATCAATTAAACTGAGTATTTGTATTATTAAACGTATATTAGTAAAAGTATCGTATTAAACTTTTTTTAATTTTCTAAATCACATGAAGAGTAAAAGTATAATTTTTAAGTAAGTTTAATATTAATTAAGTATTTAGGTGTTTTATATCATCAAAATCATCATCTGTCTCCATATTATTGTCTTTGTATTGTTCCTCAGAAATTTCATCATCGTCGCTTTCCTCTTCCCCAAAGTTTATAATTATTCTCTCACTAGCTTTATCCATAATATATGCTCTACCATCAAGTATTCATTTTCTATATAAACAACTCTAATGCATAGTGCTGACCATTCCTGCTTTCCAGTCATATTTTTACCTTTTAAATCAACAGATTTTATGCATCGTAAAGTTGAAATGATACATTTTTTGTATGTCACTTAACCTTTAAATTGGGCCCACATCTTTTCAATAGTATTGAGATCCAGATGATATAGTGGTAACCAGAGAGCAGTATGACCATACGTTGCAAAAGTTTTAAATCTTGATTTATTTAATTATATTAACTCATTAAGCTGAGGTTTTAGTATGCTAGGGTGATATGAAATTCCCTTACTTGATAACCAATCCATCATAACATGTTTTCTGCTGTTCGAGGTTGGTGCAGGATTTGTCTGAACATTGTGATAAGATGCTTAATTATTATCAAGAATAATAACAGATCTGGAGGGCAAATTTGGGATTAGTTTTTCAACTACATACTTATTTATTAAAGTGAAAGCTCATATCATGATGGCAGTCTCCACAAGTTTATGTTGATTGGTAAACATGGTAAACAAGTAATGCATTTAGAATAAATCCTTTTTCCCATTCGGCATGAATAACAATTAGAGGTGCTATCAGAAAGTTCCTGGACTGTACTATCAAGGCTGTTGGATGTGACTGTACAATCCACCATGCCAGCATCCGATTACGTAATACCTAAAAGAGTCAGTGTGCCGAGTTTCGTTGCATTGTGAGGTCACATTCAATCTTCAAGTTAAGTCTCTTAATCGTGTATTAACGTTCATTTGCGAATTTTATAATGGCTGATAAATCGAGCAACAAGCTTGCATCAAAGTTTTATTTTAAACTTGGTAAATAGCCTACTGAAACTTTTGCAATGCTTTGAGAAGTTTTTGTAGAATATTCCCTAAACAGGGCACAGGTTTTTGAATAGTACACTCGTTTTAAGGCCCACAGAACTTCTTTTGAAGATTATCATCATTTATGACGACCTTCCATGAGTAAAACAGATGAAAATGTTGAAAAAAATTTGATAACTCATTCACAAAGACTGTTGTCAAACAATCCATGATTTGTGTACAAGTGTTGGCATAAACTATGGAAGCTGCCAAGAGAGTCTAACGTAAAATTTAGAAATACGTCATGTTGTTTACGAAATTTGTTCATCGGCTTTTGTCTGAGGATCAGAAATAGCATCGTTTTGATGTGTGCAGTGGACTCAGAGAAATATCTGAAAACTCCAGGGTCATAATCGGTGATGAAAGCTGGCTTTACGGCTATGATCCAGAAACAAAACACCACCTGTCACAGTGGAAAAGTCCATGATCACTGAGACAGAAAAAAAACACGGCAGGTCGAAAGTGCAACAAAAACCATGCTCATTATATTTTTCGACATCAAAGGCATTGTCCGTTTGTGCTGGCTGGTGTTACCGTGAAGTCAGATTTTTACTGTGACGTTTTGAGGCAGCTGAGAGAAAAAGGCCCAAATTGTGGAAAGGCCAAAACTGGCTGTTGCATCACGACAATGCATCTGCTCATCCTTTAATAAAAACAATACATTTTTTGACCAAAAACAATATGGCTGCCATTCCACATCCTCCATATTCACCAGATTTAGCCCCCTGTGACTTTGCTATGTTCCCGAAAGTGATAATTCACATGAAATTTTAACACTGTAGAAGACATTAAAAAAAAAAGTAGGAGGTGCTTGATAGCCTTCAGGAAAAAGACTTTTTTGACACTTTCCAGGCATGGAAAAATCGCTGGATTCGTTGTATCAATTTGCAGTGAGACTACTTTGAAGAAAATGGAAACTATTAGTGGACTAGATAAGTAAAACAAATTTATTAGACATAGTTCATAAACTTTCTGATAGCACCTTGTAAGTCTTCCTCCCTATGTTTTCCTACACTTTTTAGATAAAAAAAAAAACAATACCAAAGGAATAAAGATTGTATTGTATAATAAAAATCTATATTTTTTTTTGTATAAAATATTTTTCATAAAAATTTACCAGTTTGCCATTAATTTTATTCTTACTCTAAATAGGGATCATATAGATGCGGAAGTTGCAGGAGTGGTTTCATAGGAAATCAAACATTTGGATGCCATAACCATCCTGGGATGTGTCCCGATGGTACAATATGTGACAACAATGCAGAATGCTTCCGCAGTAGTAGGACATCTTATGGGTGCAAGGTGAGAAAACATCTCTGTGGTTATACGTTTTCCTTTTACATGTATTTGAATTTTTATAAATTTAACAATAAGGTATATCTAAAATGTCTAGAGAAAAACAATGTACCAAATATAGAGTAAATGAAAGTAGTAGTTTGAATTACTTAGCAAAAAAATGTTTTTTATTTGATGTTAGTTAATATATATATATATATGTATATATATATATATATATATATATATATATATATATTTCCTTAGTAATTTCAGTATGTTATAAGTTTCTGTACAAATGTGTTAATAAAAGAGATTTTGTGCAAAGTGTATACTTTATTTACTTGTAATATTTAATCTTAAATTTTTTTTCAGTGTAAAGTTGGGTGGGCTGGTGATGGAAGAACTTGTGGGCTTGATCAAGATCTCGATGGTTATCCGGATAAAGATTTGGGTTGTTCAGGTCCAAAATGTTGTAAGGTATATTATCTGTTCTTCAAAATTCAATAAGTAAAACTGAAAAGATTTTGTGATTAATATTAAACTAATTTTAAGTATTTTTTTCATTTCAGGACAATTGTATAGACATCCCAAATTCCGGACAAGAAGATGCAGATAAAGATGGAATAGGAGATGTCTGTGATAATGATGCTGACAATGATAATGTTCCCAATAATTCGGTAACGTAAAGTTGAGCTTAATATAAATTTTAAATAGTCACTAATTCGTATAAAAACAATATAAATTATTTTAATATACATGGTTAATATTGTAAAACCACAAATTATTTGTCAAAAATATAAAAAAGAGAAAATTACATTTATTTTATTTATTTATTTATTTTAGCACTTGGTATGAACTTAGAGTTATTGTACAACATAATAATTCTCCTAATAAATCATTGATCACCTTAATCAGTTGTATACTAATTTTAATGTTGTGGCGAATTGAGTATTTAGCACTTTTATTGTTTAGGTTTCCTATAATACTTGGTAGATAATAGGTTGCATACTTAGTACCCATGTCTCATAGCAAGGTCTTGAAATTTGCAATCTGTTAAAACGCCACCATACTAAGCCAGCTGTGTAGTGAACAACAGGGGAGACCAGCTGTGTTTTTGGTGTTTGTAAATTTGTATTGTTTTCCCTGTTTCTCAGGAAAATGGTCGGCTAACCTCATTTATATGAGGTCTGGTGATCCAGAAGTATCATTGTTAATAAGCTCTCACATGAATTTTCAAAAATAATAGACTAGTTATGTAACAAGCCAGAGAATGGCTTCCTTGCACATAACGCATTCGACCACCATTTGCTAGTAAATTATTAATTAAAACCATGTGATATGGTTGTTTGATATTATGTGTTAGCCATTATCAAAGCTGATTAGTATCATGGATTAAAAGGTAGACCTCAAGACAATAGCTACGAATGGCCATTTGGGCAAACAAGTCAACCTCTGGGTGATGTAACATATTTAACATTAGTGTAAGCACTCATCCAAATTATAGTAAGTCCTAAATTTGATTAACCTCGTAATGATACTAATCCCCCTAAGGATTCATATCATTGCAGTGTTTCTGTTTTAATTTGAAACAAATCCGTTATTTAACAAACAAACCTAAAATTAGATGTATACATTGTATTTCTATAAATAAACATTTTTTTATTTAGCCACACAATTGGAACATAGTGTTTTTCACTAGTGTTAACTATTAACAATTTTATTTTATTCACTACTTTTTTTAGGATAACTGTCCATTAGTCCATAATCCAGACCAGGCAGACACTGATAGTGGTGGTGGTGATAAAATAGGCGATGCTTGTGACAACTGTCCAACAATACCAAATAGTGATCAAGGAGATGTTGATAAGGATGGAATTGGAGATGCATGTGATCCAGATATGGATAATGATGGTATACATAATTTTATGCATTTTTAAATTTACTTGAACAATAGTTATCCATAAAATAGTGAATTTGGTATTTAAAGTCACTTAACTTATACTGCTGTTGTTCATACTTTTATAGTACTTACCCAGTAAATGTAATAAAGTGTAAATTTGGTAATCTCAAAAATTTTGACCTCTGTTTTTTTTAGACTGGCTACAGAAATGAAGATAGGAGTATGAAATTTGATATAGAAGACTATAGTGTGCTCTTATATTTTGAATTCAGAAAAATCTAATTAAAAATGTAAAAATGGTCACCAAAAAAAGTTTTTCATATCTCATTTATTGTTCAATTTATAACATGCTCATTATATACACATTTTCAGATTCCAATTCTACATTTAATTATACCAACCCCACCTCTCTTCAATGACAAATCACAAAGTTAATGTAAAATAATGTAAGTTCAAACCTTGACCTCCCAAGAAAATGTGATATTCATATAAATATGAAATCTGGCAAGGCCTAGTGATGGCTCCTACACATGTGTATAGCTTCGAGACCCAATATTTTACTACATACAGTACTTAGTTACCTACGAGGCTCTTTAGGGCCTAGCTGATATCAATATAACAGTGTTATACACAATTACAAGATTAAAAAGCCTGTGTAACCACACTTTTAAACAAACTTAGCCTACTGTATAAGACCTCTTGCTCTACCAATACTATTTAAGGCTAACAAACTTTTGGGCATTACATCTAGAGAATCTGATTGTATAGTTTGACTGGGTAAGTATAATGATGGGACCCATCAACTTGTTTTTTTCATCTGACATTACCAGATTTTGGTAGAAGGTTCAAAATCAACTTTTTGTAGTATTTTAACATTATTTTTTATGAAATAAGATTATAAAATAAGTATAAAACCACCTAATTTTTAACATACAAGTATTAAAAAATCCAGAAGCTGTTTTTTACCAATTTTCACATATTTTCAATTTTTAAAGATGGTTTTCTATAATTTCATGGCAGCAGCAATATCATGTTTTGTAAAAAAAAATTAAAATGTATTTTACTGCATTCAATAAATTATTACTACCTTACTCTACAATTACTTTTTTCTACTCAAATCAATACAATACATACAATACGTAAATATAAATTGTTTTAAAAATTAAATAATCAGTCTTATTTGTAAAGCCTTCAAACTAAATATTATTTTACACCATAAATTTTCAAGCATAAAGTTCTGTGTGAAGTTGGAGAAATCGTTCACATAAACTTATCAAATGATGGAAACTGGTTACGGGTATGAAGTTTTGAGTTGGTCAAGGTGCCATGGATGGTTTAAAAATTTGAAGGAAGGCCGGAAATTTGTCAAAAATAATATTCGTTCTGGATGACTATCAACATTTACTGACAAGTGTCATATTGCACGAGGGAATGAGCTTGTGTGGGCAAATCGTTGATTAACTATCAAAGAAATTATTAAAGAATGCAATATTTTATTTGGTTCATGTCAAGAGATTCTAACAAAAAATCTGATCTGGGAATAAGTTGTGTTGCAGCAAAGTTTGTGTGCAGCAAAATCGGGTCTACGAGGATCTTATTGATGGGCAAACAATGGAGATACATTCCTTAAGAACATTATAACAGGTGACAAAACATGGGTTTACAGTTATAATATGTAGATTAAAGTCCAGTCATCACAATGGCAAAGCAAATGTTATACGGGACCCAGTTAGTTAGTGAATTTGGGGTCCGAGGCTATACATCCTCTTGTCACTGCAAACCGAATGGATATTTAGTGACAACCCAACTAATTATGTATGTACTAATTATAGGAGGCATAAGATGATCCTCAATAGTAGTTTGTGTGGGATCGAACACAGTAGAGCTGAGGAAATGAGTGTCTAATAATAAACTCATAGTGTCCCCTAAACTATCCATATACTTTCTTTACTAAACCTATAGGGTTCAAGTGATCTTTACTTAAGGCCTTTAGGAGTCAAGCTGCTGTTGGGATATTATTTGCTCCGGGACCCAAGAGAGTATGTCAGTCAAAATCGAATGTCAGAGTCATGTTGACTGTTTTTTTTATTTAAAAGTTACATCATGAATTCCTTCCACAAAGTCATAGTGGCTGGTATTTTTATTAGAAGGTTTCATCATGAATTCGTTCCTCAAGGTCAAACAATTAATTGTTTTTATTATCTTGAAGTTTTGATATGATTGTGTGAAAGTGTTAGAAAGAAGAGATCTGAAATTTGATACAGTGATGAATGGGTGTTGCAACCACAACAATGCTTCTGCTCATTCAGCACTTGTCATTCGCTAATTTTTCACACATAAATGGTGTGACAGTTGTAATACCGGAAAAAGGTTAATTTGAATTAAATATTTAATATAGCGGGAAATTGTATTGCGTGTAATAGGAGTCAAAAACATGACTAATGATTCTGAATGTTAAACAAAGTAAATTCATAATAAAATATATTTCCAAACATAAATAAATAATAATGTGTATATTTTTAGGAAATTTAGTAATAAAAAGTTTAATGAATTGTGTGTGTAGTTAAATTGAGAGATTTGGACAATTTATGAATTGCGTGGTAGTAGAATAAAGGACTAGATCAGAGTTTTGGAACTGGACGAGAAAGATATTGCTTACACAGTGATAATTGGGAGATGTCCTGAGCTGGATATTGTAAAACCACCATGTGATTTCTTCAGTCTTAGAATGGAAGTTGACAGAGTGAGACCTATTGAAGTGTATCTAACCAAGTTTTTTGTTTAAAATGTAAAGTATATAAAAACAGTTTTTGTGGAGGAGTTATAGTGGATAGATACTTTTAATAAATACTAAGAACAATATTTTCACGTATTGAAATAGTATTAGTTTAAAAATAGCGGAAAGAATTAGACTTTTCGGTATTGAGCACGTGGTGTGAAGTAAAGACAAAAGACTATCGTATTCACATGCGAGAGACGAACAATGGTGATAAAAAATCGCAATATAAACTTTACGAAATCGGAAGTGCGTTTAAAGTAATCTCAACGGTAAAACTACCATGCACGACATAGGACACCTCGACTAGATCACATTGTGGACAATGACTCTCTAAAAGATTGGTAAAATGTGTTATATAACATGCCATATCTAAATTTGTATAAAATTTATTATGTTCTTTGTTGTGTTAGCTATAAATTTAATCATTTTAAATAATTAAACTTTCAAGTCAGGATACCAAGAAGGTTACTGACATAGTTAATTTTTTTTATAATGCATTTTGATAGATAAAGAAACAAATAATTTTAATATTTTCAAATTCATAAAATAAAATTGATAATTGCAATCTAAAAATAAATTCAACATTTTTAAATGAAACTAGACCTTGGCAAAGGCAATTAAAATTCAGATAGGATGTTAGTAATAGTTGAATTCCATGATATAATTTTTATGATAAATTATAATGTATAAATGTTTCATGTTTAATAAATTTATGTTAAAATTTCAGTTTAAGTGTTTCTCATTCTAACCAGAAATCGCTGAAAGTACACGTAGAAAGAACTTAGACCCTGAGATTAAATTCATAAATTCAATAAAATAGTTAACTTTTCTAAATTGATGTTAATGCATCTGGCGCCCATAAATGCTTTAAATAACTTAAATAAAAACCCTCCGTTTTTTATTATTACAATTATTGCCCAAATCTTGGAGCTTGTTAATGTTTAAAGTAGTTTTACCCTTCAGGTCTCATTTTTAATATTTTCACACAGTTCTTCCTCAACCCCCCGTATTTGCTTCATTTGCTGTTGCTGACTTTTTAAATCCCTTGGTTCAAGTCCTTCTTCAAGGGACAACGATTTGACACAAGTGAGAATATAAAACGCAAATTGAAGGAAGAACTAAACAGGATTCCGTCATATTTTCATGTCAGGATTCATGTCATATTTTCTACATGAATATAGCAGTAGAAGTGTTATTAGAAGCAGTGTGTGACCAAGCGGGGGAGTACTTTGAATGGGACATGGTTGAATAAGTTGTAATGTTTCCAATAAATTTATAAAAATCAGTCCTGGAAGTTTTTAATCACACCTCATACCTATTGCTAACTTAGATGGTTCTAGATCAACTGTATATTTTAATACTTATGAGTTCAAATCATCAATATATCTAATCAATATATTTTATAATCACAACCTAAAGATTATAGCTGTGATTTTTATTCATTTCTATTATGTTTTTAGGAATACCTAATCATCGTGATAACTGTCCACGTAGATCTAATTCTGATCAAAGGGACCAGGATAATGACAGTTTGGGTGATGTATGTGACAACTGTCCTCGTATTCCAAATACAAATCAAGTTGATATAGATGATGATCATGTAGGTGATGCCTGTGACAGTGATAGTGACAGGGACAGGTAACTCTCCTTTCATAATGATTTTAAGAATGTTTTAAAATCGTTTAAGACGTTGTTCTCACTATAAATATAAAATTGGATTACACTTCATATGGTATTAATTTATTAAATGCAATGATGCTATAATGGTTAATTGTACTGAGATAAAAAATGGATTTATAAAATACAAATTTGTGAAAATACCCCTTAAAATATGAAGGTTATAATATTTCTCATAATCAGACTTATATGAAACAAAATAGATAACACCATAATTATTGAGAAATAAAAGAAATTATAATAATTGATCCTCAACTAATGAATACAGGAGACATTTAAAAAAGCACAAAGCTTTGCTCTAAAAAAATTCTGGGTCATAGTAAGGTGTAAGGGAAGATTAATTTTATAGTTTATAGAATACAAAATATTTTAAATAATCTGTTTACTTTCCTAACATCTTTTGTGTGCAATGCCTTAACCAACAATTTGTAAAAAAAAAAATTCTATCACATAAAAGGAATTTTTTTGTATTTATGGAGGTATATCAGCCAATATAAAATATCTGTATTATGTATTTTAAAGAGATGGAATTCAAGATAATGCAGACAACTGCCCTCATGTTCCTAATGCTAATCAACTAGATATTGATTCGGATGGTCGTGGAGATGTTTGTGACCCAGATGCAGATGGAGACGGTGTACCAAATGAGCAGGACAACTGTTGGATTGTTTATAACCCTAATCAAGAAGATCTTGATAGTAAGAGAAAGAATACAAATTTTAATATTGTAATCTAACCAAGTATATTAGATTTGCTTTATCATTTTGGCACTATTATTAATTATGGTTTTATTTGTTTACCTTAATATTCTTTAAACAACACCTTTTCATATATAACTCACTCACTCACTCAGTGATTGATTAATAATTATTTAGTACTTCCTAGACATATCACAGATGTATATTCAGCAAGAGTAATTTTATTTATGACACCAAATTTGTCAAAATATGAGATGCAATAATTTGTTTTTTGTTTAAACCTATTTTGACTAAACTCTAATTAAGTTTATTGGATGTAAACCTTTGATCATCATTGCTTGTAATACAACTATTACAAAATATAACTGTAGTAAACATGTGTGTTCTTTTATTCTAGGAAATAGGGTTGGAGACATTTGCCAAGAGGATTTTGATCTTGACAATGTAACAAACCATTTGGATAACTGTCCAAATAATTCAAAAATATTTACTACTGATTTCAGGTAAATATTCTATATGATTAAAAAAATTACTGACTGTGTGTGTGAAAAGTTATAATACTTTTTGAATTAGAGATACAAATAAAAAACTAATTAGATTAGATTTTTGTCTTCAAAAAATATTGGACAATAGTTGAATTTTAAAATGAGATGCCATTGCAATAAACAGCGCCCATTTCATTTCAAGGACCAAAACTGGACTTTTAATACAATATAAAACTTAGTTATTATATATAAATAATTTGTAGTGAAAAATATTGAGGCAAAAAGGAAGGTTCTAAGAACTATAGCTTGCTTGGTCTTTCTCCCTAACTTTACATGTAGCTAAAACATTAAGTTTATATTAAATTATAAATAATTTGTTTAAGTTAAAATTATATTCCAAGTCAAAACTCACAAGTTAAAAATAACCTAAATAAATTTATATGGGCTTAAAGTTTGTTACTAAAAATGAATCAATCCATTTGTTTGTTGTATTATGCTAGACATTTTTCGTTATAGCAAAATCCTCAATAATCTTAACATAGTTTTACAGTCAGAATTTATGGAGAAATTTTATTGAATATGCTGAAAGAAATATATACTATATACACAAACATCAGTTATTGATCTTGAGATTTTTTATTTAATTTTTTTAAGACTATCATCTTAACATTGCTAACCTGAAATTATTTATTTTTCAGGACATACCAAACTGTGGTATTAGATCCTGAGGGAGATTCTCAAATAGATCCTAATTGGGTGATTTACAATAAGGGAGCTGAAATTGTTCAAACTATGAACAGTGATCCTGGACTTGCAGTTGGTTAGTATAAAAATCCTATGTTCGTAACTATATAAAATTAGTTGTTTTTTTAGATTATCTTTTCACCTATTATCAGCTAATATTCCTGTCCCATTGAATTAATTTTAATTTATCTAAGCTATTAACAAAAAATGAATACTTTGTGTGGAGAATAATCAATCAAAATATTTAAAAACAAATGGTCCAAAAACATTGCATAAACTTTCTACTCACCATCCCCAAAACCAAATAAACAAAATTAATCATCATGGAAAATGTCTAGTTTTGTAGTAGTAAATAAATAAATTAAAATAAACCATGGACACCGGCTTTGGACAGTTATTAAAATTCTTTGATTATACAATAAATGAGCCTCAGCGTAAATCATATTTGAATAAAATCAAACTTTTAAACAAGGCGATCAATTTTCACTTTGTTTTTTTGTTAATTATTCCTGAACCGTAATATTTTTTCATGAGATTTTGCACATGGGTTACGGTATTATTCTCCCAATTTGCCAATTTTAAGACATTACGTCTTTATAACAACCACGTGGGAGATTAAATTTTTTACGGATAACTCATGAACCAGCATTTTTTGGAGAGATGGCAATGAATATGTTTTGTTCGAGTTCCTAGTAATATACTAAACAAAATTTGATCAAAACCTTTAACAAATTTGAGAAAATTATAATTTTGTGTTTGTTTTTATATGCAACAACTTCAAAATTTTGAGTTTTCAAAAAATGAAAAAAGATCTGAGATATGGCCAAAATATGTACACATATCAAATTTTATTAAAATAGGTTGGGGCTTTGGATTGTAGAGCATTGACATACAACAGCTAGGAAAAAAAAGATCATTTATGTTGGCAATTACTAAACAACTTACATATGCCTAAATTATTAACTAATAAACAAATGCAATTTTAATGAAAAATCAAAGCAATATTGAATTTACTATTTACAACTTCATATTTTTTTTTTCAGGTTATGATTCTTTTGATGGAGTTGATTTTGAAGGAACATTCTTTGTTGATACTGATATTGATGATGATTATGTGGGATTCATATTCAGGTATTGGTTTTTCATTATAAGACTAAATAGACTCTAATTTCGTCTAACTACTTAAATTTGTAATTTCAATAGGCTTTGTTGTTTTAATCTGCACCAGTTCAGTAACAAAAAACTGATCAGTTAAACCTCAAAAAGTACTAACTAGCATACATAGTTTTAGAGTAAGCATAGACATTGACAGAAAAATTTGATCTACATTTTTTAATTAATCTACATATTCACAGCCAATGGAAAGCAAAAATATTATTTTTGACATGATGTCAGTCTATCATTTAACTCTGAACATAAACACAATAGCTACCACAAAATTTAAAATAGATATAGAACTTCAGTACCGGGAACTCTGGTGCCAATCCATATAGAATAAATCAAAAAAAAATCTGTAACACATTTAAATGGGAGAAATTTTTAAACAGGTTATCTATAACCCCTCTCTGAGTATTTCCACTTATAAAATAGGTCAAATTTTCAGATTTTAAATTAACATGTAATGGATATCAGTTCCAACAATCTGCAATGAAAAACAATTAAGCTTATAATAAAATTGTTACTTCGGACCAAAGATCAAGAAAAAAATCTATTTTGTAGTTATAAAATTGTGTGGAGCTGTTGCTATAAAGAGGATATTGTTTATAGGCTTTTCACAGTAATGTGTCTCACATACAATGTAAAGCTTTAATTTTTATCAGGACCAATACACCAATATGAGGAAAGTGAAGGGAGAGTGTTTAGTATATAAACAACTACATAATAAATGATTTTCATGCCAGAGATGGGATGTACTATGATGCATGTTGTACACCAACATGTGTTTATAAGTAAACTGTATTAATCTTTCTTATGAATACTATATTTCATTGTTTTTTGTTTGGAAAGCATACCTAAAAAAACACATTTTTATTTTTATTTTGCATAAGAAACCCAGTTTTACAAAATTTCCTTAGTATCAGTTTATTCTTTGACATTACTGACTATCAATAGACAGTTCAAATCTTGCACATGCATTACAGAAATGTAAAATAATATAACAATAAATAATACATTGTATTAATGATAAATAATAATATATTGTATTTTGTATGATATTAAATTTTAATTACAACAGTTAAGACTTGTTTTTATATTTAGCTTTACGTTGTTAAACTTAACAATTCATCTAAGTTTAATTGCTATTGGTAGAGCGTATATTGAGAGAATCAACACTTAACTGCGAATCTAATGCACAACTAAGTTAGTTTTTCTTTTTTTAAATAACACCCATAAAATAGCATTTTTTGAGAGGATATAATATAGCAATATACCCCATTATGGATGTTCTGCATTTCATACTGTAATTAAGACAAGTTTAGCTCAAAATGTTAGTTACACAAATCAGTTCTGCTCATTTTTTAAACCAGAAAATAAAGCATTTTTTAAAATGGTAAGAATTTTGAAGTATTCTGAAGAATTATTAAATAGGATCACTAAAATAGCAAAAATTATAGGTAAAAGCTAACAAATTTCAAAATATCAAGTCACAGATATAATCCTGGCAGCCATTTTATAGGTCCCCAAACAGAGTATTTTAATGTGAATTGCTGCATTATGGAGAGAAACATATAAAATTACACATTAAATGTTATTGGTTTTTATTCCTAATCATGATGAAATTCTTCAGCCATATTTATTAATACAAACTTTGTTTCAGTGAGAATGTCAAAATAGTTTGTGAGAAAGTACGACTAAAATAAATAAAAAATATATATATATATAACATTAAAACATGAATTGAATCAACTTCATTAAGCGATATATTCATTCTGTTTTACAGTTACCAGGATAACCATAAATTTTATACAGTAATGTGGAAGAAAAATACACAGACTTACTGGCAAGCAACTCCATTCCGAGCTGTAGCAGAACCAGGAATTCAATTGAAGTTAGTTCATTCCTCTACTGGACCAGGCCAGATGTTGCGTAATTCTTTGTGGCATACAGGAGATACTGAGGATCAAGTTAGTTTAAGGAAAATATGTGTTTGTTAGTTCAATAGCAGGTATACAAAGTGCCCCATATAACTTTAAATATAGATACAGAGAGCATTTGTCCCATTTATTTATAATTTTTCATCTGTTTAATCATGAAATTTGTTGTGAAATTTCATACAATCCAGAGTTCACCGTAGCATCATACTCCATATTTTAATGAAATCAAAGTATCAAAACTTGATAGCCATTTAAATTCTCGGACTGGTATAGATGCATGAAACTTTGACATAAACCCATCAGCGCCTATTGGTCCCATATGGTACCACTAGAGTGGGAATTTTTGATTTTTTGGGTTGGCTGCCCTGTTTACCCTAACCACGATCTGTTGAGTCAGAATGTAGCGTTGTTATGCCTCCTAAAAGCAGTCCTGCTCTTTAGTTGTTATCTTATTGTGTTATAGGTTAATTTTTGTTTCTGCTTTGTATATATTTTATTACTATGGACACATCTAGAATGGTTTTAGAGCAAGTAATTTATTTTCAACTTTTTTGGCAGATTTCTTTTTGTAGTATGATTAAGACAGTTTATATTTATCCATGAAAACCTGAATGTATCTATAAAT
Source organism: Aphrophora alni (assembly GCA_963513935.1). NCBI lineage: Eukaryota > Metazoa > Arthropoda > Insecta > Hemiptera > Aphrophoridae > Aphrophora > Aphrophora alni. The sequence goes on from OY740770.1 coordinate 93,196,095, forward strand.
AGAATTTTCAGGACTACAGAGTACTAACTATTAATGGTACTACTGTGTATATAAATATATATATATATATATATATATATATATATATATACACACACACACACAATATGCAAAAGTAAAACATCATATTTAAAATTGGTCTTTTAACTGTAAGAGGACCACCTCTTACATGCCTCTGATAGGACTGGTATAATAGAGACTGCATTTGAAATAAAATTACTACCAACTGTATAAATATATTTAAAAGATGTATTAAATATTATTATAAGTACCCTGGAAGGGTTTCACATTCAAATAAAAAAATATGATAAAAATTACAAAATTTATAACAATTATGCTATCTATTAATTAAAATGCATAGTTATTTATGATTGAAGATATAAAATATAATTCATGTTAAATCAGCCCTTATATCTGACTTATTAAAAGAGAACTAAAAACCATTACTCATGTGTTGAAAAGGAAAGGAAAAAATTGAACCCCATTTAAAAATTGTATTTTTTAACACAATCTGTACTGCCGTCATACTATATATGACGGCAAATATCATAGAAATATTGCCGCTGGTATACAGAGTATGATACCCTTATAGTACAACCCCTCTAATCCGCCCTCGGGTGGTCCGTTACTCCGGTTAATCCGACCGTGCTTGAGCTCGCGATATTGTGCCGACGACTCACGGCCTGTCTGGCGCCTTCATCCGGTTTGTTATTGCTTTCCCGCTTCAGTGCTGTGTCATCTCTCGTGTTGTTTCTATTGATTTGCTATAATACTTGCAGAGTTTATATATAGACTTTTAAAAGTTTATATATCACTTTAAAAAAAAAATCTCTTTATATAATATGTAATAAATATTGACTTTTTTTCGGATAATCCGACCTTTTTTGCGTTCCGACCATGCCCCCAGTCCTGAAGGTGACGGATTAGAGGGGTTCTACTGTATACCTATAATTTTTCATCTTTCTCTTCTTTTTTACTGTATCAGTAAACAGTCTTTTTCTTTACCACTTTTGGAGCCACATATAGTTTATACATTTTTTTTTTATCCTTGAACCACCTCTATGCATTGTCTTTCTATCCCCTACCCTAACTCATGACTAACCACACTCTAACCTAAGTTTTACAAATTATGTTGGAACGACTGTGTCAAATTTTATTCTTTCATTTTTTTTTTAATGTATAAGCTTATTTTACATGTACTTTTACTGTTATAATTATGTTTTATAGTAGTAAAAGTTATTATATTGAGTATATACAATATATGCATTTACAAAATTTTGACCAATTTTTATTTTGTATCAAAAATAGCACATTATAAAAAGAGCTGGAAAAATAAAATAAAAACAAAGAGTTATCTTTTCTGGTTACTTAGTAATATTTCTGGATAATCCGCAAAATTAAGTAAATTAATGGGTATGCACAACTCCATTTTCACGTGGCATCCATAGTGTTTTAACTGTAAGTTTCCATATCAAAACAGCTTCAACAAATTTGCACAAATAGTCATTATATATACCTACTTTTCTCCCATAAGAAATACATGGAAGGGGGGACTCAGAAATCCACATAAAAATATAATTTGTTTGTATTAAGAAAACTCGAAACTCATCACATCCTGGACAATATTTGGAGCTAATTTTCTCACTTTTTAAATTTCTCCTGCTGAAACATATTGCTGGTTCAATTATTATTATTATTGTTGGTTCCATCTTATTTAAAGATTATATATATATATATATGCAAAAGTTAAAAATAAAATAGTAATAAATATATTTTTCATAATTATTTTTAGGTAAAACTATTATGGAAGGACCCAAGGAATGTTGGCTGGAAGGAAAAAACTGCATATCGATGGCTTCTTCTTCATAGGCCTCTTATTGGACTTATTCGTTTAAGAATATATGAAGGAGAAAATTTAGTTGCTGATTCTGGAAATGTTTTTGACTCTACTCTCAAAGGAGGAAGGCTAGGAGTTTTCTGTTTTTCACAGGAAATGATTATTTGGTCAGATCTAGTATATAGATGTAATGGTAAGTTTAAAAATTATATATTACAATATCCAATAGAAAAAGAATTTTCTTACAAATCTTTTTAGCAATTTTAAGCGGAAAACAAACAAATTATCCATGGAGTTAGTTGTCTAAATTTCCTTTTCCAATTACTCTGAAGAGATTTAACAGTTACAACTCTGATACCTCTCCCCTGGACCATATCCAGGAATTAACTTACTTTCATAAAAGCTGAATCAAGTACTTGACTCTTCGACTACTTGTAATGTGAACGAGTGGCAATTTGGCAGTCACTTCTTCATACCCCCACCAACCTTCACCAAATTATAATCACAAATAATTATATGTTTATAAAAGATCATATTAATAACAATTATAATACTTTTTTATACTAATTTACTTACAAATTATATTTCAGATAATGTTCCCGAGGCTATTTATAGAGAGCTACCTCCTCGACTACAACATGAGGTGAACATAGACCATAGTGGACCACCTCAAGGATATCACCGTAGAATGGAATAATCTTTACGTCTGTACAAATAAATTTACTATGACCAACTGATAAAAATCTTTCGATCATTCGAGACAATAGTAATCAAATAAACATAAATGTGTTCGAAGTTTTAAAATAACTAAAAAGAACTATAAGATTACTTCAAACAATTCATTAAATATTTGAACTTCTGTATATATACACTTAAATATGATTGTGTAAAGGTTTAACTGTTAAGATAGAAAAATATTAATGAAATTAACAACTTGTATCCTACTCTGTAAAATTAAATCTATAAAACTCGTTCAGTGCAATTTTTAATTTATAGTTTTACATTCTTAAAATATTAATTTCTTTACATATTTAACAGCGTACATACATTACGTTTACTACATTTGTACATATTTTTTTAATAGATTATCAATTAGAATAATGACTGTTATAGTTAATAAATTACATTATAATTTTAAAATGTTTGTAAGAATAATAAATACATATTTTTTTAATGTGTAAATTGTTGCTTATTTCCATAGAAAATTTTAACTTGTAATACAGAGAAAGAGAGGGAGAGTATGCAAGAAAAGGAGAGCAAAAGAGAATTTTATTTTAATGAAATAGGTTAAACAATAAGACACACATTTGGTCTCAAAACCTTGTTTTATTTTCTGCACTTTACGTAAAAAATGTTTCATGAATTAATACAATAAAAATTACTATTTAACAAATGAATAAAGAAATACAAAATTAAGTAATCATTTGATTTATTATTCTAGCATTTATTATAAGGCACAAAGCAAAAAGAGATTCACTTACAACACAGCCAAATATTTTCTTATATAACGTTATTTGTATACGAGGGTGTCTCCAACAATTAACAAATGGTGTCTTATTTGTATAAGACATAGCCACCAAGAATGAAGAATGACTCTCATCAATCTTCAATCAACAAAAATAGGATGGAGAGAAATCATTTTGTGTTGAGTATTAAATAATTATAAATCAACATAGAACTTGTAACAAAGTTGTATTACAATAAGTAGGTTAAATGTATTTGAGCATCACCTTTGGATATTAAATATATATAATTGTATAATTTATAAACCTCCGCTACAAATATGATTAACTTTCTAACAGAGTGCTAAAAAGGAGGCTTTTGTTTCAGAAATACAAATTCGATAATCATGAAGCTTTCTTTTTGATTGCTTAAAAGCATAATGCTACTACAAAAACAGACCACTGAGCAAAAAAAAAAAAAAAAAAACCAAGAAAAAATTAAATGTATATTTCCCTATATTGATTCTGTACATCATTCTAAAGTTCAATACATTTACATTTCAGCTGAAAATAGTTATGGGAGTAAGATAAAGATAACATTCTGAGTTGTAAAGCTATTGATATAATTTAATAAAGTTGACATTAATTCCTCTAGATTCAGTTCAACAACTTAATTGGATTAAGAATGTATCAAACTCATACAGACATGAAATTGTATATTAATTTTTAGCCATTTTTTTCTTAGGACGGCTTAACTGTTAAAAAAACAATTTATATAGTTGAATTTTCATAATCAATCAATATTTTTTATAATCAAACAAAAAATAGAATATATAATATACAGCATTTAACATAACACATTCTTGTAGTCGAGATCAAAACTCAGTTTACATTGTTTATAAGGCTAGGTTTTGCTTTTATGATAACTGCTACAAGAGAAATACCACTGATATTAGCAAAAGTTACAAATTCTGTTAAACTGCCGGATTTAATAAAATTATAAATTAATAATGCTTAAAAAATTACAAACTTTCTCAAACATCCATACATATAACTAAATAATAAACTAACAAAAATTAAACATTGCCATCACCATAGATCACAAGATCAATAGCTACAGAATTAATTTTTTGTTTTCCTCAGAGGAGATACTCCCAAATTTATCACCACCAAAATATATTTTAAAAAACTCTAAGATAAGGCCAAAATATCACTACATACCAAATTTGATCAAAATCAAATCATAGGCAACAATACATGGCATTGCAGGGACAACAGATACTCCCAAACAAAAAGATATAAGAGTCAATATTGCCATGAAAACTCAATATTTCTTTAACATTATTACAAAATTTTCTCTATACTGAGAAAGTAAAAACCCATTTATTTTATTACTGTGTTTGGCCCCAATGTTGTTTTTACTAGTAGACTAGTTATAAAAAGAGGCTCTCCTATCAACTTTCTGCAAAAATTGTGACAAAATTAGTTTTAAAATAAACATATATTTGAATAAAACTTAAATTTGCTTCCCTCCAGTAATAAATTAATATTTGATTATTATTATTATTTTTTTTAATTATAAGGGTTTCAGTCCATTTTCTTATTTTACCAATTATTTTTGAACAATATTTTCTTTTACATCTAATTTAGCACACTGGTTCTTCATATTTCGCCAAACAGTAGTCGCTTTTGAGAAATTGGACAAAACAATAACCTGTAACTCCCAAACTAAATTTTTGCACAGATGTCAACCAAATATATTTGTTTCTATCCTTAAACAAAATTTGTTCAAAAACAACAATAAATTTTGAGAAAAAAATCAAAAAATTTTGTATTGGTCTTAATTTGTCCACAACCAACAAAAAAACTTGAAGTGAATACTTTTATTGAATACCATTATTGTTTTAAATATATATAGTTACATTTTCAATTACTTATGGTATTTACCTTTTAGTAACCTTGTAATCAAAAGTTTTAATAGCTTTACCCGAATCTGTACAAAATTAAATTTATATATATTATTCTGACCACATATTGACAATTACTGTTAAAAATTGACCGAATCTATTTCAACAGCGGAATTAATTCATTTTCATTACTTTAGATAAATAAAATGGAGAGAAAATTCAAATTTTAAATTCTGCGTATTCTTTTTTATGAAATTAAATTTAGGTCTATATACATAAAGTTATGAGAATTAGGTTATTATTTTAGTGGATAACTATTTTGGCCACCTGAAGATACTATTTTTCATATTGTCTTCAATACGGTTAGAACGGAATTTGCTGCAGTTTAAAGCAAATGACTTGAAAATGAAGAACACGAAATATAACCTAATTAAATTTTTTAATTTTAAATTTATTGATTTTAATGCTATTACGTTTTTTACCACGAGTATTGAAAATACAATAATATTTCGAGTGACTGGTATATTCAATACTTGCTGGTAAAAAAATTTAATAGCACTAAAATTAATAAATTAAAAATTAATAAATACATACTTAAGGGCTGCAAAATAGGTAAAAATTAATTTTGTTGTCACATATGCGAGTTAATTAATTTCGTAACTCAAAAATTGCAGCAATAAAGCAAAGTCAAGTGAGAAATCTAAGCCCTGTGCTGGGAAGCGATTAGGATAGCTCAATATGTAGAGCATTGGCGTGTAAAGCCAAAGGTCCTAGGTTCGATTCCCAGTCTAGATCGTATATTTTCACTTGTAATATTCTTACTAATTAAAATATTTGTAAATAATACTTTTTAAGTAATCATAGGCCTAATATGAATTATTGATGATAGATGTGATATGTCAATGCCATGGTTATATCAATATGGTTATATAAAAAAAAATTAAAGTTAAGAGGATGCCATTAATTTTTAATACATTGTGTCTATCTTATGTAACTATAAATATAAAATAATAATCGCATTTCTATCTTCAATTTTATAAACAGTAAATATTTCTTGGCCATCTCTAATGAGACTCCTTGTCTATAACGAATGTCAGCATATCCCAAATTAAAAATGTTACTTTCAATGTTATTTTTTTGAAAGAATCAAAACTTCAAATAATATATTATACATTAAAGAGAGTAAAAACCAACAACAGAGAAAATAATCTGTTAAATTTTTATCTGTAATTCTTTTCTTGTACTAAATAACTTTATTATCCTTCCAACATTATTAAAACTTACAAAAAGACATTTGTAAATATTGTGGTTCAGAATAGTGAATAATTCACAAGTCTTCTTCATAAAAGACCAGATTCAAAATAAAATACAATATTTTTTTTTACATATAAATAATTACACTGTAGAAATTTTTGAGGCTGACTATATAACACAATTTTTAAATCAAAATTATTTAAATATCAAATGATTACATTTTTTCACCAGCAAAACCTTCATAATCCATGGTTGATTGCAATAAAAGTTAACTAATTAAGAGTATGACTAATACCTAAAACTATTATTATTAAAATGTCTTAATTAGTTTTTAAATTATTCTCAATACAATAAAAACTGCATGTGATGTTTTTTCCATTTATGTAACAAAGTAGTTCCAAAATGTAGCCTATTATAAACACTTAAGGAAATATTGATATTTTTTATAAGAGCAAATTTAATAATAGAAATGAAGAAGAATTTGTAAGTAAACTATTGTTTGTAAAATATCTTTCTGATTACAATGAGTAAAATTGTGGTTAACACGAGGCGTCAAGGGAGAATCAATCAAGTTAATACCATATGCAATAAGTATTCAAACACATTAAAAAATTAGTTGACTTACATTGTTAGTTTTTTCTTTTATTATAACATTAATTGGCCATTATTTATATAAAGTACCAGCTTTCCAAGACAATTTTGAAAAAATGTATTTTTAGGCAACAAAATCAATATATTCATTTAGAACTCTTACAATATTACTATAGAAAATTAAAAATATCATAATTTCTATTGTCTACCTGTCCAGCCAACAATATGAAAATAAAGTGAAATGTATTCTTTGAATTCTTTTAACATTATATTTTTAAATGCATCCAAATTATTAAATTTGTCCACATATGAAAAATAAATATACTGTCTAAATAATTTATTATTTTATCCTTTAAATAGATTTAAACAAATATTTAAGCCCTCAATAGTTGAGGAAATAAGAACAAAACATAGGATAATGTGTAAATAATTTTTAATGAGTAGAAAATATGGTTAAATATAGTTCATACTTGTTTAAGCTAACATTTTTTTCTATTGTTCAGTGTCTTTTGTTTTAAAATAGAGCCTAGTTTTTCAGCAACAATGTCACATCATTTTCTAAGCAGCGTAGTGTCACTCAGTGTAGCTTCTGCTTGTTATAATGCAATGACATGTCTAACGCTCTCAAACAATTAATGTGAGTCATCACAGGTACAGTCTCTCCATACACATCTTCAGTATCAGCTGTACCAATCAACCTGACACTAACTTATATATATTTAGTGACAAATGGTAGCTGGACTAAGATTCTAAGAATCTTGAAAACTAAGCAGTGCTGACCATGCGTGAAACTTAAGCTGTGAGGTGTCAAGTTCTCTCTCTCTTGGGTGGGAGAGGGCGGTCATTGGCTCGAATTAAACAGGATATAACCTCAAAATACTGAGACTCAAATTACAACGACTCTACTGTATATATCTTTCAACAAAACAAGAACTACATTCTGTTCTGAAATATGGGGATCCATCAATATGACACAAGAAAACTCTGACTCATTCAATCAGCTGCATTGTGTTTATTGTCTTACTTGTCCCAAAACGAATTCAAGAACTATATATCACTGGAAGATACTTGTGTCGAATTTAACCAGTGCCAACTGATAGAGCAACGTGTGAACCTAATACAGACCACCCATATCATAAGGACAGAACATCGACATCAAAGATGTTTTGAAAAGAAAGAAATACTGGAGTCTCGCAGTGGCACACACACACACACATCATACCAGATTATCAGCTGTATATGAGAACGGATGCCAGCATAATAAAGAAGTAAGAACAATATATTTATTTTGGGATTTTAGGAGCATAGTTTTTTTTAGCAGATACACAAATGATTTAAAATGCTATTTTATAAATATGAATCCAAAGATCCTGCAAATAACTTATGAAATCAATTGAATATTAATGACAATTTATATATGGATTAATGTATAGCACGATTTCAAACATGATGAAAACGAAAATTAACAATTGCCACAAAACCATAACGTTTATCATAAAAAAAAGTGTAACAAAAAACTTTATTTAACCATCCAAGAGGTATAACATTCATCAAATGGAATTTAAAAAATTTGTTTACACTTTTCTTTCGGCCTAGAGCTGGAACTGATTTATAATAACCATGAAAAATAAATTTGTTTAAATTTAACAAACTTTGTACAGAGAAACATTTTTAAATAATTTTCATATATCTATAAACTTATAAATGATTATAATTGTATTACAGAGATTTCAAGAACTTATTAAAACGTAAAATGCTTAATATAAAAATATAAACTGTAATGAAAACACATTTTAAATGCTATTTAATTTCACGTTAATAATAGGCGTATATAGAGAAGTGCAGTGTTTTAAAATTATTTACAAAAATGTTGATTATTACAACTAAATAAAATAACAATATTACAATTAAATAGGATCTTTCTACTGGCAGCGTACAAATAAAAAATATTACAAGAAAATTACAATTAAAACTTAAAACGAGGAAACATTAACACTTTTTTTAATACTAAATAGTTCAGCTATATTTGCATAATGAAAATTATCAACCATCTAGACTTAGTAGGAGATGGTGTCATTAATTTGATATTAATTCAGCTATTTGAATTCAATTTAAATGTTTTAATTAGAAAGGAAGAAAGATTGTTTTAAAAATTTCGTGAATAAAAATTTAATTGGGTGTAATTAATTTTTAATTCATGATATAATTTCTTCTATTTGTGTTCTAAACTAAAAAACAAATGTACCTGATTTTAAAAAGGATGTATACAGTAAACATGTGTTTAAAATTTTATACACACTATATCTTAAAAAAAGTTCTCCTCTGAATATATTGATTAAATTATATATCATCCTTACAGAGACATAATTTAAAAGTAAAATTCTATACTTGTAACAACATGATTATATTTTATTCTCTTACTAACCAACATATATATTTTATTACACGTGTTGATAAAGTATGTAATACATAAAGAATAAGCAATAAAATAATGAATTTATACCATTGACTCAACCAGTAGAAGTCTAATAACATACAAAACTTTGACTTATTTACAATCAGAGTAAAAAAAGTTTTAAACTATAAACGTTTTTAAAGGAAGGAAGGAATTTACGCTTCTTTTGTACGTGGCCTCTTGAACAATAGAATGTGTGGTTCTGAAACAAAATTAGATCATTCGTGACAGTAAGTCAATTTATTATAATATTTATGTATGACAGTAATTTATTATATTTAAAAAATATCTGATTTTAATTCAGAAGGTTATATATTTTCATTGTATAATAAATTTATGTTATGCCTGTTAAGCTAATAAAGGATAAGGAGTAACAAAACATGTACACACCCTTAGGTGCTCATTTTAGTGAGTACAGACTTGGCAATCCAGAGGGAACCTAGCTGTAGCTACACCTTTTTTCATGTAGTCTTGGATTATATTCCTCTCTTTCATCTTTCCTATCAGGTCTCTCTTAACAAACTTTTGTTTTTTTCTAACCCTGATGCAATAGAGTAATCAAAAGCTAAGGGTCTTTATTTCATTTTCTTCCTTTTCTTCATAAGGCGATGATGACCAAGAGGTTTTTCTCCTCTACACAGCAAGAATTAATAACTAACACACACACAAAATCAAAACACCCGCATTTGGGCTCAAATTTTGATGATTCACTGTAGTGAGCTAGACACTGTACCTTGAAGATAGATGAGTTTATACAGAAGTTATCTGCGAAAAAAACGCGGGTGTTTTTTTAAACAATTATATTTAAAAAAATAACTATCATATTGTGCTTTTACATGAAAATGAATCTTTAGAATGTCCTCTTTCTATAAATATAAAGCATCTTTGACATTTGTCTTTAAAGCAGCTTTAATAATAGAATGACAGTGGAATATTGTACATTTAACTCTATAGACTCTATAGCAAAAGACTGATGTTCGGCGGGTGGCTAGTACATCAGGAACCACCAACTCCGGGACTCTGGGAGAGGAGATGCTTTCTCCCCAACCTGCACTTCCCCTCCTACTCGCATCAAGAGATTAATCACTCGCCTCACGGCCCATAGTGAAGCCCCACTCTCTTAAATGTATTTGCTACTGCTTCCAATTAAGTCTTAAGGTTCACAGTCGTACCACAGATGAGTTGTGGTAGAGTTTTGCTTCCTCTCTAGCTCTGTCTGCAGTGACAAAATCAGTTTGAAAAACTAAAAACCCCTTCAAACTAAATGAGTTGGTTGAGAGGATAAATCTCTCGAAGAAAAATAAAATGGATGTATCATGTAGAAAAACCTTTGTGACGTCTCACATCGTTAATATTCTATTATGATCTATTAAATAAGATCATACGGATAAGTTTTATTCACTCTGTCTCCTGTGACTTACTTGAAATGTTCCACCTTCAAAATTTTGCTCGTAAGAAGTCAGCAAAACATTAAGAATACATATACATAAACACAAACATTAAGTATATATATATATATATATATATATATACAGTAGCCTACATGCTTTTTAATGCATTTCATGGTTCGGCAATTGTTCTATAATCCAGCAGAACACGGTAAATATTGCACCGGGAGTAGCTTGATTTGGTCACTATCTGCCATTTTCTCAGTCTGCTGTCAGTCTAGAAACGCATCGAATCATTTTACTGTACTCTCTTATTATTGTTGTTTTCTGTTATATTATTATTTGTTATTAAGTTTTAGATAATTTAGTTTAGCATTATTAATCTAATTAGACTCTTCCGTTAAAACTATATACTAGGATGTTTTTTTAAGCCGAGTTATACCACAGTACAAATAATAAGCGCAAACATGTGACTCTTACGATCGAGCAAAAACTGAACATAGTTAAACGTCTTGAAAAAGGTTAAAACAGAAAGTGTATCATTCGTGATTACAATATAGGATCATCGACAATAGTGTGCTGTCAGGTTATAACAGCAAAAAACATTGAGTCTAGACATACGTTAAAAAAGCCTTCATTGGAACATCTAGACAGTGTTTTATACACTTGGTTAAGTTCACAAAGATCAGAAAGAAAACTGAGTAAAGAATGCATTTTCAGATGAATGATTTCAAATATTTAAAATTCGGCATGGAATCCATAGGCTAGATATGACCTGTGAAACTAGAACGGCTGGTGAAAATGCAGCTGAAGAATATATGGGAACTTTTAAAACCATTATTTTAGAGCATAATTTAAACCCAAGTCCAATTTACAATACTGATGAGACTGGCCTACTTGTTGCATTGTTTACCCACTTCAACTATAGCAGGCAGAGACGAAAAATGTGCTAAGTGTTTTAAGAAAAGCAAAGACAGATTGACTTTCTTTGTAGAAATGCTTCTGGTGACCATCAATTAACACCTTTCATCATTGGAAAATACAAAAAGCCAAGAGCTCTTAAAGGTGTTGTTAGGAATTTGGATAGCTTTAGTTAGAAATATAGTCTAAGTTCTGTTTAAGAAGCCAGAATGACAACAATTATTGTGACAGATCTGGGAAACTGACGAAATTGCTTACCTTGCAAGCAAGGCGGACGGCATTGATGCTACAATCATATATAAACCTTTTGGTAGGAAGAAATGTGGTCAGTGGCCTAAGATTGGTCAAGGGAAGGTGCTGCGGGAATTCTTGAAGAAAGCCAGACAGACATAGCGACTAAGAGCTTTCTGGGAGAATTGAGACTTCGGACGAGCAACTACAAGAATTGTAAACAGGGTGACAAACTTTGTGTATTAAGAAACTTGTAATTATTTTAGTCAGATAATTAAACTATAACATAGAACCAGATCTGTGAGTCAAAAATTTTCATTTTGTAGTTTCCCAATGGAACCTATAGAACCTGTTCTGCCAGTTATGGCTTTGATAATTATTAAGGAGGTAACCTTAGTTAGAAAGGTCTTTCCCTTCCTCAATATTCGTAAACACTAAAAATTTAGAAGCTAGGAACTCGAGGGGTTGGAAAACCACTTCCTTAATCTTTACCGTCTCGGAAACTTTAAAGATTCATTAAACAAAGCTTCTTATTATTACTTTTTTTCTGGTTTGGCGTTTGAATTTAGGATATCCATATGGTTTTTAGTCCGGTGCTTCATGGTGAAAAATCACACAGTCAATAAATGGGCATGCTCAGCAAAATCAGTAGTGAAGACAATTCGAAACTAAAGCTAATTCCAAATTTAAGTGGGAACCAAAATACATTTCCCCCACCCATAAACATAAGTTCTGTTTTTTCACCCCTTCTTCACCTTTACTACTAACTAGCCACCCATGTAGATTACTCATATAAAATTACCAACTTAGTCCAATTGCGTCGGTTATAGGTTCTGACTCCCATTAATTCAATGCCCACTTGTTTGTTAAGCACAGTTAGGTGGCCCGATTCCTGAACTCGAACTGATAAAATCTTCCGTAGTGTCCAAAGCACATATTAGGATCCACACACTTTTTTAACTTCGATGCAATAAAAATGTACATCACTACTCCTAGACATAAAAGACACTAGCAGAGCATTCTTTCTTTCCCATACTCATATATGATTGTAACATCGAGAAAGAATTCCAGAGCTGTATCACTCAGTTACCAAGAGAGGAAACTCTACCTAAGATAAAGATATGTACGGGAAAAAATAGGTTACCTAAAGGAATGTGAAAGTGTAGGTAATTGTGTAATGTAGGTGAACTGTATGTAATTTTTTTTTTTTAAGTTTTAAGGCGAAAAATATTTTTAGTTATTATTGCCTTTGTATGTAAATGATTATATAAATGATAGTTCATGTGTTGTGTTATAAGTGTTTGACTGAGGACTGAGAGAGGCACCAACCTGCTCTTACTTAACAGCTGCAGCTAGTCTACACCTCACATGCAGGGTCAATTAGGTTAATTATTTTTACAATTACAATATCAAAATTGAAATGTGTATGATTTAGAAGAAAATATATTTATTATATGTATCAGAATATTTGCAAATCGTAAATAAATCGGAATAAATGGTTTTGTTTCATATTCTGAGTTAACAGTTTGGAAATTTCTATCCTAAAGAGCATACTCTTTGAAAAGTATTATGATTGAGAGACCAACCTCCTTTTGCAAGGAAATGTAGGCAATTTAAGTAAGGGAGGAGGCAGAGAAGAGTAAGATGTATTAAAGGCAGACTAATTTTTTTATCCCTACTCCCAATACAAAGTGATAGTTGATCACATCTGGAAACTACAATAATCATAATTAATTTTTAAAAAAATATTTATGATCCAAGTGTCAGTTCTAGCCACTCATGTTGATTGTGACATTTGGAATTTACATTTTCAACCAAACACCCAACAACATTAGCTCTGTTATATCTATATGTGGTAGATATCAAAATTTTAGGGCTTATTCTCTGAATATTTTCCTTTTGCATGTATAACATCATACTTTTTCTATCCCACGTTGTAAATAATAATACTGAAATAATTTCATTGAGAAAAATTGAATAAGATTCTGTCTGCGGATGCGAAGGTCAATGAGCAAGACTATTACCCACCTAGTTGTTACCAAACTTTTTCTCCAGCCAATCTATCACAATAAGTTTAACCATTCAATCCAAAGTGAAAAACAGAACTAAATCACTTCAACTAATGTCTAGGCATGAAAATTGCAGGGCATATAAGTTCCCTTTAATATAAAGGAGGCATAATCCTATATTACACACATAGTTCCATTTTTCTGTTTTATGTGTTTGTGTGTGTCCATTCTTCTTGTTGTTTAAAAGTAAAAACCTCTCGCTCATCATTAGGCCTACCTATTTTCTTGTTGATGATATGATTCAATAATTTCACAACTCCAATCATAATTCAAATATATAGGACTTACCGTCGTCAATATTCTGTTTGCGTCGTTCAAACGACGGCCGTTTCGGCTATTCAGCCATTATCAAGTTGTAAAGTAATCTGGTTTCCCTTCGTCAATTACAAACACTTATACACATTACACAAGAGCAAAATTACATACGAAACACTTACACGTACATACGATTAAAATTGATTCATGAATCATTGTCTACGTCCTTACTGCACAGTCTCAAATATTACTCAGTATACTTAGAGTATACTCTCCCCCCCCCCCTCTCTCTCTCTCTCTCTCTCTCTCTCTCTCTCTCTCTCTCTCTCTCTCTCTCTCTCTCTCTCTCTCTCTCTCTCTCTCTCTCTCTCTCTCTCTCTCTCTCTCTCTCTCTCTCTCTCTCTCTCTCTCTCTCTCTCTCTCTCTCTCTCAATTGTATTTTGGATCGGGGTGGGGTCATTAGCTAAAATTAAACGGAATCTCAATCTACTGAAGCTTCAATTGCCAGAACTCTACTATATTTTGAAGTAAATATGAGACAACGGTTTCAGTATTTATATTACCAGTTTAATTCAACTTTCTTTCGACTAAATTATTCCCTACAATAGCACTCAAAAACATATAATTCATATTACATTTATTCCTAAAAATAACAACTGTTTACAAATATAAATAATGGTTCATTTTATTCTTTGCATAGCAACATGAATAGTGATATGAACTGTATTACCACATGATAATAATATATTGTAAAATAATTTTATTCCCAATTAAAACGTGTAGATAGAGGATGATGAATTGAATGTCTTAATAATTTATTATTATGTTCACATATAAAAAATATTTAAAAAGCCATATTTTTATGAAAAGCATATAAACATCAAAATTGCTTGAGTAGGCCTAGGCTCTCTGCTACTGTGAAAAATATATTTTAAAACTATAATCTCACAAAGAAAATTGTTTGTAATTTTTTTTTTCCACATGGAAATACATTAATAATTCAAGTAGTATATAATAATCTATAATAAAATAATTACCAGGTTGGTGCGTCATGTAGTGAATCCAACCAGGACTCTGTTGAACACCTATACTTCTCCATTCTTCTTCACTCATAAGATGTGTCTTTGGCACTAACTTAACCATATCCTTGGGTAAAACTACATGCCTGTAAAAAAAATAAGATCTAGTACGGTATCCAAACATTTCTTAAATAAACAACAATCTAATTAAAATAGGTTATAGCAAATAAAGAAACAGCTGAACACTGATAAGCACTAGACCTTGGTGCTGATGGAGAGGGAGGTGGTAAAAGAATGTTACAACATTAGATGTTTACATTATTCAAGTCACAACAAAGTTCAATGACTATTGCCTGCTCAAAATCAGAATTCAATTATTTATCATTTGTTATATCTTACTTCTTTAAAAAGTTTTTCATCTATATTAATAATTGGTACTTACGTATTAACGCCACCGCAGCAGAAGTTGTGCTCATGCGCATGCGCCAATAAAGAGCAAACTGGTTTAAGGGAAGCAGAATTCCACATATATATATATATATATATATATATATATATATAAGGTTTGGCCAGGTGTTTATATATATATAGCTATCTGGCCAAACCTGCCGTGATATATAATTATATCGCAAAGTCAGCAAATATTGGCGCACGCGCATTAGCTCAACTTCTGCTGCGGTGGCGTTAATACGTAGGCCTAAGTACCTAATAATTTTAGTTATTTTTACATTTATAAAATTAAAGTTTATAGTTTATTTTTCAGAAATATAGGTCATTGGACTTTATTGAAGATGATGGGACATTTCCTAGAAAAAGGAGAAATTTTACACTTACATTGTGTCAGCATATTTTTATATATTCTAGTATCCAAACATTTCTTAAATAAACAATATAATTAGAATAGGTTATAGTCATAGAGTTCAACAGCTGAACACTGATAAGCACTTGACCTTGAGCAGGTGGAGAGGTCCTGGAAGAATGTTATAACATTAAATCTTTACATTATTCAAGTCATAACAAAGTCCAATGACTATTGCCTGCTCAAAATCAGAATTCAATTATTTATCATGTCTTATGTCTTACTTCTTTAAAAAGTTTTTATCTACTGTACATCAGTAATTTTTGTTATTTTTCCATTTATAAAATTAAAGTTTATAGTTAATTTATCAGACCTGAAAAAAAGAGCAATTTTACACTTACATTGCGTCAGCATATTTTTATATTCTGTGATGTAACTTATTATTTTAATAATATAGACTACGGTTAAAAATATTTTTAATCAAATTCCATATAAATTAGATCAAACACACAATAGTGCACAATATAAAAGAAAAAAAATTACCAGTATTATTACATGACAAGAAGACTGCAAAATTTAACTTTTAATATATTCAATATACACCCTCCATTTCAAAGAACATATTTTGATCCATTAAAAATACATTGTGTCATGGATGCATGATAATAAGTCTGACAAGGTGATGAAAAGCTGACCTAAGCCATAATATTCAAATTAAATCACCTACAAAAACCCAGGTTATTCCTTTCTTTATTAGATAAACTTCAATCCAAGTGTTTCATTTAAAATATTCTTTGCTAAAAAATGTTAGTGTGTTTCTTTTCCACTGATGTACTTTAAATTATTAGTATACTTCATATAAATTTGATTTTAATCATCTACAAACAAACTGATCTAACAGTTATATAATTTCTAAATTATAACTGATAATTGGCAAAATTTATAACAGTATTTGTTATATTGTGTTAAACATCTGAACATTATTTTCAATAAGATACTAGGTGCAAATTTTTCTGTTTTTGTATATTCTTACTATTTTTTTTAATGGCTGTTAGACTAAAAAAGACGGAAAAGTAGTCTAATAACTTTAAAAAAAACTATGTCAGAAACTGGACTCAAACCTGCGCAAACTATGGCGGTTAAAGTCTAAACTACGAGCTAAACCTCCATTAAATTAGGCTAGTCATGTACCATTTATAACATAACCATAAGATTGGTCAAGGGAAAGTGCTGCGGGAATTCTTGAAGAAAGCCAGACAGACATAGCGAAATAACATTTATGTCTCAAACTATTTACCTTGTTTGTCATTAATCTGATATTTTTTAACAACGCAAAACAATTTTGTAGTCTCAAAGTCCATTAATATTGAAGAAACTTACAATTTTAGACACAAGGAATTTAGTCTTTTTCGGGTTATGACGAATGTGCACAATGACAACATGAGTTAAAGTTTGTGACTGCATTACTAGTCTATGTTTATGTTATATGCTGTACATTAGTGTAAATTAAAGGACAAAGGTCTGGGAAGGTAACTATTATATGCATAATTACCTTCCCAGATCTTTGTATAATTAGACTCTTAATGCAGTCACAAACTTGACTTACATTGTCGTTGTGCACATTCGTAATAATCCACATAATCTGAAAAGATGTCAGTTTCTTCAATATTATTGGATTTTTACACTTGAACATTGTTTTGTATTGTTATAAAATATCTGATTAATGACAACCAAGGTAACTTAAATAGTTTAAGTGTGCATTATTTTTAGCGACTAAAGGTGAATTAAATCTAAGGTGAGCTTCAATGCATATATAGCCTACCTTGTTGTTATAGAAATAAGTCAATCTAAATAGCTTTGCCAAATTTAATAAAACATTCTTATTGTGGTTTGTAGAAATATCCCAAAAATAAGAATAAGTGGGTAAATATCAATTATAGGTACCTCGTCCTCAGATTTGTCTATACAAAATTATGAAAAGTTTTTACCTTGTAATCAAAAGAACAGATCATATTATTTGTCGGAAGAAACGTTTCAAATCCCAATATGCATTAGTTTATTAGAAAATGAGATTTATAAAAGTACTAAATCCAGCTATGTAGTTTAGGAATACCAACGTTAATACTAATGACTACGTTCATCAAGTCACTGAAAGTAGGGCCTATGATTGCTTGTTTTAATGACTGACTAGGTAACTATAGGCGAGGTCAGGACCAGACCTCACCTATGACATTTACATCCTGTTGAGTAACTTGCACAATAGGTGGTTAGGTAAATGTTTACTTTAAGGTGGCACTGTATTTTCAGTATTTTATTTTTTTATCGCCTACTACATACCTTACTTCATAAGAATAAATAACGTTTTCCTTGCGTCGATCAATATTTTTCACTGAAAAATCACAATTTAAAAACTATCAAATTGAGGGGTTTATAGGTTACACTTAATGGCAAGGCATAATAGGAATAAAAATATCGTATGGTTTGACACGTGCGCCTTACACAATGACTAAGCTAGATTGTTATTTCATGTCACGATAGGTTTGGCTAGGTGGCTATATATATAATAACCTGGCTAAACCTTTTGTACGTTTATTGAACCTAATAAGATCACTATTTTTCACTGAAAATTACAATCTAAAAACTATCAATTTGAGGGGTTTATAGGTTACACATACCGTAATGGCAAGACATAATAGGAATAAGAATATTGTATGGTTTGACGCATGCGCATTACACAATGACTAAGCTATATTGCTATTAACCTGGCTAAAACTTTCGTACGTTTATTGAAGTTAACAATTTGCTTATTTTTTTTACCCTGACAGGTTTGGCCAGGTAGCTATTATATAAAGACCTGGCCAAACCTTATATAATATAACCACATGGCCAAACCTTTCCTAAGTTTAATTAAGTTAATAATTTGAAATTAGATCACGGATAAAATCTGTGATCACAGATATTATAAATTGAAATATCTTAAATAACATGAGATATGTAAAAGTGAACATTTGTCATTATGTCTAACCTATAAATACGCTACATTTGATAGTTTTTGATTGTGATTTTCAGTGAAAATAGTGATCGGCGCAAGGAAATCATTATTTATTCATATGAAGTAAGGTATGTAGTACACGATAAAAAAATAAAATCCGAAAAATACAGCGCCACCTTAAAGTATACATTTACCAGGGGTTATATAGGCTATATAACCACCTGACCAGACTTCGCCTATGTCATTCACATAAACTAACACGACTAACATATCACACATATTAACGTAGGCTTTTGTTATTAGACCTAACAACAGCCTTACCAACAACCTTAACTTATTCCCTTGTTTTCTATGTGTTACTTAACAGTTAAGAAATGTATTTTGGGCTTGAAACACTTCTTCCAACAAATAATATGATCTGATCCTTTGATTACAAGGTAAATAGGCCTACTTTATATTTTCATAATTTTTTATAGAGAAATCCGAGGACGAAGTACAACTGATAGTTACCATTAGGTCTACCAAATAAGTAGCCTATATATATTATCTAGAATGTTAAAACTTAGAAAATCTAACATTATAAACTAGACCTAGGTAAACCTCTTCATGAAGTCTCTTCTATTAACAAACTCCATTTAGCCTATTATGAACAACCATGCCTAAAAGAGAACATTAAAATACAATGTAATTATTGGCTAATAAGGCCTAGTTTTTGAAAAGTTTCAAGACAAGTTTACTGCACACTCGCCTAGGTCTAATATTATGTATACTACTACTGGACTGTTCAATAACAAGGTAACCCAAATCTATTTCATAGCAACGAATTGACATTTCTACAATATTTAGATTTCTTTATAAATTTGAACAATACTACTACTATTAGACTGTATGACCATCACTGACCTTGCAAATTAATAATACTGTAATATTGAATATTGCTTACCGGTATTCATACTGATCATCAAAATATTTATCGGAATAATAAATGTTGTTCTTCGACATTACTGATTTTAAAACTTTTTCTATATGTTCTAAAATCAAAACAATATTGAGTACAAAAGAACACTACAAAACAGTATAAACTATGTATTAACAATTATTATTTAACTGAAGTTAAAACCAAACAAAAGGAAATACAATACAATCCATCAGCAACAGCAACGTTCTGAAGATCTGAAGTTACTTCCCGCCTAATCTATTTACTTATTAGATTTCATGTTCGTTTCTTTAGCCTTTTCAATTACGACTTTTTACATAAAAGATAAAAAATTTTACATAGGTATTTTAATAAACATATATAATTTTAATTTTAATTTTAATTTATATAAATAAGGTCAAATAAATAAGAAAACTATATACTTTATTTGATTTAAATATTTTATTTATAGATAAGTGATATTTTCAGCCAGATAAATGTTTAAAAGTTTTTGTTTTTACTTAGTATGAAATTTCGAATAGCAGTTTTTTCTTGTGTAAGGCAAAAATAAACCTTACACCTTTGGCAAAACATAAGTTTTACTCTTACCGTCACTGCTCTTGCAGCGGGTCTGTCTCTTCTGGTCACTGTAGTGGCCTAATCCATCATACACCTCCTGTGAGGGACGTCCTATTTTTTTTTTATGGAATTATTCCTGCAAGAAGTATTCATTTTGTAGAGCAAATGAACGTTCAGTATAAAGCTACAAGAAAGTTCATCAGATCAACACCTCCCATACCTAGTGTTATATAATTTGATAATTTGTAATCTCACTACATCAATGTAACTGACTTTCTGTTTGTTCCATTGGTTACACACCATTCTTTATACACGTAGACACGTATCTGAGTATTGAATTGACTAAATTGACTAGAAGCTTAGGCATTGTGTAGGTACCCAGAGCCCCCTCCCAACTTACATGCTACAGTATCAACCCTCTCCACCGCCCAACGGCCCAACTACTATCCTTGTGGCCTAGTTTATTTACATCTTAGGTTTTACATTAATGTTTTTATTTGGTACGTTGTGATCATAGGTACTTTGTGTTGGTTTTAATTAAAGCGTTTTCTTCTGAATTCTATTTTTTTCTTAATTCACATCACAAACTATAGCTAGTTTGCCAAGGCACAATGTGTTGCTTTCGGTAAACAACTGAAATGTGAAAGAAACTGTTAAGAGTAGAACACATCAAAAATAACATTTATTTTCACCGGTAAGTTTTTAGACTATTTTCTATTTGTATAACACAGCTTTGATAATGTGTTTTGACTGTTCCCAAAGAATATCAGTTCCATGATAGACATATTTGTGTAAATAAATAAATACAAAAATATGTGTTTGCATAAGTAGTTTGTACAAATCGAGTTATTCTATATTTTGATACCATCTTTAATTTAATTTTTAAGTTTTCCAAAAGATCATGAAAAAAGGCAAAAATGGACTTCAGCTCTGAAATGAGATCATTTTAAACCTTCCCAATAAAGCGTTTTTTGCAGAAACTATTTCAAAGAAACTGATTTCGACAACTCCTCGCCTTTTAGGAGATTTTTATTTTAGGGGCACATTATTTATATCTCTCAGGGTACCTTTCTCAAGTAATCTTTTCCTTTTTTACTTCATTTTTTAGGAAAGAAGAGTTTTGAAACGAGATCTTTCACTTGCATCATCCCCAATACATTAAAAAATTATTGAACTTGAACAAACAACCGAAGAGTTAAAATCAGCTGAATTAAAACTTACCGCAACAAAAAAGAATTTAAAAAAAAATTAACTCTAAGACAAGAGATCTCAATTAATGATTGCTAATTTAAACATTATTATTTTAGAATTAGATAAAAAAGATACATTTAAGCTAATAATTACTGGGATTTATTAAGTAATATTTCAAAGACTTCAATGTGTCTTATTAGGAGGGAATCGCAAAACAATTTAAACAGTTAATTTTGATAGCTAATTAACAAAAAAAAATTTGTTATAAATTTTATACTCAACAACAAAAATAAGAGAAGAGCATATTTTTAGTTACCCCCTTTTAATTCTATGAAATGTAACTGAATCATCTGTGTCATAGAACCTGATAAGTCTACTTACGCCTGTTTGTGTCTTAGCTGTGTTTGTAGATTTTACTCTTATTGTAGCTGATATTGCAAATCTTAATTACGGTGACTGTATATTTTAGTTTTACCAGAATCTGAAAATAGGCCCATCCAAAGTAATTGCATGTCAATTCCGCTACTAGATGGTAAACATAACATCTCCGTACCAGTATAGATTCAAAATTCCATCATTGTATTTATTTATTGAACCAGTGCTTCAAACAGAATCTTTATATATATAGAATATTCTACTCTACTATCAACATAGAATTTAGAAACTACAGGTTTTTTTTGGTTTTTTTTTTTTTTTTGTCACCCACATCTAATGACACTATTGTTGATGAAGATATTATTACTACCTCTGATGCTAATAACGATCAGGAATATATCCCATCAGAAGAAGATCTAATGGAAGATAGGTCTACAGAAAACATTCACACCTTTGAAGTTTCCGATGGCACACAACAATGTGCTCCTAAAAGGAAAAGACGCAGAGTAGCTGAACAAAAGAGTAGAAACAAAATAAGCGAAAGACTAATCGACATTCTGGACAAGCATATTGTACTATAAAGGGAGAGGTTCAACCAGCAATTAAAATAAAAGCTGTGCCATGTCAAGAATCGTGTGTATGGACATAAGTGAAGAAATGAGACACATGATTTTGTAAGTTCTTAATAGACAAAATAGATAAAGCTTCAACTAGACTACCAGTTCACACTTTTAGGCGAACTTGTATGATAATTATAATATCACCTGATTTGTAATGAGACAAAAATATCACTTTGTAAAAGGTTTTTCTTGTCAACACTGTCAATGCCAGAAAAATTTGTGCGTGTTGTTCTTGCTTCGAGAGATAGTGCTAATGTCAAGTCAAATGACAAACGAGGTTATCATAAACCTGGTATTGCTCGTCTTCTAGAAGCTAGAACCTATATTAAAGAACATATTGATTCATTTCCAAGAATGCCTTTTCATTACAACAGAATTAATTCTAGCAAAGAGTACCATTACAATAATTATGAATGTGTTACAGTGTAAATTTATTAAATTATTTTCAAACAAACCAATTTAATTGGTAACTCTTATTAGTTGCCAAATTCGTTGTATAGTAGCACGTTTCCTCAAATTAATACCTTAAAATGTAACTGTTTTAAGCAGAGAGATGGTAGACATAAAGTAAAAAATGTGCAATCCCGGTAAGAGAAAGAAAAAAGTTTTCAACTTATCATTATGGGAATTAGCTCTCTTAGTCGAGGTTGGAAATTAAAATGTAATAAATGCTATATTTTGCAAACTATTCGACCGACGATCATGTTTTTATTATTTTTTTTTTTTACGTATACTTAGAATACAAAAAATATATTGGTCGCGAAAAAAAACTCGGATTTTTAATTTTTACTCGGATTAAAGTCAAAAGATTTATTGACCACCAATTAATTAAAAAATATTAGCCTTACAAATCACCAATTTGTTTCCTGAAAGTTTGAACCATTTCAACATAAAATATCATAACAATTGATTAATAATAGTTGATTTATTTGAATATCCAAAAAACAACATGAGATTGAGTTATATTTTAGTTATTGTAGCTAAAGTATCGCTGAGGATGGCGACTTTGCGGTTGAAACGCGTTTAATTGAGTAAACTTAATATTTGTGTGATCTTGTGTTCGAGTTTTAATCTATATTAAATAATTTAATCTTAAATTAACCATCAGGTATCCACTTGTCTTAATATAGTTCATACCAAAGAACACGGTAGTTATTTTAAATATCGTAATAGAGACAGTGGTGAGGTATTTTATCGATGAAGAGTGTATTATTTTTCCATGTTGTTTAGACGCAAAAACCTTTCGATTTTCATCGCCTATAAAACAAATATATTTAAATGAAAAACATAAAATAAAGACATTTAGCTCGCCAATACTTTAGTAGTGTCAGGGAAGAAAGAGAACAAGTGTTAGAAAAGTAAGACGTAATTGAAATTTAGAACGGGAATAACCCAAACTATATTATGAGATATGGTGTAGATCCAGGGTCAATCCATTAGGATTGATTCGCAACAAGCAGTCACTCTAAGGTGGCCTGAAGTTTTCCTTTGTTTGGAAATTTTACTTTGATGTTTTATAGGAAAAGCTAGTGATAGTTTTGTAAATGTAGTGCTTAGTTTCTGTCGCTCAGTCCCAGGGTGTTCAAGTTCATATTACTCCGTTATGATCAACAGATTACAGATATAAAACGAATAAACTAGTACAGTTGTACAGAAGTACTAAGTTGTATTTATGCCAAGGTTGATATAGCTTCTACCTTATTTGTTTTTGGTCGCAATTGGTGGGTGTAGGTAACAGAGATGTATTATACAATAAATTAATCCTTTTAAATCTTTGAGTGTTTTGATTTTGTGATTGAAAGTTGTATAATGATAAATCTATTATTCATTTAGTTTCTTTACCGAGTGTCCGTTTGTCATGTTCATGATTGCTTTTTGAGCTTCAGAATTGTGAGAAATTTGTTGTTTGTCATTTTAAATGTATTTGTATTCAGTTTAAATTTGTTTGAAGTTCTAAAGGGAGTTATATTTCATGGTTATGGATAAAGTTGTAAAATTGAATAATCAGTCTGCAGGAAGAGATAAACTTGCAAGGTAAGTCTTGACATTTCATCTTGTGTTATTGAGTTATTTGTATGTAATAGGGGGAAATTGTGCATTGTACCTTGCCCTGTGGGTAAATATGTAGTGTTCCTGTCGTTGCGATTTACTAGTGAAATTTATGCAATTCCTGTTCTAGCCTATGTACCTTCTGTTGGAACAATTAGATCATCTTTTATTATGCCTACACTTTTTGTTTCACAATACATTATACAGTTAAAAATAAGCAATATTCAAGATTTCATGACATTCTAGTATGCAATCACATTGTGTCTAGGTTTCATAGATTATACATAATGAAATGACTCCTAGGGTGCATGGGCATTACAATACATTTCCCAGGTTAATATTACAATGTTGTATGATTTAAGGGTAATTGTTTACTGTAACGCAACTGGTCTTTTTGATGATTTAAAAAAAAAAAATCATTCTACATACCTTATTTTTTAATGAAATAAGTTTTCAATGCGGATCTAACTTTTTCACCGAAAAATCATTATTTAAAAACTACAGAATTAAATGTGTTTATAGATCATCAAAGTCAAGCAACATTGAGCATTGTTAGTACTTTAATGTAATACTTGGGAACACATGCATAAGTTCTTCTTTTTTTTTTAAATTGGTCATGTAAGATGGCTATATATGTATTTACTTGACCTTGTATGGTAAAAATTCGTGTACAAACATATTTTTACGTGTAATTCACTTTATGGACCTTAACCTAGAAAAGTTGAAATTATGGTCCATGAAAAAGTTCTTTGTTGAAAACTTATGGTAATTGGTTACTGTAACTACAACTGGTCTTTTTGACGATATTTTAAATCATGTTCTCAAAACCTTTTTTATTAATAATAAAATAAGTTTTCTAGGCGGAGCTAACTTTTTCACTGAAAACATTTCTTTTGACAAATAATATGATCTGATCCTTGGATTACAAGGTAAATAATTTATGTTTTCATAATTTTTTATAGAAAATTTGAGGACGATGTATAACCGATAAATTAAATGACTTAAGTTCAAGTAATAGTTCTTGACCTTTTATTTCCACATCAGCTTTGCCAGTTGTTGGTATTTTAATTTCCTGTAAGGCTTGAAGAAGGACAAGAAAATTCATCTTCACTGATTTAACAGAGTCTGCCCTACAAGCCCATCTGGTTGTTGATAGGGACTTAAATAATCGTTAACTTAGAGTTAGCTTCTTTTGCCATTGCTGCAAACACTGCATGGCGTAATGTGCTTCCTTCTATAAAGCAATATAAGGTTTGTACAATTCCAAAGAAGTTGAAAATTATGCGATTTTCTTTGCTTGAGGTACATGTATCAACCAAAACTAGATTAAAGCAATGGAGATAGCAATGAACATACTGCCACGTTCGTCCAGGTCGATTCGGTCGAAGTTCGTGCCCCACATTGGAACGCTACTTGCCACGTAGGCTCCACTCGCGCGAATTTAAGATTTTTCGTTCCCTTTTTGGAACTCCACTTACCGTGTACTCTTAAACTCGCTGTACACTCACCACCGTAAGGCGAATCACCTTTCAGCTCGGATATAACGCGGGCAATGCCAAGATGCTCACTTTTACCTTTTATGCAATCAAAGATATTGCAAAACTTGGCTCTAGTAAGTATGAGCTTGTCCTCATAAACTTACCAATATTTAATCTACGCAAAATTCCCTGAATTTTATCTCAATGCTCGAATATTTGACTCTTTATTTAAAATTAACACTCTCTCTCTCTGGGGAAGTGCCTTTTGGGAGAAATCGGCTCTTAAGTTCTGATAATAACTTTTAAAAAATTTCAAATTATATTTCCAGAGCACACATATAATATTTATATTAGACAAGGTTATTAGCATGTACAGAATGGATATATATAGAAAATACAACAAAATTTAGAAATGAATTATGTATATAATCTTTTCTTTTCAGCACAGTTAAAAAAGCAATTTCAAACTTTATATGATAACAAAGTTGATTAAACAACAACAAAACAATTTAAATATTTGACAAAAATACAAATAGGATATTTCCTATATCCTAATCAAAACAATAAAGAACGCTAGACTTTCCAGACAGAACCACAGACAGTTTTTCCTGTACTGAAAAAGTCGTATTTAATTATTAATTATCTATAACACCAAAGCAGAAATTTATAAAAATGAATTTAATTTTTAATAATTCCCCTAATGACGCTATAATTGAAATGAAGTTAATATTTGCGAATTATTCCTTAAGTATATGATACCTTCACACTTTATTAGAAGTTCTGGTTGGTTTTGGAATTTGTTGTTTAATTTAGCTGATGCTGAGATGATGTCTTCAGTCCAGATTCTGTAAACTGCAAGATAGTTGAATGCTGGTCTCGAATTCTGCTAAGTTGCCTTGAAGTTCGAAATGAGTAGAAATTATTCTAAGTCCAATTTAGTAGAGTGACAGTTGTAGTGTCCTCTCAGCTCGGAGTCTGCTGCCAAAGATACGTCTTCCGCGCGTCGATTCCAAAACAAAAGTACCCGTCTTTCGACGGATAAATGATGGTCTCCCTTTCTGTGGGAAAAGTCCCACTACCTGGAGCCAATTTTTCTCCCTTTTAAAGAGAAAAGTTTTTTCTTCCTTTTACGTGTTTTCAGGCCCTTTTGGTCTGAAATTTTCACACTATATATTTTACTAATCATAGTTTTTGACTACCTACTGAATAGTTTTCTTCCTTTGATCTTTATTAAAACACCTTTTAAATAATAATTTATTGTATTTATTATTCAGTGTTATTTGTGATCCATGTTGGCATTGCAAAGTCCAGTCGCCGGATTCTCACTGAAGGTGCGCGCGTTGCTCTACAAGATTTTTCCTGAAAATTTCAACTTTTGTCGTTTTTTCGTTCAACTCGCTATAACTTTCGAACGCCCGGTCCGATTATCAAGTTCCTTTCGGATTCTTCCTCTCCATCTTGTGGGTCTTGTGGAACTTGATTCGTCGTTCTAGTACGCTTCGTTCGCGAGTTATCGCCCTTTTCCTGAAATTCGGATTTTCTTCTTTTGAATTTTTGAAATAAGTCCTTTTTCAAAATTCTTTTGACGAAATTTTGTTCCTCTTCTACTATGACGAAAAAATCTGTTTGTACTTTTCACGTAGCTCGCTTGGTTCTTGAGTTATACGTCCTTGAAGTTTCAAAGTTTTTATCGTCGTGTTTTTAGTTCATAAACCACCCCCCCCATTATATATTATCATTTCTGCTTTGATGTTTTACACTTCTACATACTAGACATATATAATTACATTTTTATTTCTCCCCTTTAACTTTAAATTTAACCGCTTTTGGGCTTTATAGTTTTACTTTTTGTAATTATTATATCTCCCTTATTTTAATTTCAAATTAAATCTAAGTACATATTTTGTGCCCTATTGTGGTCTCTTCAATTGTACTTATTATTATTTTTTAATTAATCCCCCCTTCAACTCAAAAATTCTAAAAAACTCCCCAAGAATGACTTTCTAAGTCCATTCTCATCTGTTTATTATTATTATTTCATATTTTTTATTTATGATTATTGTTAGTTCCCCTCTCAGTTATGACTCTACGTTTTTTGAATTTAACTTTTTTCCAAATTTTAGGTTTTTGAGCCCCTATAAAAACTTGAATAACTTTTTTGTTTTATATGATTCTAAATTTATTTGTTGATATTATTGATCGGTTGATTCTACTGAATATTTATTTATATTAATAATTTAGTATTTTAATAGAATAAGAAACGAGGCAAAGTAACATTTCACGCTTGAGCCTGTAGATTTGCACCTGGGCTGGCGTGACGTCATCGCCCCACCTCGCCTCCTCTCTACATGGTTTTATCGCGGGAATTTAAACTGCTTTAAATTGACTTGAAACTTTTGGCTCTCGCCAAACCGTTTCAATATCCCCACTTATGAACTAAAATTTTCGGTTAAATGAAAAATTTCTATTTTTCATTTTAAAAAACTAAAATTTTTGTATTTAAACCCCTTTTTAACATTTCACATTTCATACTAACTAATTATTAATGTTTATATCAATTAAATCTTTTATCATTTTACATCACAAACATATATATCACAATGTATTGCTTTGCATTGCTATTTATATATTCTACAACATTTGATTCAAATTCATCGTTAATTCGTTATATTTCACATTTACATATCATCTCCATTAATCATCATCATTAAATTTGACATAAAAACATAATAACATATATAAACATTTATTTATATATTCAAAAACATCTCCTCTATCATTCCACATTTTATATATTCAAAAACATCTCCTTTATTCTGTCACATTTATTTATATAAAAAACATTTTATTAATTACTGCATATTATTTATTTTAAAAACATCATGTTGATTAATTTATACATACAAATTTGTTCATCATTAGTTCATTTCTGTTCATTACAGCCGTTTCTCTAAACGTCTTTTCTTCGCTGTAAATAAACACATTAACACACACAAAACACATTATATTTATATAAGGAATAATCTTATATTTATACCTAATTTTCTCTGCTTTGGTCTAATTAAAACTATTTCTATATATAAAACTTGGTAACTATAACCACGACTTCTTTCTAATTGCAATTAAAAGCAAAAAAAAAATCATTTATTTAATCTGAAAATCTCTCATTAATTAAAAAAGAATACAACACATTTATACCTTCATTCATTCTCATCACCCCTCTGCTAATTTACCTCGGACGTTGTCGGTCAATATTTGTTTATCAATATCCGGCATTTACCTCTACTCCCGTCCACCCCTGCTTGTTTGTGCAGCCGTCAATAACGGAAACGTGTACCGCTATCTCTCCAACCTTGCACGCTCAGGAATTTTTACAACTGTTTTTTCCGGGTTGACACTGACCTTCCTTACTTCCACGTAACCAGCTGACTGGCCGTGATATCTTTCAATATTAATTTCTTCTACATATTTTATTTTACTATTTCTAACCTTACAATTCTACAATTACTTATTGAATTTTATCTATCTATGACATATCTTCTAAGTCCTTCACATTTTATCCTTACTTTCCCTTCGGGCCTCTCTTCTTTCATTTTACATTTCTTAAAATTCTTAAACCTAACTTTCGTCTGTCTGTACCCTTTCTCTCCGTGTTTCTTCCTTGGAAGGTCCTGTCCATTTTGTTTCCTTTCGGGATCCGCCATTTTGAGTGTAGCTTCCCTCTCTCTTCCGCTTCTTACGTCGAATTCGTCTTGTACAAGTTTTAAATCGATTTCGGAGTTATTATGCAAATTTCTGTCGCAAATTATTAGGCCTACTTTATTATTTTCGTCGATTGTTGCCTTCGGCATATTATTATTTATTCCTTCTACCTTATTTCCCTTAATCTCCGCTTCTATCAGCCCTTCTTCTTTATTAATTAATTGTTTACCTTTATCCCACACTTTCATGAGCCCATCATCTATATTAAAATATGCATTTTTACTCCTTGTCGATTTATTCCTTGTACTTAACTTATTTCTCCGCTTTTGATCACCATCGTTTTCGTCACTACTCGGTCTAGACACGTCCATTGCTTTCTTTTTTAGGTCCATAGGCATTTTTATGGCCAACACACAAGCCCCTTTTGCTCGCTTGTGCGAATTTGGGCCTCCATTATTTGCAGCTGACGACTCCACCATTTTGTTGGTTTCGCCGCCATTTTGATGGTCATTCTGCACTGTTTCTACACCCAATCTTAATATCCTAGTCTCCGCTTTTCTAAGCACTTCTTCATTATTAATTTTTGCAAAAAACTGGCTTACCCTATTCGCACATTTATTTTCACTTCATTTATAGTCACATTTCAGTCTAGACACATCCTTTGCTTTTGTTCTTATGTCTGCCGGCATTTTGGCAGACAACGCATAAGCCCCTTTTACTCGCTTATACGAATTTGGGCCTCCTACACCTATCTGTGTCCTCTGAAAGGGTATCCTGATTTTGCTAAACAAATAACTATATCTATAACCTTAGCCTTTCCATAAAGCTCAGGTTTTTATTTTTTAAAACTTTTTAAGATATAATATATATTATTGTATATTGCATAATTGTATAAATAATATATATTTATATAACCTGATGCTCTTTTTTTAGAAGAAATTTATTTATTTATTTTTTAGAATATATATTCTCTGCATAAACATATAAATGACAACAAAATTGAATTAAATTATTTATTGTTACAGGCTCGTACAGTATGCAAGCCGTGCTGCATGGCATTATATGCAGAGTAAAAATTCCAATTCTAAATCTGTTGATACATTGAAGAGTTTAGAATTTACATTTAGTACTTTTAGAAAATGTAAGTGGCGCAATATTTTCTTATAATTAGAAATACTTATAAGGAAATTATTTATTATTATTTTTCTTGTTCTTTGAAGCAAAAACCTCTCGGTCATTATTGCCTTATAAAAAAACGAAAAAAAAAAAAAAAAAAATTAAAGATCCCTAGTCCTCGCTTACTCTAATGGCATCAGGGTCGGAAAAAAGTGTTGGTCAAGAGAAGCCTGATAGTACAGATAAAAAGAGGGGAATCTAACCCAAGACTACAAGAAAAAAGTTCTAAATGCAACTAGAAATTGCGAAACCCTTGGGATTGTTGAACCCATATTCACTAAAATGAACCACTGAGGGTTAATAATAATGTATGAATCTACATTTATTCTAAATTTAGTCTATTTACATTTATATGTACAAAATATTAGAGCCATTAAATTAAAGAATTTTTATATACTTTTCTGTATCTTAGTACAACGTCCAGGACAGTTATATAGGAAAAATCAATCCCATACAGATCAGTATAAATATTGTCAACTTTCTAATTTAGTTATTGTTATATTAATATTGGTTGTTGAAAATTTAATAAAGAAATTTTGTTCTAATGAAAATAATTCATTATTATTTTTCTTTTAGACTGTATTGAAAAACCAATTTTTAGTTTTGTTTTCATTAGAGTAGAACATTAATTTTATGTGGTGGGCTCATGAGTGGGGATGTTGTAAATTTATAATATTTTGAACTGTGTAATTCTGTCACTAATATGATGTGCTTGTTATCACACAACCAGATACTATACCAGTAATTATATTCCTATATATTTAATAATCAATGAATGCTAATCTATAACTTGGTTAATAAAAGTTGTTTAAGATTATGTAATCAAAATATTAATTGAAACATAAATAAGGAGAATGTATACAGGGTGTGTGTATGTGTCCTATAAACACATACTATATATATAGTAAATGTATGTATATATAGATAGATAATGATAAATTTTTTTTATTTGCTTAGTTTTTGGTGGTTTTTTGCTTAGTTTATTTGACAGTTGAGATAATTTGCCTGTCTTACTATACTCTTTTGTTTAATATATATATATATATATATATATATATATATATATATATATATATATATATATTATAGGGCTGATGAATTTTAATGAATAGTAGTATATTGAAAAAAATCTTTGAATATGGTAATTGTCTGGAAAAGTTGAACAATATTTGATTAATTATAAAATAACTTTTAACCAGGAATTTGTATGTCATAAAATTAGGTCTATTTAAAAATAATCTAAATAGAATTTGTAACTTATTTAAAAAAATTAAATACCCGTATTTAAATACTTTATCATAAGCTTGGCCAGATTTGATTAAAAATATTAAAATAAAATAATTTAATCTTAATAAAATTGGATTTCTTGGCTGGTCACAGTGAATGAGTTGATCTAGTGTTCTCATTGAATATATCGGATTCTTCAAGAAAGTCCTGAGAAAGACTATTAAAATATGATGAAAACATCTTAATATAGCAATTAATTAACATTAAAGAAACAACAACATAAACATTATTATTATACAGTTTAAGTTATTAGTTATTCCCTTTTAACTTTAATATTTGAATATATATATAGGTTATTAAAATTGTCTTAAAAAGGAAATTAAATCTTACTATGTTTTGTAACTCATTGAGTTTTGTTGAAATATAAAAAAAAAGAAAAAAAAAACTTTTTAATAAGTAATATTTCCGCAACGTAATTGATGTCATTTGATCCTTTATGCAGTATTAAATTATTTTATCAAGTTATTTGGAGTGACTTGTATATATATATATATATTGCGTATTGTAACGTACAAAAATTAAATACAAAACATGCCTCACATTGGATGCTATTTTGTAAATGATCAACAATTTTTTAGAATGAAAATTGCTCAGGTTATTAAAAAAAACAACTTGAATTTAAGATATTACCCTTTTATAAAAGAAATAATAATAATAATTTGAATGTAAGTTACAATACAATATTTTCTCCTTTATTAAGAATAATAATTATGTATTCAATTCTTTTCAATTTAGAAATGAACAAATCTTTCTTCCATAAAATCTTTACAACATAACAAATATAAATTCTTTAAAACATTTATAAATTCTATTTCATTCTTTAAATACAAACTTTATTTAAGCACATAGTCTAAATTCCTTTACTCAAATTTGAAAATCATCAACATCAAATCTAATTCAATTTCAATTATTTAGAAATTTAAACTTCATGAAACACCATATATCATAGTTCTCTCCCTCTCTCTCGGGTCTTTGGTAGGCAGGCCTTAATTTTACTTTTATTTTAAACTAAATAACTTATAACTAATATTATAAACTAAACAATAAACTATATACAAATCACATATTATTATATAGGAGCATTCCATTACTCTACCAACTCTCATACATTTAAAACATCAATATTACATAAAAAAAATTAAATTATTCAAATTGTATTAATTTATTAATTTTAACGCTTATAAATTAAAAAATTTTTTTTTTAACAAGCTGGTATTATTAATTAAATAATTATTTCACTTAATATTTAATTATTACAGTAGTACCAATGACTACATAAAGACTATAAGACACGACATGGCCATGTTAAATATTCTACGCTTATTCTTGAGTTGTCCAATACCCGCTAGGTCGCTCTGCTAGAGAATCTAAAGTTGATGTGACTGGCGCTAGGTGGCTCTACGGTCAAACAATGTTTCAGGCGGGTAAGAGAAAACGCACTGATGCCACATATGGGACCAGAGATGCGAGGGAAGGTCGAGAATCGCTTATCTCAGCGCAAGAACTGACAACACTGACTATGCTGACGGAAGTAAGTGAGAAGGTTTGTGAGAGAGAGGTCAACAGTTGTACAGTCTCAACCAAGTGGGATGCGTACAGTCAAGCACTTGCTGCTAGCGCTTTCTGATAGCTGTGTGTCAAACTTGTGACGAACAGCACTCGTAAAGCGTAGACTATTTCCCTATCCTATGTCGTGTCTTATAGTATTTATGTAGTCATTGGTAGTACTAAAAATTACAGACCAAAAACCATTTTGGTCTGTCTAGCAGCCTAGGCTTAACACGTAGCTCTTCAAGTGCACTCATATATTTAAATCTTTACAATATGTGGACATTGTTATGTTCTTTGTTTATTTTGTAGTTTCTAATAAATCAAGGTTACAATTGCTTTTCATATAGTTATAAATGTGATTTACATATATATAATCCAGTATAGCTTAATTTCATTTAATTTATATTTGGTTGTGTACAAAATACAATTGTATAACCATAATCATTTTTAAATGTTATAGAAACAATACAATAAATAAATATATAAAATAGTGTTAAAAAATAGTCAGTAGATGTTAATAAAATGCAAAACAATACAATAAAAATAATTCTAATAATTAAAATACAACAACAAAAATAATGATTGACAAAAAGTAAATAATTATTAACGTACACAATAAAGACACATTTAAAGAGTATAATTAAAAAGATATAAATAACACAGTTTAAAATATAAAACTTCAATAAACATGACACTACAAATATAACCTAAATCAAATCATAATATCAAACAATTCATGCAGCATAAGATTACATACAATTTAAATATTTAAAAAAGCAATGGTGCAAAAAGTCTCTCGTAAATGATCCATACAACAGTAGTTGTGTACGACTGTTTTTAAACTACTTAGAGTCTTGTAAATCATTGATATGTTGAAGTTTATTAAATAATTTTGCACCAGCTTTTGAAGGGAATTTACATTTTGCAAAATATTAGTTGTTGAGGTGAAGCACATAATTATTAACTATTTATGATAATGTTGTGAAAATTAAAAAATAAACAAAGTAGAAATATATTTATGAACTTGACATAGTAACATCACCAAGAGTGACTTGATCAGATAAGTTTCCCAGGACATGTTATATACATTCCCAATCTCAGTTATTAATCCTAAAATGGTAATGAGTAGTCTGTCAGATGACGGTCCCTATAAAAACCGATCATCTGGGAAACAGAGTAGGGAGATTACACATCCCTAATACCTTCCCCTCCTCACTCAAGGCCAATATTAGTCCCAAATAAAAACAGTTTACTTTGATATTTAGTTCCAGTAAGATAATCGTCCTGTGATAGGTGTTACCATTTACGTTAGTTTTTTGTCTTGTGCAAAAGTTGCTTTGTGTTATATATATATATATATATATATATATATATATATATATTTATATGATTAAATCTGTGCAGGGATTCCCAAATTAAAATATATAAAAAAGTAGTGTTTATTTTATATTTTATTAGTTTTAGTGGCAAGTTTTCAGAGCAAAACTGTAGAAAACGTATTTGTTTGGAGCACTGAGAAATGATATGTGTAGACCGTACCAAAAAATTGTAAATAAAGAAACACGACTTAAATATGTTTACAACAATATAATCTAATTTATTAATATATATAATAATTTTTAAAAAATTGTACCGGTATGTGTTTTTTCCAATCTTTTCCCATGAGTAGTCTGAGAGACTACGCATCACTATTTATGTATGTAAAAAGGTGTTGCCATTCTAGGGTTAATATGCTTTTTGTTTAATAAGTATTGAAAGTTTGTATAGTTATTATGTCATATATAACTTTAAGTTTACTTGTCCTAGATAATATTTATTTGTTGTATTTGCTCTAATTACTTAAAGGATAAAAGTTTTAATTTTATTAATCAGCAATATGTATACACAAAATTTCATTAATCATGTTACAGTTGCTTATTAAATAGTTACAACGAATTACATACCGGTATTATACAACAAAGAATTGTTAGACATCTTGGGGAAGTTAGACAACATTAAGATTATATATAATATTAAAATTAAAAAAACATCCAATATTTAATAAAGGATGTTCATGATGCTAACTTTGTCCATGCAGATGGATAACTGTGATTGAATCTTGATAATTGTTAAGGCTCTGTGGAGGTGAAAAAAAATTGGAATATTGATACTAACGCCAAGGCTTGGCAGATGTGAATTACTAGCACCTTTATTACATGGTGATCATTGCACAAAGTTTAGTACACATTAGGCTAGGCTACAAGGTTATTTACTCATCCGTGTAATGAACCCTCTTTAAATTGCTGTTTGTTTTATATTTTCAATTCACTACATATTCAATGGCTTTAACCTTCAACTTACATTTCTTTAGTTTATAGTGTTTACCCACTCTGTCCTATCTGCACTGGACCACTACTCGGGGCTCAGAGCTTCTTTGCATTGTAGACTTAGTTGACTTCAAGTAGCCTATACATCCGAATATCTAAAATTGATTAAGACTATGAATATTATAATTTTTAATGACCTTAACATGTATAAAGTTTACAGTAACTATTTCATTCTTCTTTAACTTTATGAAACCAGCTTTGACACTGTAGCCAATTATTTAGAACAATTGAACTACATCTAAGTACATTTTACACATAGAAAAATGTGTTTTATGGCCCATTTTGAAACTTTGTTGTTCAATTTTTAAAATGTTTAATATTTGGAATTAATTATGATGTATTTTACTTGTGATATAATGAAGGCTATGGATCTAAATAATTGAGCTTTTGAGAGAGAAATTTTGAAATAGCAATACATACATTTACAGTATTGCTAATTATTAAATTTATGAAAGAGTGTAAAAGAATAATAAGCTGTAAATATTTTTATTGACAATAAAATAATAATAAATGGTAAAAAAA
The DNA here is from genome assembly GCA_963513935.1 of Aphrophora alni. Lineage (NCBI taxonomy): Eukaryota > Metazoa > Arthropoda > Insecta > Hemiptera > Aphrophoridae > Aphrophora > Aphrophora alni. The sequence goes on from OY740770.1 coordinate 93,233,067, forward strand.
TCATTGGATAAATTTTGTCCTCTCCTATCCCCAAAACTAAATAAAAACCAACCAAAACTAATCGTCACAAAAACTTTCAGTTAGGGAGTTAGTTATCAATTAAAAAGGCAAATAAAAACTATGGATGACAGCTTTGAAAAAATAGTTATATGTTTCAATAAGTATCTAAACTTGATTCGCTTATACCATGAATACGTCCTCAACATCGAGGTTTTAATGGTTGCAGTCATGTTTAATTTGAATTTTTTGTTAATTATTCCTGAAATTAATTATTTTCTTTATTTGTGGTTTTATACACAGATTTGGACTATTAATCTTTAAATTTCAATAAAATTTTAACGAAATTGATAGATTAACGACTGATTATTGATTTTTGAATAACTCACGAAACAATATTTTTTGGAAAGATGAGATGGCATCCAATACTTTTGTTTAGGCCCTTAAAGACTACACAAATGCAAAATATGATGACAATCTTTAGAGCTGATTATGAGAATCATATTTATTGTTTTACTTATGGTAACTACTCTCTAAATTTGAATTATTAACACAATTTAAAAAATAATAACACAAATCGTGAGATAATCTAAAAATATGCCCACATATCAAAGTTGATTGAAATCAGTCCATGCGTTTATTCAGAGTTCAATTTTTTTATCCATCACATAACTATGTATATATGAGAAAGTAGTAATTGTATATAGCAACTACGATGATGGGTAGACACTGTAAATAAATGAGTACCCATTACATCTGTAGGTCTAATAATCAAAATTACGTTTATAATATTAACACTTCTGTTTCTCAACCAATTTCCTTAAAATTAATTCTTCATTTGTATTTTGTAAGGCTGGTTTCATATTTGACATTAAAATAATATCTGATATAGCCTATATCAAACCAAAATAAAGTTAAAAATTTTAACATTTTGTGACTGTCTATTTCTTATAAAATGGTATTTCATGTATTTTTGACTCTTGTTTTCAATATAATAATATCCTAATCTTAAAAACCAAAATAATATCATAATCTTAACATTTTTGTTTATCAGTCTATTTTAAATAAAAATGAGTTTTCATACTAATTTCATTAGATTTTATTTTATTTTAGGTTAGATTTATTGACTAAATACAATGGTATAGAACTACTTGTCATACCTCACACATATAGGCTACATCAAGAAGTAATTAGCATAAAATCAATAACAAGATAAAGTTTAATTTAACATACATTGAAAGTAACAAATCAACAATTAACATAACTACAAACATACATATGAAAATTTTTATATTAATAAACAAAATGTGCAACAACAAATTCTCAACCAAATAAATTAACATCCAATAAAGTCGATAAATGAAGAATACAATTTTGGTTCTTGGCTAATAAGTTACCTATATATAAACATATCCAATATTAATAATAGATATAATGTATAGAGTGTTGATATTTTTTCTTATAAATTATAATTATTGTATTGTAACTAAAGCATAACTAATTAAATATAACAAAAAAATCATTAGGAAAAAGGAATTTACATCAATATTTTCTTTTACTTAGAATTTTTAAAAAAGCAATGTTTTGGTAATCATACTTGTCCAACTATTCACAAAACAGAGCTCACATACAGAAAATGGTGATACATTCCACTATGAGTAGGATCGATGGACATTTCATAGTTTTAATATAGGAGTTTCCATGAGCAATGAATATAGAAGACCATAGGTGTTCTGTGTTGAATACCATATAGGAGGTCGTAATAGCTAGAATTTGTATAAATATTTGCTAAAACAGGTTATAAAAACTGAAAGAAAGAAAAATCCCAAACAATTTTATTTGTAGGGAATATCATTCATCACACAACGAAATGGTTTTAATCGTATAATTAAATTGGCTAATCCATTGTATCTGCTCTACTTTTTAAGCTATATAGTGGGGAATTATTTATTGTAATAGATTTATTAAATTTTTCGAAAATGTTATTATTCATTGACTCACAAAAAAAATAGTGAAATTTAAAATCGATTTACAAAGGTCCCTTCCATTTGTTCAAAGACTAATATATTTCCTGGTTTTTTTATAAATCCTCATTCATGTGATCTTTATAATTATCCTTCAACAATAATTCTAATATAAAAAAATATCAGTACAATTTCTCAAGTTTAACATTATTCTTATGGGCGATGAATCCAATATGGTGGAGGTGGAGCAAAGCCTCAAGGAACAATATATTCTTATGATAATTCTATATAAGATGGCACCTGGTAAAATTGACTTGAATTATTAATAATTGCATTAATTTTGTATTATATAACTGTAAGTATTTCTTTGCTGTATTCGTTATATTATTTGACTATGTCTATTATACATTAATACAATCTAATTGTTTAATGAGAATAAAACAAATATACAGAAACTACATATATATAACATCATACTATGTTTCACATTATATGTTGTCTGTAACATTTTGTATACTGTTAGTAGAAACATTAAATGATTGTTTTATTGTTCTGTAGTGCTTCGTCTGGGCAGATTCATGGACAGTATGTATGCCTGTCTGAGTACATTGCATTACCCAGATTTAATTGTTCGAGTTACTGTTACATTGTCTAAAATAACCAACGCACTCTATTTACTCTGTGATCACCTGCTGTGGGCAGCTAGGACAGGTATTGCTGATGTCAATACAGAAAGATGGAGTCGTACTGCTAACAAGTACTGGTTATATTCTGTTGTGATGAATCTAGTCAGAGACTTTTATGAGATTAATCGAATTCTTGAATTAAATCATCGGAAATCAAGCTGTCGTACAATTACTAGACGGAGTAATTCCTTAGTTGCTTTAGCAGTACAACATAAAGATGTAGTCATAGATACAGTTAAGAATAGTTGTGATGTTCTTATTCCCTTGACAGCTTTGGGTTACACGAGGTTAAGTCCAGGCATAGTCGGGTTTTTAGGGGTTGTTTCTTCAATCGCAGGTATTATGGCACTTGTTGATCCAATGGCTAAACTTACACCTGCATAATTTTAGATACCTGCACTTTCAATTTATTATGAACGATGATATATAAGTATATAGTGTTCGGATATCTATAAATATATGTACATATCAATCAAATCATGTTTCATAAATTTATTGTTGTCGGTTAAAGTAATCAGTTCCTCATTTCTAAACCCAACATTCAGTTTGATTAAAAACTTATTAAATTTTATACAGTTTAGCGCAAAAGTTACTTGAAACTTGATTTTAGAAAACCTACTGAATTTAATTACTCTTACAATTTATTGTTTTTTTAGAAATAGATTTTTAAAATCTTTCTGGAACACTGTCACATATTCCAAGGCCTTAGTCTTTATCACTGTCCAAATCATTGAATGCGTGTTCTATATAATCATTTAGCTGCTCAATGGTTGGAAGTTGTTTAATATAAATGAGTCCTTGACAATACCCTAGAGGGAAAAAATCCATTGCCTTAATATCTGCAAGTGTGGAAAGATATTTCCGTTATCCGGAAGTGAGCCAGATAAGTCCGTTATCTGCTCATCGACTGATCACTTCTCTGTTAAAAGCTTTGTTTACGTAATTATAGACTAAATTGGCATAATATGGTGGTGCACCATCATATTGGTAGTATATTTCATTAAAGTTTTCAACATGTATCATAAGTCCTGGTACCACATAATTCTGAAGCTTGTCCCAAAAAATATCACGATTAAACAAACACACAGTTTATTTTCCTCTTCTTCAAATTATCACTTAGGTCATATAAAATTCGTCTAGACCATCGATTCCCAACCGGTGTGTTGCGGCACACTGCTGTGCCGCTAGGCCTTCGTAGGTGTGCCACGAAATTATTTCATGCAAAGTTGTTTAGGAATAATCATTAAAGTTTTGTATCTTGTGTATACAATGAAACTTCCCCATTTTACAGTGTGAATCTTTGTATTCCCCGAACAGGATCATGCTTTTCTGGCCTTTGTAGTGTTTCTAAATAACGCAAAAATGGACTTGGACATGAAATTGATAAGCCACTGGGTCAGTTGAAACTTCGGAATAAAGGACAAGGAGCATATAAAATATCACCCTTTTCTAGGAAATTGTAGATGTCTTGAAATACACATTACAATGTACACATTGTTCTGTAATTACCTGGAAGTTGACTTCCTGGAAACTAGGTTTGCTTTTTTGCATCTTTTATTACAGCATCCTTTAAGAATTGAGTTTCAATAAAGTTCCCGTGAGAACAGTGTGTAGTATAGTTATGTATTGTGACGTCTCTCAAACGGAAAAGTTTAACTTTAAAAACCTTACATAGTTTGATTTTCTACCTTTTTTAACTTTACATTTTTTCTAATTTGCATATTTGGGAGTACTGTAGTACGAATATTATAATAAATATTATTACATAAAGAATATTATTTAATTTACAAATTTGTGTTTAATTGTGTATTTTTGTAAGATTAAAACCATTATGCCTGTGTACTATAAAAACAATTAAGAGGGATAGTTCAATATTTACCCGCTAGCGGCGATTTAGTATGTCACGAGGTAAAAAAGGTTGGGAATCGCTGGTCTAGACAGTGGTAAAATCGCTGGTACAGAAAATTCTATTTTCTCCCTTTGTTTTTAATATAGCAAATAAAGTTACCCCACTTTCTAAAAACTACATTAAATTTCCTATGAAACAGAACCTTGATTGGTTTTAGAAACTGAGAATATGGATTACATACAAGTCCTTAAACATGATAAAAGTGAATGTTTGAAATCTTTGTTAAAATCAAAATCTGTTTTACAAATATATGACTACACTTATAGATGTTCAAATTTCACAAAAAATTACCTTGTTGCATAACTTTTCCTAAGCAGAATAATTATTTACTTTTTGTTCATTGAATTATTATATCCAGAAATTGATGATGTCGTTATTAAATATAAATATATTTTTAGATTTTCTTTTTCTAATTGACACTCTATAGTGGTCAGTGGTCAATTATAATATTTTACAATTATTTTTTAATAAATTGATACTTAACAATGAAAGTAGGTTAGTAAAGTAGTAGTAGGTGTAGGTTTCTTGAAAAGAAAGAAAATGTCTACAATGTTAGAATTAACCATTATATATGGTGTCTTGATATGGTACCTTGAGATGATAGGTTTATTTATAACCTGAATTGTGGTATCATTATATTGTAGAGAGTGATTTATTACCAACTTACTTTCATTGCTGAGTATTAATTTATAAAAAAATAATTGCACAAATGTTATAATTGTCTTGTTGAGTGTCAATTAGACAACCAAAATCTAAAATACTTTGAAATCTAATCAAGAATCTTTACTTTCTGGATGCAATAATTGTATGAACAAAAAAGTAATTTGCGATTCACTTGGAAAGCTTATGTAAAGTGGTAGTTTTTGTGAAATTTTACTACCTGTAGGTGTAGTAGTTTATTTCTAAAACTAATTTTAATTTTAACAAAGATTTCAAAACATATGTTTTTTCATATTTGAGGGCTTGTAAATAATGCATATTTTCAGTTACAAAAACTGTGTAGATTTTGTCTTATAGGAAATTTAATATATTTTTTGGAAATGCGATCACTACTTGCTAGGTGAAGAATAAAGTGAGAAAATATAATTTCTGAAAAGTGATGTTTTTTTTTAAAAAGCAGGACAAAATTTGATCTCTGAATCAATTTTATTGAAAATGAAGTGTGCAATCATTTTTTTGACCCCATTGTTCACCATTCACTCTGTACTTACATTACACACACACACACATGCATCATTTTAAAGCTCTTTAAAATTTATTTTTAAGGTCTCATTTTTTAAATTTGAATTAATTGTTTAAACAAAATTTTGTTTTAAATATATTTGTGTGTCAGTTTATTAAATGTATAAATTGGCGACCCCCATCTTCTATGCAATAATACAATCTGGAGTAATTTGTCTGCATTCGTTTACTATAATATGTTGGTGTAAATCTTCTAAGAAAATGGCTAGGGTTAAGTATATTTTACTTTTTATGTTACCTCCCCCTCTCCCAAACAACAATTAGCGGGGACCATGCAAGCCATTTATACAGACTCTACTTACATTGACCTGAAAATCAAGTTACTATCGAATAGGAAATGCAGAGGGACACAAAATGTTTCTTTTTCACTGCTAAAGGAATAGATTTTGGTTTTACAGGTTGAAAAGTAACATAATTGAAAAGTAACAGAAAAACAATGATTTAATATATCAGATGATAATCTTAAACATTATAATTGAAATGTATGTAGCAAATTTAGACGTGACTTTAGTCAGTTAAAAAATAACAGTTTTAAAGAAAAGTGAACAAAACATAATTGCCTTCTATTCCAGAACCACTTGTATTTGTACAGAATGAACATTTTGTTTTTCTTCAGTTGTTTGTTTGAAGGATATTTAAATATGTAGTGAAGTAAAATGTATTATATTGGGGATGGTGCTAAATTACCTATAGCTAGTGACAGTAATAGTTACAGTGATAAATAACATTTTGGGATTACCTGAGATCTGTAATTATAAATTTTATGATAGGATTTTTTTAGTAGTCGTTAAACAAGTGTTGGGTTGGAAATAATTTTAATTGGTGTAAATGTAATGAAATAATTTGTTTGGTTTATCTTAGCGATGTGTTTTTTGTTTATATAAATTGTTTTATAATGTTGTTAATTTTTGTTTTAAGGATTTGGGTAATAGATATACAAGTACAATTTTAGCAGCTTAATGGTACAATAGTCTTATAAATATTTGGATAATTTTATTATTATTTAACTTGATTAAGGAGACACCAGGGATCTAATTTTGAATTATATATGAAATTTCAATGACTCGAAGGTGAACACAATACAGGGAGTCCTCTACTTACGAACTTAATGCGTTCCGCGCCGATGTTCGTAAGTCGAAAAGTTCGTAACTCGGAAAACACGGATTTTGGCGCAAGAATTCAAACACAACACTGTTTTTACAATTAGGTTACCGTACTGTACTGTATAGGCTACTGGAATTGCTAAAAGGATGTATGAATACGTACAAATCAATAACTTCATTTATTAAAAGTACTTTTCTAAAACAACTACAATATATATAAATTTAAAAATATTAGAAATAATTGTAGACTGCATAGGGGTACAGCTTTTAATATGCTCTGAAATACGAGTTTTATCTTTTAAAATCGTTGCAATCGTAGAACGATTCATTTCGTATTCCCGTGCAATATCAGCCATTTTGTCTCCTCTCTCAAATCGTCTAATTATGTCCATTTTGTTTTCCATAGTGATTGTTCGTCTCTTCTTAACTACGCACTTCACACTTTCACTATTTTTACGTTTTCCACTCATGATCAATAAACAGGTATCTAACTACAAAAAACTAATAAACACTGTGAGGTAAAATTTAAAAAAACTAACAAACTAACTATTAATAACTACAAAAAACTAATTAAAAAACTGTGAGGGCAATAAAAAAACTAACACACTAACGCAACTAAAGTCCAGACTCAAATGACCTGTTGTAGCACTGGTCATGTATGTATTTCCATACAATAGCAAAAGCTAAGCTAACAGCCAATCGTGTTGAGCCACGTTCCGTTCTTCCCGCCTCTCAAGGTCATATCTTCCCGCCCGCCACGCCCGCCGCCTGTCAATCATTTTTAATGTCCTGGGGCTTTGTTCGTAACTTCGAATGTTCGTAAGTAGAGGACTGCCTGTACATAATATGTGGGCCAAGTAACTGCCACAAATATTTGTTTGTGCTAAATCTCAAATATTGGAGATTTGTAGTTTAAATTCAAACAATAGAATCCCATTTTATAATGATCCCATTAGATTATCATTAAAAAATGAATTTTTTGTACTAAATGTGTTTCACTCTTCTCAAGTTATTTTCTGTCAGTACACTTCTAAACAGCTTCTATTTGCTTTTTAAAATCAGACCGTTCAGTTGTTTTCATTTTTGTCTTCAATCTGAATGTTTATGAGTGATGTTAAAGAGGATTTTTTAAAACACTTGTTGAAGTAAATTGCCAAGGCTGCTTGCATATCTAATAAAACATTTGTTAACTAAGAGATGTTATGTTATAAAACTTGTTTACTTTAGTCTACAGACATCAGATAAGATGTTAATGATTAATTAATATTATACAGTATTATTTGAAAGCATTATAATAATAAGAATGTTAATTTGTTGAATATGTTAATTAATGAAATTATAAAAGGTTGTTATAATATGGAAACAACATTACAAATTACAGTAGAGAAAATAGAATTGGTATACACATTTTGGTCAAATTTACACACCATGGAGGACTTTCCTTTGTTTTGGGAAGAAAAATTGGTTTGTATACCAAAAAGTCATTTTTGATCAAATAGTGCATTCCAAATCGTGAATTTCTTCTGTTATCTCTTAAAACGTAATCAAGCCACATTCATAATTTATAAACACTCCCTTATATCTTTTAAAATGAAGAAAATTTAATGTTATTAAGGACAATAATTCAAAGGTTGTTTTACTTTGCAAATTTTTAGTTACCATTATAAAAAGCTACATGCACAAACTAATTTTATAAGTTAATATATTATATGACTTTATAAAGTCTTGTTATTATGGTTTTATTGTATAATTTTTATTTTTATAAAAAATAATATATATATATAATTAAAACAAAGAAATATTTATTTTGTGTGAATTTAGGCTTTCTTATTCTTTACCAACAACAGGAATTTTTATTGTTTTCAAAATATAATATACTGCTACTACATTAACCCTTTGGCAGGCAAGGTAACTATCTATCGTTACCCAGTACTATTGCGAGAACAGGCAACGTAACGATCTGTCGTTACCCTGTTTAACTGAACATAGTTGCGGGTTTCTCTACTAGATGACATTGGCTTGCAGATATATCGCTTCTAATGAATAAAGGAACACGTCTAAATCGATATATATCGATATTTTAAGGGAACCAATCGAGTCATGAGCTCACGAAGTATTGTGTTTAGTTTCAGGGGTTATGTTTCTTGACACGTTGTTTGTGTGCGAGTTTGTTGATTTTTTATATTTCAAGTTGCTATTTATTTTATTATAAGAACAATAATCATTTCTTTCAAATAGTGTAAATAGTCTTTATTAGTTTTGTAAATAATAGTGTTAATAGTTTGTTTTAGCCTACTGTAGGCTAATATTGCAGACACTGAAATTCTGAATGCTTTCCAAAACATGAGTACTGACATGAAATATAAACGGCAATAAAACTTGTAAATATTAACATAATTCAGTGTTTTTTTTTTTTTTTTTTTTGGTGTTTTTGTCAGAATTGATTGTTCTTTAAAGTCATATAAAAACAAAGTGTTTTATCTTATAATTAAATTAACTGTTCTAATTCAAAGTCAGATTTTGCAAGTGACTTTAAACTTTTTTCCTTAAATATATTTTTTAAACTCAATATATATACTTATATATTATATAATAAAGTGGAAACACCATCAGATTCAGCAGGATTTCCTTGGTAAGTAATATTTTTTCATTTCATTTAGTGCATTATTAAAATATTTACAACCGTTAATGTAAAGTTGTGTCATTTTGTTAGCACACCTAGTCTAAATGAGCTTGCCTGCCAAAGGGTTAAATTTCAAACTTTTTGTTAACGGTATTCCACCATGGAATCTCAATACGTTTTTCATACTCTGTGTGCCGAGAACATTAGATTAAGTTATTATTTCAACCGATTACTGTTGGCTGTGCTCGTTAAATCAACACAATAGACTTTGATACATTTTCTAAATTCATCAATGAAGGTAAGATTTTATTTTGTGACAGTTATGTATTTCAAATTATGGTAAAGAGAGAGAAAAGATGGTGTGACACCTTCAAACTCTACGGGTGTTAACCAATACAGGTCCTCCTATTTTAAGTTATATGCTTGTGTCAAACGATACAGGTCCGGTTCGACCTGTATTGGTTGACATTTCAATAATTTGTTCAAATTAGAGTTTGTATAGCATTGTCAAACGCTACAGGTTAAACCGATACAGTCCATTTTATTTTACATCATCCACTCATGTCAACCATTACAGATTTGGCTAACCTGTTTCATTTAAAATTCTGGATATTTAATGAAGAAATGGTTTTACTAAAATCCCAAAAGCTCTATGTATCATTCGCTACATACAGGTCGTATAGTCTGTACCAAAAACATTGTCGTCACTTTACCGAGCTCCATATTTGGCGATTGATAATATATTTTCCCTTAATCGGTCAGTTATCCATTAAGAAATTGATTTTGTTGCAAATTAGTTTTTTATATAAATCATTGATAAATATTTATACATTTTTATTTTATCACATAGTATAAAATTATGTGATGAATAAAAATATCAATGTCGAGTTTTTCGCTAAATATCAGTTTTGATTTTCGTATATCTGTTGTATAATGCAGTATACTTTAATAGAGTTTTTAAAAATTGTTTGCATTATTTTTATTTCATTATTTGATACCTCAAAGCTAAAAAAAAAAAAAACTTTTCTTTTCTATCAGGTATCTCTTGACTAATTTTTGTTCTCTTCCCCGACCCCAATGCTATTAGAATATTCTAGAATTATGGGGTCTTTATGTTACGTTATATTTTTCTTTTTTCCCCCCCTTTTTTTTTAAGAGATGATTTTCGAGCCGAGAGATAAATTTTTTCACCTTTAAACAATAGGGAATAATTTTTTTTTAATACACCAAATTGTAAGTGATAGCTGCCATAAGTCCAAAATTTAGATTTTATCAAAATTGGTTCAATGAATTTAATAAAGTTTGGTACAATGTAGCCTCTAAGAACCCAAACAAAACATATTTGTTACCATATCTCTACAATTGCCACATAAATAAGAAAAAATATCCAAAAACTGTTACAAAAGGCGTAAGTTCTTAGATCGGCTATCCCGATTTTGGTGAAATGTGAAGAGTAAATGTTATTATTAGTAAGATCTAGTTAGTTAAATATTTAGAAGAAGAAATTGTTTTATTAAAATCCCAAACACTTTACAGGTGTCAACCAATACAGGTCATGATCGATTAACATATATATTACAGGTCGTTATAAAGAATAAAGTGTGTGTCCAGACAGAGATCATTCCAAAAAGTATTCTTTTTCACATTCAGAAGACCTTAAAAACTCTTATATCTACAAAAAACTCTATATCGATTTTTTGACCTATCAAATAACTTACTCTATACTACATATGTGTGAGAAAGTAAAATCAGATAGTAAAAAATCTTGCATTTTCTCCCTTTAAAATTCAAAATTGAAGCTGTACATTTCTGTATGATAATTAATACAGATTTTGATAAAATTCATCTTCGCTATGTTTGTTTGGACATTGAACATTTCTTTGCCATTATTTTGCTACAGTGGTAAAGTCTGTTAAAATAAAGTGATTTTATCAGCTGTATATTGACGATTTGTATTCAATTTTAAATATACTCGTCCTTAAGGCTTAAGATTAGGTTGGTTGTTGTTTGCAACTAATAAAAGAACCGCAGCCTCCAGTGGGAAAAGGGTTTAGGGTTGGTCTAATAGCTGGTACTAGAATGTAGTGAGTGATACGTTGTTTGGTACATTCTTTAAAATAATGTCTTCTATTGGGCCGCGACGAGAATTTTTGAAGTTTATTAAGGGTTTGTGTAAAGGAGTGTGTGGAAACAGTGAAACGCAGGAAAAAACGCTGGTGGGTTAGGCCGTGTATACAGGATAGTTGTTCAATTGTTTTCATATGTTATATTTTATTTTGTAAATTAATGAAGCTTCATAGTGGAAGCTTGCGATTATGTCTTCAAAATCGATAATACTGATCTCCTGTATCCTGTGCAGTTAAACTCTTGATATCCTTTAATTTGTTAACTGTACTTTCGAATCTGTTCAGGACACACATTACCTGAACATTGATGTTAGTGGTAGGATTTTATTTAGGTATCTTTTCTTCAATTTACATGAAGGTGTCTTCTTTCTCGGATTATCAAACACAGTTGAAGTCTTGCGGCTCACTGTGGTTTCCTCTTTTTCAATTTTTGGACATTCTGTGTTGCCCTCGTCTTCTTCATAATTCCGGCTTGAGCTCCCAGGAAGGTTATCGCGTGAAAATCATTATGTAGTGCATTGGCAGATATACACACACACTTAGCATGCATGTAATATAAGCTACTGTGTGATATGAAAAACTCCCTGAATGGCTTTTTAATGAGTTTGTATACTGTAACAAAATTTAGATTATCTTCATAAAGATATAAATTTAAATTAATTATGCATACTTATTAAAACAAATTACATATGTTTTATTTACCAAATGCAATTACTGAGTAGAAGGAGATTCAAATGGGATTTGAGTCAAAATGGAACTTCTCTGACTGCTGCCATGCCTTATGGAAACGTATCAAGATTCAACATCCTCCAAACAGCAAATCAGTATTTTACAACTACAAGAGCACTTACAGTATAGTTCTATTTGGAATGGTTGGTAGTATTAGGATTCATTCCTTAAACTGCTTGGGTTCTTTATTTTCAATATAATCAAATGGTTCCATACTCAATTCACCTTTATCAGTTAGTTAGTTTGTGGATTTGGGGTCCGAGGCTATACACCCCCTTGTCACTGCGATCCAAATAGATCTTTTGTGTCTACCCTACTAATTATGTTTTAGTCCTAGCCAAGATTTAAGCTTCCTAAGAATCTTGACATTATCGTTATCTCTGCAGCCTTGGGGAAAGGAATGCTAAAGTAGCTGTTTGTAGGTTAGAGATTCACACTCGCACAACTAGTCTTTGGCTGTCTCTTGTGTCAGGCAGAAGCGGCACGAATCCACTTTCCCGTGTGTTTCAGATGGTAATTCACTGGACAGTGCCGGACAGTTATTTTCAACATAATTGAATGGTTCAGTACTCAATTAGCCTTTATTAACAAGAATAACTATCTCCTATCTTATTACAATGCTACGATCTTCTTCTTCTTGTCCAGAATGACTGTAATTGTGACTCACACATCTGATTCTACATTAAAGTTTAATTATCTGGCTCTGAAATAATTTACAAGTTTCTTAATACATGAAGTTGGCTCACCCTGTTTGCAATTCTTGTGGATGCTCGTCCGAAGTCTCAATTGTCTCAGGAAGCTCATACTCGCCAAGTCCGTCTGACTATCTTCAAGAATTTCTGCAGCACCCTCCCTTGATCAATCTTGGCCTACTCACCATGTTTCCTCCCACCCAAGTGTCATTGTAGCATCAATGACGTCTGTCTTGCTTACAAGATAAGCAATTTCGTCAGTTTTCCAGGTCTGTCACTATAATTGTTGTCTTTTCGGCTGGCTTCTTAAAAAGAACTTAGACTTTATTTCTAACTAAAACTATCCTCATTGGCAACATCCCAATGTTAAAAAAAAATCACTTTATTTGTACAAAATAGAGACGAACAAAATATTTAATACTATACAATAAAAAAAAATACATAATCATCATACTATATCTAAATATTCCATCACAACTGACAATGCATACATTATAGCCAACACAATATTTCACAATAATATATTAAAATTTCTTATACATACATTTCATACAAATAATCTCATATATTTATATAGTTTACAATTAGCAACAACTTTACAACACAACTTATGTCACATGTTTAATGCTTAAAAGTTCATAACAAAGTATATTTCTTGTGTTCTGAAATTTTAATTTAGTTTAACATGATATCTAAAAACAAATATATTGTAACTCATAACAAAACCATGGAACAACAGATGCTGAGTAAATATTCACAAATATATGTTAGGTAGAGGTTTTTAGCTTAGATGTAGAGGTTTTTAGCTTAGGTAGTACTTTAGTTCGTGGAATATTATAGTTTTTAGAATAGTAAGCATTACCATGAGTAGCTAGGGAAATATTAGTCAAGTTGGACAGAGCCCCACATGCCCAGGCAATACTAAATACTCAGAGAGGATGCCTGTGAGAGCTTTACCCGTTAGATCCACGTAACCTGTGCCATTCATCTCTTCGGTACGGGTAGGAATTATTGATTCAGGGTTGTTTATTCACCTAGATCTGACGGATTTGGTCTGGACTGATTGTCCAGAGCAGGGTGCAGTTCTTCACTGCACTGGGACGCATCTTATTGGTGCATCCCACTCTGTCTGTCTTGAGTTCGGATATGCCCCTAAGATTGGAGGAATGACCATACACTTATATGAGTGACATCTCTCCAGTAGAACATACTTATCTCCTGAATCTATAGATAAAGTGGATTTAAGTATGGTGTGATTACTTCAAGAGCATAGCCACTACAGGACTACTTAGCCGCATTCAATGTCACAACTAAAACAGATTATATATGTCAAACAACTATAAGCAAGGAGGGGAATAACTTCGACAGTGGTTCACAAAGAAGTTTTCTGTCTGTCCTGGCAATTAAAGTCTATACATGCACGTGAATTCCAAGTTTGCCACGAAGAGTGAATGAATATAAGTGACTATATGATGTGTAGATCATATTTTAATATATTTTGTAACACTTAGAATATGTTGATTTGGTTAAATATTTAAAATCGCGGGTAAAGTAGTGGGGATAACTCTGAGTCAAATGTGTATTGGATGATCTTTAGTATTAAACAAAATAAATTTATAAATAAAATAGATTTCCAAATAAAAATAAATAATAATGTATAAATTTAAGACAATTTTTAAAATAAAATGTTTATTAATTGTGTGTTATGTGAAATGATATGATCGAACACTCTTTAGGAAGTGAGATAGACATTTGAATCTAATGGTGGTTAGGATTTCGACATACGCAGTTAACCGGAATGAACAGGTTTGGGATTGCACGATGCGAGCAGTCAGTCGGAAAATGGGGCATGATGCTGAAGGACCTACAAGAGGTAGTTCTCCGAGTTTTCTATTCAAAAGTAAAAAAAGTATTTAAAACTAATATTTTTGTTAAAGACAAAGTGTACGAACATTCTTAGAAGTACTAGTGACAATATTTTATGTTTTAAAAATCGTGTAAGTCTAAAAATGGGGTTTGATGCTGTAGGACCTACATTATGTAGTTCTCCGAGTTTTCTATTCAAAGATGAAAAATGTGTTTAGAACTAAAATTTTTGTTAAATTCATGGTGTACGAACATTCTTAAAAGTACTAATGACAATGTTTCATGTTTTTAAGATCGTATGTGCTTAAAAATAAGGAAAAAACTAGATTGTGCAACTTTGAACACGTGCTTTGTGAAGACGGACAATAGACTATTGTGTTTTACATGTTATATGAACCATGTTTTCAAGCATCGCAATACAAACATTAATCGAGTCACAGGTGTAGTCATCATAAGTTCAACGCTCAAACTGCAGTATTAGGAACAATGAACAATACGTTTTTTCAACTGGTAACACCGTGTTATAAAACACGTTATAATTCAAATCTGTAATTTTGATATAATATGTTCTATGTTCTATGTTTCTTTTTGTATTTTATAGATGTAAATTCAATAAATTTTACTTAAATAAGTTTACTAGTCCAAATACCAGTCAGGTAATGGACATAATTAATTTTCTTTTTATATATTTTTGTACTCAGACAAATGAGTAAATAATAATTTCAATATTTTAACTTCATGAGAGTAATTTAATACTTGCAAGTTTCTTTTTAAATAAATTCAATTCGTAATAATGAAAATAGACCTTGTTTCAAAGGCAATAAAACTTAAATTCAAGTAGGATGTTAGTTATAATTGATGTTCATGATATGTTTCTTATGATAAATATTCATGTATAAATGTTCTGTTTGTTTAATAAATTATCTATGTTAAAATTTCAGTTTCAGTGTTTTTTCATTCAACCAGGTCACTGAAAGTACACTTTTGAAAGAGCTCACACCCGAGATAAGATTTTAATTTAAATTCATTTTCAAAATTGGTAAGCGAAAGCTTCCTGGCGCCCGTAAATGCTGCGCAAACTTTTAGATCTAATAATACTTGTAAACTCATTTTTATTTTCTTGTTAAGTAACTTTAATATATGAACTCCTCTAGTTCGTTTTAAAATTTTTTAATTGTTACAATTTGTTATGTCATGTTATTACTTATCAATTATTGAGTTGCATTATTTATATTGATCAATTATTTATAAGGTATGCATTTCATATTTTACGTCTAAAACCTTAAATTTGATACTACACAAGTTTTTGTCACTGATTTTATTTGGCATAATAAACATAAGACTCCTATAAGCTAAATATCAGCTTCCTACTCACACTAAATAAGTAGATATATTATGAAATATTGTTGTTTTATACACTTACCAGGTTTGAGGTTGATTCTCTTCCAAGCACACTGCTTTGCCAAAACACCTCAGCAGCAGAAAACAACACTAATCTGGATTTGTACACATTCTTGTCCCGTGTACCGCTCTACTTTGATTTCTTTATTTTGTAAAGTTTGCTTCTGTATGTATGATGTACTTTTTTAATTATCTTTTTAAAAAGAGGTTAAAGTTGTAAGCAGTCCTATTAACTCTAGTTGTGCTAGCAAATCGGTGTATGCATAATCTTTTGCATTTCTTTTAATATATTCTACTGATGAAACTTTCCAGAGGAACAGATAATTTTGATACACATCCATGTATTAATGTCACTGATTTTTACAAAAGCCATAACAAAACTATTACAGCGACTAATTACGAAACTTAACTTCGATACGAACACGTGTTTCTCTGCCAGCAGATGATGATATAGTGGGATTCACACAGGCTAGCGGCCGCCATAGACTATCTCACGTGACCAGGAGATGCCTAGAAACAGTGTCAAAAAGTTAAGCATATTCAACTTCTGTCATAGCTGGTAACGCCACCTGGATGGCTTTTACCAGCCGTTGGTTTTCGGTCAGACTACGCTTTACGCTGGACTAACCGGTTTTATTATTAACCTAGTACTATATGCTTTTGGCGTTTCATTATATCCCTACCTCCCCACAAGCCTACTTTTTTCTGTATTCTATCTTGGGGTCGTATAGTAATATAATATATACATATATCTCTCTATATGTATATACAACACCACCGGACGCAAGATACAGAGAGAAAGGAAGAGAGTTAAAATTACGGAGCCAAAACCCCTCTTCCCTTCTTCTTTTAAGTTTCGTACACAATTTATTAAAAAAGGTACAAGTATATTTTGAAGTCTTAACCTATCTTATTCTAACACTTCAAAAACAATGATTTTATTCTTATATTTCTTCCTCACCTTTATATTTTATTCCCTCAGACTCTGTCTTAGGGACGTTCCTTTTGGAGCTCTTGTTATTTCAAAATTAAAAAATTGCTTGACTTTAAATTTTGTTTTAATTTAGAGCACTACTTTTTTCTTCTTTAGGGAAATTAACTGGTTGTATGAGGATAAATTGAAAAACCAGAATGATTTTGAAAATGTAATTAAATTTAAAAAAACAAAATTTAGATTTTAACGTTGAATACTACTTTGATATTATAAAAAAGAAATCAATACAACTTTATTTAGTTGACTTATTCTAACATCTTACATCTAAACATTATTTCTATCCACAATCTGTTACACAAGTAGTTCTATATTTATCCTTCCTACTTTTGATATTCTAAATTAATTTAAATTTTATTTAATGTTTATTAAAATCTGACTTTAAGGCTGACCAATCTGTTCCCTTTATATAGCTTTTGATTTGTATCAGTTTTTTGTAAATGCTTTATTTTAATTAATTATTTATATTTCGCATACTTCCCTCTGTGGTTTTATTAATTCCCAATTTTCTGTTTTATTTTAAATAATTTTAAAATTTTTAAAGATTTTATTTATAAAATTCTTGATTTATATGGTACCTTATTAGTTGAGTAGACCAGATCGATTCTCCCTAAAACTGGATGACTGTGGTCTTTGAAGACTTCGCCAAGTGATGCTTTCTTCAAGTGAATCTTCAGAAGTCCTTTCTATATTCTATTCTTTCCGGTTTCGGTCGATTACAACAAAATTCTTCTTTAACTTTTCTCGGCGATTAATACAAATTACCCCTTTATTATATTTTCGGTGATAACGACAAAATATTTATTTCTATATTTGCAGAAGTTCGCAATTATCGACGCAGCTTACCGATGCAAATTTAGTGACATTTTCTCTAAGGCCGACCCTTCTTTTGGTAATTGAATTAGAATTTGTTAAACAACCCCCGAGAAGTACTAGAGCACTAACAAATTTTTCCCGACTAGTTTCTGTTTTCAGTCTTCCGAGAAATGTAGTTTCAACCTTGAAGCTAGTACAAGACTGACGATCCAACCTGTTTCCAAATTGGTCGTCAAAGTTTAGGCCTCTCACGGTGGCCAACTTCTAAATAATTTTCTGTTTCCTTTTTTCTTTTATTTTAATTGGTTTTGCCACTTAGCTAGTGCTTTTATGAACTCCTTATGGCTTCTCTAAGTACTCTGACACTGTCTCTTTTGTTTTTCTTAATTTCTCCTTCTATTTTAATTTATTTAATTAAGTGTTTTAATTTTGCTGTATTATGCACAGTTGTTGGCAGGCCTCCCTTACTCCATCCATTATGTTTCATCCCGCTCTGTCGTTTGATTCCTGCAAGAACATGAGATTTAACATTTTAACTCAATTTCTTTAAATAGCCATAACTCACATTCGTTTCGCTCAAACTTCTTTTGGGCTGGCTCATTTTGAAACCCTTTTCTTCCTCCTGGTTATGTCCAATCTTCATTTAAGCCTGTGCGACTTTCCTTTCCGAAGTTATAGTGATTTCAATATTTCGTTAAGTTTCTAAATTTATCTTTTTAAATTTTCATTTTTTATTCTTGATCCTCCTATTCCAAAAGCCTAAAAACCGTTCCCCTCTTCTTCCTGGCTTCATTGGTTCCCGAGTAATGACACTTCCTTCCAATTTGGTATTCTTCCTCTTTTTTTATTTCATTATGCTTTATTAGTTATTACTTTTGGTTATTTATTGGTCTGTTGACCACATTACTTTATATTTACTTATTAGATTAATTTTGTTTTACGAAAGTTTTTCGTTTTAATCCTCTTCTTCCTTTTATAACTTTTAACTATTTATTTTACGGTTTAGGTTCCTTATTATTATTTGTTCAAATTAACTTACTCTACAAAATGACATTATTCACATGTCTAAATTCAAACTTTTAAAATTTAACATGGGCTCTTATGGAGTTTTGCAAGCCGTGACATGAAATCCCTGACTTTCCTGTCCGTACAATCTTGCTTTGCTGGTAACCTCGGCTATTACATTATATTTTCCTAAATAACTCTACTTATTTCTCTTATTACTTCAACTTATTGGTTATTTTGGTTTAATTTTTAGAATTTTTTCCACATCCTTCCTTAAGCTCGTTTACAGACCGTCTCAGCTTGTTGCTGGTTTTTCCACTGGAATCAGCTAACACTAACCAGCCTAGTATGAACTAGCCTTTAAGCAGTGTAATTGTGTACTACATTCTGTATCACGTAACTTGATAGCAACAAATGCACTTTTTCACTACTCGTAACACTTTACCAAGTTTGTGTTTAAAAAGTAGTCGTTGTCAGTTATCAAAATTCAATAATGCTCAATCGTGAGTTATTGGTACAATACCAAAAAACCAGCCAAAGAGTAAAAGACGTAATTTCTCAAAATCCACACTACTGATTTCACTCAAATTTTTGTGAAATGCGAATATCAATGACCTAAACCCTTGTGAAAAATCGCAATTAAAAAAATTATTTCGACCAGGAATAGTTAGCAAAAACAAAAATGAACTATGATCAACGTAATTAAAAGTTAGATTTTAATAAATAGGATGTAATCTGAGAATACTTTTATGAGATACGTTTAGGTTCTATTTAAATATTTTAATGTTTTTGAGGATGGGTCAGTGAGAAAGTTTGTGTAGTGTTTCGTCACCATTTATTGTCATATATAGAGTATTTTTTATAACAAGGTGATTTTGAATATATTTCTACTCTTGTTGTAAAAAGTCTAAAAAAAGTTTTATCGGCAATGTGTTGAACTATTAGATAATGAAGAGTGGAAAAATTTATTTAACTTTTATTTATTTAACTTAATATAAAATAATGTTAAATAAATAAAATGTTTATAAATAAAATAAAGAAATAATTATATATGTTTTTGAGGAATAATTATACATTTTTTGGAAATAATTAACGATTTAATCTGACATACTAGCAACACCCCAATACTCATTTCTGTAATGTAATTTTGAGTTTACAAAAAAAGCGAAAAAGCATTGGAAGTACTTTTGTCACAATTATTTTTCAAATAATGAAATATTCGCATAGTTATAGCAGAACCCAAGTACCTTACATAGTTTTACTAAAATGTATACAATAAATCCATAGGTACGTATCATACATAATATTTTCATAATTATTGTACTACTAATCCTGGAATACTTTTTAAATCTTATATAATTACTTCTTGCTTTACATTTGAAAAGTTTCATTAAAATCACAAATATACTTTTGTAAATCGATCATAGTTGAATTGACGAAACCAACTTTCTAAACTATGAAAGGTTGAACTCGATTTGCCGTTCTAATAGAAAAGAAAGCATAAATTACAACACCAACATATAAACTTGGCAATATATATAGTCTAATTACCATATACCGGTATATAATATCTTTTTATCCAAATATATATTATGAGTTTATTTTGTTTTGATTTGAAGTCGAAATTAACCATTTATAATAATATTGAACTATTCAAAAATCTTTCTCTTGTGATGTGTTGAAGAAAAAAATGTGCAAAATTTTCCGTGTATATAAACTTTCTCACTCACCTACCCCCCCCTCCAAAATATAAAAATCAACAAATATGATTTGACACCAAAAATGTCAGTTTGGTAGAGTTATTAATAATGAAGTGAATATAAATAATAATGTACTATATATCATGAAGTTGAAAAAGTATTTATATATCTAAAGAAGGGCTTAAACTTGCATTCCTTTTGGCATAAACACAATCTCATCGGTTATGATTCACTTTTCTTTACAATTATTCCAGATCAGAAATATTTTTTAAATTGAAATTTTGCATATGAATTTAGGGCATTAATTAATCTTTAAATTTCACTATAATGTGAATGAAATCGTTTAGAGTAAATTTTGATAAACTACTACTTTTATACCACCTCGATGGCCGATTTTTGTGTGTAAACTGACGAATCGGTTTTTTTGATAACCAATACTTTTTTGTTGTTCTTAGAGCTTGAGTGAATGATGAATGATCAAAATAGTTACAGCCGATTTTAATAAATTTGTAATTATGTGTTTTTTTTTCTAATCACAGTTACTCTCAAATTTTATGTTATCAAAAAATGAAAAAAAGCCATGAGATATATTTTAAGCCAATCTGGTCAAAATACACAAATTTGATTAAAATCAGGAAATGCTTTTGGGCTGTACAAAACTGCACATGTGTCTGACAGATATCATTCCAAAAACCACTTTTTTTAAAAAAAAACTAAGGAGACCTCAAAACGGGACAGAAAAAAACTTGACATCGATTTTCGACCAATGACTCTTTTCCTATAAAGTTACATTAACTTAATTCTTTCAGTGGGTTTACAGAGGCAAGTGATGCTGACGGCTCAATATTGATAGCAATGCGCCAGCCAGTGGTGGCGATAGCGGGCCTACGGTGCGGGGGGGCCCGCGAGCCTTGACCGGGATTTTTCGGGAAATTTTACCGGGACCCGGACCCGCGACGGGCCCTGCCACACTGGCCCCACTATCATAATAATATTTTTATGAGTATTGTCAAGAAATTACTAAATAAGGTAAAATGTCTTCAGACAAGATTGTGCATCGTGCATCCAAAACGGCAATAACTATTATTTTTTAGAGAGCAGTATTTATTATTTAATGTCATGATACGAAGAATGTGTATTGTTTATCGTTGGTCGATAAGTAATGCAGCTATCGCTACGTCGCGCATCGCGGTGACTCACCGGCGCCGGCCGGCGAAAATATAAACATCTGGGAAAAGATTATTGGGAGAGGGAGCCCGATGAACAAATTTGCGGGGGGGGGCCGCGGGTTCTTATCGCCGCCACTGATGCCAGCTGCTGCGATTGGCTAATAATTGTTGTTAGAGAGAAATTGACTTGAGCTTCCATCTTTTACAATCATTGTTTTCAGATACTGTAGTCTCTTACCAGGTTGGAAATTATGAATCTTAGCAGTATATGCTCCATGTTTTATTGCTCCGATTGACAGGATTGGTAGGTTAAAGAGTTGCTTAAGTTGAAGCTGTGGAAGTATGACCAGTGAAAACGTTTCTTCTTGTTCCAGTGAAAAGGAAAGCGAATTTAGATTTCATCATAGCTGACTAAGGGGTGGCTGAGAATGAAAATTCAGATGAAATGCCCAAACTTGATGCGAGCATGACTCATTGTAAGCAATTCAATATTCACTGGAGTGTTCCAAGGAGGGAGAAGAGAAGCTACATAAATTGAGTTTTGAGTGGTTCATGTACAATGGTATAGAAACATACTACAGGAAAGCTTAGTAGAATTTCAGTTTATTTAGTAAGTAAGGTTTAACTATTTGTTAGATATGATGTGTATAATTCAAACTGTCACCATTTTTAAATTTTCAAACCTCTTTTTTTTCACATCATATCCAACAAATAGTTAAATTTTACTTACATACTAAATAAACTTAATTCTACTAATACTTTACTTTAGTTAGTACTGAGGTGCTGATTTTCTCTTCTTTTAATTTTGAGGTTATATTTACCGATTTTATTTTTTAGCTTTAACACTTGTATTGTAGAAAAGATTATTCGATTCGGATTTTAAAAGTGCATAAAATGAAGTATTGCAGGACTTACAATTAAAACATTACTACTCAAAATAATTTTTAATGCACATTTGAAAATCTTGCGCATTTTGAAATTTGTTGGCAGACTAATCTGATTAAATAACTTTTGTAACAATGGTTTGAAAATTGTGACTTTTTTAATATTTCGAGTCCAACTGGTTACCATTTACTTCAATGAATAGGATCAGAGAATAATTTTGGGTGTAGTAGTTAACATTAGAGAAAAGCCATAACTAAATTTATATATCAACAATTCGTTAATAAACATCATAGTGATAAATGATGTTAAAACAGTATTAGAAATATAAGAACGATATCTTTAGTAACAAAATCATGAACGTTAGCGACACAGAGTTTTGAGAGCACATGATTAGACACCATATTAATGTAAATATCTACTCCGACCTTACAGTTGAAAAGGTTTGAATAAAGGGAAACAGTTGTAGGATTAGAACTATAGATCTACAACAAACAAAATAATAGTATGGGGAATGGAAGGAAGAACCCTGCTTCCACCATACTTGACAAGGAGATATGTAAAGAAAGGGCAAAAAGGTGAAGTATAACAGTGTAACGGTAAAATAGTGAAATGCGGGAGCTCGGTTATGGTCACATACTTGTTCTTTAGTTTGTTTTAGATCTATAATAAAGAATTAAGGAATTTATATTGGAAATTCATTTTATTGCAATAATTAAGATGGAAAGACTACAATGGCTTGGGCATGTGCAACAAAAGGAGTGTTTAAAAAACATGTGAAAGGGATCATAGAATAAAATTAAGAGAGAAAGCATACATAAGTGAAAGAAAAGACTTTTCAGGCATGAGTATGATCTAAAAATGAAGGAGGCTTCTCTGCTGAAAATAATGATGTAGCTAGGTTGTTTAACAATTCATATAAAAAAGCTGCAACTATGCTAAATGCAGTAGTTGGGTATTTACCAAATGCAAGCAGACTGTATTTATCCTATGAATCTCGATCTTTATAGATATCTATTATTTGCTAGCAGACACACTCATATCTAATGAAGATGTCCCAGACATTTCAGTTTAAAATGGCAAGAATCTAATCTTTGAAAAAAAATTTTATCTCCACAAACAAATTCATGGTTCATTACAAATTCATTTTTAACACATATGAACAATTTAAGACTTTCATTGTGAGATTTATTAAAAAAACTTGAAGAATGGGTGTGTCCATCATCAACACAACCTATTAAAAATCAAATCAAATCCAAAGACTATCATTGACACGATTTATTCAAAGTCAAAATCAAAACAACAAAGATCGGTAACTCAAAATAGAATAAAATAAGAAGGCAAAAAGTTGCATTATAAATCACAGTATTTTTGTTGTATTATATATATTTGCATATAATTTTGTTTTGTTTTAACTTATATATTTTAATTAAAAACATAAGTATTTTATTTATGTACTTTATGTTAACATTATTTTCTTTTTTTTTAAAAACATTATGCTTCATTATTCATGGATTGTAGTGCTATTCTTACACTTCCATAATCAATAATGTGATATTTCCACCTCTGTTTGTTCTCCTTTTATATTAACCGTATCACTTAGGTTAGTGATAGAACTAATTGCATACATAAAACCTTCGTCTAGTTTTAGCAAGGAAACATTTAGAAACCAAATCATTGGAAGAATAAAAAATAGAAGTAATTTAAGGAAGTTTTCCAAAATTATCAAAATTCCTACAATCACTGCTGTTAATCCAATTAATGTACCAACTGTTATAAGTTCCACCAGGTATACAGCGACTGCCATTTTACAGCATCTACAAATAAAACTAAAATAAATTCAAACTTATTACTTAGTAGTATTTTTATATGTTCATAGTATATAGACAGTATTGTAATAGCAAAGAAATCTACTTCAAGATTATTGTAAATATGTACATCCATTTTAAGGTTTTTGATTCCAAATGTTTTTAGCAATTATATATTTGTCATTTTCTTTATATAGATGCATATTTTGATTGTATCTTAAGACATTTTTTGGCTAATTCAAAATTTGTAGTAGACCAAACTTCAAAATCAGTTATATTGATTTTGATTAAAATTTCTTAAAATGTAGTCTCTGAGGGTCCATCAAAAAATATTGCCAAGTCAAGTATCATGTTGAAGAATACATAAACTGGTTAGATTGAATAGCTCCAGGCCTAAAGGAAAAGTTTAGCAGCCATTAGAGCCTAAATTCCTGTGATAAAACAGCCAATTTAAAAACAATAGACTCTAATTTAAAAAAAAATTAAAAGTATTTAAATTTTGCTGGATTAAGCTGATTTTAATAATTAGTCCGTCAGAATTTAAAAAAAAAATTCTGATGGCGAGAAGTTTTCTTTTCATCAGATTTTTTTCATAGAATTATTATTACAGATGCATATAACAAGAATCACATATTGTGTACACGTAATATTGTAGGGAAGACATATTTTAATGCACTTTTATAGAAAAAGTGCAATTCTTACACTTTTCTCATAAGTTTTTCAAATATAATCGTTTAAAATTAATAAAAATTGGTTGGAATTGTTTTGTTTTATTATTAATTATACATTATTTAACACTTAAAACGACGTCATAAAAGTGCATTTAAATATGTCTTGCCTACAATACTACGCGTACACACTATGTGATTCTTGTTATATACACCTAAAACAATAATTCTATAAAAAAAATCTAATGGAAAGAAAAATTCTCAAAAATTTTTATTTTTATTAATTCTGACGGATTAATCCATTAAGTGTAAATAGAAATTATAATTTAGTTAAGAGTTAAAAGTTAGATGATAAAAAGTAATGTCAGAAAAAAAATTAAAATTTGAATTACAAGCAAATTGAAAAAAAATATATATATATATATATATATCAAATGATAATAAATGAATATTAAATAGATGTAAAAAAATAAAATTAATGTAATTATAAATATTTCTAAAATAAAACCACATTTTAAAATCAAACGTGATCAGTTTCGTTCCAAAAATGCTTAATTGGACATTATTAAAAAAAGTAAGTTCAGAAATGTATTAACCAAGTAAAGATACATAATAAAGTAAAGTTTTATCAGAATGTCAACCATAGTTTTTGAGATATGGCAAATTCAAGGTTAATTTCGTTAAAGCCTAATTTTCAACGAAGAAATAGTAATTTACAATTAAAAATTAGTAGTGTGATGAGATAATATCATAATTTTTATGATCATATAATAATGATTATTTTGAGATCAAGCAAAGCTTATATATTAAAAATAATGGGGGGAAGGGAGTTTGACAAATAACCAGAACAAGAGAAAAAAGTGTGAAATTTAAAGGTGAATAGCCCTTGAAATAGTTAAAGTAGAAGAAAACGCTAAACAGATATCGTCGTTTTAGAGGAAAGTGAAGCAAAAGCATAAAGAAACTATTCAAAACTATGAACAATTAAAATGTAAATTACGATAGACAAAGAAAACGAAAAAGAGCAATAACTCGGAGAGTTCGTGTTGGACATCTATGATTCGAATTCTTACAGGACCACAGGGTCATCAAAAACAATCAAAATTGGTTATAACATTCAAAATATATTACATATAAGGAAAAATTCAGTGAATTTGTCCTCAAGAAATTATAAATAAAATCACAATCGACAGGCTTGGTATGAACACAGTTAGAAATTATGGCGTCAAGAGGATTAGCCACTCCTCGCAAAAAATAATAGAAAACAAATAGTAGGAAAAGTACGGAAATAAACAAGGTTTAAAGTATTGAAGCTCGATACTTTAGTTAAATTTCTCACTAGATGTATGGTTTGGTCTATCTATATCTTATACTTTTGTGAATAATAGTACAAATTTAAAATAGTTCAATAGCATGTATTTTGTCACAAAGTTCATAAAATTGTGGTTAAATCACTAAGAATATATTATTTTAACATTTTCAATGAAATAAATAATTAGTAAAAAGTTTTAATTATACTGATTTACACTTTCATTAACAATAAATGTTTCAACTACAATGATGGGACTTGGAGCTTATCAACCGACAACCACTATTGATGAATTTGCAGCACCGTTAGAAACTGGAACAAGTTAAAACCTTTTAGAATTTCTGTCATCAGAAATCTATCTATCATCAGGGAACATCAATCATCCCGGAAAAGACATCATACCAGGATTTCAATAAAATGTCTTACAGAAGACGAAGTCATCTAAAATCCTTTAAGTTATCTAGTACAATTTTAAGGAAATATATGCAAATATTAAAATAATATAATTTTTGGGGAGTATAAGTAAAACTTTAAATATAATTTCTGAAGTCAACTGATAATTTCTGCTTTGGCCATTGATAATAAATAATTAATTTTGTGTATTAGCATTATAATTATTGCTAAAGTTGACTTCAGATAGGAAGATATACATTAGTTTGCTTTTTGATTATCTGTACAAGAAAATTTCATAAAATTTATAAGTTAAAATTTGGAATAACCTAAATATTTATTTCCTAAATTAAAACATTTTGAACCGATTACATTATTATATTATAGCATATGTATGTTTTGAGGTGGAGTTAATTTACAAATTTTATAAGTGCTCTCTGATTGAAATTAAAGTGAATATTTTTTAAAATATAACAACAGAATTCAAAAGACTACCTCTACCAAACGTCACTGCCCGAGAGAAAATCGTACAATTTTATAGTCAGGGATTTTTTGGTATTTTCCAATTTATTTGTAGTTTGACACATTTTTTATTTCATAAATAAAAACCTTCAGTTTTACCAACATTTCAAAGTATTAAATAGGGCTGATTTTAAGATTTAAGAAATAAGGGTATAAGAGTGTCATACTTAAATATTCAGGGACTTAGAGGCAAATCAGAAATTTTACAGAGTTTTGTTATCAATTGTGATTATCATTTCTTATGTTTAACGGAAATTTGGCATGTAACGGAAAGATGAATTACAATGTAATGTAGTTGATGGATATTACTGGGGTAGTGACTTTTGTCGATCTAAATTTATAAGAGGGGGTTCAGCAATTCTTGTTAAAATAATATTAGGAGTAGTTGTTTGAATCTTGATTGGTTAAGTGAGGAGGTTAACTTTGAGATTGCTGGAATTGAAGTCAAAGAAATGAAGTGTATAATATTTTCATTGTATAGAGCTCCTAATGGATGTACTGAACTACTGATGTGTTCCTTGCAAAACTGGATAAGCTGTTAAAATATGTGAGTAAGTGGAAGGGTCATTGTATTATGATTGGGGGTGACATTAATGCTTCTTTTGATGTCACAAGAAAAAGTAGAAAAGTAATGGAATTAATTAATTTACTAACACAATATGGATTTATATATCTTAATGATGAACCCACTAGGTTAACGGCTTGTCTGGACAATATGTTTAGCAATTTTTGTAAACAAACATTTGAAGTAGAAGTTCTTAAATTTCCATTTTCGGACCATGACATTTTGAGCATAACATGTAATAACATGAGTGACTTTGTAAGTAATGTAAAAGAGAAAACATATAGTCGGGTCATTGTAGTTCCTAACTATAATGTTGACAAATTTTGTGATGCACTGGCTCAATTTGATTGGGAAAAACTGTTAACGGATCCTAAGTTAGATAATGCAAGCTTGAAGTTTGAATGTTTTTTCAAGAGTTTTTGTAGCATAATGAATTTGTTTGTTAAAGTCCAAAAAAGAAATAAAAATGAAAATAATTTTACCATGTATAAAAAACACAATAATTGGTATACAAAGGAGTTAAAAGAAATTAAAAATTGTATCTTACTTTTAAATGATCTTTACAGGATTAATAATTCACCTGAAGTAAAGAGACTTTTGTGTAAATGTAGAAAAATGTATGGAATGGGTATCAGAGAAGCTAAGCATGAATTTAATGCTAGGTTTATCCAGAATAGTGACAACAAATGTAAGGCAGCTTGGGCTATTGTTAAAAGTGTATCTAATAACAGGAAAGTAGATGAACAAATAACTGTACTGCCAGATGAATTTAATAAGTATTTTGTTGATGTGGCTGGTGAAGTTAGAAAAAGTATCGCCAAAACTCTGGTCTCCTCACAAGAACTAATGTTAAATTATAAAATTCCCTCAGCTAGGTTTATGTGGGAAGAGGTAACTTGTAATGATATAATAAAAGTAGTGGGCCGGATGAAAAACTCTCGAAGTCAGGATATATATGGATTATCAAATAATTTGTTGAAGAAAATTATTTATTACATAGTAGAGCCCCTCACTTATTGTATGAATTGGTGTTTGCAGGATGGTGTTTTTCCTGAGCAACTGAAAGTGGCTAAGGTGATTCCTATCTATAAAAATGGCCCAAGAGTTGACCCAAGTAGTTATAGGCCAGTGTCATTGGTACCGGTGTTGGCAAAAGTTGTGGAGTCAGTTGTCGGTAATCAGATTGGCAGATACTTTGAATGTTTGGATCTGTTCACTGCATCACAGTATGGGTTTAGAAAATCCAAATCGACTACGCAGGCAGTGGATTCC
The DNA here is from genome assembly GCA_963513935.1 of Aphrophora alni. Classification (NCBI taxonomy): domain Eukaryota; kingdom Metazoa; phylum Arthropoda; class Insecta; order Hemiptera; family Aphrophoridae; genus Aphrophora; species Aphrophora alni. The sequence continues at coordinate 93,262,502 of OY740770.1, forward strand.
ATAATTAGGGGGGTTATCACAGTTTTTGAAGATAAGGCTAGTGCACAGGCAACTTTTTGCGATCTGACTAAGGCCTTTGATTGTATCGATCATGGTATATTGTCTGATAAACTGCAATATTATGGTTTCATTAAAAATCAACTAAAATTTTTCAAGTCATATTTGGAAGGTAGGAAGCAGTTGGTTTATACTGAAAGTGGGTTTTCTTCTATCTTAGATATTAAAGCTGGTGTTCCGCAGGGATCTGTATTGGGACCTATTTTGTTTTTGATTGCTGTTAATGATTTACCTGATAATGTTGAAGCACATTGTAGCATGTACGCAGATGACACAACATTTTTGACAATAAGCAATGATGTCAATAAATTACAAACCATGGTAGCTAGCATAGTAGCCAGTGCTTCCGAGTGGTTTAGGGCGAATGGGCTTCTTCTGAATGATGTTAAAACGAAACAATTGATTTTCAGTTTGAAAAATGTTGATTCTTGTAATGCAGAGGAGAGTGTTAAATTTTTGGGTATTTATGTTGATAGGCAGTTGACATGGACTCCACATATTAATTTTGTGGTTGGGAAACTTTCAAAAATTGTCTTCTTGTTGAGTAGGCTACATGAGGTTATTGGAGAAGGGTATTTGAGAAATGTTTATTTTGCATTTTTTCAGTCAATTATGTCATATGGGATTGTATTGTGGGGAAACAGCTGCAAAATAAAAGATGTACTGATAGTACAAAAAAAAGCTGTAAGAGCTATGACTAAGTCTCATGGGAGAATACATTGCAGGCCTCTTTTTGTTAGTTTGAATATTCTCACAGTAATCAATTTGTACTTGTATGAAGTGGTTAGGTATACGATAAGTAAACTTGATGAACTGCCCAAGAGACATGAAATTCATAAATACAATACAAGAAATAGAAGGGAAATAAACTTGAGATACTATAGGCTGAAGAAATCATCAAACTGTCATTTGTCGGTGGGTTTAAAAGTATACAACAAGATTAGTAATAACCTTGATGCTACCCCAAGTAAAAAATGTTTAAGAAGGTATTATGCTTGGCTTGTCGAGAACCCCTTTTATTCATTACAGGAATTTTATACACTTAAGAATGATATGATAAATTTTTAACCTATTTTTGTTATGTGTAAGTAATAGTGTATGTGTGTAGAGATTTTTAATGTTTAGAAACAGGAGGTTAAATTAAAATTTCAATGTTGACTATGTCTATTGTACTAAATGTATCGAATGGCAAATAAAATTATTATTATTATTATTTCTAGACAGAGTTCATTGTTTATTTTTACCAGTAATTCCTGAACCACCATTTTTTGGGATGATGGACCAACACGATCCATTTTTGTTTGGATCCTTTAGTCCATTTTAAACAAATTTAGTCAAAAGAGACTAAAAATTGTAAAAATCAAATTGTTTTATTTTGTTATTATGATAAATACCTAGTAGCTCCGAATTTAGTCTAAAATCACAGAAGGCGGTCTACTTGACTTGACGCCGCTACAGTGAGGCCTCGACACAACCTCCTAATGCTCCATTTTTTAGAGAGAAATTCTTTAATTTTACAAAGATCTCTGAAACCACTTTTATTTAATTATTTAATACAATCGGAAGACAATTAGTTAAAAAAATATGCCAATACGAGATATTATTTCTATAATACAAGGCCTATATGATATTATTGAAATAATAACATATAGGCCTAGGCCTAAAATAATAACAAAATTTAAATCTAGCGGTGTTAGGCCTACATAATACTGAAACGAAATAATATAATAATTATAAAGAGTAAATTATGTTTATTCACTGAATATTTTAAATTTATAACTTGTTCTATTTTTTATTCGAGTGTCGTACAGTTTGTCGGGCACAGCTCATGTCTGAATGAAACAATCACATTCAACAAGAACACTCCTCAAATGTTGCGAGATATAACGTGTCGAATTGACGGTCGAGCGATGCAACCTCCGCTGGAGTGTTGTATCTTTTTAACCATTGATTAACATGGGTTAATATGTCGAGTGGACAATCGATTCAACACAAACTGCCTACTGTGTTTTTAACTTATCATCAAGAAAATTTAAAACTACTGGTTATACAATTTTTTTGTTTTTGTTTGGGCTGTGATGACCTCCGTCAGAGGCCTCACCGACGTTGACCTGAAGGTCTTTTGCCGACCCAAGATTCCATCCTACACCCACTCAGTAATACCTGTCATCCATGAAGGAACAGATGCTACCTATCGGATTCTTTAGGATGGTTTCCATCTCCTTCCCCGGAGGGCCTAGAGAGTATAGCCTGGCTCGTCCTAACGCCTTACACTCTAAGAGAATGTGTTCTGCGAACTCTTCAGCCAAACCACATTTCCTGCATATAGCAGGTTATGCAATTAAAATATGCTTAAGTACCAAGCAAATTTGATCTAATCTGCAAAAATCAATTGAAAAATATCGTTCCAAATCTATTATTTTATACTCACCCGATATCAAACAAATATCTCTGTGAAAAACTTAAAGATACATTTCTTTTTTTTTTTTTTTATGTTAGTATTTTCAATGTATGGAAAATCAGAAATGTAGTTTCTAGCAAATTATTGCAAATCATTATTTGTAATAGTTCCTACATACAATATTTGTTCTACTCTTGCAAAACTTTAAGTATTTATTCTGAGGATAATGAAAAATAAATGTTTTCTTGCACAAACTTTCTCCCACACCCATTCACAATAGAAATACTAACCAAACAAAACTATTGTCTCATAAATGTTAGTTCAGTAGTTTTGTAAAAAAGTGAAAATAAATCATAGATGCTATTTTAGACAAATTATATAGGTATACGGCTTAATCTTGTTTTGCTTGTGCCATAAATATGTTCTCAGTATAAGTGGTATTTGATTAAAATCAAGGTTTTAATGACGGTTCAAAGTTCACTTTTGTTTCTTGCCAGTTATTCCTGAACAGTATTTTTTAGTTTTGATTTTTCACATGAGTTTAGCTTATTAATGTTGATATTTGACTAAAATTTGAACAATATCGGTAGAGCCAATTTTCAGAAATTACATTGGGCATTTTTGGAGAAATGGTGACCAATGTGTTTTGCTTGGGTCCTTACCAATATTTAGAAAATCATAACATTATTATTATTGTGTAATAATCTTTATTCCTAAATTATGAGTTATCAAAAAATTAAGAAAAATGCCCCTTGATGTGACCAAACACATTTGAGCTGTAGAGCAAGCACCCTACATACAATAGAAGACACATAGACATCATTTCAAAAACCACTTTTTTTAAACTCAAGGGATTGTAAAGTAATATATCCATAAAAACTTGACATTTAATTTTTGACCCATTACATAACTTTTCTATACTATGTACATAAGAGAAAGTAAAAACTGTGGAAATTACATATCAGAAACTTAAAAATATATACCATTTAAACCAATTCAATATCTCTGTCTTAAGCTAATTTTAAATTACTGTTAATTCTTACCAAATATTTTCTGCTATTCAAAATTTTTGTACTTCACTCTTTGGATAAACATGTAAAAGAACTAAAGACATGATGAAAACCCTCCTCTAAACGTAGCAAAGCTAGATCCAAGATACAAATTACAGGATGAATCACCAAAATTAAGATGGTGAGCAAATTCTCCAAAAAAATAAGTATAGTTGCGATCCCAGCAATTATTCCAATTATAGTGGCCAATGTTAAGACTTCCACAACATGAACAGCTACTACCATTTCATGAATGCTCTATAAATAATACCAACATTCCATTAAAAAAACAAATATATTTATGAAAGTGTCGGGGAAAGTCGTTTGGTATCGGACAAAAGCAGTTTTCATTATTTCCTGCTTGAGCCAGCACCTGTCAAGCATAGAGGTGAGTTGGTCAAAATTAACTAGCCAAGCCCACGCCGTATTGGATTTATCCTATGAACAGTGTGTTTCGAGTTTTTTGTATTTTCGCGAGTGATATGGTGCACGGACATAGTTTTTTGTGTCTGCAACTTATTACAAGTAAGTGTATTTATATATTATTGCTATATACCATTTATTATGGTTTATATATTATAATTTAGGCGTTGGCCTATAGTTTCATTTGCGTTGTTACAAGCAGATAGATAGCCATTCATATGTTGCAAGTCGTTCTGCTGGTATTGGACAAAGTGGAATTGGGTGGTATCGGACATCACACTGGTAAATAAACTTCAAGTTTTTAAAAATGGTTTTTGGCTTTTCCAGGAAACTGTGGGGAAAATACGTAATTGGTATGAAGAAGTTATGAAGTTGGTCATGTACAAAGTTATTTGCAAATAAATGGCAGTACATGCCAGCCAGTGCTAGATATATTGTTCCTAAGAGTACTTTAGGAGATTGTGTCAAAAACCTGTTGGAGGGGAAAGAGGCGACAGCCTAACCTTGCTGCTCGGATAACAAAGGCACGTTTAGTAGAACATTTGATCGTGACCAAGAGGAAATACTATACAATTGTGTAAAGGCTTTGGATAGTCAACTAATGCCACTAAGCAAACCTGAATTTTTAAAACTAGCTACAAACTTGCTGAAAAACTAAAAATCAAACACCGCTTAAATAAAGAAACATGCATGGCTGGAAATGATTTTTATTATGACTTTATGAACCGACATCCGTAATTAAGGTTGAGAACAGCCAAGTCGACAAGCCTGCAGCGTGCTGTTGGTTTCGGTAAAGATAAGGTCAAAATATTTTTTGATAAGCTAACTGAACTTATGGAGAAATACAAGTTCACACTGTTACGGATATTTAATGTTGACGAAACTGGTGTATCTTGGTACAAAACAACAGACTAAAGGTAATGTCTGTAGAAAGGGAAAAAAACAAGTTGTGAAATTAACATCAGGGGAGAGAGGAAGGAATGTGACTGTTCTGTTGTCAATAAGTACAGCAGGGGATCAGTTCATCGCTCCTTTGTTTGTATTCCTCATGTGAGGATTGACAATGACTTAAAAAGGATGCTCCACCAGGAAACACTTTTGATGGACAGATGAGTGGGTGGATCACTAAAGATGAATTCCTGAAATGGATGAAAGCTTTTGTTGAACTTGTAAACCCTACTGAGAAGAGACCAGTTTTATTAATCATAGACGGCCACTCTAGTCACAAGGATCTTGACGTAAACGTGTATGCCAAACAAAATCATATTCACATGATAAATCTGCCCCACTGCACACTTCTCATAAGATCCAACCACTGGATCGGTCAATAATGAAACCATTTAAAAAATGTATATAATGAAGCATGGAGTTTTTGGATGAGGAAGGACCTTAATATAAAAATAACCCTGAAAGATATAGCTAGGCTGGTGAATTCTGCTTTTTACAGAATTTGCAGATTGGAATTGGCACAATCTGGGTTCGAGTTCACTGGGATTTATACTTTGAATCGATATGTGTTTTCTGATATGGACTTTTATGATATCATTATATGGAATTTTAAGCGGGATTACTGATCAGATTAACTCCGGAACCAGGACTCCAAAAACTCAAGTTCAGATGTCGACCAATCTTGAACAAGAGGACCTTCATCAATCAGCTGATGTTTCAAACTTGATCGATAGGCGTGAGCCTAATTCAGAGAATCCTGTTGATCAAAGCCCAATGCTCAACCAACTTTCAAAAGCGGAACCCTCTCATGCTTCCGACGTGCTTGAGTCTCCAAACCAAACTTGTGGCCAACACCAAGAAGTAGCTACTTTGATATCACCTAGTACTCAACAAATATTAGAACATATTTCACCACTACCAAGCAGTTCAAATGTAAAGTACAAAATAAGAGAAGATCACAGTGAGAAGAGTGAAATACTAACATCTACACCCTACAAAAATCTGCTTTTGGAGCAAAAAGCTCTTTCGAAGAAAAGAAAGCTAAAGCAAAACAAAGAATCAAGATAAGGGAGATAAAACAAAAATAAAGAAGGAGAACGACAATGCTCATATAAGTAATGCAGATAAGCAGAAAATTAAACATCCTGAAACGAGGAAACTGGCTTTCCATATAACAAAACTAGTCTCAAGAAAACGTCTTAAGTTTGATAGCTGTAGCATTTCATCTTCTTCAAGCAGCAGAGCCTCATCCTCTTCAACTATTCCTACCTCTTCTTCACAGATCACAAACTGCATAATCTGCGGGGAGTCTTTTGGTGAAGATTGGATACAGTGCAACACATATAAAGGTTGGGACCATGAACAATGTTGAAGACACACTGTTTTATCATTGTGATTTGTGTAAGAATAAAAAATAACCATTCTTGATGAGACTCTAAGAATTTTAACATCTATTTTTTACTTTTATTTTAGGCTGTATTTCAAAGTCTAATAATATTGTATTTTGTGTGTTTTAAGAACTCATGTAAGTAAACAGTTAGTATTTGTGATTTGTTCTGTTATTTAATTATCTCAAAAGACCAATTCTTTATGGTTTTGTCTGTCAGATACCACCCTCCACTTTTGATGGACATAATTTGTGTTACCTTTGATTTTTTAGAAAAATATATATTATTAGTTTTTACCTGTCAAATCATGTTTAACATGTTGTGTATAAGATAACAGGGTATCATTTTGTGCATGAAGTAATCTTTCAGCCTGACAGACTAAAAAATGCTAAGGTGTCCGATACCAGTTGATCTTCCCCTATTTATCCTTATTCTATTTACAGTACTTATTTTAGTGAAATTGTCATAAAGTAAATATTTTCTTACTGCTAGTCCATTTTTAAATTACGTTTTACTATCTCCCATGTATGTACTATATAGGAAATTATATAATATGTAATATTACAGTAATAGTATATATTATATAATATGAAAATCGATATCAGGATTTTCGTGGCATTACATTTTTGAAGACCAAAAAAAAGTGGTTATTGGAATGGAGATATCCGTCACCTGTAGTGCTCTACAGTGTAAACAAGTGGAGAAATTTTTATCAAATTTGTTAAGTGCTCATATTTTAGGCTTAACTTAAGCTTTCTCTTATGTCATTTTGTATTTTTTTTTTTTTTTTGGTAAATCAAAATTTGGGTATAGTTGCCATAAGACCAAAATTTAAAATAATTTTTTTTTCAAAATCAGCTCTAATGGCTTCTGATTAATCTCTATTCAAATATAATGCCAAGGACCTAAGCAAGCAAAATTATCTACCACGGAGTACAACATTTTAAAATCAGTTTTAATGATTTCATCAAATTTTGGTTAAATCTGGAATATAAAACTCAAATAGGAAAATTTTCAAAATAAAAATTAATTATAGATAAGAAATAACTGGCAAAAATAAAAAATAAATCTTGATTGATTAATTCAATTTTGCTTGAATAGAATTTAACACTATAGGTGGAGCAAGTTACAACATGGGTAAAGCAAGTTTAGGGCGCGAGTAAAGCAAGTTTACGGCGTGGATAAAGCAAGTTTAGGGTGTGGGAAAGTAAGTTTAGGCTCTTAAATATATATATATATATATATATATATATATATATATATATAATATCTTTCAAAATATAAGTATTAATGTTTTAATTTAAAAAAAAAGTTGATAACGGAAACACATAAGAAATAAGGTAATTGAACCTTCATCATAATCAGCAATGTTTACATAAGACCTGTTTGTTTCTCTTCTATACTCCTAAACTTTACATTGTCAATATTATGAAATGTGAATGATATAGGGACTAGGTAAAAATAAAAAATATTGCACCAGAGTAAGCCAAAATATTACCTAGCTATGGTATGAAAGTATGGTTGGTGTTGTAAGTCATTGGAAATATTATTAGGCTTACAAAGTACAAAAAGCTAGATTACATTTCCCAGACAGCCATTTCTGGCAAAATCAAGGTTTTAAAATATCAAATGTCTAGAAATCGGTCTCACACAATTGTGGATTGTTAATGCAAAATATAAATATAAACTATAGCAATACTGCTGGAATAAAATCCTTTATTCATCAAAACTAAATAAGTCATGTAACCATTTGAACCAATTAGAATTAAGAAATATGAAAAATTAAATAAGAGAGGAGAGAGGGAAATCGAGGAAAATGAGGGGTTTGGTCATTCAAGTCCATACAGCAAAATTATAAAAATTAAAATAATAAAATGTAGTGTAAATTTAATTAAAATAAAAGAAACTGGGTTTAAAAAGGAAACAAGTTAATTGTATATATTTGTGAAAATAATAAAGTGAAAATTGAAATAATATAATAAAAAGTGTAGTTTAAAAATATTAAGTTTTTCAAAAGATACATTTCAAAAAATATATAAAAGTGTAATAGGAGAACTGTTTTCAATATATATTTAAAGTGTGTGTTTTTTTAAAATACTTGATTATACAAAAGAACAGGACATATTAAACTTGTAAGTAGACTAATAAATAATATAATAATAAATGTAACTGTTTAAGAAAAATACATTATGTTTCAGAATATTCAAACGTATTTTAAAGTAATAATCATTGTCTAACCTCAAAATAGTTATCCAGGGTTGGATTTTTTATAACTAAAAAGGCAACATTTTGATGAGAGAGAAAGCAACTATATGTTTAACAATAGTTATATATTTATATAAAACAAATTGGAAACTAAAATTATTAAAACTATATTTAAATAAAGTTAAAATCGAAAACAAATATTTTTGTTATTAGTTATTATAATTATAATTTTAATTTAAACTGCATGCTTTAAAATTTTAAACTGAAATATCTTTGTATTTATTACCCTTTATTCAATTGTTAATATCTATAACACAGCCAAAGAGAAATAATTCTTTTTAGAGATTTCGTATTTTAAAGGTTAAATAAATCATTCAAAATCTACCTGAGCTAAAGTAAGCCTTACAGAACCTATACAGTCTTACAGTACTATTAAAATCAAAACAGTATTTTAAACAAGTACAGTAACAATATCTTACATTTTGTTTAAATCATAAAATATTGTGTATAGTATACCTACTTCTTGAATTTGTCACAAAATAGGAAAGAGTTGAATGGATTTTTTTAAAGTTTACATTTATGTAGAGTTTTGATTTTAACTGGAAATGAATTTTTTAAAATTATTTGAATATAAGACTATAAATTAGAGTACATTATTTAATAAATTTAGAAATATAATAATTGAGAGCAATAGTGATTAAATTAAATTTCTTTGTTACCATGGTTGCTGCTATATCCATAGTTACGGTACCTTCATGGATAATGTATTTCTTTTGACTATTGTTTAATTATGTTTATTAATATTTTTTAAATTAATTTTTAAAGGCGAAAAACCTCTCGTTTGTTACATTACCTTCTAAAAAAAAAAAAAAAAAAAAATGAAGAAAAAAGTTTAAAAAGACCACTGTCCTTGAATATACTAATAACATCAGAGTCGGAAGAGAATGAGAGTTAGTCAGTAGAGACAATCTACTTTATCTGACAATTCCAAACCAATTTTTGGAAAATCTGTATGTAGTTCATAACTCACACAGATGTAACTCAATTTTTGGTCCTCCAAAATTCTCTTTCTGGATTGAAAATTTTTTTTTCTCCAATTCTTTTTAAACAAGAAAACCAAGATCAGAGTGTAATTCAAGAATTACTTTTTTAGTAATTCTACAGTTATTAAAGTATAAATTCATTTAAAACAATTTTATATTTATCTTCACATTGTAAAGTACTATAGAGATAGATAGTAGAGAGAAGTAGCTCTCCATATTACAGTGCCTAGAAAATAGGTTGTAAGCACGTAAGGCCTTATTTAAAAACATATTTTTTTCTTTTATTGGCATATATTGTATGCAACATTAAATTCAAAGAAAACTACAATTTATAGTTAGTTCATATAAATCAAAAATCACTTGGACAATTAGTTGTTTTCAACTACTTCAGGTTAGGCAGTATTTTACCTGTTTTATATGTATTAAAATTATTTGGCAGTATTGACAACTTAAAATTGGTTTATTCTCAAATGTTGGTTCGGATGTTTCTAAACAAAAACCTATCTATGATATCAGTTTATCTTTACATACCAACTCACAGGAACGTGCAGACTAGATGCAACAATTGAGAGAGTTGGCATCCCTTGTGCTAGCCAAGTCACACAGGGGTGGAATATATAATATTGACATATATAGATAGACACAAATACATTTAACATCTACTCCTCATATACACTTATGAACGTCACTTTTGATTCACAAATTTTTGACTTTAGAGAGTTGTTTCTTGTTGGTTGGCAAGCAGATGTAACCCTACTCTTCTGAACACATTTACACAATTTCGGTTCAGTAGAGACTTAAATAGTGGAGAAATAGCAGAATCTCGTGTGTGGGTCTGGACCAAATAGGTCAGGCCAAAGAGAATACTTTGAACCTTGGAGTATTGGGATATGAAATTGTAAAAATGTGATAAAAAAATTTCCAATCTTTTTACTCGTTTCAATTTTCTACCTGCAAACACCTAATAATGCACTGGTAAAATAAAATGGTTGTCGGTCATACGAGAATGTTGTTTACATTTAGATGGGTTTAAGGGAATTCCGGAGGATGTTAACGGCCGTCCATGTGTCAAGCCTTGTTTACATTTCCGGGGCCTTGGGGTTTCCCCCGGATTATTGATGTCATCAGTGGCGATGGCAGCAAAGAAATGTTAACGACTGTCCATGGGGTATTTTTCTCAACGTCCTTTTTGTCAAAGTGTTTTACACATGCGGCTTTCTGGTTTTTTCGGATTGTTGGTAACATGACGTAGTATTATATAGTATGTCTACAGTATATTGAACCGATTAGTGGAAATTATATCTACTGCTACACCTACTGTATGAATTTTAGCAAAATATTTATAAAATGATTGCCAAAGAAAATCATATCATTTTTGTTGTAACGATAAGAATATAAAATTGTAAAGTAAGTTTCCACAATGGGCCTGTTCAACATCAATTCTATGAAATCTGAGTAATCTAGGCGTAAAATTAACTCTCTATTATTAACATTTATAGAAAATGAAAACATGAATTAATGATAACTAATTATTATGATCAACAATGCAATTGAATTTTAATTATTTAAAAATATTCCAAAGAAATAAAAAACTATGTAAACATTGTCGACTGAAACAAGCTACATATTTGAGAATTTTTAGAACAAGGAAAGTAAAAACTTATTTAACTGACCGTAAATAATCTGTAATGGGTTTTACAAATTTATTTTATTAACTAACTGTTATTATATTAAAATTTGAAAATGGTAATTGAAATATTTATTTTAATCAACCAAATAATATTGATTCTCTGTCTAGTCATTTATGTTCACGGTTTTACTTTGATGATATTACGGTTATTTTGGTCTAATGCTTACAAAATTATAATTGACTCTATAATGTTATAAAACAATTGTTTTTAAAGTTAACAAATGTTTTAAGTATATAGTAGTTTTAATAAATTGTTTTAGTAAACACGCTTTAGCTGTACCAGTAAAATCTAAAAGTGCATTTGAAATTGAAACCCATTTTAGACAAGTATCGTATGAAAAACTTAAAAACCGATAACGCATTGAATTATATAATACGAAAATTCAATCTTATTAACAAAATATAATGTAAATGATTATTTTGCTTTTCTGATAAAATGGCTTCCATAGTTGAAAGGCTAAACAGAACAATAAAGGAAAAATGTGTCAACGTCTTAGCGAGCAGGGCAACTATAAATGGTTACATTTACTTCCACTTATAGTTGATAAATAGAATAATATTGTACAAAGAAAATGGCTTCCATAGTTGAAAGGCTAAACAGAACAATAAAGGAAAAATGTATCAACGTCTTAGCGAGCAGGGCAACTATAAATGGTTACATTTACTTCTACTTATAGTTGATAAATAGAATAATATTGTACAAAGAACAATAGCTATGAAACGAAATGAGGTTAACAATGAAAATTTAGTTTAAAAAGAGAAATGTAAGAGTGACAGTGGGACGATTTCAAGAACGGGATAAAGATAGAATAAGTAGAAGATATAAGAAACAGTTTTCTAACGGTTATTTACCAAATTGGAGTAATGAGGTGTACTGTACACAATGTGGAGAATTCAATCAACAGTTCCAATAACTTATATTTTAAAAGATGAAACAGGATTAAAATTAATTAAAGGTGGATTTTAAGAACAAAAATTGAGTAAAGTCAAGGTTGGCGATGTTTAAAAATAGAAAATGTTGCTTAAAAAAGGTAACAAATTTTTAGTAAGGTGGTTGGGTTTTGATAAATTCAAAGACTCGTGGATCAATTCAAAAGATTTAATATGAAATTTGTAAAACAGTCGTCAATATTACCAATTATAAATCTAGACTTTTTTATTATCCGAAAATAAAAATAAAACAGAAAAAATACCAAATGTAATATTAGATCATCTAATACAGGTAAAAAAAATTGGTAATAAATCTATTGGTTTCCAAAAATGGATATTTCGAAAACATTTAGATGTTTTCTAAATCTTTGTATCAACATAAATACAAATTTTTATAATGTATCTTAGACAATATACCAGAAGTTGATTATTATCCATTCACTGAAAATGAAGAAATTCTAAGTCCCAATAATAAATATCAAACCAAATTCAATTATATTTGACGACTGGGCTTGTGAAAAACAAAATAATATTACAAAGTATTTTACAATGAATTGTCATAATAACATTGATACATTTTATTAATGTCAGACAATATAGTTACGTTCCAAAACAATCAATCCGCGATAACACCAATCTTATCATATTGTTTAAACGGAATGAACGAAACTTACATCATGTTTAAAATGATCATGTTAACACAGATTGAACCTCAAGAGAAAAGAAATCTTTTTAACCCTGTGTAAGGTGAGAAACGTAACAAAAAGTTCAGATTTATATGCTGATGATTATGAAGATTACAATTATGAAGATGTTGCTAGAACTGAGAGGAGGAAAAAACATGACTAGGCACAAACCGTCTATGGATGTTGAGCAATTAGTTAGGGAATAATGAACCACTGGAATTACAATATATCCCTGATCTTGTACCAAGTGATTTACTGCATTAAATAAAATTGCTTGGATAGCAGCACTTTGAAAATAATGACTTAATAAAGGCAGCATTACTAACCGGTTCAAGGAACTGTTCTGCAGACTTTTACAAACATATAACATCAAAGATGTAGAAACGATAAGAAAAACATCTGGAAGTGGATGTTGAAAAATAAAGAAGAAAAAAATATATATGTACATCTTTTTGTTATAATAAATCATTTTTATCTTTTAATGTGGTTTTTTTTTTTTTTTTTTATACAAAAATGTGCTTAAAAAACATACCTTGTTATTATCATTTGTCACAAAAAGGTAATCAATTAGTACAATATATATTTTTAGTCAAAATGTTTTATTAGTCTCAAAATTGGAACTAAATAAGGCACATTTTGTCTACAGGAAATCATACTGGAAGCTAAAATTTAAACCATAATACTTTCACAAAAATATATCAGCATAATTGCATAATACCTGATTAGGTAATCACAAAGACAATAACACTTTATATGAATTCTTATAATATATTACCAAATCTAATACAGTCAAATTTATTATTTAATAACATGCGATGAGGAAAACAAAAGTAAAATACTAGAGTTACAACATAGTTAATTTTAAAACAACTTTTAAAATTCCTTATCTAACATGTTTGATGTTTAAAAAATAACGTATTAGTCAAAAGGATTTACAAATTTAAAATATGGTAATTTGAAATGAACAATCTTTCTTACTGCTAAATGTTTACCAAATACATCTTTGGAATTTGGTAAACGTGTTAAAGATAAAAAAATGTTCACAGCATAGAATAAATATTAAAAATAATATTTTATTTTAATGATTCAGTCATTTAACAATAGATCTACAAGTTTGTAATAATTTTTTCACATAAATGTTTGTTTCGTTATACGCCAATAGAAAGTTAATGTTTTCATTAGATTTACAAAAATAAAACAGATATATGCGTTTTATAATTTTAATTGCTTTCTTTTAAGAGGGAACCATATTTATTTGGTAATAATGGGTTATATCGTATATGGAAATTGATATAGACTAAATTTTAACAAAAAATCTTATAAATAATTTTTATTGTTTGTTCAAATTCAATTACTTTTAAATATCACTATAAAAAGGGGGAAAAAAATCATCCAATATTCCATCTCATAAAATAACTAGTTTATCTTAATATAAGTATACAAAAGGAAGACTAATGTCAATACAGTTTGTCTTAATCTAATACACTGACAAAAATAAGTCCCTAAATATCTCAATAAGCGTATATTCGCCATACATTTATAGGAAAAGTTACACTCATTGTTAATGTTATAAGCATTACAAGGTCTGTTGGGTTTGGTTGTTTACATAACTTAAGCAAAGCCACAGCCTAGATTTTTAATAACATTCGTACAACATAAGGTTTAAAACTTAAAATACTGTTGCATAGTGTAAGTTACTGTATAATTTAATAATAATAATAAAAACTATAAAAGTAGAAGAAACAAAAGTAATTGTACATTAATTAATTTTTGTTTCAGTTTAAAATATTTATTAGTTTAATATTGTTTATTTTCACATATTAAAGTATAAATAAAGAGTTACTAGTATAGATAATTTTACAGTAAAAGAAAATAAAACTGATAAATTTAAATAAACAAACAAACAAATTTAAAACTCAATTTGTATTCTGAAGATTGAAAAAAAAAAAAAAAAAAAAATTAAACATGGAAATATTTACTTTGATAAAAATCGACAAAAACAAAGGAAACATCTTTTCTGTTTTTCCTACTTCCCCTTAAGGACAAAAAGTTTAGCTAAGGAGTATCAAAGAGTTTAATGATTTAGTTCATAATTTTTAGGTTTAAAGATGACAATAAAAACAATTAAATTTCATAGAGCACAACTAAACTACCAAAATTTGTAGTGTTTTGGGCTTTAGCGGTGATAAATGTATGTATTCATCACCAATATATAATCAGATTTCTTTTAATGATTACTTTAAAAAAAAAAATCAAGAAAAAAACCGGGATAAGAGATCGCCTACAACCCATGAAACATTTTGCACCAACAATGCTGTTCCTAAAAAACAAAATTCAAATGTGTAACAAATATGTTAACATTTATGTACATTTTATATAAATTTAAATATAAAAATATTAAATTTCTAATGAACCTGTATTTTTTTGTCCACCTAGTTTACAGATGTTTATACATGAATTTAACCTATCTTAATTTGAACTTGTCCTTATATAATTTTATTCAATGATTAAGAGAGAAAAACGTAAGTAAGAAATTCATAAGGCATTAAAATGTACACAATATTTTTTCCTGCAGTTGCTATAAATGTCAGCTGATTTTTACATATGCATACAAAACAAATTATTTTACTCTCATGTATGCAAAACTTCGCAAGACCAAGGTCAGTTAATTAATTAAATGTTTTCCAATGTCTAACTTATTGTTGTAATTTGTTGTTTAACCTCAAGCATCTACCACCTCAAAACCTGTTATCCACCATTTTTATTAAAACAAAATAGAAATAAGTTAACAGTGAGAATGTAATTAATAGTACACCATCAGAAATAATTAAAGTAGCAAAAAATGTTATATTAATTAAACTTATTACCCGAAAAATAGCGGGCAAAATATGAACAGCAATATGGAATATTTACATCACAGTGCAGTGTTTTAATTGCCTACTTTGATGAAAATAAAAAGTAATGAAATCACCGACTCTTTGGAGTATTTAACCATTGATGAGGGGTATAATCCAGGTAAATAATGACATTCATATACTTAATTAAAAAAAATTGACAGCATTTTTGAAACGAAAACACGTAGGCAATAAACCCGAAAAGTCTAAGATGCTAATTAAAGGTAAAATTACTACTATCTTTTCACAAAAAGCCCCTGACAATACATCTGAAAATATTTATTTTGTTGCCGTTGGAAAGATGAATTTGACAAAAAGACAATATATTGATGATAATTTTTATTGTCAAAATACTGACTCAAAAACTAACAAAAAATCATGTTTTCACAGTTTCCAATGACAATGAGCATGGTGTGTATTACTTCTCCATTTATAGAAAATATTTTTAATTAAGACCCCCCCCCCCCTCCTCTCCAAATAGGCTATACTCACATGTCATCTTTTCGTACAGTACAACTATGGAGTTTGTATTAGACAAGTTGTTCACTGAACATATTAGCACAAATCCCCTCCCCCACAAAATAGCCACATTTTTTAATTTGGCAAAACCCATCTTGTACAGTGGCCACTGTTTGTGATACACCATCGGCTACCATGTGAGCATTAGGAGGAGGTAATGATTAAACCATCATGGAGACTGGACAAAATCAACAATAGTGGAAAGCTACATTGAAAAATCAACCAGGAGCAAAATTGTAACAGAGTAAAGGATTTTAGGACATTTACAAGTATTGATAGCTTACGAGTCAAGACAGTTAGAAGAAGCATTCTACTGTATCTTCTGGGTGAGGAATAATGATAAAAGATTTTCAAATTTCACTTTTACCATAACAACAAATAACAAAAATAGGTTGAAGTTATGAAAATAATGTTTGCCAAATGTTTAAAAGTAGCTTAGATAACTTAATTTAATTAATCAATATTACTAACTGAGAAAATCAATGAATTAAAAAAAAAAAAAAGTAATTGTTTTTCATTTGTCTAAAAAAGAACTGATATTACTATCGAACAAGGTTGGGCTAAGCAACATAATTTTTATTCTAACTTTTATTTATTTAGTTTCAAAACTGGAACTGTAAGAAAAATCTTGGTATAATTAAAGCAAAAAGTGTCATTGCTGCATTCAAGAAAATTTTAACCTCTTGGCTTCGCAATGTGTGTAAACTGTTTCTCTCATTCAGCAAAGATCCATTTTGTGTATAAATAGTTATTGCAAGATCAGTGGTACATTCTTTAATTTAGCCTTTAGATCTGCATTTGAAAGATAGATAAATCTCTACTGATTATATTTAATATGTTTAATCTTTTTATATTTTAAAATCCTTATTAATTTCTGTAATATACAAAATCGGAAGAATTTATGAGTTGGTAAAGCATTAAACATATGAAGACCACAGGCTAAAAATGTGTTCAGTCCAAATTTTGCAAAATCAAGTTTATAGCGTATTCTAGTAGACAACGTTGAGCACCACAAACCTGTGTTACTGACAGGCTAAATACGTGTTTAGTCCTGGCTTGCTTCGTCCCTTGTGTCGAAGGCAGCCAATATGCTTAGTTGGCTAGAGGCAGCGAAAAAGTGAAGTGAGGTTAGTTTTTGTCCCCGGTGTTTGTGAATTGAGTGATTGGTGTGTAGTTCAGTTTAACTAATTATGGAGAGTGATGCAGTTGACACAAGCGGTGATGAACTGGAAAAGCCTTCTTCAGGTAAAAAAACTAATAAAAGACCAAGACATGGTAGATTAACTGATGTGAATAAAAAGCTGTTAGCTACTACTCATGAAACAGGTCCAGATTGTAACTGTTTGATGTTGGGTTGTTTTAAAGTCATTAACACTGCTGAAAGGAGTACAATAATAATTTTTTTTAACTCTTTAGGAAACTGGAATGACCAGTCAGCACACTTAACTTCATTAATTGCAGTTACATTAGTTGTTCGCAGAAGACCAAGACACAATGACCCAAAAAGTCGTGACTGTAATTTCTGCTATATGGTGAGGGTGAAACGAAATGATACCATGCAGGAAATTCCAGTTTGCAAAAAGGCTTTCATATCGTTACATGGCATAGGTAGGCGTAGGCTGGAAACTGTGCAAAGTCACTAAAAGGAAAAGGCCAAGCTCCCAAAGAATGCAGAGGTCATCATTTAAATAAACACCCCTGTCAACTATCTGATGAAAAAAAGAATGCAGTCTATGACCACACCAACTCTTTCAGAGGCACAAGAAGCCATTATGGGCTAAACAAAACTGACAAAATATACCTAACTGAGGAATTGTCAATTATTAAAAAATACCACACCCTTTACAAAAAATTTAATTTGTCGTTCGGATACCCACGAACGGACACATGTTCAATATGCGACAAGTTTAACGCAGAATTAAAGATATTGAATCTTAGAATTGCTGAAGCCACTGGCAAATACCAGAAAAATGCAATTCAGAATGAAATTACAGCCTTAAGTAAAATCATTTGCACAAGTTAAAAGCTGTCACATTCTATACAAGGACAAGAAAAGCAATGACACAAAGTAAAGTACTTGCTAACAAAGAATGCATATGTATGGACTATCAGAAGAACTTGCCTATACCTAATATAACTTCGAACGATATATATTATAAAAGGCAGTTGTCGTTTTACAATTTCAACATACACCAACTGTCAAACAGGGATGCTATCTTTTACACATACGATGAAATCCTCAGCAAAAAAGGTGCAAATGAAGTCATTAGCTTTTTGAATAACTACGTGAATGAAGTTCTCAACAGAAATATAAGATACCTGGAAATCTTTTGCGACTCTTGCTCCAGGCAAATTAAAAATTACCCCTTGTTTTTGTATTTGTACTATTTGGTTCATAACATCAAACAATTTTACAAAATTCTGATAACATTTCAATCAGGGGACATTCCTATTTGGAATGTGATAAAAACATATCTCTAGTGAACAAAAAAAGTACAGTTGAGACACCAGAGGAGTGGAACATCATTTTTAGGGCAGCGAGATCAAACCCATCTCCATTCAAGGTAATTGCAGTACAACAACATATGATACGTGATTGGACTACATTCTTGAAAGAGCAGTACAAAGAAAAATGTCCATTTGCAACACGACCCATCCGACAAGCAAAAATGTTGAAAGATGAAACAAAACTGTTTTACAGGCCTACTTACAACGGACCTTGGTTTTCATCAGATATCAGACGTCCACCTGCTAGCATCACACTACCTGCTCTACAACCTGGAGAGTTCTTGTACCCTGACCAGGCTTACCAAGGTAAGTTATTCTGCTATTGGGGCTTCATTAGAAACACCAAAGTAAAAAGAAAGTTAGGCAATATTTATGTATATTTTCAGCTTTGTTGCCAATATCAAAAGAGAAGTATGATGATTTACAAGTGTTTAAGGAGTTCTGTGGGGGAAAAGGCCAGAGAATTTTTTACAACGCTTCCTTACATTGACGGAAAAAAGGGAAAAGGAGAAAAGCTGGACTAGGAAATGGCGTATTAAACTAAATGAAGGAAAGTCTACTCATGTCAACTTTACCAACAAACACTATGTGTATCAGCCAGTTATGATTAATGGACAGATCGTTCCACATGCAAACGAGGCAAAATATCTGGGGATGACTCTGGATGCTAAACTTCGTTGGAAGTCACACGTGAAAAAGAAACGTGAACAACTTGGAATGAAGTACAGACAAATGTACTGGCTTATTGGAGGGAACTCTGAATTGTCCGTACATAATAAACTGCTTCTGTATAAGCAAATCCTAAAGCCCATCTGGATCTACGGCATTCAACTGTGGGGATGCACCAAAAAAAGTAACATCCAAGTAATACAGACATTTCAAAACAAAGTGCTTCGTTGTATTGTCAGAGCACCATGGTATATCCGAAATGCAGACATTCATCGGGATTTGAAAGTGCCTTTAGTCGCCGAAGAGGTACAAAAGTATGCTGGAAAGCATGCAACCAGACTCCGTGATCATCAAAATTTAGAGGTGGCACATTTGATCAGCAACGTCCCACAAGTGCGGAGGCTGAAGAGAAAGAAACCTGTTGACTTGGTGCAGGATTAATACACATGATCAAGTGTAGTTGCATTGTGAAGGACGACTCTGGACGTCTTTTCACCACACAGCCAGTTTGATATGAGAAAAATATTGCTAGATAGTTCTAACTAGTTGCAATTGTATATAAATAAATATAAAAAAAAAAAAAAAAAAAAAAAAAAAAAAAAAGGAGAAAAAGAAAAATGACCAGGAAAAGAAGAAGAAAGATTATACAATATTTAGATTTTAGACACACTGTGACATTTCTTACAAGTCAAAATTGTTACACATTTTATTAGTGCAGTTTTATGTTTTCAAGTTGACTGAACTTACTTTTAGCATTTAAGAGGTGGACTAAACACATTTTTGACAAGTACAGTTTGTTAAACTTTCAATAATTTCTTCTTCTTCTTTTTTTTTTTTTTTTTTTTTTTTTTTTTTTAAATATTGCAGTTTTAATTAAATTTTCCAAATTATGCAAACATTTTTAGATATACAGTGGTCATATACAGATTTTTTTCTCGTCAACGTAGGATCATGTAGTAAAGTCCACACAAGATTCAAGTACTAAAAATGCTCACCTGTAAAATTTTGAAATTGTGACTGAACACGTATTTAGCTTGTAGTCTTCATATATATATATTTTCAAATTTTAAATGTCTGGTATTTAAGAATTGCATGTAAAATAATACGAGAAATCTGAAAACACTAGCTCAAACTAAATATGAGTTGCTGAGAGATAAAAAACATCAGGTAACTTAGTTCCATACTTTGGTTTGCCTGATGTTCTTCCATCTAGTGATCTGAAACAAATCATATTAACCACATTTACGATTTTAAACTATCTAGTAAGTACACAAGTAATTTAATTTTAGACAGTTAATTTTTTATAGAACAACAATTTTTAGTGAATTACTCTCATTGTTTTTATTCGCATGGTAGGACACAGTATGCACTATGAAATGTGGGGATGGAGAGTTCTCATTTTTTTTCCAATTCTGATTCTTGGTACTATTGGTTAGATTCTACCATTTTTCTAAAAATACTATATGAACCCATCTATTTAGGCCTATAATCAGAGTCTCAATAACCAATAATTTTCTTATAGAATGAGTTAAAATAAAATAGTAACGGGTTTTTACTATATTAAAATTTAAAAAAAAACATACAGACACACAATGCAGAAATATTAATAAGAATCATTTTTAAATGCAACAAACTAAATTAACACCGTTAGGGATAATTGAAAACCTAAATAACATTAAACGAGTAGCTTATGTGTAAACGCTATTGTGAAATGACTAATTTTCAAATTGAATCTCCATTAAAAAAGAACATCTTTTTTAAATATCTTTAAGATTAAAAATATAACATATTGTAAGAGCTTAAATTACTCGTCTATTAGTCTGCTTTATTTGAAGTTAAAAAAAAAAGAAGAAATTTTTAACAAAAGCAAAGAATAAAATATTCTAGCTCTTTGTAAAATTCAATGTTTTTACCTAATTTGATAAAAACCTGAAAAAAAAGCATTGTAAACAAGAAATGCATATCTATATTTTTGAATAAAATCTGTAAAACAGTTTTTGAGAAACCTCTGTGCACAGACATTTTATAAACAAATATTTTTGAATAAAGAGGGATTCAAAACAGATATAAATCATAAAAATTTCAATCTAAATATCAATAACTCTGTAGAGCTATAATTTGGGCTCATGAAAAATGGTACTTGTAGAAATAATGTTAGGTTATATTTTGATCATTTGATTAAAAAATTGTTTATGGGTAGAAGGGTTATTCCTTAGTAACTAGAAGGATCCCATACCAATAACACAAGGTTAATATGTTATACTCAGACATTTAAAATTTTTTACAATAATCCACGAACAAAAGTGGCAATTATTTAAGTAATTAAATTAAGTGTTGTGCAAGTGTTATATAAGTATTTAGTATTTGTGTATATCTGACAATGCTGAAATGACAGCAAAACAGTTGTAATCTAGATAGATACTCTGAAATCGTACAACTAATTCAAGGTAATAACTTAATTTTTTAATATATATATAATTTTTCTTTTATTTAACCAAACAGATAAATTACCACTCCTACACTCAAAATAATTTGTTTGTAATGAAATATAAAAATACTAAGAGTTACATACAGGGTGTCCACCAAACTATTAGAAAATAATTCATGAGTAATTCCAGGTTTTCCAGGCTAACTTTAAAAATTTTCCAGGTGGAGTTTTTCATCGGTAAAATTGACTACTTGGGAAACATTTTAGTACTTTTTCATTTGAGAAGTGAACTTTTCACAGGGTTTACATTACAGAATTCAAACTTATAAAATTCATTTCATTTCATTGTATAAATTATTAACATATTATATACAGTGTTCATCAGTATAATTATGTTACTGCAATATTTATGTTGCAATCTATATCTAGCTATGCACCAACAACAATAGCTATAAAATGTCTAGGCACAATATAAATAAGACAAAAATAGCTATAAAATGTTCGATGATCATAGCTTCTAAAATGAATTAAAAATGATAAAATAGAAAAATAATTAATTAACATCTGATTAGACAAAATTAGGAAATAAGTCAAATAAGAAAATGTCTGATTTTAAAAAACCAATCATCTGAACACTACATTTTACATTTCTTTGCTTAGGTTCTTTATCTGCTTCTCCAGTTCTTCACTCTCCTTAAGTACACCACTTAACAGTTTAGCCTTCTTTTCCTTCAGTTCAAATATCAACTTCTTCTTCCTTTTCAGTTCATTTTGAACACTGCACCTGCTGTTTACTTCACTTTTGCGGGCAACATCTAATCTTTCCTTGTACTTTGAGTTAGAATTTCTGGCAAAGTTTATCATCGACTTGGTTATGGTTAGGTTCTTGATGCCACCTTCTGCTGTGATTGCATCATAAACAGTTCTTAGGTCAATCAGGGAATCTTCATTCAAATTTTTAACTAAACACTCCTTGTTTACCGAAAATCCCCTTTCAACGTGGGCGTTTCCATGAGAAAGAATAAGGACTGTCTTCAAAAACTGTCTTAGATCATCACACCGACTTTCGGTTTGGATTAGGTTTAGCCAAAAATGGTCTAGCCTAGTTGCATTTCTTTTGAATTCCACACTTGCCTTCAATAATTCTTCTTTTCTCAAGAGTTCATTGAACTGACGGGACACATCAGCCTTCGTGCCACTTATCCAGTTATTACAAACAAAGTGTTCTAGAAGATTCTTAAAAAGTGATTCACTTTCATTCTTTATTGCCACTTTGGGATCAAGACAGGACAAGTCTTTTGTAATAGCATATCCAAGTGGGGATCGATCTTGAAGCTTTTTGACAAAGGTTTTTAAGCTCTTCTTGGCATCTTTACTCAATAAGGCTATGTCCAGCTCTTTTGAATTTTTTACTTTCTTGAGTTCTGATCTAGTTAAGAAACCCAAATCAACGTGTTTATATGACAACAGGTTCTCAGCATCTTTCAAGTTTACACAAGTATTCACTTTTTCAGACTTAACAAATCTCTTCATGACATCAGTAACAACTTCGGTGAGCCCCGAATGAAGAAACGGAGTGAATGGCCAATCTGTCTGAAATTCTGTCAGAAACTTCTCGGCATCTGATGCAAGTGTTTTGAAAAAGGCCAGTTTTGGTCCTATCATAGGGTCTTTCAACCCTTCTGCCAGCACTTTGTAACTATTAGAGCTCACAATTGAAGCTTTGTCTTTGCCTTCAGCAACTTTTTCCACATATTTTTTGATGTTGGGTAGCATGTCGATAGCTGTTTGTGCCACATCAGCATTTTCTAACCACCTTACAGCACAAAATTTCTTCCCAAATACATTTGAGTTGTTGATTTGGATAAATTTTCCCCTTCGGGCCGGTGATTGCTTAAAATGGTTATACAAAGCTCTAAGGAACTTCACAACATTCCAGCTAGTGACTAAAACTGCACCTTTAAAAGCATTGTGCACAGTATGTAAACCGCAGGTTCCAAAGTCAATCAATTTCCTGTCTGATTCTTTTTCGTTCAAAAATACTCTCAGATTTTTTAAGAGCTTCAAATTGACATTGGGTCCATCCATTGAAAGTTGAATGATCTTGCTAACATCCAAAGGGTGAAGAGAAGCCAATAATGCACTCTGGAGATCTTCTGCTTTAGAAGAGTGCAAGAATGATGATGTAAGATATCTTGTTGATACTTCATTTTTCGTGTCATCCCAAAATCGAAGAAGAATGTCCATTTGTTGTTTTGAAGACACTTTGTTTATTGATTCATCAAATGATATCACAAAAGCTGAGCTGTCCTTGACTAAATTTAATAGCTCATTCTTGAAATAAGGTGCAATACCAAATGTGATCAAATATCCTACTTTGGTTCTTTGAAGTTCCATTTTTTTTGCTATCTGGCTATCTGGAAACATGACTTTAAACATATCTACTCCTGAAGCTGCACTCCTAAATGATGCATGTGTCATCACCGTATGTGCTGCCCACATGATTTCTGCTTTTGAAATGTCTTCACAAAGCAAGTACCTTTTCATGCCCCTGTCTCCCAGTGGTGCAACGGAAGACAGCGTTTCAACATCAGAAGCAGTCTTTGTCGTATTATTATGAAGAACTAATGTTGAAGTTTCTTTAGAAGATGATGGTACTGACTCCCCACTTACTGATGCCTGTTCTTTTTCATTTCTGAAAAATTTTCCTAACGTAGGTGATCCAACCATAGATAAAGCTTTCATATGTTTTTCCCCCTTAATATGGCTTGCTAAAGCTTGGCGCCCCATAGATGACAGTGAAATTATTGTGCCAGGGCAAAAACGGCATCTCGCAGAATAAATGTCATATGGTACCTTCTGAATCCATGTTTTTAATTCAAGATCATGAACCCAACCATCTTGAAATGAGCATTTACCATGCCCATATTTATTCTTTGACATGGTTTTTAATTAGGCTGGCACAAATGCAATTTCACTCAGGGCTCGTTCTGAAACACAAAAAATAGAAACATAGAATATTAGATTTCACGATTTACTTGTTATAGCCTATTAGGGTTTTAAAAATAAAGTTACAACTCAGTGTATTATCCAAAACATACACATTACTGTAGTTACATAACACTGACAATTGTCACCAGTAGGCTAGTAGGAGATAGAAGAATAATTCTTTTTTTGTTTTGTTCAGTTATTCAAGTTCTATAATCTGTAGTATGGGTTTGTAAATAAAATTCCATTAATAATTTAAACAAATACATTTTCTTCCTTTTTAAAAAAAAATAACAATTTTAAAAGTTAGGCCTACTATATTTTAATTTTTTTTAAATATTT
This sequence comes from Aphrophora alni, assembly GCA_963513935.1. Taxonomy (NCBI): domain Eukaryota; kingdom Metazoa; phylum Arthropoda; class Insecta; order Hemiptera; family Aphrophoridae; genus Aphrophora; species Aphrophora alni. The sequence continues at coordinate 93,287,670 of OY740770.1, forward strand.
TGTAAAACCGATAACTTATTACAGAGTATTCAATATACTTTTAGAAACAAACTAAAAAATAATCAGGCTGGACTTTCATATAGGGGACAGAAGACAACAAGCCAACTACTAACTGTGTGTATATTGGCAGTGCAGAAAAAAGAATCAAGCCAGTTCTGAATGATCAAATAAATGTTTTAATCAGACTCCAAAACCAAATTGTTCTAATTCATTACCATACCATCATCCTTTCCTAAACTAAAATTAAATTAATTATTTATAATTAAAAGTTTACATTATTATTTCTGTCATGCAAATTTATTTTCAATTACAATATTTGCAAAAGTTGTTTATTTGACTTGTCTTGTATTTATTTATTATTATTTACAAAAATGGAACGGCAGATATGTGCCTCAAATACTACTATCGTATTCTCCTAGAAAAATTATCGTACCTTATAGCACTTTCACTAATCAATTTACAATAGCTTTAAAACTGTTGGAAATGAATATATAGCTTGATTAATAACAGTTCTAGGGCGAACTTTCTTTTATGGGTCAATCATTTCAACCAAATTTTAGATATTCATTTATAATTAATGTTACAAAATTATACGAAATACGGTAATTATCGTATATTCGGCAACACTTGCCGTGAGGGTTGACTACTCGGCTGTTCCCTACAACTCCCATACTCCTCGCTATCCATCACACATCTCTTTTTATATTCATGTTTTGGCAAAGAGGCATCGAAATAAAAACTAAAATCCCTTCATCTTTTCTCTTCAAAATGGCGCAAAATTATTTTAAAGTTTACATGTGTCTAAAAACAAAACATACTATTATACGAAAAATATCGTGACCTAGAAGTGGGGAGTATGTTCGGAAAGTGGACTTGTTCCACGGAAAGTCACTGCATCTGGAACTAATTATTTGTTTTAACTGTAAGTAATTTTTTTCAACTTCCGAGTGACCTTATATTCATTTTAAGTTGCTAAAAGTTACATATAATAAATATCAATAACGAAACAAGAAAAATATTTAACTTACCCTTTACACTACAAACTGCTTTTCTGCTCCCAACGATAATAATTAATGGAGATTATCTACGAGACACGAGTGATCTCTGCCAAATGCGAACAAGCGACTTCGGCGACTTTCAGTTACTTAGAGCCAGCTCCAGCGCCAGTACAACCAATCAACGAAGAGAACTTAGTATCTGTTCCAGCGCCTTTATACCGATGACAACGCATAATATCGTAGTAGCAGTAGATTCAAAATTCCCGGTTTATCAAAAAACTCACGCATAATTCAAGGAATTCTTCCCGGTAGTTAAAATTCACGCATAATCCCCGGTTTTCCCGGTCGGTGGACACCCTGTACAAGTATAACTTAATAATTCAATCTTATTTTCTACATGTAAAAGTAAAGATTTCTACATGTGTTTATATTCCTTGTGTAGAATAAGTAATGTTCAAGTCCTGCCTAATTATTATTTCTCCTTACCTCTATCCCACAATCGCTGCTTTACCTGGGCTATTCAATTTCTGGATGATAACACCTTTTTTACTGCATCCCTTCCAACAATAATGTAAGGTTGGTTCTATTATTTAATACACCCCTCAGTGATATTTTCTTTAGGTTTTATACAAGACCCCAATTTGACAATATTAATTAATGACACGTACTACTGGATAAACGACATGAATTATTAATTTCTCAGTTTTCTTGAAAATTAACATAATGTTAATTAATTAATAAATTCAAATTTTCTACGAGTTATAATTTTGAAATCGGATTTTCTTATCTGGCTATTGTTATAAATCTATTATAAAACAGAAAAATTTTGGTTTCCTTATGTGTTTAATGATGCACGTTGATATTTAAAGTAGTCACATTTGAATTGGACAAGTGGGGACAACAATAAGGCAGCTTACTTCCTTTCTCCTGGTAACTTCCTGTTATAACTTTAACAACTAACAACACATGTTAATAAAAACTTTTATCTCTCACGAGAAGAGCAATTAAAAATAAATATCATATCTGTGTTTCGTTTCATTTCCGATATTATTTTGACTGTTTTATCTCATTTATTAGTTCACGTTTTATCATGTTTATTGCAGTTAGTTTATTATTCCATGAGTTTGCACCTTGTTCAGAAACCAAGGGTGGCTCGTAAAAGCAAGACCTACTCGGTACAATATATATCTTATTTAATTAATTTAATTATGCTTTTTACTCTCAATGGTAAATGAACACACACAAGGGTTTACAAAGTAAACAATCAAATTAAATTTTATTATATCAAAAACTACAAGAAAAACTATCAAGAATTAGAAACAAAAAATTAGTTAAATATTAAACGAAATACAATTGTTTGATAACAAGCATGAGTGAAAAATTATATTGTCTTTTTTATCTATATATATATATATATATATATACTAGCCGTACCTGGCCACGCGTTGCTGTGGCTCATCTGGTTAAATGGAAAATAAATAAAAGACATAAAAAAAAAAAACTAACTATATTAAAGAAAATTTTATTTCCAAAAAAAATTCAAAATTTTATCTATTACTTATTTTTATGTCATAATAATAATAATAAAAATATATATAATATATCAATTGGTTTTGTATTTATATCCATACTAATATTATAAAGACTTAAAATTTATTTCTTTGTTGTATGTAGGGGGTTAATCTCTGGAACTACTGAACCAATTGAAACATTTTTTTAAATAAAAAAACTACACAATCCCAGAGTAACATAGAGTAGGATTCATTTTGATAAAAACATTTTTTATATTCCATAGGCTATTTGTAAATATATTTTGAAAATCGTAAAGAATCGTTGGGCATTAAACCCAGCGTCTAGCAGCTGTAGTATCAATAAATAAACAACATTATGAAAAACTAAAAAATTACTATTGAAAGATGAAATTTATAAATATCAATAGAAACGTACTATGCCAAAGATGTGCACAACAACATAAATTATATGTGTATGTTGCCATTAAGGTAGGTAAAATAAATTAAATATAATTTTAGGTTAGGCCTAGAAAGATGAACCAATACATATTTCTTGAACGTACCTATTTGCATTCATTACCATAGCAGCCAATTTAATAAAATAACTGATGAAACAGTTGATTCGGATGTCCAGCTAGTACAAATAATATTTTAAAGTTAGGCCTAGATTGAACCAACACATGTTTCAACACACACAAACCAATAAAAGCTTGCGTCAAGATATTTAAAATTAAGAAAACAATATGTTACAATCTAATTTTAAAAAAAGGCATATTAGAATTTAATAGTAGGCCAGTTTATATATGGTAAATGATATATTTTATAAATTGAAAATTGCCTCTTTTATTTATAACAATACAAAATCTCTGTCCTAATTAATATTCCCGAGAAAATAACATTGTGTACAATAACCTGTTTTAAAAAAAGTTATTATTTATATATATATATATACAATTAATTTCTATTCATATCGGCGAAGAAAGTCCCGCGATATTCTTCTCCAATCACAAATTTCTGTGGGCGTGTATTTTATAACTATTGTCTTGCTTCTAATGGTCGCCATCTTAATTCCAGATTTTCGTTCATATTTCCACAGATTATGTCTTTGTTATTAAATATTTATATGAACTCAGGTGATGTTTTATATTTAGAAATATCTACTTCGTATTTCTGTATATCTCATTTTGTCTCTAGGTCTTCTGTATTTTTATAATCGGCGAAAGATCGGAGTTATATTTTCAATTCGGTTATTTTCCAAGTTGACCTTTCACGTCTAGATAAAAACAAATTATTTAAGTTTTCTTGTCTTTAACTGTGTGTTGTTATTTTTTATGGATTAATCAAATTCTTAGGCGCAATTTTAATATAGGTTTTGATTTGTTTTAGATTGACAATTTTCTGGATTAGTTATAATTGGGTCGGAAAGTATTAGATTTAGAACTTGTTTTGATTCGAGTCTTATCTTTTTGCCGCTAGGCGCGTGTATGTTGACGTTTAAAATTAATAGAATGAAATTGACTTTTTTTTCTTTTTGTATTTAATACCCTTTAAAATTAAAATTTCGCAAAATCCTTTCTTAGTGAGCGTCTATGACCTCATACAAATATGCCTTTAAATTTTGGTATCAATATCTTTGTTGGTTTTTGCTCTACGTTGATTCTCTGTCAGTCATTCATTCAGTCAGTCAGTCAGGACAAAGCCGTTTATATATGTAGTGATATATATATATATATATATATATATACACAGTGGAACTTCTATGTAACGAAATCCTCCAAACAATGAAGTTTTTTTCCTCACCGTGAACTATAAATAATATTGCATGTGTTTTGACTTCCTTATAGCGAATGCTACACCTCTCCATAACGAAGTCGATACATAGCACACACTAAAAAATTGAAAGAGTTTTGGAAAGCCGTAGCTTTAAGAAAAAAAACCATAAATACTGTAAAGTGTCATAAATGTGTCAAGCTTTGTTTACCCACCCTACTACAGTAAACAGCCGTTTCGCCACACCTTCCAACTGTCAATCACTCGTCAATTCCGGGAAATGAACTGAGCCTTACTTAAGCTATACAGTAGGCCTATTGTATTTATTGCAGTTCTCCCGGTTCTCAATCCTGAGTTGTCTTTCGAAGTGTTAGGTTTTCCGTGCATCATGTCAAAGTGAAAGTGTTTAAATGTTTTAGATATAATGTCCATCTTAAAGGATGTTGATAAAGGTGTTAAAAAAAAAGATATAGCAAAAAAATTTGATATCCCACAAAGTTCGTTATCAACAATTTAAAAAAATCGTGATATAATTTTGAAACAAGGAAATGACTACGATTTAAATAGAAAAAAAAAAAAAAATTGTGTACTTATGAGGACATTGATGAAGCCATGATGAAGTGGATAACAGTGATGTGTGAAAAAAATCTTCCATTATCGGGTTCAATAATAAAAGGAAAGGCGCTAGAGTTTGCTGCGGCGTTGGGCCATCAAGAATTTCAAGCAAGCAACGGGTGGATAGATAAATTTTAAAAAAGACATTCAATCGCCTATAAAGTGATTTCGGGAGAAAGTGCAAGTGTTTCTGTAAGTGACTGTGAATTTTGGAAACAGAATGTTTTAAAGCAAATCTTACACGATTATGTATCTAAAGACATTTTTAACGCTGACGAGACCGGCTGATTTTATAAATGTTTGCCTAATAAAACATTAACTTTAAAAAATGACCCATGCTTTGGTGGTAAACAAAGCAAACAAAGAATAACTGTGCTATTGGCTGCAAACATGACGGGTAATGAAAGAGTTAAATTACTCGTTATTGGTAAAAGTAAAACTCCCCGGTGTTTTCGAGGTGTGAAATCACTAGAAGTTGATTACACGTTCAACAAAAAAGTGTGGATGACTAGCGTGAATTTACAGAATGGTTGATGAAGCTGGATAAGAAATTTATTACACCAAAAAGAAAAAATGCACTTTTTGTTGACAATTGCCCTTCATATCCTCACGACATTAATTCTAAATTGAGTAACATAAAAGTTGTATTTCCCCCCCCCCAAATGTCACCACTGTAATTCAGCCTTTGGATCAGGGAGTTATAAAAAAATGTAAAACTACATTATCGGAAAAGAATTCTTAAAAAAATTGAGTATTCACTGTCGAAAATAACCAATCTGTGCCCGATAACATTGTGGATCTTAGGGAATGCATTTCTGAATTAGTTAAGGTCTGGACGAACAGTGTAAAAGATACGACAAACTTAAAATGTTTCTCTAAGGCTAGATTTACGTCTACTACAGTTGAATTTGATGAAGACGCTCTTTGACGCTAAACGAATTAAAACAACAATGGACTTTTCTCAAAATATCAAGAAATGTAACCGATGAAACTGAAATAGAGGACTTTATTAATGTTGACGACAAAATTACAGTTTCCGATTTTCCTGAAGACGACGACATATTGCAAAGTGTAACTGGCACTGAAATAGACGAAGAGGAAGATGACTGTGACTCAAATCTTACTGACAACCATTGTGAATTACAATATACAAATCCGACTGATGACGACATTTTAGGACCATTTAAAACCACTAGGCGAGGACTACAGCTTAACATATTCGCTGCGGCACGGTAGTTTTCGGCCGATTCAGGCTTCTTGCAGATGCTGCACGGTTGATTTGGCCTCCCCTTCCATTCTAATAATAACTGTTAGTGTGAGCCCAGCTCTCGACTGAGGAGGTTGTTATTCATTCAGCATGTAGTGTGGTACCTGTGCTGCTGTGTGGTGGCGCCAGTTTTTTGTTCCTAAGTGTTGTTGCTAGAGTCTATGTGAATAATAAATTGTGCAATGTTCAAACATAAGTATTTTTATTCTACACCGTAGTGTTATGGTCCCGTTTCAATCTATGGTAAAATGGAATTTTCATGATAAAAGGTAAGTAAGTTAATTCAATACAGTAGTTTAGCCTCCAAAGCATAACACCGGATTGATTTATGAGTTCAAGGTCTTAACCTCCCATTAACAAATACTACCCAATAACGAATTTTTTATTTGGATATTGAGTTTCGTTATACAGAAGTTCCACTGTATATATATATATAAAACAATCTCAGGGTAGGTAACGTGACAACTTTATCCAGTCTCCTGATCATAATTATTAAAATTCTAACCAAATATTATATTACATTTAGATTATGGAAAAACGAATTTGAAAAATTTGTTTTGAAAATTAGAAAGTTCGAAATATTCTGGATAGATCTCACCAATTTGTCGTATTATAGTCCTGGTACTGTTTATTTGGAGTTCTGGTATTCTTAGCACTTTGATATCCTCTCATCAAGCATACAAAAAAAAACTATACTTTTCACAATTGAAAATTCAAATTTTGTAGTCTGTCACTGTACGCGTCTATACATCTTTGATGTTAAAACTGAACTGTTCAAAGGACGATTTCTTCTTGCTTGGCTTCGTTTCCAAAATTTTATAAGATGGCGGCGTATGGGGGGTTCACTTATCTTAACCCTAGAACCGTCACTAGACCCGAGTTCGAGTCGAGTGCGATGCATGGTTTAGTTCACCGACTCTAAAACATGTATTTTGCAATTCAACATTACGTCCACTTAGAATCGTCCAATCGCAATAAATAAAATACCGTTGGAAAGCTAATGTTCCGTAGATGCATAATCATGCAAAAAAAAACCCACAAAACGTTATAAATAATATTCCAAAAATTGGTGAAGTTCGCATATTTTTATGTGTAAAATCAAAGATTTGAACTGTGCAGTTTTTAGTAAAAGCGACGCCATTTTGTCCCATATGATTACAAATCAATTTTTCTGTCAAACAGGTCGACCAAAACACTGTTCTATAGATCACACCTTTCTCTTTCTATTCGTAGTTTACAAATTGTTCTGTGTGTCATAGATCGCAAGATATTTCTACTTGACCATAGTAGAAACCTACGGAACGAAATTCACTTGGCATTCGGTGCAGTTTACTAAATAAGATAATCGATTTTTTAATCGATATTTTGTAACCGATCTTTACAGTATATAGTAGAGGAGATTTCATTCTACAAGTTGGTATTACTTGATATAGGGTACGGTTACTCTCTATTTCTTGTTTTCAAGTCGGATCATAGGCATTTTTAGGCAAGTGTGTGACATAAATGTGTGACATGGAAAGGCGTGGCGCTATGTTTTGGGATTACATATTTCTGTAATGTTTTAGGTTTGTGTATACAAATTGTATATAAATTGTGTATACAAGTTACAATATATGTGTTTTTATTTCTAAAGTTTATTTTTTTGAGTGAAGTTCTAGTTTTTGAATGGTTTATATTTGGACTAACCAAGAGGTAAGTTGTAAACCTAATTTCAATTCTTTAGTATTATAAGAATAAAAAGTGCAGCAGTGTTTTAGAAATGTTAAAAAATGCTTTTAGTAAAATAAGGGTTTATGAGTTTACTAAAAGGCTGTGAAGAGGTTGAAGATGACGAGCACACTGGATGTCATAGCACATCAACCACCAATAAAAACGTGGTAAATGTGAAGAAAATGAATATAAACGATCACCGAATTACAATCAGAAAAGTTGCTGAAGATGTTGGGATATCAATTGGCTCTTGCCATTAATTTTTTTTTTGGATGTTTTGGGTATAATATGTGTGGGAGCAAAATTTGTTTCAAAATTGTTGAATTTCGAACAAAAACAGTGGCGAATGGAAGGTTAAATAATGTCAGCAACAATGCATAACTAATGAAACATGGGTTTACGGATATGATGTCGAAACTAAGGTTCCATCGTCCCAGCGGAAGCATTCTGGATCGTCAAGACAAAAAAAAAGTCAACAAGTGTCGTCGAATGTGAAGGTTATGCTCATTGTGTTCTTCGATTTTAATGACATAGTGCACCATAAGTTCTTGGCACAAGGTTAAACGGCTTGGATCAACGCTTTTTGGGTGAAGGAATCCGAAAAAACGCCCAGATTTGGTGAAACAATTCATGGTTTCTGCAATATGATAATGCACCTACTCACACATCATTGCTTGTTTGAGATTTATTTGTCAAAAACAACACTTTAATGATAGTCTCAGCCTCCATATATGCCAGATATGATCTGTGTGACTTATAAAGAAAAATAAGTTCCCTGTTACCTGTTCCCAAAAATAAAGATAAATTTAAAGGAGTGTCGTTTTGGAAGAATAGATGAGATTAAAAGCACATCACCGAGAAAGCTAAATGCTACCCCAAAGATCGAGTTCCAGAAGTGATTCAGGAAATGGAAAAAGTGCTGGTATAAGTGTATAATATCTAATGGGATTAGTTAGTTAGTGAATTTGGTGTCCGAGGCTATACAGCCTCTTGTCACTGAGACCCAAATGGATCATTTGAGACTACTCTACTAATTATATTTTAGTCCTACCCAAGATTTAAGCTTAGTAAGAAGCTTAAAATGGTTCTGGGTGATATTATCGTTACCTCTGCAACTGTGGGGGAAAGGAATGCTGAGGTAAAGTAGGCTTTTGTAGGTTATAGATTCACACTCACACAACCAGTATTAGGCTATCTCTTTATGTATCAGGCAGAAGTGGCACGAATCCACTTCTCCCTTTCTTCCATGTTAACTTACATTTTTGGGTTGGGAGTCCTCTGATGATTCCTCCATTGACCCATGGCTCTTGGATTAGAGCTATATCTTCAGTGCGTTCAGTAAATGGTTGAGTGCCAAGGTTGAGATTTATCTGAATGACATTCAGATTTTGTTGAAGGCATTTTACTTCTTCATATCGGGACTATTTCGAAGGGGATAAAATTGATGTAGATAAACAAATAAAATTCTTTTCATAAAACAAAAATTCCTGTTCCTTTTTGAACACACCTCATATAATTATATAATTAAGATATATCTAAGTAATTGTATAAAAAAATACTTACATTAAATATTGTTCAATTAGACTACAAATATTCGTTATGATGTTTTCGGTTTTGGTGAAGAAGAGACTTTCCTCCTAGAAAAGAAAAAAAAAAATTGTTTACTGCACTGAAATAAGACATTGTTAGGACTAAAGAGTTAATAAGTAATAATGAAAGGATTTTTGTTTTCTTAGCTATGAACTGCAATTAGGCTTGCTTCTTCTGTTGGGTACGATTTCTTATTGGTATATGAGCCACTTATGCTTCCACTGTAATGTCTCTAGATATTGCCAGGAATACTTTATAATTTTATAATTATAACTTTATAAATTTTCTAACATAGACTGTCTATCCCTTAGAAAATGATTCAAAGATCTTTGTCCTTTCTTGACTGAAGCTTTTGCATTTAAAGATCAGGTGCTCTACAGTTTCTTCTTACAGGACATATTTCCTACATAGTGGCTCCACGGTGAATGCTGATCATGTGCATATATTTCCTTAGATGGTCGTGCCCATATTCTTAATTAATTTTTGAAATACTATACATACTTCGAGATTATACAAACCAATACAAATAAAATAAACTTTCTCATTTGAAATATGCATTAGGGATGTGCGAGCCTTTGGAAATAGAGGGAAAACCTGAGGGCTCGGGTCGAGTTTGAGTTTTGGATGATCCTAAATTTATTGAGCCCTCAATATTCCAAGATTGACAAAAATTTTTACAGCATGACTTGATTTTATGAGCCTGGGCTGATTTTACGAACTCAGCATGATTTTCGAACATGTCTTGGTTTTTCCCTAGCTCGTTGTTTAAACAGGCCTAGTTCGGTTTTCAAACCCCAAATTGATATGAAATGCATACAAGGCACAATACATACTGCAATGAAAGCTTGGTTAATCATGAATTGATGAAATGAGAAAAAAAAAAACAGTAATAAATAATTGATATCAGTTATGAAATGAAATGAAAGGATATGATATTTATTTATAGTCACCCTTCTTGTTAGATAAAACAAGTTTTATTAACATTTGTAGATGAGAAGAAGTTACTAGGAGAAAGGAAGTAAGCTACCTTTGTCTGTTACAATATGTCAATTTAATGTCCACATGTATCATCGAGGAAAAGAGATCTAATAATTTGGATTATATTATGATAGTATTGTTAAAAAATACTGATCTTAAAAATCAGTACTCATAGATATTGACCCTCCCCCCTCCCATTGGTGTGCTTGTCATGCACATATCAACAGTTTTTGTGATTGGTTAATTTCCTAAATTGCCATTGGATAACAAAATCCGATACTTGAGCTCTTTCCATTCCATTACTTTTCTCCTTCTCCCTACTCATATTAAGATTGAGATTTGAGAAAATCTAATAATAATAATAACTGTCAAATGTCCTAGGAGAACTGTGGCAATATTCAAATAAGGAAAATAATGATTCCCTGAACCACAAAAACATGTTCAATAATTTTCTCTAATTATTATAATTGTGTTTAACATGTAAATGTCAAATCCCAAACCACATTAATTATTTATTATTTTTAATAAATTATCAATAATGGTTTTTTATTACTCAAGTAACAAGTCTGACATTACTCAAAGAAGATTAAAAACAAAAAGAAAACAGTCCAATGAATCTAACCTAAATGACAAGTTGGGGAGAAACTAGTTGGCCTTGAAAGTGTTTATTGTATTTTTGCCATCTTTTTATCATAACAAAACTTCCAATTTTGTTTTTTCCTAAAGCTTGCGTTTTTCCCTAAAGTTCCGATAAATTTTAGATTGAAATATAATCAAATAATTTCAATGATTTGTTTTGGAATAAAGAGAAGTCAGTGAAGAAAGAAAGGTGTAATAACTCTAATTGATCGGAAATAGACACTTTCGATCTAACAAAAAAAAAAATACAAATTTTTAAATTCACATATTTTCATATTCAAAACCAATTTCATTTACATATTTTCTTATCAATTAAATATTTTATTACTAACAAATAATTATGCATTTGTGGCTAATTTAGTTCGGGTCAAGGAAAAAATCGAGCAAAATAAAATAAATTGGTGCCTATTTCACCACTCTCGGACATCTCGTTTGTAGCTAAGTTGTTTTCAGACATCTTCTCATATGAAGGCCACAGTGGCTTCCATGAAGAAATTATTGTTGATGTAGAAGTTTCATGCCAAGGATGTAGATGTTTTCATGCAAGTGCGAAAACAACATTTTTTAGATTGAGTGATTTCAGAAAAGCAGCGATATTTTCATTTGTCAAAAAATTCCGTTTTTTTTTTTTTTTTTTTTTTTTTTTTTTTTTTTTAAATGAATTTTTATAACTTGTATGACATCATGATCCATTGGTTCTAAAATTGGAGTGTAGTTTGGAGGTAGAAGTATTGCTCTTATTAAACCATCATTTGATTTTAACTGATCTTCATTTGGGTGTCTGGGCGCATTATCTAAAATTAGAGTAATTTTTAACAGATGATACAAAATTTTCATGAAACCATTCTAAAAGAACTTCTCTTTTTTACTTATTTATTTTGATAAGTAACCGGTAGGTTAACATTTTTGAATGCCCGAGGATTTTTCGATAACTAATAATTTTAGTTTGTGGCTGCTACTTTATTACAACAAGGTATAAATCATATCCTATCTTCGCAAGTTTTCTTCCTGGTGCACTTTTCTCAGCTCTATATACGAAAGTTTGTTGTGGAAGTATTTTCCAAAATAAATCGTCCGCATTATACACTTGATTTGGCCCTAAACCTAATTCATTTACCGTATCTTCTAATTTTTGTATTAACGGAGCAACTGCATCTATATTGCATGACAGTTTTTCACCAGAATTAGACAAAACCGGATTCTGTAACATTAAAAAAAATGTATTTAGCTATCCGTCACTGGCTTTAACGTCATTCTTCTTTGTTAATTTTTGATAAAAAACTTTTGCTTTTTCATGCATTATCTCACCAGAAATTGGCGTATTTCTGCGTCTTTCTTATAAAAACCAAGTAAAAAGGGCTTCTTTAATTTTTGGAAGCTTAGCAGATTATATAGGTTGTCATTCACTTGACACACACTCAGGATTGTTGACCTACAACACTAATTTTTTTTAATGTCGTTGATTGTTGTTCGTCGTAAACCGTAAAATTCTGCTAAGCTTGTCATTGACTCCCCTCTGTCAAATTTTTTAATGATTTCTACCTTCGCAGTTAAAGATAAAGTTTTATATTTGCGTTTTTCAGTAGGTCTAGACATTGTGCACTTCATTACATTATGTTGCAAAACACTATTGTACAAGTGTTAGAAAATGAGTATTGTATTGCATTATTTATTCGGCACCCGATTATCATATTACATATATACACTAAGCATAATGTAGTGACCAACACATTATACTGGAAGTGCTGGTTTATTGCGAGAACAATAATTTCAAAAATTTGGTTAATTTTATAACACTGATTTTTTTGTAACATTTATTATAACATTCATATAGTGAAGATCAAAAGTCATAGATACATGTCAATTTGTCCAATGTAAATGAAGGAAACAATTGTATCATCTGTATTTCAAAGTTTCTTCTCCTTTCCTCACCTCACCACACTGTCTTTTCATAATACCCACATCCTAGTATCGGTTCGGTATCAGTATCATTCATAGCTTCTTCACACAAAAAAAAATCAAATTTAATTATATACATTTGAAAGATAGAATCTTAAGCTATTTTTCAACATAATCACCATTCAATTTAAGGCACTTATCATACCGTGGCACAAGTTTTTCAATACTGTCTCTGTAGAAATCTACCGCCTGAGATTCAACCACTGGTTTACATTGGGATGCAGTTCTCCATCAGTATTAAAGCGTTGTACACCTAGCGAGCCATGTCTTTATTGCTGGGAAGAGGTGGTAGTCGCTCGGCGCCAAATCCGGGCTGTATGGTGGAGGATCAAAGGTCTTAGGTACGATTGGCCGTGCTTTGTCATGAAAAAAGAAAACCTTCGCACTAAGTTGTCCCCGACACTCGTTTTGTATCGAGCGCCTTAACTTTCTCAGTGTTTCACAACACTTCTCTGAGTTTATTGTTGTGCCACGCTCAAGAAAATCAACGAGAATCACTCCCCTAATTACAACAAGTCCCCAAAAACAGTAGCCATGATCTTTCTTGCTGCCAGTGTTTGCAAACATTTCCTTGGTTTCTTGGGAGAATTTGTGTATCCTCATTCCATCGACTGTCTTTGTGTTTCACAAGTGACATGCTTCATCCAAGTCTCGTCCCCAGTTACGATACAAACCATAACCTTGTTACTTTTTTTGTCGTAATCTTCGAGGAAAGTCAGTGCTGCACTCATAGTCAGTGTTTTGTGGTCTTCCGTCAGGATTATTTGAATCCACTTAGCACAAAATTTGTGTGAGTTTTTTCCACCACAATTGTCATGAATTTTGTTATTGACTTTCAACACCAGTGAACGTCCACTGCCATGATAGGTTAAAATGTCTGTTACTTTCTGGACAATCCTCGTAGTTTTCTTCAGTTTTTTCAATATTAATTTCACTATTATTAAAGTCAGTCATAAACCATATTTTCTCCCATTACAGAGACAGTAAATGCGCCTAGTGTATGTGAGAAGTTTTTGATGCCGAGATGCATAGACATGATAACAAACTAATACAACATCCTTTCAAGGCCATCAAATTCTCCTATCTCATTTCTACTATGCTTAACACTAGTCATTGTGTTAACTATTAACCACTTCCTGTCTAAATTGATGATTTTCAATAAAATTCTTTATCAAACAAATTCATAATTATTTGTCTATAATTAAATATCTATTTATAAAAAAAATATACCTTTTTCATGTTCCTATTTGCTCAAAATGAGCTACATGAAACAAGTCAATTTGAAATACCCTATAGGTCATATTATGTACATAGTCCTACATAGTAAACTAGATAAAACAGAACATATATAATAAAATGGACTTAAACACAGTGACAAAGATGTTAAAATAACATAACAAAATATACAAGTTAATAAATAGAACAGAATCAAATACATATAATAAACAGGGAAACAACCCAAATCTACAGATACAAAATGTAATTTATCAACGTAATCTGAAGTACTTGTTAACCCTGATATAAATTCCTGACAAGAATAGTATGCACCATTATAAGTGGAGTGAAGTTAACTTGTGTATTTATTCACTAACATCAATTACTTTAAAACAAAATTTAGATTATTTATAGTTGTAAGTCTGCGTTCTTACAACTTCATTACTATTTACCTGAAGGGTAGGGTATCAAATTCATTTGTACTAGCAGCTATTCATACAACGTGGCACAGGTCAACACAAATTATCTTAGCCAGACATAGTTAAAACAAGAAACCTTCCCTTTATTATATTACTCAAAAACAAAGACATTATTATTCAAACAAAGACATCATTAGCATACAATTATGTGAAATATAGAAAATATACATGTGCAAGTTATTGTTCAAAATCAAAGTTCTTAAAATGTTCCCAAATTAAATCGTTGAAATTATTTTCTCAAGTATTTTACACTTTACTCACGAGTAACCATTGTCCATAACTTTGAGTCCTTCTAACTTCATTATTAACGGAGATTTTCCATCTTGGACTGAAAACGAGTCTGTCCAGCCAACTTCTATTACGACTATATCGTGCAGGATCCTGACAAAGACTGAGAAAACCACGTTTCCTCCAGACGCTCGGCAAGCTAACGCTCAGGCTCATGGGAAGTTTCTCCAGGGTTCAACTTCCTTTATTCATGTCTGTTAATTTTTATCGGCGCGCACATTTCGAAATTTAAACTTTCAATATTATTTTGTGACATTGTTTAAGAACACTTTACACTTTCTATTTATATATAATAATTATTCTGAATATTATTACTACATTAATATTACTTGTACTTTATTTAAACTTAATATTTATTATTTATTTTGGTTGGAAGATGTCCCATGCTTACAGAAACCCCCTCCTTCGAGATTCTCATTACGCAGAAATAAGAATCTCGAAGAAAAAAAACATGGAAGCTGGGACATTCCAACCCCTTGCCACCTTTTACGGAGAACAAGATTAGTTCTAATAACAATTTTGAAAAAATTTTAATTTATCATTCAACAATTTTTTAAAAATCACCAATATCAAAAGGTTATAACATCATCATTTAAATTTCAAAAGCATATTACATAAATCTCAAAAATATCATAAATTTCAAAAATGGTACATTCAACATAGACAGAAATCATTTCTCAACATGTTTTCAACAAACATAATATTGTTCATGATACATCAAACTACAGAAATCAAAAGTCAAGTAAAAATCATATTACAGAATGTGATACAAAAATATGATAGAAGTATGGTATTCATGACATAACCAATATGGATTTTTTAAAATGAATCAAGTAACACATCATATTACAAGGTATACAGCATAAAATCATTTTCAATGTGTAAACTAGACATAACAGACAATATTAAAACATATAACATGTGAACAACAAATAGATAGTTATCAAATCATATCATAATGCAAATGATATTTAAAAGCACAAATTTGACATCGTATAATTCATCATCAAAACATAATCAAATGTGCATAACGTAGCATCATTGTTAATTCATTATTATTTTACAACAGCAGAAGATTGTATAACATAGTACATGTGAACAACAGAAATAAATCATCAAATCATAGACAAACAAACTTTTGTAAATTTTCATATCATAAAATCAACATCACATATCAACATCATTTCAAAATACATCATTAAACTTGTTCATCAACACAATCAATTATTATTATTTCAAATCATCATCTTTTATGATTCACTTCTTCATCATTACAATTTTTTATTATTAACTCTTTCATGATTACTAAGTCATCTTTATTCATTACAAACATTGCATCTTCAAAATCAAAATCATCTATCTTTATTATTATTACATCTTTTAAAAATCAAAATCATCTATCTTTTATTATTATTACATGTTAACAAATTTATGAAACATATCACATTATAAGAAATTTTTTAAAACATACAAACATATTTATTTTATGGCTAAAAAGAAGATTTCTTTTCCAATCAAAAAACCCATCCCTCAAATTCATAATTGAGAATTCATATTTCCCTATCATTTTTATCTCTTAATCAAATCATTTTATTATTATTATTTGCCTAGGATTTCAGGAATCTATCTCAACTTCATCTCTAACAGTTATTTGGTACATTGCCTACTTTCATTTTAAAGAAAAAAATTTTTTAATAAATCAGTTCACCAATAAGACTCTCTTGTCTTATAAAAAAAATCATCAACCTCGTAGAATGAGAGTATTCCCTTTGGAATCTCTAAAAATTACCATCAAGGATTAGCGTCCATTTTGGAACCCCTAATCAAATATATCATCGCAGCAAAATCGTAGAAAAACTCGTAGAACATCATTTAAAGATCTAGCGTCACATTGGAACCCCTAGTCTATTATTTATCGTCGAACCTCATCGCAGAACATCATCAACTGACCCCCTCAAAAACCTCATTACTCTTACTGATTTATTAAAACAACTACATATTATTATTTATTAACATTTCCTATTACCAAATACTAAATCACAATCCAAACTATTTATTATCTTCCTGAAATCATCCTCCTTACTAAAAGTTTCATTAACATCATCTCAACATCTCCTCCTAAAAATTATTTATTATTCACTTTCTTTAAAAATCTACATCATCTATTTATTAATATTCATAAAAGTTTCATCAAAAACATCTCATTCTATTTAAAATATAATCACCACTGAATTATTTATTATTATTATTTAGCCATTTGTAAATCCTGTATTATTATTATAAAGTGTTTAAAGTTATATCTATGACTTTACCATTGTTCACCTAAGCTCTTCTGCTGAACTTTATCTACATTATTATTATCAAAAATCAAATCAAGTATCCCAATCATTATCATTTATTTATTTACTTCTTATTTATCTAATGTATATAAAAAATTATCAACCCAACCTAACCGTCTGAAATGTACGAACCTAGCCTATACTGTCTTTATTGTTTTTAACCCTTAAAAATACGTGATGGTTATTTGTTACCAACAAACAGATGTCACCGCAGTGATACATGAAGGTTATTTGACACCAACAAACAAAAAAACTCCTACTTAATTTAGCGAAGGTTCTTTGATACCAACAAACAGAAATCACCGTATTGGTACATAGAGTTTTTTGGTGCTTCGTCGAACTATGATCGTTACAGCTACGCCCTGGTAATTAGTAATTTGAATGGAATGTTCCATCCAAATTGTTCATTAACTTCTCCTATGTGCACAAGGCAACATACCATCATTTTCTACATCCATTACGAGTAGTAATTAATCGGACAAGTCCTCATAGTTTGTTGTAATGGATGTTTTTTCTTAAAACTAAGTTTTTTAGCATTTTTAGTGCTCATACTCACAATCATTCTTCATCATTCATCACCATTAAGTTTATTTTTATTAATCATATCTTATTATATGTCAGATGTAAATTATGTTTATTATTATATAAATCTTATTTTTATTTGGAGTAGTCTTGTCTTCTATCCACTTTTCAACTCGGTTTAATTTAAAAAATTTTATTCTGAAGTTATGTATCATCTAATCATCAATTTAAAGTTTCTTCTGATTATATCGCTAAAAGGTTTATTTGTTATTGAATATTTATAAATTAAGTTGAAATATAGATATCAAAATTCTAAAATTTATTGATTTTCTAAAGTATATACTTTATAAATCATGTTTCACCTATTTAAATTTGCGTATTTGGTCTTCCCTCAAATACTAATTCTAAGTTTGGCCTAAACGGGTTTTAAAGCTCTATCGTTAAATTATATTATACTTATTTAAGTTTCGTATTTGTTTGTGAACAAATATCAATTTCCAACACTGGTCTAAATGGGTTTTAAGCCTATCTTTAAATTAAATTTTATTTATTCAAGTTTCATATTTGTTTCTTTACAAATATTAATTTCTAAAACTGGCCTAAACGGGTTTTAAGCCTATCTTCAATTCAATTTTTTATTTATTCAAGTGTCATATTTGTTTCTTTACAAATATTAATTTCTAAAACTGGCCTAAACGGGTTTTAAAGCTTATAATCAATATTAATCTTAATTGTGTTTTACATTTAAACATATTACCATTTATTATTATTTTAATTTATTTTAGTTGAAATTTTAAAAATTTGTTTTAATTTTATCCATCAATATCTAATATTTAACCACTTGAACCATTCTCTACCATTTCTATGTCATTCTGATCATACTAATAAACACTTATGTCACTACAGAATTCACCTCCCTTTGGTCAAAATGAGTTTGAATATTCAGTACCTACTTGGTTCAGTAAGAACCCCACAATGACCTTAGGTTAATGAACCCCTGTGACACTGTTTTCCGAAGTTCTTTTTTGGTTCACTTATAATTTTATTTCAACCCATTAATATTAATCACCCCCTCAAAACATCGTACATTTTAAAATTATTTAATTTTATGAATTTGGTAAATATGTCCTTCAGGATGCACCTTCCATTGGGATGGTGAATATTTACTCTAGGTTGCTCCTCCTAATTTAGCCTAAACTGTCCTCGTTTTAGTTAATATAACATTTTATTATCATAATTTAGTCTATTTATCTCAGGTTATATATTATTTATTTAGAAATCTATCTAGATTCTACTTTTTATTTAAAAACAACTTAATTCAAATTCACATTAAAATTTATTACATCTGCACATCCATTTATGATTAATTACGTTACTGTCCTGTCTGTTACATTATATTACTTTATTTTTAATTTTACTGTCTTCCTGATCAGTATTTCTTTTCTTTTTATGGTTTACACCCAATCTAAACACTTTTTCCGACATTAACTTTTTCTTATGGTTCTGGCCTAGTCTAACAACTTTGCTAACACTAAATTTCATCTTGTATTCCTGCCGTAACCTATAAGTCCACTTTCTAAAATACTGTTCATAATTTACCCCCTCTATGCTCCTAATTTCTTTAACTATCTCCGTAGAATCAACTAATGTCTTTATATATAGTTCCCCATAACACCCTTGTAGCCTAATTTTATCTTTATTAAAACTTTCTTTTTCAATGATACACTTATTTTCATGATCCTGTATTCTAAATTCATTCCTAATCTTTTTAATAAAAACTTCCTCATAACCCATTATCATATAATTACATCGTTTCTTTATTTTAAAATCTACCTGTACTTCCATGTTATTAAAATTATTGTTTACCAATTTCTTAACCTCAATTACATTGTCTATGCTATTTATCTCAACATAGCCTAACTTACTCACATCAATATCTGTTTTCAATGAACTATCTTCTACTAGAACACTAACATCATTTTCTTTCTTTAACCCTAGTGTAGGCTCAACGTCATAATTACTGTTTTGTTTTAAAATGTGAATTTCTTTGGATAAATTACAATTTATATGGTCTATTACTACAACTTGTTCATTACTAATTTCATTCTTAACGTCTTTGTTAAATTTATTACTTACTGTGTCAAATTTCTTAACTAAATTTTCAAAGCCTATTCTTCTCTCAACTATCATTTGTTCAAATTTACAATTAAGGTTTTCTAATCTATCATTTATTTCAACCTTATTTGAATTTATATCTTCTTTTAATTGTCTAAAATTAACCTCACATTTCTCAGATTGATTATTCATAGCTACCTTCATTTCTTTAAAATTATTTTCAAATTTTTCAAATTTATTGTCACTATCCAATTTATTTAATTTCATATCGTCTCTTATTTGTTCTCTTAATTGTATAAAATTATTTTCAGATTTATCAAATTTATTGTCAAATTTACAAAATTTATTATTTAAGTATTTCACTAAATCATCGAAATGTTTAAACTTATCTTCATCACTAGGAGAGCTAACCTGTTCTAAAATTTTTGTTTCTGCCATGCTTTCTGACTCAGTAAAGCTAACTCCTAAACCGGATTCGTCTAAATTATTTTCATCTGTTTCCATCTTAAATTGTATTAATTATAAATTCTCAATTATGATATTTTTATATTCTCCAATTATCTCTTTATGTAAATTTACTTTAATTTTCATTTTAGAAATGTGTATAACCCTGTACCACGCTATAATCCTAACTGCTTTTTCGAAATGATAAGTAGAATCGGGCGCCATGTATAAGTGGAGTGAAGTTAACTTGTGTATTTATTCACTAACATCAATTACTTTAAAACAAAATTTAGATTATTTATAGTTGTAAGTCTGCGTTCTTACAACTTCATTACTATTTACCTGAAGGGTAGGGTATCAAATTCATTTGTACTAGCAGCTATTCATACAACGTGGCACAGGTCAACACAAATTATCTTAGCCAGACATAGTTAAAACAAGAAACCTTCCCTTTATTATATTACTCAAAAACAAAGACATTATTATTCAAACAAAGACATCATTAGCATACAATTATGTGAAATATAGAAAATATACATGTGCAAGTTATTGTTCAAAATCAAAGTTCTTAAAATGTTCCCAAATTAAATCGTTGAAATTATTTTCTCAAGTATTTTACACTTTACTCACGAGTAACCATTGTCCATAACTTTGAGTCCTTCTAACTTCATTATTAACGGAGATTTTCCATCTTGGACTGAAAACGAGTCTGTCCAGCCAACTTCTATTACGACTATATCGTGCAGGATCCTGACAAAGACTGAGAAAACCACGTTTCCTCCAGACGCTCGGCAAGCTAACGCTCAGGCTCATGGGAAGTTTCTCCAGGGTTCAACTTCCTTTATTCATGTCTGTTAATTTTTATCGGCGCGCACATTTCGAAATTTAAACTTTCAATATTATTTTGTGACATTGTTTAAGAACACTTTACACTTTCTATTTATATATAATAATTATTCTGAATATTATTACTACATTAATATTACTTGTACTTTATTTAAACTTAATATTTATTATTTATTTTGGTTGGAAGATGTCCCATGCTTACACCATCAACAATTATATATCTTTTAAGGCAGTTTAAAATTTTCAAAAGTTTAATTTTTACTTGTGACATGTTGATTAATTTTGCTTCTCAAAAATTAATATAAGAGGGCTTTTTCTGAAATAATTGACTTCTGTGATTCTAAATAAAAATCATACTTATTACATATTTAATAGGAATAATGTCCAAAATTAAGTTTGTTTTGTTTGCCACAACATGTAAAATACCTTCATAAATAAACATGCTGGGTAATGTCATAATTTTTAATAACTGAAATGCATTATGGCATGAATATAGCCTTTACAATTTCAGAATATTTCTGGTAGCTTATTTTTGGATTTTGAAAAACCTTGAGAACAATTCCACAATTTAAAAATGGACACGAGGGCAGAGTAGATTGATTTCATTGTTGATAAGTCACAAATCTTAGTCAGTCTACTAAGGGCATAAATGCCTAATGTTGCCCTGTTAATTACCGAATCCATATGTAAATTCCAATCCAGCTTTCTGTCAATTTTGACTTGGGCACTCCAAGTCACAAATGGATACTGTGCCCATTCTACCTCGGTTATGCCATTACCATTCAATAGGATACTGCCACCATTAAGATATTTACTCCCTCTACCACAAAAGTTTACAAATTGAGTTTTACTGGTATTAAACTTAAGTCCTAAATTATAAAACTATTTAGCAATGAAACTAATTTCTTGATTCGTAACTCTTTCAATATTTTAAGTACCATTCCTTAGTCTATAGAATTTCAAACTTTTAACATAAAGAATTACCTTTTCTTTCGAGCAGACAAAGATTCTTGCCCACTGTCTGAATCAGTTGAAACAGAAGAATCACTAGAATCACTGGAACTTGAACTGGAACAACTAGAGCTATCACTGGCAACTCCAGTATCTTGATTCACATCCACACTATCGGCTAATGCAGCTAACTCTGGCTCTTTATCCTAATCACAAATTAACCCAACATGAATTCAATAACACAGACAACAAAAAGAATGAAATATAAATTTTGCACAAAAGAATCCAATATAAAAGGTTTTAAAACACAAATTAAAATTAGGACAAAGAGAATAAAATTTACTCAATTCATTTAATGTCCCTAACACAGATACTGCTTTAAATAAAACTACCTGCTCTGCTACTACATTTTGTTCAACATCCTAGCATATAAAGTATTCTATTTAAAATGAATGATGTTGAAGTATTGTTACCAGGCGATTTGTTTTTATAAAGAATTAAGAATTATTGGAACCAGATTGGTAACATGTTTAAAAATGAAGGAAACAATTTCTAAACAGTGCTGAAATTTATTAACCCGTAAAAAAAAATTGACCATTCACAAAGTAAATATCAGCCAACAATTAACCAATTAACAAATACTTATTAATAAACAAGTTTTTCTTTAAAAAAAAAAAAAAAATTACATGCCCTTAACCCATTGCGGATCAAAGACGTGGCGTTCACGTCCCGCACACATGTGGACTGATAGCTCAACGACGTGACGTTGACGTATTGTTTTCAATGCGTCATCTAAGGTCAATGTTTGCTGTTAAAATGCACTCAGATGTGTCGAGCGCTTATCAGTTTGTTGTCCGCTTATCTTATCTCTGTGACAGTTCCTTCATAACATTTCTCTGTTTCGAACAATAACAATAATTTATTTGTTTGAGACTAGTTAGGGGAGTTCAGTCTTTGCGTTCGGTCATGTTATTTTTCGTTCGTGTAAATATTAGTGAAATGGCGGATAATTTACGATCGTCTGAATTAGATCGAATACTATTGCGTAGGTGTGACATTATTCAAGTGACAGTTTTTTTTAATTTTTTTTTTTTTTTTTAAATTTATTTATTTTTTTATATTTTATTTTAGTTTTTTTTTATTTATTTATTTATTTTTTCCTTCTAGAAGTAATTATTTATTGTGAAATACATTTGATCCAGCTAACATCAATCAGCTAGTACACGCAAAAAAACGTAAGTAAAATATTATGTATGTAACATTAGTTTTTATATATTTTGCAGTATAATATAATTATGTTGTAGTCTAATATGGTCTGTGTTATGTTTATGTAACGTACATAACAACAAAACATGTAGAATTTGCGAGCGAACGAGGTCGGCCGGTGCCGCGCCGTTTTGTGGAATTAACTCGTACCGTTAGGCCCGGGCGGGCGCTAAGCTTCGCGATCCGCAATGGGTTAATAAAAGTTACAATTACTTTGATCTTCCCCCCCCCCCATACAACTGTTACAAATGAAATTTTTAAAAATAATATAAATTTGTTTAAAAAAAAGAACTTAATTATTGACAATAAATTTAACTTCAAAGTGTATATTAATTCTAACAAATTTTCATTATCAAATTGCTTATAAATTATTACAATTTTATTATTAAATTTCTTAAAACTAAGTTGATCAACTAATAATATATATATAAAAAAAAAATTAGTTTATTATATAAAAGGAAAATTAAATTTTATTTTATTTTATTGACGTCAATATTTATTTTAATTTTGAAAAATAACCCCTTTGGGGTAGGCCGAAATTTTGCATGCAGTTACATCCAAAAATTAGTTTAAGGTTTGTACATATTGTTCCACAAGGAATAGTCACCAAGATGAAGTCACTTTATTACACCATATTTTTATTATTAAGTTTTTGTTTAAGAAACACAGCTAAAGTTCTTTTTATTAACGTTCTTGTTTGCTGCGCAAAAAAAGTGACTTGTTAAAAGAAGTTTAGACAAACTTATACAGGTTCTTTAACAAGATTTTTTTATATGTAATGGAGTTAGTTTGAAATTAATTAAAAAAAAAAAAAAATATCACAATTACAAAATGTCTTGAAAAGATAATTACAAAATAAGTTTTTTTTTATTAATAAAGAAACTAATATAGCTCAGTCTTTGTCTGAGAGCAAGAACTGGTACAAATTGCAAGAAAATAGAAAATAAAAAATTTTAATTAAGAAGAAAGATTGACTAATTAATTCTTTGATTTTATGACTATTTTAAAGATTATAATTTGATTTTGTTAATTTTTAAATGAAAAATGGTTACTCTACTTTTATAAGAAATTATGTTTTTCAAAAGAAATTACTGACAATTCAGAGAAAATTAATCATGATTAAACAATACATAACTGCAATTAAAGTTAAAAGATATAGACATAATTAAATTAAAATGGTCAATTTTAATTCTGTTACCTGGAGTTGTGTTTCAAAAAGCTTACGAGCTTTTGGCGTCAAGGTAAATCATCGAGGAAGACCACTCAGCGAGTTTCGCAATATACACTAACGAGCCTTAATTGTACATGAGTAGTCTAAATTTTGAAAATGAATTTTAAACAGAAGCCAAAGTAAATTTAATAAGAAGTTTTACATTATATTTCTATTGAGAAACGACTAGCCTGCGTTAGAGGTACGAACTGACTCATCTTAATCAAGATTGACCGAGGTCAGAGTCTAATTGGCAGGTCGGCCGATATCGCTTTCAAAGCCATTCACCAGGTGGTAGCATTATACAGGGAAGGTTTACAAGGTATTTTAATTTAAACTGTCTTATTGGCAAGTAAGGTTTTACATAAGTTTTATTTTATATATCAGGCGTTACAGTATGATAATTCTCTTTTATAATGTGTACCATATGATTTTCTGCCAGTTTTAACCATTTCATTACCACATCAACTACTCTTTCTCATAAATTAATATATGTCGTCAGCAATCCACAGAACAGTGATTAAAAGAAAACATTGTTTTCTAGTTACAAAATAAATTTATTTAAATATTCATTTTTTCTACAATTATTATATCCCATACTTACTTTTAATCGACGATACCACTTGCGAGAGAGTTTAGGTCGACCTCTCAGTGTTTTATGCCAGACTACAGGGAAATTTGTACGACTACAAAAGTTTTGCGTAACTGCAATAGTGACATCTAAATTTAGTACAACGTGCCACCATCCGCCAGGAACAAATACTGTTTCTCCAGGACCTTGCAGGATTTCTACCTGTTGACAATTATTTCACAATAGGATGAGGAGCTGTCTTAAAAGATATACAAATTTTAAAAAGTTCTTAAAAAGTACCAACATTTGAAGAAAATAAAAACGGTAAAGCTTAAAGCTCTTACACAGAAGGACACATATTTCAAAAGATCCTTTCTTAAGCATGTATTTACGAGTACATTTAGAGTTTTCTGTTAATTGTAAAGAATACCTAATTATGAACACTCAACTAATAATAAAAACAATATCATTTAGCATATTTCTCACCAAACTACCACATAATATTTCATTCCTAGATTTTAAATTTCAGGTTATAATTTTTGAAGAGTAATATCCAAAATGATAATTTTGTTATTTCATTTCGATCATGCTGATTAACAAACTTGTCAAAGATAACTGCCCATAAAAGAAAAACCTGTATACCAAATTTGATCAAAAGGTGCAAAATGTGTGATATTACATATATACAACAAAGATATACTGAATATAATTTGGTAAAACCTATACAGAGAATATAAATTTATAAGATAAATGTAGACTTCACAGTCAGTCTCAGGACGAGTCAATTTGCTCAAGGCTTGGCTTGAATTAAAAAACCTGGGCTCGCACACCCTTAGTGTGAGTTTCATTATCTATCTCTGAGCAGTAAGCACACAGAATTGTACTAACCTTCCTGTTCTCAAGTTATTGTTGAAAGCAGCCATGACCTGTAAGAAACTGTGTATTGAAAAGGTTTGTTTCTCCACAACTCTTTCCCACCCATTCTCTTACCACTGATGTACAGACTCCTCTGTAATCATCATTCTACTCTGTCTGCCATGTCTGGTACAACCACAATGCACCCATTTCTTTGTTTTCCTCTTCCCACTCCTTTCTTAGGTAATTCTTAAGTAGTTCTTGTACAAGCAGGTTCACAGGAAGTGTTGGTTTATATGACACTACTACTTGTGAATTCAGTCGCATCCTGTTCACCACATCTATCATAATCATTCTCTTCTTAAGATACTCCTGAATCATTTTCCTTAGATATGGTGAGATCTTAAGGCTTTAAGTTAGTGCAGAATACAGCACTAAAGTGCATTGTTGAAAGCTTTAAACATACCAAGAAGTAGAACTAAAGGGATCTGTTTTGTGCACCAAATTTCTTCAGAATAATGCTGATAACTGTGTTAACTGTTGAAAGTTCCTGACAAAAACGAAATTGTTTTTCCAAGAGATCACCCCCGGTTCAGAGTTGAGTTTCTTCTGTAGTAGACTCACTAGCGGTTGCTCAAGTGCTTACCCAAAGCAGATATATAGAGGGAAGCTTTTTTGTTGTACACTTTTTTCAAGTTCATCTAAATCATGAGTTAACAGTGGAACAAAAATATGATCCTTTACGGTTCATAAAGAATCCCCACAAGAAGAAGTCACATGGGGTCATGTCTGGAGATCTTGGATGCCAAGAGTGTAGGGCCAAGATCTTGGGGTCCGGTGTACTCTATTCGGGGATCTCAAGGTCCTGTTGGCAGTATTATTGAGGAATTATTATCCGTTGTATCACAGACAATGTGTGTTAGGCACCGTTCTGTTGGAATATGAAATCATCAGTCCTTATGAAGTTGTGTAAAAACCTAGGTCTGCAGTATTTCAAGCTAGCATTTCTGTCAGTGTGTTTTCCAAAAGAAAAAAAGAGCCATAAATCTGTGTATAAGAAATTAGACAAAAAAGTTTACTTCTATTGAATCTCACTCACGCTCTACAATTTCAAGGGAATTCTGGAGCCTTTATATGCGAACATTATGACGGTTAATTTTACCGCTTAAAAATCAAAAATCTGTCGTATTTCACATCCACTAAGAAAGCATTGCTGAACTCTGCAAGTTTTCTTTTAGTACCAACATGACGAACTAGCTCTAGTTGTAACCGTTATGGTTTATAGACTAAACATTGTCTTAACATACGACAGACCGTCATATGAGGAATTACAAGTTCTCTGGTGGCACGATGAGTAGACCTAATTTTTTGCACAGTTCCATCAGAAGTGCGAAATCGACCTGGACTTTATACCCTTGCACAAACATCCTGATCTTCAAACTGGCGATAACAATAACGGATGTTCTTCGGCAAAGAGAGATAAATCCAAAACACTGATGTTTTAAAATCATGCTGGACTGTAATAACTAACTCAATCTTGCTAAACTGCAGAACACAAAAAGTCGTTTGTTGAGTGAATGCAATCTTAGAACAGATTGAGGTTATGGGTAAGTTCAACTCGCAGAGTGGCATTTAGTTGTGATTTGCTAAAACCTTAGGCCATATCCATTCGAGAAAGACACCTTTCATCCATGGAATGTCCGTTATTCCATAATTACAACATTGTAAAAGTCATTCTTTTTGAAACACTGTGCGGCTGGTGGAGGACACATAGACCACTTGTAATAACATTGGTAAAACTCCATGATTTTGCACTTTGTTTCATTTTTGTAATGTCTTTTCATCAATAAATAGAGCCATTTTTTTAAACATCCTATATATTGGAATGAGATTTGTTTTCCTGTTTTATAGATTTCTGAATAATATAAGTGTGCGTCTGGCTGATATAGTGAGTATCACTCTCGCTACACAAGTTGGAAGTTTTGTTGTTAACATAGCATCACGAAAAAAATGTTGGAGCTACATGTCACAAATTTTGATTTAGAAAGCTAGAAAAGTGACGGTGTTAGCCGTCTAGCAGGTCTAGCCTCTATTCGGTTGTTGTACCATGGAGTTAGTTTAACCCTCCTCCTGGCGCATGTTAATTTGTCTTAAAAATTCTTCGTTCGTTTAAAAATTAATAAAATATATTATTTGTATACAAAACCTAACTTATAAGATATCATTTTTCTCAGAAAGATGCATAGAATTCATCTATGTAATAAAATTTTTTTTTTTTAAACGGTTTTGGAGTAAGTATGTTAGATGTCAAAAATGATATTAACTTTTTTTCAGAAAAACCTGTATCACCCAAAATCAATAGCTTACTACTTTTTTCTAAGATATACACAATTTTTGTGTATTATTTTTTAATATATTTAGGAAAAAAAAAATTTGTTACATTTTAAAAATTAAAAAAAAAATTTTATTAAATAATGTCAAAAGATATTTTTTCTTTCAATATTTTACCAAATATAGTAATATATATTTTATACAAGAGTACTATATATCATTATGTCCAGAAAGGTGCATAGAATGTAGGTGTGTAGTGAAAAAAAATGTTAGATGCATCACATTTGGAGTTTTTTGGTCAAATACCAAAAAATCAAAGAGTAACGTAGAGTAAAATTTCACAGAAATAAGTACATAAACCATATTAAATTTTTTTTTAGATTTTTAAAAAATATTACTACAGATTTGTAATATATTTGTGGATAAAAGTTGCTAAAAAAAAAAATCAATTTTTAAAATTTTCATTAGACATGGGTCATTTATGATAAAAATCTACCTTCACAATAGCCTAGACGGTGAGGTTAGGGCTGTGAAAAAAACCAAAAATATGAAATATCACTAATAAATACACTCTACAAACATAGACACATTTATTATAAGTTGTATATACATTTATATATTATGTATATACATATTATAATAAATAAATGGTTTCTTGAAACTAAAAGTTCTTAAAGCAAATCTAGAACTAGGCCTGACTAGTACTAGATTTGGCTAGACTAGGCCGAAAATATGAATTATCACTCATAACTACACTCTACAAACATTGACACATTTATTTTAAGTTGTATAAACAAATTATAATAAAAAAATCACTTCATGAAACTTATATTCACTATAAAAACACAAAGCTATTACACTTTGAAATTTCCACATCGGCAAAAATCTTGCGAGATCGATGTAACAAATTTGAGGTTATTCTAGGTTTTATAAAGTACCACAGCTTTTGTATTTTTCCTTCTACAGATGTGTTTCAAATACAAGGTTAAACATTGAAACCTTCTCTTTACAGTTATATCAAAAACAACAAGATTGTATAAAAATAAAGATCGGATTCTTCAAGACTGTCTAGACACTGAATATCGCAAACCGGTCTGAAAGTTCAGAGGATCATTTCCTAGAATGGATATAACTCATAAACTATATAACTTAGGATAATTTCGACTTCATAGTTCGAAAGGGAAAGAAAAATACTATATAATATTGTCAATTTGTAACATTTGGACAAGTTTTATCATTTCGAAAAAATATATGAACATATAGGTGATATTTTCTATATAAAAGCGGCAAAGTGTCGGAACCTGGCACTAACAAGGTAAACTTCAGTCAAGTCGTGTTTTTCTATTTTACACAACTTTAAATTTTCTAAACTTGGTTATGAAAGATTACCTTTTCAATGGTATAGAATACATTTCGATAATATAATATCTACTAGGATAAAAGTTGAATTGCAAAAAATGTAATTTTTAGCGTGTAAAATAGCATTTAAATTCTTGATTTGGTTTAATTTTTATATAATAAAAACTATATTACAGTAGAACCTCTGTTAATCGGCCTCGGATTAACCGGCCTATATCGTAGTGTACTGGTTGGATGAGAGTTTGCGAAAATAAATTGTAATATTGAAACACCAAAGCAGCGGCGAGTCAAATGACTTTGTCGATGGCGGTATCCCATTGTCGGCGACGTAAAAACACCGCGGCACCAAAGCAGTGGTGAGTCAAACGACTTTGTCGATATCGGTATCGCATTGTCGGCGGCATAAAAACACCGCTGCATTGGCACCCGTGGGTATAGCAGACATACACAGACAAAAACGTTTGATGGGCCGCTTTTTTCCACGAATCAATTTAGTATAGCCTACATTATGGAAAATATAACAATTCTTTTCAGTTTTCTTGGAAGCGTGTGTTGGTTTCGTTTGAGACACGGTTAAATGTGTCAAAAGACTTGACATAGGGGAATCAGTAAAAAAGCTTTGTAGTGTTTAATTTTTTCATGTTTGATGTATAATATACATAACATAATATATACGATACATTTATGTACAATAAAATGAGTTGCAATAACATCTTTATTGCATAATTTTTAGTGCTACCTAATTAAATAAGCTTTCTTTGAACGAAAACCGATTTTTCACGGGAACCTCGGGTTAACCGGTCAAACGGGCAACCGGCCCGGGTGTCAGTCCCGACTAGACCGGTTAAGAGGGGTTCTACTGTAGTTGGAAACATTTGAAAAAGACAATTTGAAGAGAAAGACGTGATCTATCAAGCAGTGTTATGTTATATCTGACTGACAGAAATTTGGAAATAGGAAAATTAGACAAACGAGAGGTAAGTTTTGTTTAAAACTTGTTAACGTAAAACTTAGACGTTACGTATCAAAAATATGCAAATTTTACCAATTTTTGGAATATTCATTATAACGTTTTGTGGTATTTTTTTGCATGATATGCATCTACGGAACATTAGCTTTCCAACGGTATTTTACTTATTGTGATGGGACAATTTTAAGTGGGCGTAATGTTGAATTGCAAAATACGTGTTTTATAGTTAGTGAAGTGAGCCATGACTAATGTCGCGACCACTTTTTAAGGCAAAAAGTGGTCGAGCACCAGTTCAAGGGTTAAAAAATGTATTTTAGAATAATACAGTACATTTATTCTTCGACATGAAATTCAGATTTTAACAAATTATAAATTATACAAGGACATGGTAACAACTTACAGGTTTGCAGTCTTGAGGCCAAAGTGGCTGCTTAGTCTTAGGATAAATAATTCTAAACCATGTTATGGCTTCATCTCTTTGTTTTCCTCCCTCTACGGTAGTTACTTTGATCAGTTCTTTTGGTGTATGTGTTGGAAACAAACACCACCTAAAACATGAAAAGAGATTGTTCTATACAAATTAAAGAATACATACAAGAAGAACAATAAAATCTCAGTCTAACAAATAATGGTGAATTTGATGATGTATAAATTGATAAGAGGTAAATTTTTATCATTTTTTATATTTCCAAAACACATTTTCTAGTTAATAATTTTATTAATTTGGAGTACAATTCAATAATAAAAAAACCCTCATCCAATTTGCCAACATAATGAGGTAATAAATTTGTACACATTCACCATCCTATCCAATAATGTTTAAAATGTATAAATACAAATTCACAGTACGTATTAAACTGTTCTTTAATATAAAATTCCGAAACTGTAAAATATTTGGGGGTTATGATAGATAGCCACATGTCATGGAAAACCCAAATAAATGTGTCAAAAAGTAAGTTGAATAGAGTTATTAGAGTTTTTTATTTCTTAAAGGATGTTTGCCTCAAGTACATGTTAACCCTCCAACCGTTAAAGACCCCAAACCGTACCCATTCTCCCGGACAAGTTGGCTATAAAACACATATTTTGCAATTCAACATTTCGCCCACTTAGAATCGTCCTATTGCAATAAAAAAAATAGTGTTGGAAAGCTAATGTTCCGTAGATGCATATCATGCAAAGAAAAATACCACAAAATGTTATAAATAATATTCCAAAAATTGGCGAAGTTCGCATATTTTTGATGCGAAACGTGAAAGTTTTAAACAAAACATTCGTCTCGTTTGACAATTATTCCTATTTCGAAATTTCAATCTGTCACATCTGACATAACACTGCTTGATAGATCGTGTCTTTCTCTTCAAAACGGTGTTTTTCAAATGTTTCCAACTGGTATAGTTTTTATTATATAAAAATTAAACCAAATCAAGAATTTTAACGCTATTTTACACGCTAAAAATTACATTTTTTGCAATTCAACTTTTATCCTAGTAGATATTATATTATCGAAATGTATTCTATACCATTGAAAATGTAATTTTTTAATCTTTCATAACCAAGTTTAGAAAATTTTATGTAGCGTGTAGTAGAGAAATAAGACTAGACTGAAGTTTACCTTGTTAGCGCTAGATTGCGACAGTTTCTCGCGGCGAGTTTTATATAGAAAATATCACCTATATGTTCATATATTTTTTCGAAATGGTAAAACTTGTCCAAATGTTACAAGTTGACAATATTATATAGTATTTTTCTTCCTCTTTCGAACTATGAAGACGAAATCATCCTAATTTATATAGTTTACGAGTTATATCCATTCTAGGAAATGATCCTCTGAACTTTCAGACCGGTTTGCGATATTCAGTGTCTAGACAGTCTTGAAGAATCCGATCTTTATTTTTATACAATCTTGTCGTTTTTGATATAACTGTAAAGAGGAGGTTTCAATGTTTAACCTTGTATTTGAAACACATCTGTACAAGGAAAAATACAAAGGCTGTAGTACTTTATAAAACGTAGAATAACCTCAAATTTGTTCCTTCGATCTCGCAAGATTTTTGCCGATGTGGAAATTTCAATGTGCAATAGCTTTGTGTTTTTATAGTGAATATAAGTTTCATTAAGTAATTTTTTTATTATAATTTGTTTATACAACTTAAAATAAATGTGTCAATGTTTGTAGAGTGTAGTTATGAGTGATAATTCATATTTTCGGCCTAGTCTAGCCAAATCTAGTACTAGTCAGACCTAGTTCTAGATTTGCTATTGGAACTTTTAGTTTCAAGAAACCATTTATTTATTATAATATGTATATACATAATATATAAATGTATATACAACTTATAATAAATGTGTCAATGTTTGTAGAGTGTATTTATTAGTGATATTTCATATTTTGGGTTTTTTTTTTCACAGCCCTAACCTCAACGTCTAGGCTATTGTGAAGGTAGATTTTTATCATAAATGACCCATGTCTAATGAAAATTTTCAAAATAGATTTTTCTTTTTAGCAACTTTTATCCAGAAATATATTACAAATATGTAGTAACAGTTGAAAATATTAAAAAAAAAATTTTGTAGGATTTACATTACCATTTCTGTGAAATTCTTGCCTGCGCTACTCTCGGATTTTTTGGTATTTCACATATAAACTCCAAATGTTTTACATCTAACTTTTTTTCCACTAGACAGCTAAATTATATGCACCTTTCTAAATATAATAATACAGTACTCCCTCTGTAATCCGGCATCTCAGCTCTCCGGCACACCCAGTAATCCGGCGTTTTGTATTCGAATAATGCGTCCCCAATACAGTACAGTACAATGTTTCCCACGCAGTAACAAGACACTAGTGTCTGAGTAAACAATGCATTGGCGCCAAAAGTGATGACTCACGCATGCCCCCCTCACTCACTCCGTCAGTCTTAGTCACGATCGCACCACGTTTAGTGCTCCTCAATCTGTCCCGCGTGTGTTACCTGCTTAGTGTAGGACAGTTGTAGTAGTGTTGTATTGACGATGGCATCCGTGCAGAAAAAACGTAAACATAAAACTCTATCTTTGTTAGATAAACATGAAATCCTAAAGCGGCTTGAAAAGGGCGAAACGTTAACTAGTGTTGCTAACGAATACGGTGTTGGTCGAGCTACAGTTCATGACATAAGAAAAAACAGTGATAAAATAAAATCGTTTTTTAAGACGAATGAAAATTTAAAAAGTAATCGACAGACATTGAAAACTGGTGAAAATCCTAAAGTTGACGATAGCCTATATGCATGGTTTTTACAAGAACGTGGTAGGCATACACCAATTTCTGGTGAAATCCTTAAAGGAAAGGCTAGAGAATTTTACCGGAAAATTACAAAAAAGGATGATTTCCAAGCCAGCGAGGGATGGCTGCAGAAATTCAAACAACGTTATGGAATTAGACTGCTAAGTACAACGGGTGAGAAACTTTCATGTGACGAAAGCGCTGTTGAGCCATATAAAGAAAGGTTCAAACAGGTTATCCAAGAAAGTGATTTAACTCCTGACCAAGTTTACAATGCGGACGAGAGTGGTTTATTTTGGCGGTTGTTGCCAAAAAAAACATTTGTGCATCGTAGAGAAGCTAGTGCTCCTGGACGAAAATTGGCTAAGGATAGGGTCACTTTCATGCCTTGCTCAAACGCAAGCGGTGCACATAAGGTGACAATGCTAGTCATAGGAAAGGCGAAGAGTCCTAGGGCATTTAAAAACATCAAACTTCCTGTTGATTACATGAGCCAGAGCAAAGGGTGGATGAATAAGTCCGTATTCACTGAATGGTTTAATGAACATTTTAAACCCTCAGTGAAAAGATTTTTGAAGGAGCGGAAACTACCAGAAAAAGCTTTGCTTATCTTAGACAACTGCCCTGGCCACCCCGATGAAGATGAGTTGAATTCAGCCGACAGTTTTATTCGCGTGATGTTCTTACCGCCGAATGTGACCCCCCTCTTACAACCAATGGACCAGAACGTTATCCAGGCGATTAAAATGCAATACAAAAAGAGCTTATTGTACAAAGTGTTGTCTAAGGATGAAAGTGTTATTGAATCCTTGAAAGAAATAAACCTGAAAGACGTGGTATACTCGCTTGCTAATGCTTGGGAAAATCTTGACGAGAAAGTCATCATTTGCTCTTGGAAACCCCTATGGCCGGACATGACACTACTGGATCAGTACAAAAAAGATGAACCGAACAAGAAAGCCAGTGAAGAGAGAGAGATTAATCTACTGCGAGACGTGGTAAACGAACAACTCGTGGATTCACAGGATAACGCATTGACAACTGATGACGTAGGCGTGTGGCTTACCGGTGAAGGTGATGAAAACAACCAGTTTATGACAGAAGATGACATCATAGAGGAAGTGGCAAGAGAGGAAGAGGACGAGGAACTGGTCGAAGGAGAAGTAACAGCGGCTGTACAATCAATCTCTCACGATGCGGCCATCGCCTCGTTTGCCACGTCAATTGCCTGGGCGGAGGAAAATGGCGTCTCTGCTAACGATGTCTTAGTTTTAAGAAGGTTACAGGAACAAGTTCTCAAAGTGTCTCTTAACCGTAAAAAGCAACAGACAATTGATGCATATTTCCAGCCGTCTACTTCCAAGGAATAGTGTGAGTTATATGATGTATTTTTGTACTTTTTTTACTTTGTATAGTACAGTGCAATGCAATTAAAACTGATTTTCAAATGATATCTGCGTTTTTCTCAATATTTTCCAGTAATCCGGCGTTTTCGGTAATCCGGCAGTGCTCCGGTCCGATATCTGCCGGATTACCGAGAGAGCACTGTATATAGAATTTGTGTTTTCCATACATATTACTATTTTTGGTAAATTTTTGAAAAGAAAAGATTAAAGTTACCTTTTTTTAAAAAATGGTAATTTCTTTTTGAAAATGTAACAAATGTTTTTTTTTTCTCTTCTAAATATATTCACAAATATATTACAAACCTGTTTTAATAATTGAAAAAATTCAAAAATTTTTTTTATTATGGTGTACATTACCATTTCTGTGAAATTCTTGCCTACGCCACTTTCCGATTTTTGGCCATTTTACATAAAAACTACAAATGTTTTACATCTAACTTTTTTTTTCACTACATACCTAAAATCTATGCACCTTTCTGAATATAATGACTTATAGAAGTTCTGTATAAAATATATTTTACTATTTTTAATGTTTTTTTGAAAAAATAAAGTGAAAATTCAGTTTTTACGTAAAATATTTTTTTAAATTTTAAAAATATAACTTTTTTTTTTTTTTCCCTAAATATATTCACAAATAGTACACAAAACTTTTGTATATCTTAGAAAAAGGTGGTAAGCTTTTGATTTTGGATGAATCAGCTTTTTCTTGAAAAATGATAACGTCGTTTTTGACATGTAACATACTTACTCCAAAACCGTTACAAAAATTTATTATTTTTTTACATAGATGAATTCTATGCATCTTTCTGAGAAAAATGATGTCTTATAAGTTAGGTTTTGTGTAAAATTAATATTTTTTATTATTTTTTTAAGAAAATAAAACCTTTAACATTGAACAGTTGGAGGGTTAAGGAAATTTTATTTTTCACTAGTTCAAAGTAGTTTGGAACATGGAATTATTTGTTGGGGAACTGCTTATAATACAAACCTGTATTCTATAAAAATAATTCAAAAAGGCATTATCCGTGTAATATGAAATAAAAACAGAACTGAACTGTTAAGACCTATTTTTAAAATGTTACTTTTAGTACCACTTAAACATCTATTTATATATATATATATAAGTCTTAGTGTCTTCTACAGAAGAAGTGGTCAGTTTCCCACTGTACATAATACGTATAAATTATCACAATATGCCTATTCCGAAACCTAGGCTGACAAGTTTTATGATTATTTTTCTTATATAGCTACGAAATTATATAACAAACTACCAGTATATATCGAACAATGTACTAAACAACCAAAGTTCCTGAGAAGCTTCGAATCTTGGCTGCTCAGTCTCAACAATGTAGATACTCTCTTTTAATGATTAAAAAAAATCAACCTCATTTTTTATATCAAGTTCTCTAAGAATATTGTAATATTGTTTCTGCCTTCAATTTGTGTGCATTATTTAATTTATGTTTCAGGAAAAGCCACAAAGGCGAACAACATTATTTATTTGATAGTTTTAAAAACTGATTAAAGCCAGTTTATCTTATTTGCTCTATAAAAAGAACTTTTTTCTGTAGAACTCCTTTATAATTCACTGATTTTGTAAAATGTTATTTCATAATTATTCTGAAAAAATTATTGTCATTTTGTTTTTGAAGTAAAAGTAACACTCATTATAGGATTCCTATAGAGGGTACCTAATGCTTCCCTTTATTTGAATGTAACTTTATTTAAAATGTGCTTTATTTGTGATTTTATCTGACATTAAATATGTAAAAAATATGTAACGGGAGAGTAATAAATTTCATTTAATTTAATTTAATTAATTTACATATTTGGTTGCACTATAGATTTTAAATTTCATGTTCTACCAGTGAGAGAAGGCCAGTTCAAAATTATGTTCTACCAATAACTTAGTTACATTGCATCCTAAAAAGATGAAGTTGATTTCATTTTATCCAGAAGTAAAATCTAGTTATTTTTATGTTGAATTACTGCACAAATATGGACAGACAATTATAAACAACTGTCATTACAAAATAGTAATATTATTGGTTAACAACTCTTAAGATACAACAAAAAAAACACAAAATTACAATTTTCTAAAAATCGGCTATGAAGCCGTTATAAAATATACAATTCCTCAAAATCGACTCTATCAATTTTATTCAACTTTTAGTGAAAAGTGAAAATTAATGACCCAAAACTTGTCAAGAAAAACAAAAATGAACGTGACAACATTAATTAAAAACTTGATTTTAATGAAATATTATATTGAAGACATCTTCATAGCATAAGCAAAACAGGTTTAGGCTCTTATTTAAACATTTTTGAAAAGACTCAGTCTATAAGTTAGTGACAATTACTGTACTGAGATTTTTGGTGATTTGATTAATTTTGAATTGATTTAGGGGATAGGTGAGTGAGAAAGTTTGTGCAGTGTTTTTGAACCATTTATTTCTATTGATACATTTTAACTAACTCTACTGATGAAGAATTTAAAAAATATTTACTATATTTCCCGTTTTCTTTATTTTAAAAATTGTTTAATATAAATTAAATAAATGAATTAAAAAAAAAAAAAAAAAAAAGTTCAGTACTTCATTCAAATGCTCATTCATTTAATGTTGGAAACTGTATTGTTGTTTAGTTGGCCCAATTAAAAGTGACTTGTAATATGATTTTGTTGTTGTTTGTTTTAAGGCGAGAAATCATTGCTATCATTATCACTTTCACAAATAAAGGGCATAAAATGGTCCTCAATGTGAAATTAACAAATAGAACGAAAGACTAAAAACAGAAACATAAAATCTGAACAAAATAACAACACTAAAATAAAACTTTAAAAAAATAACCAATTTGCTTTATCTGTTTCTTAACTACTAACTATTTAATGGGAGTTTTAACTAGCCTATAACTTTACTAGGTGTATAGTGAAGTTTAAACTCTCGATAATATATGTTCGTAGATTGTAGAACACATTTCCTATACTTATTGGGAAGACAGTCCTAAAGGGAATTTGTTGGGCAATTATCAAGATATATATATATATTCAGATAGTCTAAATATGTTCTCAGTTGGGGAAGTATAAATAAGAGGTAGAAAAGGCAATTTGACTATTTAAATGTTGTTAAAAAGTAAGGTTATTTAAGACATTGGTTAGAATTCCAAACCAAGAACACAAAAATTTTGTGTGGAATTAAGTTCCTTTTAAACTGTGTTAAAGCAGATGGATGTGCCATTTTAAATATCATTTTCCATTTTCAAATCAATCAAAATTTTCATTAAAATACAACACAATTTATTGTTAATTTACTATAATTTGCTATGATAACTTCAACTACAACGAGTAAAACATACAATTGTATAACATTAAAAAAAAGTTGAATTTATATTGACTTACAAAGTAAAGATTTGTAATTGTAATTAAATAAATCTTAACTATCGATTGACACCAAATTTGAGAGGATTGGACAAAATTAATGGTGACTATATTGCTGTGAAGGAAATGTGTAAGTTTAAGTAGAAAAAACTTTAATCATACCCTTTACCAGTTCTAGAGTTTAAAATAGTTCTCTATTTAAATAGGTTGAGTTCAAATGTTTTTAGAAAATAACTTGTTTCTCAGGAATTCATTAATAATTAAAAAAATTAAAATCTTCAAAATTTGAGACCATCATCTGTCCCAAGATAAAAACATTGTTTTTAAAAGAACTTCTATTAATAAAAACTATTATTATATTTGCTGAGAGTTCTTGAAATCAAAATGAAAATGCCAAATCTTCCAAATGAGGTTCTATTTTCCAGTAGAATTTTTTAGTTAATGCGAGAGTTAGTGTCAAACATTTGTGTGGAGTCTCATTAATCATAGAAATATCTATGTTTTTGTTTTCATTTTCAAATTATCTCCAATCTATTTCTTACGAAAGAAAAATCTACATCTTGCGCAATTTTTCAATATTGAGGAACAAAAATTTGCTTTTGTTGGTATAATGGACCCAAAGGAAGAGATTAGTAGAAATTTCAAAAAAATTCGCCTCATGTTTGGGCTGTAGAGATAATAAATCCTCCATTATTTTTTTATAGATTTGGAATCAGAAAGCTCTGAAACATAGTTAACATTTTCCCCCTAAAATTTTAATGTCATGAACATAATTAATTTAAAAAAAAACAATATCTTAACTTTTGTAATGGCACACGGCTCAAATTGAGCCGATGTCGCCCACTGATGCAGACAGACAACTGTAAAAAACTCTGATATTGCAACTCGTCATTAGGGTTACTTAAAACCATCCTATCGAAATAAATGTTATACCATTGTAAAGCTGACGTTTCGTAGATGCATATACATGTAATCAAAAGTTCATAAAACGCTATAAAAATTATTAATTAATTGGTAAAGTTTGGTGTGTTTTAGTCGTAAAAATGGCGACAAGGCAAATCTAACAAAGAAAACAAAATGGAGTTTTAGCAAGTTGTCAAAGTAGGCGTTTACCAACCAATTTCATTGAAAATTGTACTGTTCTTAGTACAAATCTTTACCTATCCAACAGAGTTCGCCACATGTCAGTAAGACAAATAGTTTCATTCTAGATTGTGTGCAAGACAAAAAAACCGTTTTAGAGCAAAAAAAAGGTTGCTTTCTTCAAGTCAACTTTACCCTAGTAAATGAATTCTTAGAAACATGAATTATACACCATTGAAAAGCTCGTATTTCAAGCTTTTAGAGTTATGTAATTTGAGTATCGTGGTATAGTATAGAAAAATTGAATTAATTCTTGGAAGTCCACTGTTTTTACGGCAGACTGCTGCACTCGATGGCTAAAGAACTGTAACCTACTTCTCTTTTTGTTTATTCTATATATAGCTTTATATTTCTTCTAACTGACAGGTTCTTATCTCTTTGTATAGACAAAATACAGACCTTTCCAAAGATATAAATTATCACGTTTTAGTCTGTCATATGGTAGGATTTATAACTGAGCTTCGGAGTGTATGTTGCACGCCAAACCAATATGGCGCGCGTTTGTGTTCATTTACGACATATTTGTTGTGATATATCGAGTGTTTTGATTGATTATAAAAGTGTATTATATAAGTTTATATGTGTGTTATTCTTTGTAGAATCTATAGTCTTATTGTTATAGTGAAATCTAGTAATGTTTATTTAGGCCTACAAATAATTAGTACCAAGGCGTAAGTGCGTAAGCCTTGCATTTTATTCCTTCTTACTGGTAAGTGCTATTATTATTTTAAAAATTTTAGAATTTGATTTTTTTTTTATAAATTGTTATTCATATTTATACTAGAAAACGTTTGTAATACTCGTAAAAAAGGTAAAACTAGATTTTCTACGCTCAATTGGACTTTGAAGTGAAATTTGGCCTTGGATTTTCGTGTTTTTTTTTGTTCTTTGCAATACTGACTCCAAAATTATTTTTCAAACTTTTTTTAAATTACACTACTAAATTCTATGCACATTTCTGAACATAATTATATTTAGAAGTTGGTTTTCCATAAATATTACAATTTTTGGTGATTTATTGAAAATAAGCTGGACCATTCCTCTTATATTGTAAAACAATTTTTTAAATTTTCAAAATGTAACAAATTTATATATTTTTTTCCGAAATGTATTCACAAATATATCACTAAAATTTTGTACATCTTAGAAAAAGGTGGTAAGCTTTTGATTTTGGGTGATGTCTTATAAGTTAGGTTTTGTTATATATTAATATATTTTATTAATTTTTAAACAAACGAAGAATTTTAAAACAAATTAACATGTTGCCAAATCAAGGGTTAAATGCTGTATTTAAAAAATCAATTCTTTTAATTTTTATTTAAATTTAGAAGGAGATTGACAAAAAATGTTTTAAACTGCATGTAACAGAAAATTATAGTTCACCATTAGGAAAGGCACTGCAGAAAACTTGTCAAAAGAAAAGTATTGGATAGATATTGTTTTAACTCAAATTAACTACATATTTAGACTGGAGAAATTTGAATATTCAAAATTTTAGCTTACATTTACTCAAGATAATTTGTTAATCTGTTTTGCCTTGATGTATTACTTGTACACCACCACCAAAGAAATCTAAAAGTCTGATGTTAGCTACCACTTGTAAGAATCTGCTTTGATAAAACCTCTAGATATGCTAATGAAGAAAACAAATAAAACAAATGATACATAATGAAAACACTATTTTAATTACACATTCTTAATTTAAAATTGTATAACTCTTTTTTTTATCAATTGTATGCCTAATTTTCAAAAACACCTCTCATATTTTTATGAGACTTTTTAACTATTATTTTTACTTTTTCATCTTTACAAAAGCATTTTTAAACTCCTCCCTTTAAACTTCTTTTTATGAGTTAAGAAGCTAAATTTGATTATGGGTTATGAAGTTAAATTTGATGATGGTATTCAGTGTGAGTCTTGATGTGCCACTGTTCAGGTTTTACATATTGACCACATTACATCTAACTGATTAAGATTATTTACAACATTTACTTGTACATAAAGAGAGTATCCATCACCTAAAAAAATGCTTTTATATTTACCAATAATGTTAGAACGCTTTTTTGTTTTATTATAAATAGGCAATTCTTTTTGATATTTAAATTTTACTACTTCATAACTTATATAATATGCCAGAACAGCTATTTATGACCCTATCTGAAGAAACACAACTGTTATGAGTGGTGAACGATTATAATTTTATTATTGTATTTAGAACAAAAAAGCACTATTTCTTTTTCAACTTTTGTTCTTTGTTGTTCCAACCACAATACAAATAATATATCATTCAAATAAAAAATTAACTTAATATAATGTTAAAAAATGTTTTGTTTTGATCAAGCCAGGGAGAGAAGGTGAAAGCGGGAACACCACATGACTAAGAGACAATAGGAAGCAGCTTGGAGTGCTAAATGACTAACGCTCCGGTGAATTCAACTAAGCTGTTACAAATTATGAATTTTTAATTGGAAATTGAAAAAACCAGTACGTTTGACATCAATTAACAAAGAATTAAACAAGGAAAATTACAGTATAATCCGATTTGTTTTAGGTAACTTGGTTAATTATATTAAAGTCCAAACTTGAGTATCCATACTTTTGCAACTAACAGTAAACGGGACACTGAAGCACTTTAAATAAATAAATAGAGGACTTATTGTAATGACTAATATTAAACAAACTAATCCAATATAATTATTTTAAAAGTAAAGTAATGCATTGCTAGGTTATAAGTGTACATGTAAAGCCCATTTAACCAAATTAGTAAATTAAACGTTTTCAGAGTATTTATAATTCAAATTGTCAACTGTAATAGTGGTTTCATGGTGAGATTAATGTTAAAAGTATTTATTAGGTAATTTAAATTTATTAGTTGTGATTAGGTACTGAATATCAGATAAATACGCATGGAAGTAAAGAGTGGTAGGTCAGCCATGTTGTGTATCATAAGTCATGTAACATGGTGCTAATTTTACATTCATTTTAGCTGGTACAAGTTGTGATAAAATTTAAAATTGTAGAATTATTTTTAAAATGGTTAAATTAAAAATATGAAACAATGAAAATTAAATTTTTTGTAAGTTGAATATAAATTTAAGTATAAAAATGGATTATTATAAAAAGGACATTTAGAGAAGAAACTCAGAGAAGATACCCAGGTCAGTTAGAAAATGTTATTCCAAGAGAATCCTGATGAATAAAAACAGTGAAAGTTAACAAAATTTGGACAACAGGAAAAGGCTAATATTTTAGATAAGATTTTTGAGTATGTTATATTATAATAAATAAATAATTTCTTATGTGTTGTGTATTTTTTAATTAGCGAGAGACTTAGTAATTTAAGCCAAGAGAACTTGTGTTTTAAAATAAAAAAGTTACTAACTTTTATAAATGTTAGCATTACAAAAATTGACCTCCAAAGTAGGGGTCCGAAAATATATAATATTTTTAATTATAATTTTTACAACTAGTAGTTTACATATTGTTGAAAAATATGTTATACAATTTGGAGATTGTTGTATTCACAGCTCAAGATAAGGCTGGATAGCTCTATAAGATGTGGCTTATAAAAAATGTGAATTATATCTCATAAACCAAGAATTACTAATCAATTTATCCAAATTTTGACTATTAATGAATTGATTTTTCTTCTAACTAGGGCTTAGGGCTCATGGGTTTGTCTTTTTGTTGAGTACTTATATCACAGAGACCAACATAGAAAAAACAGTAAAATATACAAATTTCATTAGTATGATATTTTTCTTTTTATTCATAAAAAAATAACGTAACATCTTAAATTTATTTATATTATAACTGAAGATATGAAATATTGTGATGGAAAGTTTGGAATATTATCTACTTGTAATGAAAAAATGTGCTGAGTCTCTTGTATGTTACATCCAACTTCAGGAAATCTTAAAATGTTTATTATACATACTAAATTGTTTATGTCTGAATTCACTACTTGTCACTGATTTCATTCAAAAATACACTATTTCACATAGTTTCTTCTACTCCAACTCAACACATTTTCAGACCACCATTCCTCTAAACCAGCTAGCTGTCTTATTTTTCCTCCGACTAATTTAAATTATGTACAATATACACATTCTTCTAAATTAACAATTGTAACTGAATTTAACCTAATTTCATTTAGTCTCTCTCCTACACTTACTACACTAGCGCTCTCGCTCTCAGTCGGTAAATTGTAAGTGGGTTGAAACTTGAAAGCATAATATGTTTTTAAAAAGGTGAGCATTCATTTATTTGCATTATTTATGACATACATAGTGCAGCAGTGCTGCGGTACACATTTGAGTTGTCATACCTTAAAAAGATATACAACCATCACTCACAACACACAATAGAAATACACAAGATAGAAATTTTATAAAATACAAACAAATTATGACACAGTGAACCATTTATACATGTATCTCATATATTAATCAATTATCTGAATCATCATCCTGAATACAAAATGCATCCCAGGCACCCAGAGTTTATGAGCTGAGGGTACTCTTCAACTGAGTAAAAAGCATGCCTCAAGAGGTATCCTCCGAGTGATCCTGAAAATTCTCGAAACAACTTTGCTTTTTTATATTTTATAAGTTTATTAAATAATTTCAAACCAGAGTAATAAACAACACCTTCTAAAAATTCCAATTTGTTCACAGGATATTGTTAATACTTTTTTCCTCATGAGATATTTATGGTTATGTTGTTTTTCTTCGAACATACTCGGGTTTGCCTTAAAAAACACTAACATTTCATATATATAT
Organism: Aphrophora alni; assembly: GCA_963513935.1. Classification (NCBI taxonomy): domain Eukaryota; kingdom Metazoa; phylum Arthropoda; class Insecta; order Hemiptera; family Aphrophoridae; genus Aphrophora; species Aphrophora alni. The sequence goes on from OY740770.1 coordinate 93,332,442, forward strand.
ATATATATATATATATATATATATATATATATATATATATATATATATATAAATAAATGGAAAGTAAAAATTCTATATTTTCAAAAAGTCTACATTATTGATTAAATTTCAAATGAAACATTACTCTAATTATTTGTTTCTGAATATCGAAAATTTTAAAAGCATCGACAGTGTACCCCCAGAAGAATACCCAATATCTCAGCCAAGAACACATATGTAGAGTACACTGATTTTATGGTTTTAAAGCTGGCAATACTTGAAACCATTCGGAGAACAAAGCAAGCAGATGTGGGGAAATCCACAATTTTTGAAATGCGACATCTCTAATTTAAATTTTCGTTCACAATAACACCAAGAAAATTTATGTTAACTGCGTTTTGTATTTCTTCCTCACCTCTAGCAATAATTGTATTTAGAGTTGATTTTCTTTTAAATTGTATTAATTTAGTTTTTGCTACATTTATTTGCTATAAACCAATCGTTGGCCATTGACATTACCAAAGTTGCCGATATAGCTAAGTCTACCACTTTGCCCAAACACCGTCAGCAAATAATAATGATTTTGCTGGACCAACATTTTCAGGTAAATCGGTTCAGATAAATTAAAAAGAGTAAAGGCCCATAGATTGAACCTTGAGGTACATCACGAGGTACAGGCTAGCATGTAGATTCATAGGAGTTGAGAGAACTGTCAGTATAAACCACCTTCTGTTTTCTGTTAAATATGACTTTATACAATTATTTGATTTACCCCTTATACATAAAAATCAAGTTTTCCCATTAAAATGTTATGGTCAACACAGTCAAAAGCATTTGATAAATCACAAAAGACTGATGCAACCTGACCTTTTCTATCAATATGTTCAGGAGAGAAAAAATAGCAGAAGAGGTAGAGAGCCCCTTACGGAATCCAAATTAATTCTTATTAAAAATATTATATTTTCCTAGGAAAGAAATTATTCTAGTCATCATTGCTTTTTCAAAATATTTTGAAAAAAACTGATAACAGTTCTATAGGACAATAGCTTGTAACATTTTTACTATCACCCTTTTTAAAAGTGGTGTTACAATAGCAAGTTTCAAACTATCTGGGATTATACCTGATTCATAAGAATTGTTTACAAAATGGGAAAGCGGTTTTGAAATTAAATGTGCACTAGCCTTATGGGATTGCATCCCAGGAGTGGTAGGATAAAGGAACAAGGAGTTTGGAACTCCATTTATCCTTTCCTTTAAGAAATTACTTGCTTTATTGAGATCTGCTTTAAGCTTCAGATCATCTGTACCATTTATAACAAAAATACTGAATTTACTTGCTATATTACTTGGTTTCTTAATTAGCTCTTTATCCTGCTTTAAAATAATATCATAATTTTTATACTGCTTTGCTCTCCCTGTCTCTTTATGTTTGCCATGTTTCCCTCGCTTTATTTTCAGCACCCGAAATGTATCTGTCATTAGCCATGCACTTTGTATCCCGAATGACTTCTTTCAATATCTTACAATAGGCTTTATATTTTAGTAACACAACAGGACAGCTGCGGGATCTCAATGAGTCATGCAATTCACGCTTATGTTGACATGAGATTCTAATACTTTTCTTATTCAATGACCTGTTTCTTCCTTTCTTTGAGATTTATAATTTATAAGGGGCAAACCCGCTTAGAAATATAAGTTAAATTTTGTAAAAAAAGTTTTATAGTCCTTATTTAAATCAATTGAAATGAATAAAATTTCAGAAAAAAATTTACATCACAAATGTAAGATGAAACAATTGATATTACTATTATTGTAAATTCTTTTATACTTTGGTTTTAAACTACAGGTTTACTTTAAACATAGACAGGCGCTTGTGATCCGATAATCCGAGTTCACATAAACTAATTATTCTTGTTGGTTTAAAATTTGTGAATATGTTAGCAATGCATGTTTCTGATTCAGCAGTTATTCTCGTTGGTTGGTGAAAACTAATTAACAAATTATAAGATTTTATGAGTTCTACAAGTTCCAATTTTTCTTTTGTATTTTGAGAAAAGTATATGTTAAGAATCCCCTGTTAAAACTAACATTTTAATTTTCGATCGCTTAAATATTTCATTCAATAATAGATCTAATTTTGTCATAAAAATACAGACAGAGTTTAGAGCTCTGTACATGGAAACGATCATAGATGACTGCCCATTAGGCAATTTTAATTCAGTGACAGCATATTCATAAATGATTTCTATGCTTTGGTTATTTAAGATAGTGACTTGAGATTTAACATAATTTCTGATGAGAACTGCAACTCCTCCTCCTCTGATATTAAAACATGAGAAACAGAAGCCAAATCTGTAACCTCCTAAAGTATTGAGAGTATTTTCCACTAAATTTTGTAGTCCATGTTTCAAAAAGACAAACAGCCACGGGTTTCACTGATAGTTGGCCAAGAAAGATTAAAAATTTAGGAATTTTTCCATTTATACTTCTAATATCATAGTAAACTCAAATTCAAATTTTGGTGTGGTCTCAGGTTATTTCCGACACAACCGTCACGGACACCCCAGCACTACGCTGTGCCTCCACCCCGTCACACTCTCCCCGGCAAAAAAATTTGAAACATTACTGAAAAATTGAGTTCAGAGGACTTAATACTATTTAATTTTTCAATCTCCACCAGGGCAGAGTCAGAGCAGGGAATCTGTTTCAAAACTGGAAAGTGGATTGTTTAGCATGCTACTAAACTTCGAGAGTTCTGCCAACCTCGATGTTACCTTAATTTTACCTAATTTAGAGTAATATAACCCACGGGTATAATCCCTCGATAACTTAGTTTATATTATATATTACATTATTCAAGTAAGGTTCATCATGTGTGGATGGTATTGTAGTTACAATTAATTACCTTAGCATTTACCACATTATTAATGGCTTTATTGAGCACATTCAGGCTTCTAGTCTCTATGTCATTTGAACCACTGACAATAATTACAAAACCATTAACTGTAAAATTCTTGGTGGTGTTTTTTTAAAAATCTCCTGCATTTTGTTCGAGTGTAACATTTGGCTTATATTAGAAACACAAATGGAGAGAGTGGGAGTAGGTAATGTACAGAAAATTTATTGATCAACCGTTATCGACACTGCACAATCTGTAATGATTTACTAGTTCGAACAATTGGTGATGTTCTGCCACTCTCATTAAAGTAGTACTTAAAACTATATGAAAGTGAGGTGTATTTGATGAGACATATTTTTGTGTGTCAGTTTTTAGTGCAAAGAAAGAAATGTAGGCTTCTTTGAACCAACTGAAACCAAATTTATATTAAAATATTTAAAATTATTTTAGCATGCCTCATAATAGTCAACCGTAATGAAATTATAAGTTTCAGAATTATTTACAAATCGTTTTTTTATTTACTATGAGACTTTATGAATTAAAAATTTTTCGGACATTTCTAAATGTAAGTTCCCTACCATTGTCCTCAAGAAATTGAACTGTGGAAACCTTATATTTTACTTTTTATTTTTGACTACAAAACTTTTTATATGAAACAACAACTAACAGAATTCATATTAAAATTCCTCACTAAAAGTTTGCTTCTTGAATAATTTTATACAAATATTATTTTTTAGCATAAATCTATTTTTCTTTAAGTTCTTTTTAAAATTGAATTCTTATTGTTTTTATTTTCGCCAGTAAAGTTGTTTTAGTTGTAATTTTAACCTCTTCATTACCATTAGTATTGTTACCAACAATATTATAAACAGCAATATTGCCATTATCATTGGTAATTTGTATAATTAACATTAATATTATCAACATTTCAGCTATTACAGATAATGTTGACATCATAATTATTGATATAACTGCCATTAATTATTAATTATAACTGTTCTTTACTGTTATGAAAGGTAATGGTGTTGCTATTATCCTGCTCAACATTACCATTGTGACATCTTCTTTACTCATGTTATGTAAATGGCAATCAATAACAATATTGTTGCAGTATAAAAAACTTTCAGACAATTCCAGGTTTTCCAATTCAATGACATTCTACAAGCACTCACTGACTTATTTACATATATTTTACTGCTATTTAAAATGTACAAGTTAAATATAATCAACAATTATTGGCCAAAAACCTTCTCAACACGTTAATAACTTACAGAAGATGGAAAAAATAAAAGAGATAGTAGAATTTTAATAAAAATATTTAATGTATGTTGTTGTGCATGATCTTTTCTGTTTTGTGTTAACTTGTGTCTAATATAGATTAACATATGTAGAACAATTTCTTCTTCTTTTTATTCTCTCTACTGATTGAGAAAGCAAACAGTGTTTATGAAATATTTCAGAACTTCAGTGTTTTATGGTTTTCCTATTTGTGTACTACTAGATAATATCAAGGACCAACTTTCCAAGGTAAGCCAGTGTCTTATCCATAAAACATCTAAACATAGATCAACATATATTAGAATATACTTATTCTTACCCTATTACCAATAAAAACTCTATGAATAAATATAATTACGTGTATCGTAACTTAATCTGTTTAGGATCCCAAAACAAACAATTGGGAAAAGCTCAGACTTATATTCACATATAATGGGAAAGATCATTCATCATCAATATAAAATTACTCTTCCACTACACAAATTGAAAACTAAAACTAAAAATAGGTCTTTTGAATTGAATCTTGTTTCAAATAAAACAATAAATCTACCTTTTATGTCCAGAAATTAGAGCATTCCAAGCACTGGTTCCTAGAGGGTCTATATGAATGCCTGTGCCAGAACGTGCAGGCCCCATTACAAACCATCGATACGGTGGTCTTCTTTCTTCTCCTGAATATTGGAATAAGTCATCTTGGAAATAAAGCGGGATTACATAATCTTCTAATAACTTTTTTCGTCTTGGATGCTGTAATTAAGAAAATTCATATAAACATAAATAAGCTTAATTATTACACACAAGTTAGATGCTAAATAATTTGAATTATTAATAGATTAAGTATTTAGAAATGAAAACTATTATCCCTTTGATTAGTCTTCGTATAAAGTATGGCTTAGCCACATCAATTGAAAACGACATTTTTCTCTAAGTAAATTTTCACAGGTTTCAAATCATTAGCAATGGTAATAGCAATTTAATTATAATATATACTATTTACATAAATGGACTCAAATTCTACTCTTAAGACTTAGTAATAAAATTAATATTATTAAACTTTAATGTAATAGCAGATATTTCTTGTTGAAACTCCATATTCAAGGATAAATAAAGCAAAAGCTTAAAGTTTCAAATAATTTTAGTAGTATGAATGAGCTACAATTGTTTCGCCTTGCGGCATCATCAGGCAACTGATAATTTATTGTAATAAAAATCTAGGGAAAATGTTGGTGAATAATAAAGATAAAAAAGAAATGTTAGAAAATAGTGGAGTTTATAAAAAATCTTGTCAAGATTGTGACTCTGAGTACATAGGTCAATCAGGTAGATCTATAAAAGTTAGATTTAAAGAACATGTAAATAGCTGGAAACATGGCTATAGAAACTCTAACTTTGCTAACCACCTTTTGGACTCGGGTCATAGTTTTGATCCGAAATCGAATGTTAAACTCTTACATATAGAAAATAAAAGCAATAGATTAAATAATTTAGAATGTTTAGAAATAAATAGATCTATTTCACTTAGGCCTATTCTCAACTTAAATGACCACATTGTATTAAATTCGTCACCTCTTCTAAAACCCATCCGTAACATAGTTCATTAACCTTTACCTACCTGCTAGGTCATCCCCCTATATTCCCCGATTTCTCTATTGTATTTCAGTTTCCTGTTACTTATGTTTATATAGTTGTCTATAGTTGTAATTATCAGTTGCCCGATGATGCCGCAAGGCGAAACAATTGTAGCTCATTCATACTACTAAAATTATTTGAAACTTTAAGCTTTTGCTTTATTTATCCTTTAATATTATTAATACTATTCTACACTTAATAACTAATAATAATTTATATACTATAGATGCTTCTAGAATTCTTGATAAATCAGCACAATCAATTACAGTTCTCTATTTGTGTGACATAATTTCTTATAAAAATTATTATATTTCCTAAATCTTAACAAAGCCTCACTATTAAATTCACAACTTTTAAGAGAGAATAGATTAAAGAGGTGTGTAATATCATGTTTTAATATTTCAGTTATCAAAGTTAATATAATATTTATTTGGCTCCACCTCACATGAAAATTCAAATAATATTTGTGTTAGGACTAGTCTCTTGTTATATAACACAAGACATAACAGGCTAATTACTAAAACTAGAATGTTAGACAATAGCTGAAGTTCTGCTTAGTTTCATCTGATTGTTAAAACTATGTTTACTTGGTATTAAGCAATATCATATAAGGTATGATATCATTAATATAGATAAAATGTACTTAGACTTTAATTTTTTCCTGAATTAGATCAGATTTGCTTCCAATTTCCTATTGTTTTCTTAGTCCCCAAAATAGTTCTCAAATTTTCAAATTTTTCTTGGATTTCGCAGAAATTTTGATTAAATTTCAACACCATTAAAGGTAAGTTTACAGAAGTCTGCTCTACAGATGTCAATAAAATTTTCATAGAATGTGGAGGTTAACAACAAAACCAATGGGTTAAATTGCAAATAAAAGAAAATTACAGTTAAAGAGGAATAGTAAAAATTAATATTTACCTTTACTGCAGTAATTAAAAATTGAATTTAAATTAATATACAACTTACGCCTGGGGCTGTTTTTGATATACGTGAAGTAAGTATGTGCTCTATTGGAATGTGGCAGTTGCCTTTTGTCAAATTCTCAAAAAGTTTTGATTAAATAAGAACAATTACAAGGCTCTTTAGAGCAAAGTTGTTTATACATCTCAATAAGTACCACATGAAAGTACATATTATATAAAACAAGTTTCAATGTAATAATTACAAGACGATAAGAGAAAAAAAGGTGTTCTATTTAGAAATACAATAGCATTTGGTCCTGCCAAGTACCCAATGAAGTTTTGATTTACCTGTTTTTTGTTTAGTTTAAATTATGTGCGTGAGACAGTTTGTCAGAATTTATTAAAAATAAATATCTACTAAATAAAAGTTGCATACCTCACCAAAACTGCTGTCAAATATATATAATGGACTGTCATCTTGTGTAACTGCCATGTAGTCGATGAAATACTTCATTTTCATTTTAACACTGTAACCTTGATTGTCCTCACCACATTTAAATTTCTGATTTCTGTATTTTTTCCCTAACCTCTGAAAAACATTTTTTAAAACAATGAACAAGCAAATAGTATATAAATATATCACATATTAAACATAATAGATCATTTTGTTCTTGGCAAAGCTTGTAATTAACATAGGCCTATGTTAATATTTTTTAATTTTAACTATTAGAATCCACAAAATATGGCAATGTATATAGTGTCATATGATGTTAGTCTTTGTGTACTAAAAGAATGGTTTGACAAAAACCCTTGTGAGGTCGAAATTGAGGTAACCTAGCGACAATTATTCTTTTTTATTTATATTCAATTTAGCCAGCACGCTGATGTGCCAAATTTATAATAAAATAATTGATGTCTATATCTCCTTTTCAGAAACAAAAGTTGCCCCACGTTGTGAGCTAAATTATAGTAAAAAAAAAAAAAAAAAAAAAAATTGTTAATACTATAAATGACTGACTGCTTTTTGATTTATAAAATCAATGTTTAATCACTGTTGTTCAATTATCTATTTAAGTACAAAATTTCTCTTTTGAGAATTAGCTTTAAATGGAATTATTTTTACAAATATATATTATCTTCTCTGGATATATTTAATATACAATTAATACTGATATCTAAATTTTTCAATCAAAAATCTTTCTCTCGGGTTAAGAATAACTGGCTGTTAAATAGGCAATCACTTAAATCTATACTTAAAACTATACAAATTGGATTATTAAAATTAATTTCTATTAGGTTGAAAAATTCAAATGTTCAAAAAAAATTTATGTTTAATTGGTTTTATATGAGATTTTATTTATTCTATTCACTTTTATTTATTCAAAGTTAATTATAATCTTGGATATATGTAACGAAATTAGCTGGATATTACCTTAATGTTGGTGACTGTATTTTAATTACTGTTCATTGGTTGTACTATTGAAAAATAATATTACTCTTGCATGTGTTAGTTATATTACTACAAGGTAAGTACAATATGTTCATTGTTTCTTTATTCTCTTTTATGAAATTTAATAACATTTAGCAAATACACCTTCACTAGGTGGATACAAAATTATAAGTGCTTAAAAGGAACCCTACCAAAAATTCAAAAAAATATGGCACTCTACAATTAACTCATGGCCATTACTATAATCATGTTGAATATCCTATGCCCAACAGGCACACTTTTTTGGGTCACGTACACATTATTTTCCAAAATGTGTTTCACTGTTCTTAACTGTATATTTTACATATTTTAAACTGTTTATTAACATATCCAACTTCAAATTACTTATTATTGTTTCTTTTAAACTCGGGAATGTCCATTTTAATATCTCATATAGAATGTATTTTAGTCGACGTTATTTCAACTCGATCACTCCGGCGCTTATTCCTCGTCTACCATTTAGCCTTCCATAGTCAGAGTTTATTTAATCATTTCAATCACACTTGTTATTGGTTATGTTACAAGTTACAACCTTCTTTTAATATTCTAACACTAATTACTTATTTAAATTATACACAATGCTTTTAAAACAATTCTTAATATTATTTACACTAAACATGATTGACTTTACATCGTTAGAACAATGAAAACATTCTTACCGCTAACTTTAGGTTTGTGGATAAAATTTGGTTGTATTATTTATTTGTTTTGAAAATAGGTAAGTTTAGTTTAATTTAGCTTTAACTGGTTATAATATGTGAATTTAATGTTATTTAATTATTATTTTTAAATCCCGAAATACTTAAATTTTCATTTATATGAATTCTTATCCAAATACGAATTTTGAGGTTATATTTACTTACTAGGCTTTATCTTTGAATCTCATATTTCATTGTTCTTTTAAACTTTTAAATCTCAGCCAGGACTCTTTACCTTTGAATTATTATTTATTTACCCTTCAATTGTATTAAAAATGTTACACTATCAGATCACCAGAAAATAGAATAAACTTTAATTAGCTATGGTAATTATAGGTGTGATCAAGAAGTAGGACTTAATAATGAATAAATGGTGTACTACTGTTTTCCTTTTACATACCATATAATGCACAAAAACCAACCAAAATGTTTAAAACCTTAGAACTGGCAAATGTTAATACCCCCTGCTGGCAGGCCATTTTAAGTACATTTTAAATACTTTTATAAAATTCATAAAAAACAGTAATCTTATCTGAAACTCAACTTCAAAAATACAATTTATTTTCAGAAAGATGTATAAAATGCATAGATGTTAAAAAATTTTTTGGTAATTATATAGCAGAGCTGCCTCACTTCAAAATCAATTTTTAAAGGTTTTATTCGTCAAATAAATGTTGGAAAAATATTTTACTATCGAAAAAAAGTGTCGGAAAGATGATTACATAACATAATTTCACAAGAAAATCTTAATCAGAGTCAAATTCTGCTGCAAATTCAGTAGATGAGGAATTTATTGAATTTAAATGTATTTCACTCGTAATTCGCCATAAATGATGAAAACGATTATTATACTCATTGTACTTTCTCTTAAACATAAATTCGGCTATATGGCCATGGAAATGTTGTTTTGAATTTCCATATCGCGGCACATTTCCTCGCACCTCCCTCCATTGACGTTCAATTGTCTGCGTATGTGCTTCAGTGTACGCATATGTAGGGCTGTATTATTATATGTCACGAAAGGTTTGGCCAGGTTGCTATATATATATATATATATATATATATATATATATATATATATATATATATATAACCACCTGGCCAAACCTTCCGTACGTTTATTGAAGTGAATGTCATGAGTATGAAAGATAACACAGAGTTAATTTTTTCATGAAAAAACTACTTGTGTAATTGTATTATGTAATCATCTTTCCGACACTTTTTTTCGATAATAAAATATTTTTCCAACATTTATTTGACGAATAAAACCCATAAAAATTGATTTTGAAGTGAGGCAGCTCTGCTATATAATTACCAAAATTTTTTTGTAAAATTAGTGGAGTTGTATGTTAGGGATTAAATGTTGCTGTTAGGAAAGCTAAAGTTGTATATATAATATACAATCTTGTTGAGCACTGTGGTGAAATTCACAATAATAATTTGAATTTGCCCCTAACCACAATCACTGGAACTTAATAAAACACAATTATCTGATTGATTGTTCTTTATTAATTATATCCACTTAATGCCCTGATGTACATTTCGATAAATACATTTCGGGAAAAATATTGACTAGATTTAAAGAACATTTATCTCACATCAAATACGACAGGCCAGAAAAGTCTAGTGTAGCTGAACATATACTAGAAACAAATCATGATTTAGATTCGAATAACGTAAAATTAGTAAAGAATGTAATCTCTAACAAGTTATTGAATAGTTACGAAAGCATTTTCATAGCAAAAGACAATGACGATAGGTTATTGAATGCAGATAAAGGACCTATCCCTAATTCTTGTCTTTTCTCTTTGTTGAAACCAAAATATTAACTTTCACGATATTCTTAAGGAAATACAGATTTCAAATCATGTAAAATCAACTATGTATTTTAGTTATAAGATCAACACAGATATCAAGTTAGTTCTACAGTATTTATTTATGTAACAAGTGAAGTAGAATTTAAATATGTATTTTATTAATTGTAAAATATATATTAAGTATATCAATGTAACATATTATGTATTCAATTAGTTGTAAGATATGTATATATGTACATGTGTGTATGTGTATATGTATGTGTATGTGTTTGTATGTGTATGTGTATGCATGTGTATATGTGTATGTTGATGTGTGTATGTATGTATATATGTGTATATATATATATGTTTATATATGTATATACACATGGATATTAACTTTCTTAGTAATCTAGGGAAAATACAGATGTAATAAATTAAGTAGTCACATTATTAAATTTTGTATTGTTAAGTTATAATGACTTTTGTAAGGAGTAGGCCACCTGTTCTCATCAGCTTTGTTAGAGGTACAGTTATCTTTCACCCCACTCCATAGGTCAAAGACATATAACAATAACTTGACAAAGGGCCAGCCCAAGCCCTTACTGGTCAACTGATATGTGGAGTGGGAGGGATTTTAGCCTACACTCAGGTTATCATAGTTTTAGGTTTAATTTTATTTTAGTAATAGATATTGTAACATTTTTTATTAAATAAACAATATGAATTGATGATGGGTTGAGGGATTTGTGGTCAAAAGTAAAGTGAGATCTTAGATGTATGTTATAGCCTAAATGTAATAACTTCAAAATTCGTCCTACCCTAATAATTTAATTAACTTAAAGATTTTGGAAATTTTAAATGAATAATATAAAGCACAGTCATATTATAATAACTACAGCTAATTTAAATAAAACTTACTTCCATTTCAAAAAACAATAATAACAGTAACTTTACTTATAACCTAAAATGATTGAATAAGAATATCCTTTTGTAATTTATTTCATGTTTAGATAATTATTTTAAATTCAAATTCAATGTATATTGTGTATTAGTTAATTTAAATAACAAACTGGTTGAATATGATAAATTAGGTTAGTTTTAGTGTTTACAACGAATTATTACAATAAAGTGGAACAGTGCGAACTGGCGGCGAAAGTTAGAACTATTGTTGAAATCTAGGCAGTGATATATAAAAACATAAATATATAAAAAGTGAATGTGGATTAATTAAAACCTTTTTTAAAAACAATTTTAACTTCAGATATGTCTACAAATTAATAAATAATGTTAATATACTATTTAAAATGACTATGGAAGGACATTTAAAAATATATATATTTGATATATTTGAATGCACGGCCATACGAAAGCCGATAGCGAAAAATATACCAGTGATGGCGGGACAGTGTTGTAGCCCGGGTTGTTAAAAAAAAAAATGAATGAGAGTTCAAAAAAAAGTTCCATTTAGTCAAGACCTATTTTTGTTATTCAGCAATTTTAAAAGAAAGATTTTATAGAAAAGTTCAATAATATAATAATACAAACATATCAGAAGAATAAATAATAAACTACAAGAGTTATTGCTAGTATTAAGAAAGCAGTCTGAGGTAGTACCAAACCTTTTTAATTATCTTCAAGAATAGATATTTAAACACCTTTCAACATCATTCATTTGGACTTAAGTAAATATATAGATTTTATTATTATCAAAAAATTGAACTTTAAGAACTTTTAATATTGATAGTATAAGCTGATTTGTGAATTTTAAGATATATGTCCATAATTGTATAATAATTGCACATTTAAAAAGCCCAAACCTTAGTAAGACCCGAGAATAAAGAGTCATTTAAACAATTGAGTTGTTGTTATTAGTTAACCATTATATTTTTAAAGTAAACGTGCTAGAGCAAGACCCAACTTGGCTAAAATAATAATAATAATTGTGTGTTATTACAATATGTAAGGTTAGATTTAGTTTATAAGCAAGACCCTCCGATGATGATAACCATGTTATCGAAATGTACATCAGGGCATTAAGTGGATATAATTAATAAAGAACAATCAATCAGATAATTGTGTTTTATTAAGTTCCAGTGATTGTGGTTAGGGGCAAATTCAAATTATTATTGTATATATAATATTCAAAAAATGTCTTTTTTTCCAAGATATACAAAAGTTTTACCATTTAGTTGTCAATAAGATTATGTAAAAAAAAAAAGATCAATTTAGCAAATTGTTATTAGAAAAGATAAATTTTAGGTTTATTAGAGATTCCCCAAAAGTATAAAATTTTGTTGTAAAATGTTTGGAGTTAGTATGTCTGGAATCAAAAAAGTTGATGTTAGCTGAGCTAAAATGTTTATACAAACACCTGCATATAATAATTCAAATACAGTTTTGTAATTTTTCAAAAGATATAAAACAATTTTATCATTAAGGTGTCAATAACATTCTGTAAAAAAAATTACCAATTTATTAAATTCTTATTTAAAAATAGATTAGGTTAGGTTAGATTAGATATTTGTAACATGTGTAAATGATAATATATATAATCAAAATATAAGCTATAATAAAAGAATTTTGTCTACTTACGTATTTTTTGGCATTGTGTCTAAAATAAATAAATAAAGTCTAAAATAATAGAATGTTGATCTCTCAAAAAAAGATAAGTTAGGCCTAAAACACAAAACACAATAATAACTTCACTGAAATAATAATTACCTGAAACAATAAACTACGTATTATACATTGAATTTACTCTATATTTTCACAAAAAATAAATATATTGACTTGTATTCACTAAATAAAAGTTTAAACCGACAGAGATGTGAGGAGAAGTAGGAACACAGTTGTTGCTCAGTATCGCCTGAACAGTCAGACGTGCACGTATATCAAGCGTATCTACATAATCTTGAACCATATTACTTTCGTAACAAGCTCCACATGGAGTGAAACTTATGCTTGTGCTAGTGTTGTGTGTTAATGTTTTCTAATTTTCTGATGATGGTCGAATTGACCGAAATCGAGATAGATAAACAAGGTAAGGAATACAATTTTAAAAAATTGGATTAGTTGATGTACTTAAATAAATTTGTATATTAAATAAATGGTGTAAAAACAATATAATATAATAATTTTCTCACACTTATATATAAAACCAAAAATAATATTCGTCGCTCTTCCCTCTGAAAATGATTCTCTTCTATTTATAAGTAGAAATAAATTTCATGTCTATATTATTCATTTTTTGTCCATTCCTCTTTTATAGGCGTAAAGTTAGTATAGAATTTTTTGCAAATTTTATGAGATATTTATATATTTAAAAAGAGCCTAAGCTTGTTTTGCTTTTGCTATAAACTTGTCCTAAGTAGAAAATTGTAATATGATTGTATTGAACTTATTATTGGGAATGGTCAAGTTTAGTTTGAATTATATATATTACTTGCATCTTGCACAACATTTTGGGTCATTAATATGCCCACATAACAGATATTCCAAAAAAACATACATTTAGGCTAAAGAGACTTCAAAATGAAAAAAAAATACATAGATTTTTGACCAGTCAAATTACTTTCTCTATACTACATCTCTATATATCTGAGAAAGTGAAAGGGCCATAAGATTTTAATACTTCATAAATAATAATTTTCCATTTATAAACGATTTTAGAAATATATATATATATATATATACTTATTCTATAACTTACATCCAAAGTCCATTTCTGCTTTGCTTTCCAATTATCTTCGATTCCTCGTATTACAACAGGTTTGTACGGTTTTTCGAACTTTTCTATAAATTCCTGAGGAGATACTTGATTAACGTCAATTCGTTCAATATTATCTTCTACTAATGTAAATTTATCAAACTGATTGACATAGCCTAGTTGGGTCCAAGCAATTTTGTCCAATTCTGAAATAATAATATAAGGAATTTATTATAAAGTTCATCAGATATTATAAAGTTATTATAAGGAATTTATTATAAAGTTACGTCAGTTCAACTCTACATGTTATGGAAAAATGAATTATGATTAATAGCTGGATTAGAGTTATGATAACCTATGGTAGATATTCTGTAGGAAAACATACATGCCCATTTCATAAGAAGGTTTTAATTCACTCCCCAGCTAATCCAAATAACACTCGAGGTAATCAGCTCAGGTATAACTAATTTGGAGGATTTACACTTAATTATAAAAGTAATTACACACAACTTAAATAATTGAAATATCGAGGCTATTCACACACACACACACAGTATATATATATTTCCGCTGTGCAACAGATTATTCAGCCTTCCTGGCAAACGCAGGAATGGCATTTCCTGAAACCTAGACTGACATAATAATATAGAAAAACCGGTGAATTGAATAAACTAAATAAATCGGGGGGGGGGGGGGACAATATCAGTTCAGTCAAGATGTTGGCACACCACATACTGTTCCGTTCCCTAAAGCATATTTCCTACATCAAATGTTTTATTCTTCAGTTCCAGCCACAGCTGATCAGTGTCATCTCAAACAAAGCATAAAATTTCAACAGATTGTGAACCTGCCAACCAGATTCCGGTGCCTAATCAGTGAGATCGTCACACTCCTTTCAACCTCAACTAATAGTATCAACTCACATCCCAGTCCACCATCACCTTAAAGATGCAGAAGTCATTTTGGAATTACCGTTGCTTAATATAGTTACATCACTATCTTAGGTCACATTCTCCATGTCCAGTCAACGGTTTTTCATCACTGCCATAACATCCTTGTTGCCATGCCACAGTAACCTTCCATGTTTCTGAGAGTCTAGATGTGTAAAGCCTAACACCCCCCTCCCCCCCATTTGGTAGTTTTAGTATCCAAGTTTTCAAAGGTATGGGGGAAAACCTATAACTTAGGCCTACGTTGGGCAATTATTAAGGCTTTTAATTCCACAAGTTTCCTATGCATACTAATGTATTAATGAAAAATCATTATTATAAAAGTAATTAATCATGATATAGGCCTATATCATTGTCTATAAAATTACAATGAAATTGTTTTTGCTTTAAATTTAAGACTTCTATATATGTAACATCTCCACAAAAAAAAGGAAAAATATGCAGCCTTAAAAAAATGTTTTGAAAAAGTTTACATAAACATTTATTTAGTAATCCAGGGTTTTACACTATAAACACATGAAATCAAGTTTATAATACATTTCGGACCACTCAGCCATGTTTTGTTGGTAACAAGTTAGCAGTGATATTAGAATTTTGTGTAAAATTAATAGGCCTATTATAAAAAAACTGATTGGTCGGAACTAAATTTACAATAGTTAAAAACTGATTAGTCACAACTAAATTTACAATGGTTCCTCTAACTCTAATGTTAAACTTACATTAGTTTTCAATGTGTCTGTTATTGATTTTGATTAGCTTTGTCATTCTTATTTTTAAATTATCTCCTCTAATTATTATTACTGCCTACACTTTGTCCTTTGCATTCCTAACTAATTTAGAACACAGAAAAAAATAATAATAACCCAGTTGTTTCAGAGAAAATAACTTTACCTTGAAAACTAATGTAAGTGTAGACTTCAATAACATTTGACGGGCTACCATTTTTGATAGAGAAAAGATAGCGAACTCTGGTTTCCACCATTCTTTAAGTTTTTGTAAACACTTCAAAATGAGGTGTCACTTGAAGGGGGTTTACATTAAAAATTTTTGAGTTGCCCCCAAAATCCCCCATTTTGGGGGACACTCAAAATTTTCAAAATCATAAAATGAAACTTCCTGCTAAGATTGCACGACCACCAAAAGGATATCTTTGTATATTTACTTAGAAAAATATTAGAGGGTGGGGTCTTGACTTTTTATTCACCCGGTATATATATATATATATATATATATATAACCACCTGGCCAAACCTTACATAAGTTTATTGAAGTTAATAATTTGAAATTAGATCACGGATAAAATCTTATACACGGATATTATAGATTGAAATATCTGGTACTTACATATTAGCCTACTGCATGGCAATAAATCACTCAGGACACTGACCTAGACACACGCCGAGACAGGGAATGCACGCGAAAGTATGACTGATCTGGTATCGTTATATTCGTAACAAACTAAGGAAACCCCGACTGAAATATTTATGACAACCAAAATTGATCTGGTATCGTTATATTCGTAACAAACTAAGGAAACCCCGACTGAAATATTTATGACAACCAAAATTGATCTGGTATCGTTATATTCGTAACAAACTAAGGAAACCCCGACTGAAATATTTATGACAACCAAAATTGATCTGGTATCGTTATATTCGTAACAAACTAAGGAAACCCCGACTGAAATATTTATGACAACCAAAATTGATCTGGTATCGTTATATTCGTAACAAACTAAGGAAACCCCGACTGAAATATTTATGACAACCAAAATTGATCTGGTATCGTTAGATTCGTAATGAACTAAGGAAACTCCGACAAATATTTATGACAACCAAAACAACGAAAACCGCCGAAACCGCACTGTATAAGGGTGGCCCCCGGCTAATACGTAAGTACCGATAAGACATGATCAATATATGACATTGAATTGTTTTTATTTTATGAAGGATTAAACATTGATGTAAGCCTGGGACGATAATAGACTTATTATTATTTTTATTGGCTATTAAATCTAATTTTCTATCCATCGAACTATCAAACAAAATGGCAAATTTGCAAAGGAAAGCTTTAGCTCCAAAAATCCCCATTCTGGGGGTCCGACCCTTAGGGAAGGTCACCTGGAGCTGGATTACATCCAACAATTGCTTGGACGAACTAAGAGGTGTGGGTACCCTAAGCTAAGGTGTACGACACATGGCAATACTGAATGGCCCCGGGGATATATCCAGTGTCAAAACAAGGAGGAATCAAGTAGTATGTACTCCAAATCCTTTCATCGGGTCTCTTAATGGATGAACTGTAGGAATCCAATACTCATGGAAACAAAATGACCGAGATACAAAATAAAAGATCAATTTGATCAAACTAAGCATTGATGATCTGACCAACTGGGAGGATGGCAACATTCGAGAGGATAGCAGTGAACAGAGGAAGCAACCAAAAGTAAGGCTTTTCTGTGGTCAACTACAATGGGAAAAGATAGAAGAAGCTCTCAATAGAGAGGAGTAAGTTCTATTAAGGAAGGAAAGATACTAGCTCTAGGAGATTAAGAAAAAAGCATGTGACAGGCAATCAAATGAGTCCGAACATTCTGGGGTTCACGGAAATTTGATTCTGAACCAGCACAGTGATTCTTTAAATAGCAGACAGACTACTTCTGATGGCTTAACTGAATCTAGTGTAGAGAGTTAGCAATATCAGCCCATACAAGAAGATGTTGGTGGTGCAAAGAAGAAGGCGAAGTCTACAAATGATTCGACAGAGATGAAGAGGAAGGCTGTTGAATCATTTGCAGATAAGGTGTTAGTGAAAAAGCTAGCATTTGTGCAGCTTGAACACCCAGGCACAAGACTCACAGAGAAGATAGTTAAAGAGCATCAAGAGGGAGATTGGCTGGTGCACCCCTAAGGGGAGATGACTTCAGGACAACCAGCTGCCATCTAGAATGTGGTGCTGAGATTGAGGATTACAAAACAAACACCTTAACCAAGAAGTAGCAGGAGAATCAGTTCAAGGAGTTAAGACCAGAATGGGTCCAGTATGGAGTCTGGTAAAAATGGTGAAGGTACCATTTGTACCTAAGTTCACTGTGTCACCGGAAAAGAAAGATATTATGCTTGTTTTCAAGCATCAGAGCAGACTAAATATTTACCATTGGACAGTTGTCAGTGGAAAATCAAACCTCAATGGCCAATTCCTGGTTAGTAATATTGATGACGACTTCTTGCAAAAACTGAAGGCATTAATATGCGTCCATTCCTGGGGCGCAAAAGGGTGACTTTCAAGGTGTAAGGAGGGAAAGCATTTCCTCATTAGAAGATGACAGTAATGCTCTAAATAAATTTACATCATGGCAGAGCAGCTAAGATTTCACTTTGCAGAAGATCTTGTCAGAAGACCTTAGGAGTGGCTCTCATACAGGAATTATGGGCAGTCAAAGGCAAAGTGATGTGAATGAACACTGCAAAAAGTAAGTTGATATATGGTACTGAATGTGGTAGGCCTTGAGTATATATGTTTGTTAGTCCAATATTAAATCAATAAAAATGACTGAACTCTGTTCCAGACATGGGCGTGACTGAGGTACACTTGCAAGTAGGTGGTGACATCAGATTGATGCTTGGATTCGTGTACCTTCCCTACATCTCCCTATGACATAAATAAAGATGCAGTTTCGATCACTCTGTAAGTTTTCAGTATTTTTAATGTATTGTTTTATTCTATTAAATAAGGGTTAGAAATATCTGATTCCCAATATACATATATTCGATTGAATGAATTATATTCCCTTTATTACAATTATTAAAAATTCTGTAAATAATTTAACCTTTTGTGTAAAATTAATTTTTTTTTTTAAAAACAAAATTTTGGAAAACAGGATCCAGTGTAAGGATCATCAGTGAGAGTGACAAATTTTGTTTAATAAATATTACATAAGACAAGATTGCCAAAAGTAGGAGAAACAGGTCAAGACAGCTTAAAACAGAGTTTTCAAAAGCACACCATGATATAATTAAACACATTTCAATGACAGTTATAGTTTATTAGTTTTTAATTTATTGATTTTAACACTAATGTGTTTTTTACCAGCAAGTATTGAAAATACAACAATATTTCAAATGAAAAATATACAACCTAGACTGGGAATCGAACCCAAGATTTTTGGCTTTACATGCCAATGCTCTACCAACTGAGCTATGCTAGTCGCTTCTCAGCACAGGGCATAGACTGCTTACTTGATTTTGCTTTATTGCTGCAATTTTTTGAGTTACCAAACTACTTACATCGCATATGCAACATTGAAATTAATTTTTTATTCATTTTGCAGCCCTTACGTATGTATTTATTAATTTTAAATTTATTGATGTTAACGGTAATACATTTTTTACCAGCAAAGTATTGAAAATACAATAATATTTCAAGTGAAAAACATATGATCTAGAGTGAGAATCGAACCTAGGACCCATGGCTTTACACACCAATGCTCTACCAACTGAGCTATCTTAGTCGCTTTGCCGCACAGGGCATAGACTTCTCACTTGACTTTGCTTTATTGCTGCAATATTTTGAGTTACCAAATTAATTACCTCGTATTAGTGTTAACATCAAAAAATTAATAAATACATACATAAGGGCTGGCTGCAAAATGAGTAAAAATATTTCCATGTCGCATATGCGAGTTGCCCGATGATGCCGCAAGGCGAAACAATTGTAGCTCATTTATATTATTAAAATATTTTAAAATTTTAAGCTTTATTGCTTTATTTTATCCTTGAAATCATATATCTCTAATTAAAACAAATTAATTGCATTTATTACAAATTCAAAATCATTTAGAAACCAAATTTGATCATAGCTAGTATAAGAAAGTTTATGTTACCTGTTTTATAGAAATAGTGAACTAAGCCTAATTAGGCATTAGAACAAAGAAATCAATCTTTATTCTCATACACATTTTCTTTCATTTTAAACATTTTAGGCTTCACTAGTACAATTTAAACTGTATATATTTTAATTTATGCACTTAAATTGCAATTGACCCATCAACATTTTATTAATGTCACATTCACATATTAATAAGTTTTACTGCAGTAGACCTTGTATGTGTCGAGTTAGTCTCAAACTAGATTTGGGAACAGCATGTAATATGCTGGTTAGAGAAGGAGAAAAACAGAGCAGTCGACCTTGGACTCATAAAGATAACCATTCACAAACAGCTGATAATCTCTCTTATAATCTACAATATTATAGATTTCTTGGTAAACTATGATTTAAAAATGAAAGCAACAAAATTATGCAAGATGATTAAAAAAATTGTACATTGTAGATAAAACCAAATGTTTTTTGAGTTATTAATTGAAACCACCAAAAATTTCTTTTGCACAAAATCATTGAAGATCTTTCCTACAATAAAAACAATATACAGATTGAAAAGGTGAGGGTTAATCCTTTAACTATTTAGTAATAATAGTCATAACTTATTTTGGTTCAAGTTAACATTCACAATGATTTAAAATAGAACAAACAGCGGAATGATAGAAAGACACAATGTATTAATTCTCTATAACAATTACACAAAATCATTGTCTCAGTAGGTATCAATAATTACTTTCTATGATCATTTATATTTTCTATCATATATTGTGGACCTAAGCTAAACCGTATTTTATTGGGTGATCTGGGTCAGCACTTTTGGTTCTCATCGCCATATTTCTAGCCTTTGTGATACTAATCATAACCTCCCCCACAAAACTTTTTAAAGCTAGCGTGAGGATTTAACTAGGAACCTCCTTCGCTCAAGATTAGAGCTCTAATCACTAGATCAATTGGATGCTGAGACTTTAATAAATATACCCAAGTCAACCTTACCAAACTTGTACATGTGAAATATGTGTTGTGTCGTTTGTAAATATTATACTGATACTCTACGATTTTGATGAGCTAGTTCCACATAAACAGAGTTTCATGGTCCGTAATATTTCTAGGGTAAATGTCTAGTGACAATCCCATAGCGATTTAATATTGAAATTTAATAAAATCATGTTTTACATGATATCATTAAATTTCAATATTAGATTGCTACGGGATGTACACAAGACCTTTACCATATCTAGTTCCTCTCCACCAATAAAAACATTGAATTCCCACATGTCCCTTAAACTGTAATGTGCTACACCCTGGACATGAAATGTAGGTCATTTATATTGTGTAGGTTGTATATTTCATACTAATAAGGTGTGGATTTGACAATATTATTCAGCCAGTTTCACATTACTCAAGCTCCTATAATTTATTGCCTGTATACTAGATTGTTAAGCAGTTTGTTTCACATTTGCTTAAGTTATGTAAAACGATGGTCGGTAAACCTTTGTACTCCGCAGTTTTTAACAAAAATCTTGTGCAATGAGTAATTAACCAAAGACCACCATAAAATTTTGTACATTATTGAAAGTCCAATCTACAATAAAAAACAAACAAAATATAGGCTAATTTGAAAAGGTGAGAGGACTAAAACTTTTCAGTAATATCAATATTTTATACACAATATTGAATAAAATAGAGTGGGGTCTTTAGAATAAAAGTACAATTCATAATGAATAATTTTGAGATATGTAATCCTCTATAAAATTTCCTTTATGACTTAATATTATTGACATAGTTTATTCGGATATATAGGCCTACCATCACTTGTGTAACTTAATTTGAAGGTAGTTGTCATAATAAAAAAAAAATTACTATTTTCTCAAAATAAGCTTGGCTATATTTGACTGTTTATGTCTAACTTTAGCCCAGGGTTCCATTTTTAGATTAGCCTATTAGTTTTAGTATCCAACTTGGTCCTAGGCTAATACTAGACTATTTCGGTTCTCTTCACATTTCTCATGTTCTGGGTTTATCATTTGATAATTATAGTTAATTCATACTCTCGAAACATATACAAATGATGGCAAATGTCCGAATAATCAATATCAATAATATGAAAAACTTATCATCATCTAGTAACTTTAAAACTAGTATCATGGCTTAGCCTAAGTTTTTTTAGACTCCCTAAAAAAAAAAACTTTTATAAATATATCCTATATAATGTAAATGATAACTATAAAATATACTTAATTAAAATAAATCATGTCCTAGATGCCAAATTTTGTTCTATGTTTATAGTAGGTTGTCTTTTACTTCATTATATGACTTCCACAATTAATTGTAGATAGTCTAGCCTATACATTCTGATTCATTTTTATGCGACTAGAAACACATATTTAGTGATGAAGCCGTATTATTTGTTGTTACATTAGGATATCTACTACATTATGTGAAGAAGATAATCTTCCGCAGAATTAAATAGTTCCAAATACACTTGTTTTAAAATCAATTGAGACCCCCCACAAAATATGTTTTTACAATAAAAAATAAAATATATTTGTTTCTTTTTCTTATAATACATGATTATTAGCTAATAATATGTCTGGAGCAACAACAATAAAAGATTCAATTGCAAATACACACATAGGCCAATTGGATATAATATATTCAAATTTAACCTTTATGATTAATGAGAATAACCACAAGATCTTCTATAGGCATATTACCTTAACATAAGCAAAATTATTTAATTGGTTTTCCATCATCTTGATAATAGGCCTACACCTCAATTCCATGTCTGCTGGCGTTACATGAAATTACTGTTTGTTTTCGCAAAAATTGGATTAAGACTGTGAGTCAAAATTGTACACAAGGTTTTCTGTGGAAACTTTGAGGCATACACTTTGTAAGATAATTGTTTACAAAGAAAGTTCCTGCTTTTTTTTTTGTTAACATGTTCTACATATTATATTTCTTAAAAATAAAATAAGTTTTCAACGCGGAGCTAATTTTTTCACCGAAAAATCGCAATTTCGAAACTACATAATTCAATGCGTCACCGAAGTCAAGCAACATCGAGGGTGGTTAGCACTTAGATGGATGACTGCTTAGGAAATAACGCATAAATCAATTTTTTTTTTTTTTTACAAATTTACGTGTAGGTCAGGTAAGATAAAAATTCACATACATACCTATTTTAACTCGTAATTCACTTAACCAAGAACAGTTGAAATTATGTTTTTTTCCGTGAAAAAGTTGGGTCCTCGTTGACAATTTATTTTATTATTAAGAAATAAGGTATGTAGAATATGATTTATTTTAAATCACAAAAAAGCAGTAACTTTCTTTGTAAATAATTACCACTTTTTAATTGTGCCATCTAGGCCTGTGAAAGATATTTACAGTCCTTCAAAATAAAATTATACTGGAAAATATGGTTTTCAATAATTTAAAATAAGCAAAAAATAGAATCCTTCATTTCTACATCGTGAAGAGTAGTGTAAATAGGCCTAGAAGCTAAAAAAAAAAAAAATAAAATAAAAATTACTAAGAACAAAGGAACAGCTACAGCCAAAACTTCACTGCTAATTCCTGAAGATGGCCTAGATTTGCAGTGGAAAAAAGAAGCCAGGTTAAAGAAAGTGGTTTAAATTAGTAAAAAATCTCGCACACTGGACCATACAGAAGGCCTAGTGGGTAATTGTTTACAAAGAAAGTCACTGGTTTTTTCTGCAATTAAAAAAAAAAATGTTCTACATACCTTATTTTTGTTAATAATAAAATAAGTTTTAACACGGAGCTAATTTTTTCACCGAAAAATCACAATTTCAAAACTACAGAATTCAATGCATTTATATGTCATCAAAGTCAAGCAACATCGAGCACGGTTAGGCCTAGTACTTGGATGGGTGACCGCTTGGGAAATAACGCAGTATTTCTCTTTCTTTCTACAAATTTACGTATAGGCTACTTAAACTTGTAAGGTAAAATTTCGTTTACATACATATTTTAACCCATAACTCACTTAATGGATCTTAACCTAGAAAAGTTGAAATTGTTTTTTTCCCTGAAAAAATTAGCTCCGCATTGAAAACTTACAATTACCGGCCTAGTGTCTTTAAAAGATTTCCACTTACCTTTGACGTTTTAGGTTAGGCTTCAAAGTGAATTAATAATAAAATATTGTTTATGTAATAAAGATTTAGGTCTATATATAGCCTATATGACAAAAAAATTTATGCTGTTTACTCAAGGACTAATTAAGCAATAGACCAAATGGTCTACACACAAATTAAGCTACTCTTGATCTAACTATAAAGATGTGGGTTTATAGTATAGCAGTAATAAGTAACCATGAAACAAAAAATCCATTTTTACTATCCTAGTTATGAATTTTTATTCTTTAGCCATATGCTCCCAGATTATGAGAAGTCCTACTGTACTAAGTTGTTATACTACCGTGGAAGTTAAACCGTATATAATGGAGAGTAAATATTGTGACATAATATATTTCATAATTGAAACGAAAATGCAGTATATGTATAAATCATTCATAAAGAAATCAATATGTTAATGATTTGTAAAACAGGCTAGAATTAGGTTAAGTGTTATTTGTAACTTACCCGGTCTCGCTTTTCGTTTAACTTCCCTTATTCTTTTTCTTGCTCGATGATCAAGTTTAAATTTATCTATTTCGCCACTCATATTTTTCTATTTTAATTTACTAAAATCTAAATAAATTTAGAAAACCGGGTTTGTGTCTTTAGGTTATAAAAACTAACAGTAAAGTAGAATACACCACCATTAAGGCAACAACCTGCTGCACGTTTACACTGCAGAGCAGATTAGCGATTATCAGTGAGCCCAAAGATTTTTCAATGAGCAATACAGTTTTACAGTATTCAAATCAACTCTCAGATAACTTCGTTTCGTTGGTCAAGTTATTGCCGCTGCTAAAAGTTATCAGTGAGTTCAAAAGTTTTTATTTTGTAACATAAATATTATAAAATAAATGTTGATGTCATTGAAGGGATTTACGTATTGAAATATATGACATTTCTTGTGTAGGGTTATTAAATCTTGAGATAATATTATATATGTGACACGAAATGAGGTAATATAGTTGAAAAAGTTACATAGTTAATACAGTCCCACAGGTAAAATCCTGGAAGTGGTACTATATAATATATCCTAGATATGATACTAGTTTGTTAGCTTTGTAGAAATTAATTACAAATTGTATTCCAAATGGACAACCATTTACATCTTAACCTAATAGAATTTTCGGCGTGGTTGATCATAGTTTCATATTCCGATAATTGTATCCGAATTTCGCAACAAACAATGGATCTGAGGATCTGAGGCATAGCGATGTTGATACTCGGGTGAAATAGATACTCGCAATACTCGGCTTCGAATTATTTCAATACTCGTATTATTAATTCGACATCGAGTATCTGCGCAGAATGATTATGCGCATTATGTGTGTGTGTTATGTATTTCTGTTAGACTGATCCACCAAGTATTTATTTTTTTAAACAATATGTGATTGACACTTGTAATACGTAATTAAATGTTATCCTGCCTCGACACAAATTCAGTAATTAAACGTAAGTACAATAATTATTACCAACATTAATAATTTAGTTATTATTTAAAATAAGTTAATTTACTATATTTTTTATAAAGATGGTAACCTATAAATATTTATTTAAATATAAGTAATAACAATTAAATAATAATTTAATTTACTTTTTGTTAATGTGGAAATAAATTAATATTATTGTTATTTTAAATTGAACTTGTTACCGAATCTAAATCATTATAACTCAAAATCGTAATGTTTAATTAATGTGTAGTGAAAAATCAGCTTAGAAACAAATGTAACCAAAGTAGAAACACCGAGTATTTTGTTTGGAATTGACACAACTCTAACGAATACAGTTGTCCGAGGATACTCGCCGCACACCGAGGATACTCGCAGACCGAGGATACTCGCTATGACTTGCACATTACTTCTTCCTTGTTCCTAGTTACGAGGATTTTGACTGAGTATTTTAATTCGAAACCGAGGATTTTAATACTCGGACTCTTCCGAGGATTTTGATACTCGGAATCAGCGAGTATTTTAATTCGAACTCGCACATCACTACAGTGAGGCACGTCACAGATTGGAACACCTTATACATCATTATTAAACATTTTTCTTTATCTAATATCTAATGTAAGTAGTAGGTAAGAATGTTTACATATAATAATACAAATTAACGTTATTCACAAAAATTTAGGTATATCTGCATAGTGCATTGCAGATCCCGTAGCGATTTAATAATGTAATGAAATCGTGTCGTCATACCTCATTTTTACACAATTGGATCGTCTTTCACCTGGGAAGACCCTTTTCAAATATCAAATTCCGAAATTTCTGCCAAAAATAAGCAATTTAAATGTACCAAGTCCTAGATTTATGAGGTTAGAACATCTGTCTATGTTATTATGTATTGTATAGTAACGATGGTGACATTGCTCGATGTTTATGTTCATCCAAGCAAATAGGCCTGGTTAGGTAACCATATATAATTACCTAAATAGACCTATTTGCCTATAATCGTATAACATAATACCTATTACATATAGCCATAAGTATATACATCTCCATTCATATAGAAGAATAGATATATTTACATACAAATATATAGGTATTTCAAAATATTTATATGTGAACACACATACACACACACCACCTTCCCCCCACCACACACACGCACGCACACACTCCCCCCACACACACCTGTAACCTATCTTTCTTGTTTATATTTTGGTGAAATCTTTACATAAAATATAAATTGAAGTCCTTAGACAAAATCATTTCTCAGAATATATACCGGTATACATAAATTATTTTTCATTAGTACTAAATGAAATTATGATATTAAGCATTAACAACTTTTTCAGTATTTCTATGTTATATAACAATTCATATAGTAAAATAACAAATCTGAATGATCTGTCTAGCTTTACCAAAATAGGTTTGAACTAAAGCATGTCATTTGTGTTTTTGTTACTACTGAAGGAATTTTGCTACCACATTTTTATCAGTGAAGTGGGCAACACCTTGGTTGATAATTAATTATTGGAGAACATATTTTAATATAATATTATTACATCATAAAATCATCAATAATAATATAATATAACATACTGCCATCTACAAAACTACAGCTTAAACTACAAAGGCTATACTCTAAAAGAGCGAACATAAAACTCTTAGGCATCATAGCATAGTTTCCAAACATGTTTTCTTTGTAACCTGTTTTATTTTTGTTCACAGGCGCAAATTGGAGGTTTTCTGGCAATATGTTTTCTTGCATGTCTAATACTTCTTTTCTATTGCAGCTTAATAAGTCTGTCTATTGTGATGCCTTAAATTGTATGATGCTTCTAACGAAATTTCTAGTGAAGTACCAGTTTGTAGCTTGCAGCTATTAGGAAGTTTCCTAGATGCTACTACCATTCTCCCCAGTGCAAGTCAGTGGGGGAGAGGGGAGGATTTTTTAGTTGGTAGTACCACTCCCTTTTTGAGGGGTGAGTCCCATAGTTTCTCTCAGGTGGGAGATCTGCATAAATGCATTTTTATCCTTCTTAAAGAAAAAAAATATTCAAGTTGTATCCATAGCTCAACAAAACAAGTTCTCTCTCATTGAGAACGGCCACCATGTTATATAGATCACTTCTCATGAGTATACTACACAAGCAGCTCCTGCCTGAGGACACAGTTAGGACATCCAAATCCGAAGACTACAACTATTTCAAAATAAAGTTTTGAAAATAGTGACGGATACATCAACCTTAGAACAATACACAAAGACTTATATACAACATCAAAGAACAATACAATATCAAACAACAGATCAAACATTTAGCAGTAAACCTTTACAAGAGGTTTCACTCACACCCCACATTTACACTAATTTCTTCACATGGCAGATAAAAAACAACATCTCATAAACAAAGAAAACCACTGTTGCTAACCCGTGACAGACTACCTGCTGGCCCTATAATGCCCACCACAGTCTTATTACTGTGACCTTTTCCTAATTGTTATAGCCAGGGGCGGCTTCAGGATTTATTTTTTGGGTAGGCACAGTTTAGGGGTGTCATGACTATGGCGGGGGACCTGGGTAAATACCCCCTAGGATAAGGGGGACTGCTTATTGAAGATAAAAGCATACACCACACTGTTAATTTTAAAACTATGGAGCCAGGTCAACTATGAAAAATAAAAATATTTTTGTTATTTTATAATATATAATATATTTGATTGCCTATAAGTGTCACAAAAGTAGTTGTTGAGAAATAATATTTAAATCAAAGTAAACCATACAGCTCGTTAATACACCTTAAAACGGTAATATGTACATTTAGGCGTGTCACCGGCCGAAAACCAAATAAGTTGGGTAGGCCCGGGCCTACCCGCTAGAGCCGCCACTGGTTATAGCTATCAGATCTGTTTCAGAAGCGGTAGGTTCAAAGTAGGGTGCATGGTAGTCCTTCAGTGCAAAGTAAGACCTTCAGTAGTCCAGCTGAGGGTGTTATTTGCAACTCCTTGATGCAGGCGCAGCCATCAGCTCACAGTTGCATCTAGCGTGTAATTTTTGTATGATTATTTCAGTTTTGAGTAGGAAGTAGAAGAAGATAATACATGTAGGGCAATCGTATATTTAAAAAAACTTACAAAGTATTTGTAGCTAATCCTCTCCATCTACACAAAACTCCAACCAGGTATCCTAATGATCAGGTTATACCTGGCTGTACTCTGTCCCACGTTAACGTTTTCCAAGGTTAAGCGTATATTAGGTTTTAAAGCATACCCCGGGTGTTAAATGATGATATTTGTCCAAACAACCGAAAATAACCACAAAATGAATAGAGTTTAATGGTAATACTGTATTGCTATAAAAAAAATGTTTGTCAAGAAAGTAGAGTGAAATGTTTGCGGTTCAAGTAAGTCAGTATTGAAGTCACCCGTTATAATAACATGCATGTTGGAAGGCAACAAATCCAACATCTCTGATAAATAACCAATATTAGGGGTCTATAACTCAATGCAAGAAGGACTTTGGTACCTGGAAATATCAGTTCCAGAAACATATAATTCAGGATTATTTGAACTATGTTGATCAGAACTACATATAGGTTTAGCTGAAACTGTTGACTTACCATAGATTTTATCACTCCTTCACCATTTTTGTATAAACAGTCACTGCAACAAGAGCGTGTCATGTAAAGACTCTTCAATGGAAGACATTTTTCAGTTAAGCTAAGATTCAGAAACACATTCAGAGTTCGATGACCATTATATTGCACAGCAGCCAGTCTAGTTGTATCACTGTCTGAGAGAATTTATACATATTGAGACCAGCCTCCTTGTTTGAAGTCTAAATATACAAAAATAATATTCCACTCGCACAATAAAAAAAAATTAAACTCAAATAAACAAAATAAAATAACTTAATATAAAATAAAATAAAAACCAAAATATTGTAATAAACTAAATTATACTCAACTAAAGACATAAAAATTAAAAACCCCAAGGAAAAAAAACATTTGTCATTGAAATATAATTTTTAGAAAACACAAAAAAACACTCTAACAAAGATAAAAAAAAATATAAGAATAATATTTTCCCAGAACTATTTTATTTGTCTCAAAATTAGAGTTATTCAGAGTTATTTTTAAAAACTGTTGAAGAAAAAATATAAAACCTCAGGGGAAATGTCATATACAGGGGAGAAACGGCATATGCCACACATAAACACAGTTATTTAATAGTTATAAACACAGAATATATATAATTCTATTCTCTTTAATAAAATAAAATTGTAAAACACTGCATTGTAATACGAAAACATTAAAAATTAATACAAATTAAACAAGTTCCTATACAATTATCCAAGTGAAATGAATCTCTACAATTATCAGTTCTAAGGTTATTATGAACTGGTAATCAACTGTCAGTTATTATATGTGACAACTTGTTACCAGGGGACTTAAATTTAATAAAGGCGGAACCAAAATGGTAACAATGTTTGAAAAGAAAAAATAAAAAAAGACAAAGACAAATTTAGTAATTAACAAGGCTCAAGTTTATTGAAAGCAGAAGGAAATTTCGGCGCTTCAGACTTTGTCATTTACAACAAAAGACATCCTGACACAAATCATCAATAAAAAAAACTTATGATTAACAATATCATAAATTGTAAAAGTTATAAGCCCTTAATTGTAACATATAATAATTTAGAAAAAAAAAAATTTAATCAACAGATTCTAAAAATTTATCCCCCCTTTTAATATGTATATTTATAGTTACAAAAATTTAACAAAAAAAAACAATGAGCACAGCTTAATAATTCACAGAATTATAATTAATCAAAAAAAAGATTATACGCCCTTAAAGTAAAAGTATAATAATAAAAAAAAAATTTAATCAAAAAAATTCAAAAAAAAAAGAAAAAAACTTATCCCCCCCTTTTTAGTTTATAAGATGATAGTTTCTTTTTAAACAATTACAGAATTTAACAAAATATAAAAGAGTTTGATATTTTAAGTTCAAAAATCATATCTATAGTTAACATGTTTATCACTAAACTAAAGATACATAATATAACTGGTTTGAAAAATTTCTTAAAACTATATTGGCCAAATAAATTTATATATTTTAAACAAACAAAAAAAAGGAATTTAGAATTTTGAAATTTTGTTAATTGACGTCAATTATTTTAATTTGGAAATTAACCTCTTGGAGGTTGTTAGGACCGAAAATTGCATGCAGGCTCCACCCAAATAATTGTTTTTTATATATATTTTATAATTAACTACACAGGTCTACATTTAGAAAATAGTCTTAAGGAACACATATTTGCGAAAGTAAATTTAGGCACATATACAAAATGAGTTAGTTAAAGTTCTGTAAAGTCAGCTGTAGAAAAAGACATCACTTTTATGCACTTGAAAATGTGAAGTTACGTTATACAAAAAAAAACGTGTTTTGCCAACAGGACGAAACTTGTTAGGATGTTTCGTTGGTTTGCGCAATGTGAGACAAGAATTTCTTTATTTCTCCAATTTCTCCTATTTGTCCTACCAGCATATTAGCTGTGAGCAAAAAACATGTTCTTTTAGTGTCTGTACAAAATCAGACATGTTTTAGCATTAATGTTCATCATTAAAGAAATATCTGATTATTTGCCAAAATTAAAGAAAATTGATTGTATAACAGAAATTCGTTAAGATGGTACTTAAAAGCTTCTTAGATTATTATAAATCTATTTATATATATTTTAATTTTGTTTAAAAGAAAGCTTGTATAAGACTTGTAAGATTTTGCAAAAGCTTGTAAAACGAAATTTTCTGATTTAGAAGAAATTTCCTCAATTGTTTTATATTTGACATGTTCATATTCTGATCATTTAATGTTCAACACGTAAAATGTGCCTTTGCAAGATTTTGTAAATGATGTTTTAAGAAAAGAAAATTTTTATAATCATTTAGTTTCAAAAGGAAATAGAATATTGAATAAAACATGAAATACATATTTTAAAGAATACATGATAATTAACAAATTATTTTAAAAATTAACAAAATTTATAATATGACAAAATCTGTAAGGTTGAAGTACCTGGTAAATCCTGTCGCAGATCACGTGAGGTAGTACCGAGAAAATGATGGTTAATTTTAACATTTTTGAACCAGATTATTAGACTAAGGCGCACAATTTGTAATTTAACATGATGTTTTAGAAAAACGGTAATTTTGAGAGAAGAAAGAAAAA
This sequence comes from Aphrophora alni, assembly GCA_963513935.1. Taxonomy (NCBI): domain Eukaryota; kingdom Metazoa; phylum Arthropoda; class Insecta; order Hemiptera; family Aphrophoridae; genus Aphrophora; species Aphrophora alni. Next base: position 93,364,470 of record OY740770.1, read on the forward strand.
CTTTTAGCTAACGGAGTTATGAAGAGTGTAGACCATGTTGTTATCGCATGTAGACTGTGGACCGGTAATCGAGAAGCTAGCTTGACCGGCGAAAATGTACTTTGGTTTCAAGTATCAGGTGATGCTTGGTTTAGGAGCGGGCCGCTAGATGCCAGCATCTGTCAAGCGACGGAAAGTGGAATGTATATTTACGAAATGAGTTAAGTTATTGCGGAAGTGCTTTTTTGGATTTAAATGCTACAGCTCTCCCCCCCCGAAAGACGGAGTTAGGGTGTAGTCAGAAAAGAGGCCAGAAGGGCCTCCCGCAAAATTTTGAAAAAGGTGCAAAGGGCCAGAAGGGCCTCCAGAAGATTCTAAAGAAGGGGCCAGAAGGGCCTCCCGCAAAATTTTGAAACGGGGCACCTGATAGAAACAACGCTTCATAATGCTTTTATAATCACCACTCTAGGGTGTAGCCTCCTTCGGCATTTACTTATTAAATTTTGAAATTTCTATAGCGTCTCAGCTCTTCCCATCTATCATTAGGACAAGCCCCCGACAGAAAGAGCTGAAGGGTGACGCAAAGGTCGACATTGCTGTGCATGAACTGACTTTGTACACTAAGGTACGTGGGGAAAGGGGTGGAGTGGCACCTCGGGAAACCAAGTGGAGGTGACCACTCCGGGGACCAGGGGAGGGAAAAGTGCATGGCACTAAGGACTTGCAGGAAAGGTCGGACTCAGACGGGGGGAGTATCCTCTGAGCCGACCTTAACATTTAATTACAAAAATAAATAAAAATAAAAGAAAAACTCCTGAAGCCTTTTAGGTCAGATCATGCTCAGCGTCGTTATTTTTAAACTCCTCTTCTCCCATACGAAGAGAAATTTAAACTATTCACGGCTCTTAACAATTTCCGTGAGAAAAAAGAATTTTGAAGGGTCTAAACAAATAATCCATTTGAAAAATAAACAAAAAAGCAGTATGAAACGTTGGGGAGTCAAAATTGTTTTAGTGCCCAAGGCAGGGCATGTGGTGTTTGACTTAAGGTCTTATGTATGTGTATCATGTGCCCCAAAAAAAAAGGAATTTAAATTAATCAAAAAAAAATTATGTAAAAAAAAAAATTTCATCAAAATAAGATAAGTGTTCTAAAAAAAAAAGATGTACAAAGAAAGATGTATTAAGAAAAGGTGTAGCAAAGTAAATATGTAAATAAAAGGTGACCCATGGTGAGGAAAACCCAACTCCGGTTTTCTCAACCCTAACAAAAAAAAACTAAATCAGGAAACAAACATGTTGACCTGCTAACTAACAAACAAACAAATTAATCAAAACAAACAGGCCAACCATGTCGTCCTATATACAAAAACTGGGCCCCTATAATTTGGAAAAGAAAAAAAAATTGTACACAATGATATATTTTTTTTAAAAAAAAAGGTGTTCAACATTTCAATTTACTATCAAACAGATGCCACCATCTGCATCAACCAGTCCACCGCCATTTTGCGCGTTACTCATGATGATAAAATTAAAAAAAAAATAAATAAAAATAATTTTCTTTCAAGATGACAAAAAATTCAAAAGCAAGCTCAGTATTCTTTAACGAATCCACTAATCGCAGCAAATCCACTGCCATCTTAACTGTTGCTGATAAATAAAAAAAAATTTAATCAAGTGTTTTTAAATAAAAAAAATTTCTTTTAAGATGATGTAAAAAAGGTGAAAGAGCCAGAGAAAGACTCAAGAATTATATGTAGTGTAGTTGTTGTGTATATATGTGTGTGTGTAAGTATGAATTGATACAGACAAGCGAAAGAAAACTCGAGAAAATTTTTTGAAGGAGATTTTGAAATTTTTTTGTTTTTTTTTTTTTTTTGTTTTTAACTATTTTTGGATTTTATTATTTATTTAAATTTTTTTTTGGATTCCCGAATGAGCCCGCTGTCTGGATCAAATTCAGTGAATGACTAGGGTGCAGTGTATGTAAATATATATATATAAAAAAAATATTTAAGCAGACAAAATAATAAAAAAAAAATTTTATCGAAATTGGTTTAGAAGTTTTTGTGTAAGTGTTTATAAAAATAACTAAATAATAAAAAAAAAAGAGACTATAGATTTATAGAGATTTAAATATTTAAACTAAATAAAAAAAAATTTCATCAGCAACAGTTGTGCAGTATTTGAAAAAGCTGCAAAACATAAAAAGAGCCTTGTTTACAAAGATAATTTTGAATTTAAATTTAGATAGTTCCAATGCAAAATTTTGAAAATTAACTACGGTTCCAGAATTTAAAATTAACCACGCTCTGCTACCAAAAACATGTTACCAGGGGACTTAAATTTAATAAAGGCGGAACCAAAATGGTAACAATGTTTGAAAAGAAAAAATAAAAAAAGACAAAGACAAATTTAGTAATTAACAAGGCTCAAGTTTATTGAAAGCAGAAGGAAATTTCGGCGCTTCAGACTTTGTCATTTACAACAAAAGACATCCTGACACAAATCATCAATAAAAAAAACTTATGATTAACAATATCATAAATTGTAAAAGTTATAAGCCCTTAATTGTAACATATAATAATTTAGAAAAAAAAAAATTTAATCAACAGATTCTAAAAATTTATCCCCCCTTTTAATATGTATATTTATAGTTACAAAAATTTAACAAAAAAAAACAATGAGCACAGCTTAATAATTCACAGAATTATAATTAATCAAAAAAAAGATTATACGCCCTTAAAGTAAAAGTATAATAATAAAAAAAAAATTTAATCAAAAAAATTCAAAAAAAAAAGAAAAAAACTTATCCCCCCCTTTTTAGTTTATAAGATGATAGTTTCTTTTTAAACAATTACAGAATTTAACAAAATATAAAAGAGTTTGATATTTTAAGTTCAAAAATCATATCTATAGTTAACATGTTTATCACTAAACTAAAGATACATAATATAACTGGTTTGAAAAATTTCTTAAAAACTATATTGGCCAAATAAATTTATATATTTTAAACAAACAAAAAAAAGGAATTTAGAATTTTGAAATTTTGTTAATTGACGTCAATTATTTTAATTTGGAAATTAACCTCTTGGAGGTTGTTAGGACCGAAAATTGCATGCAGGCTCCACCCAAATAATTGTTTTTTATATATATTTTATAATTAACTACACAGGTCTACATTTAGAAAATAGTCTTAAGGAACACATATTTGCGAAAGTAAATTTAGGCACATATACAAAATGAGTTAGTTAAAGTTCTGTAAAGTCAGCTGTAGAAAAAGACATCACTTTTATGCACTTGAAAATGTGAAGTTACGTTATACAAAAAAAAACGTGTTTTGCCAACAGGACGAAACTTGTTAGGATGTTTCGTTGGTTTGCGCAATGTGAGACAAGAATTTCTTTATTTCTCCAATTTCTCCTATTTGTCCTACCAGCATATTAGCTGTGAGCAAAAAACATGTTCTTTTAGTGTCTGTACAAAATCAGACATGTTTTAGCATTAATGTTCATCATTAAAGAAATATCTGATTATTTGCCAAAATTAAAGAAAATTGATTGTATAACAGAAATTCGTTAAGATGGTACTTAAAAGCTTCTTAGATTATTATAAATCTATTTATATATATTTTAATTTTGTTTAAAAGAAAGCTTGTATAAGACTTGTAAGATTTTGCAAAAGCTTGTAAAACGAAATTTTCTGATTTAGAAGAAATTTCCTCAATTGTTTTATATTTGACATGTTCATATTCTGATCATTTAATGTTCAACACGTAAAATGTGCCTTTGCAAGATTTTGTAAATGATGTTTTAAGAAAAGAAAATTTTTATAATCATTTAGTTTCAAAAGGAAATAGAATATTGAATAAAACATGAAATACATATTTTAAAGAATACATGATAATTAACAAATTATTTTAAAAATTAACAAAATTTATAATATGACAAAATCTGTAAGGTTGAAGTACCTGGTAAATCCTGTCGCAGATCACGTGAGGTAGTACCGAGAAAATGATGGTTAATTTTAACATTTTTGAACCAGATTATTAGACTAAGGCGCACAATTTGTAATTTAACATGATGTTTTAGAAAAACGGTAATTTTGAGAGAAGAAAGAAAAACTTTTAGCTAACGGAGTTATGAAGAGTGTAGACCATGTTGTTATCGCATGTAGACTGTGGACCGGTAATCGAGAAGCTAGCTTGACCGGCGAAAATGTACTTTGGTTTCAAGTATCAGGTGATGCTTGGTTTAGGAGCGGGCCGCTAGATGCCAGCATCTGTCAAGCGACGGAAAGTGGAATGTATATTTACGAAATGAGTTAAGTTATTGCGGAAGTGCTTTTTTGGATTTAAATGCTACAAACTAATTACCAAGAATTGTTTAATATTTGGATTGAAAATATTCCTTTTTTTAGCTTAGAAAGTCCAATTCGGTTACTCTATGTCATGCTATGTTTGACGATCTTTGTTTCTAGTAGATTGTGTTGTTTGTATATATTATAATTTAATGAATTATCTAACCAACTCTTATGATTGAATTACTCTTTATACTAGCCGCCTGAAGATGAATGATGAATGCATCTGTCAGTTGGTGTAGCAAATGAACTACGCTAATGAATTGCAGAATGATGAATAACTGACATTTATTACCATTATTAAATTAAAATATTTAAAATAATTCACAACTATTATAATAAATATGACCTAACATACTGTTTTCACTTAATTTTTTGTAATTCAGTTTCAAAATAACACCACTTTCATGTAGTGGTTGGTGGTTGTGTAAAGATTTATCTTACCACTTATTAAAAATTTCGCTTAAACAATATGATCCTACAGAATTTTGTAGCCATTGTGTACGTACATAAAATACTATTACTAGATTAACTGGAAAATAATTTTAGGGCTAAAATTATACATTTAATTTGGTTTAATCTTAAAGTTAATTTAAAGTTATATCTTAAGGTTTTTTTATTTGAAAACTATCTGAGGTGTAATAATGTCTACTAAATTATTGTAAAATGAATTACATTACATGTATTCTGGATTTAAAATTATTGAATAATGATAAATTTGTCATAATATTGAAATGGTTTATTAGGACATTTGTCATCATTTGTATATACAGTGTTTCCCACGAAGGTATATACATTTTTAAACAACCAGCAAGTACATATGCATCAACAAAATTGTAAGATTTTTTCGTACATTTTGGAAACATCCAAAAGTGTACCAACAAATTTTGACGCTGATATCTACAATAGAAATAAAATGGCGGCTGTTGACAGCGATTTATGGTTTAAACAATAGCAAGCAATAAAATAACTTTTGTTTACAGTTGTTGACAAAGAGGCATTTTTTTCATTTAAATTAGTTTGCAAAACAGCTGATTTCTCAACAGTTTCACTTTGCCCACTACTTTGCACACTACTTAGCTCACTCCGAATGGCAACCGAACAAAACGAAATTTAGGTTAAGTTTATTTGAATTGATTTATAATATACAGGAAATGTCCCGTATGTAGATTAGATTAATTCTTACATGTAAAATAACATAAATAAACAACAAAACAACGTTTTAAAGTTGAAAAAGGAAGTAATTATTCATGAAGATGATTGACAGTGTATGTACAGGGAGAGTATTTTTCGTTTGCCGAGTTTTGAAGTTGGCAATCCCGTTTACTCAACAAAACACCTAAGTTATTTGTAATATTCATATTCATAATAATAACCTCAGTTTTGATATGAGAACTTCTACTCGGTGTTGATGTGTTGTTTAGCACTACTGCTATATTTTGTGTAGTTAGTTTTAAAATATGGAGAGTTCATATTTTAAAATAATCTGAAAAATAAGAAAAATGCGGTTATTAAACATCTAATTGTAATTGATTGTTTGTTTGAACACTATTGTATTAAATTAATGTTTTATTAAATTGTGTTACTGCTGAAGTATGTTTTTTTATTTGTCACAAAATAACAACTGTAGACAAAGTATAATGTGCAATTCGTGAGCAAAGTGTCTTTTTTAAACTCGATAAAATTGACGTACTCGGCAAGTCTCGTGCAACATTTTTCTCTCGTTTAAAAAAGTGTCACTTTGCTCACTAGTTGCACAAATAACTATTTATTCTTTTATAGACTTTAATAACTTTTTAATTTAATTACCACAATATAACAAAAAATAAAAAATTTTTTAATAATACTACATGTTTTTTAACAAAAAAAAAAAAAAAATCATTAAAATAAAAACTCGTCAAATGCTACGCACTGGTAGCATCGATGAACAAAAGCCTCAAAGGCATTCCTGAAGAATTCCCTTGGGATGTTAAGCATCTCTTCTTCGATTAGCCTTTTTAAATCCTCATCGGTTTCTATCTCGTGGGAGTACACCTTTTCTTTTAGATACCCTCCACAGAAAATAAAGTCACAAGATGTTAATTCCGGTGATCTAGGTGGCCAGTACATAAAATCGCTTCCTCTTCCAATCCAACGACCAGTTAACTGAGTGTTAAACTGCATTGCTATCAACAGCCACTATTTTATTTCTATTGCAGATATCAGCGTAAAAATTTGTTGGTACACTTTTGGATATGTTTCCAATATATATGAAAGAAATCTTACAATTTGGTAGACGCATATTGTACTTAGTGGTTGTTTAAAATTGTAAATACCTTCGTAGGACACACTGTATATAAAAACTTATAAAATACTTGTTTTTATATACACAAATGACGTCCAAATAAGCTGTATTAATAATAGATTAAATAGATTGAATTCAGTTTAAACATTATTGTCCTAACGTTTTTAATATGAATGAAGTATTGTTTAAACAACCTTCGTATACTCCTAAAAGTAGTGTACGGATATATTTCATTGGTAGTGTTAGCAGGAAACACTGTTGAAACCCTGTAAATTCATAGTGTCTTTCAACAGTTTTCTTGGTTTTTTAACTCGTTTAGCTTAAAACTAATTTCTACTTGTTTTTGAACTGGATCTTTCTTCTTTTTAGATAATTCTTTAGTTGAGTATTTCGGCTGGTTATGAAACAATGTTGGTATCGTCTGCCAATTTAATCATATCCTAGCCTTACGCACAGGGAATTAACTTTGTCCTCGCTAATTACATTGTTCATCGAAATGTTTTATACAAGCTGCTGTTTTTGACGACACAAAATCTTTGCTGTGAATATCCAAAAACCATTCAGCACAGCGTTGTTCGTCGTTTGGAAAGTGAAAAACAAAGCTTTCCTCAATACAAACTGGAACGCCACAACTTCGTGGCATGTCTATTACGAATGAATAATTTAACACTTCAAAAGAAACTACTTTAATAATGCATCCTGCACAAATGACAACTGCATGTAAATAATAGTTGACAGCAAGCGAAGCGAGGTTGGATTCATTCACTATTACAAGTGCGTAGTGGAGGGGCAGCATCCCGGCCTGTAGTAGAACCAGCAATACGATGTAATGCACAGGAACACAATAATTTATCACAATGCTAATAAAGAAAGAAATAGACAAACTATTAGTTAAGTATCCATGAAATTAAATGTTAACATTATATTTGTAAGTTGTAATCTACACAGATATGAAGGAAAATTATTATATTTTTTTTGTATATTATAGAATTTTAAACACAGTTGTTCTTTCGTTAGTATTTAATATAAACAAAATTTAGATTACAGATACAAAAAGAGGAAGGATTAACGAAATAAAAAAAATTTTTTTTAGATAATCATTAATTTGTGCGATGAATTGAAAAACAGGGTTCTTCAAAAAGCTCTATAAAAAACCAAAAATCGTTGTAGAAAGCCGATATTGCGATATCGATTTTCAAGTGTCATTTTTAATTTTTGAAATCACACCAAAACTAAAACAGCTTTTTTAAAGTCTTGAATCAGAATTTTAAGAATATGACAACAATAAGTTTTGTGTTAGTACTCCAATGCTTAAAAATTAGCGTTTTATAGCAGGAAGTCCAAATTTTGTAAAAAATATGTTCATGTATCAAACTAGACGTGTAGAGTAGACGGACAATAAAAATCCATTTTTTTTTTGTCTAGGACCCTCAAAACTGGTGAATGCACAAAATTTTAAAGTCAGGTTTTTATCTCAATGTTACTACGAGAAAGTTAACAAATTAGACATATTGATTACCAAAAATGTTCTTAAATTTACGAAACTATTTTGATCAATCACTCTTGATAATTGTTTAATTATATTAAACCGAATATATGTACAAAGTTTACATGTGAGGAAGTTTATACAAATGTTTACATGGAATCTCTTCATCCCATCACGGACTGTAAGTTCGTAGAAACCATTTCCGGGTGTTTAACTTTGGAAGTTCTTCAAAATAACTGTTTCCTCTTAAAGTACAGCAAGTAAACTCCACTGCGTCATTAACTTCTTGCAATTCTGATTTTATAAAATGATACTACTTAGTCGTTATGACTTGACGAGAAATTAACTTCCAAAAGTTCAATTTATTTAAGTAAATTATTGTTTATAGTGGCGAAACATAATTTAATTTGATTACTTTATTCATAATAATTTATTTCAGAGGGTTTAATGTTTTCCATTTTGAATGAAATATCCCTAATAACGACTTTAATGAATGGGTTGAAAATAGTAATGAATTAATAAATAACACGATTTTTAACAAAGAAATAGAAAATAAATAACTTACATGGAAAATTTGATACAAATAAATAGTATTAGAAAGTTAGGTTGTAGCCTATTTTCACCCAATTTTCTAGATTCTATGTATGAAATAATAAGTAACTTATTTCATAACAAATAACTGTTATTTTTTTAACGTTACTTTAATGTAACGCAAATACAAATTTAAACTGTATGAGACCTATAAAAGTTATTATAAATTTTGTAGATGTTATGGAAAATGTAATTTAATAATGGAGATTCAATAAGAATAATGAAACTTGAAACCATTTGTAAAGTTATAGAGCAAAGATGCACTTGAAATTTCCGTTACTTGTTTCATTCGCTTCAGATATACTTGAATCTATGTTTTTATTTTAAAAATTGTTGTGCTTTTTACTTAAATTTATTATTAGTTCTCTTAATTGATTTTATACACAATATATAAATTCTTTTCAAACTCAATATCTCAATGGAGACGGTAGTACACATTTTTACAAGCGTGAGACTTTTCTTGACGGAGATGGTGTATGGAAAGATTTTGTAGATTGTAGTTTTACTACGCAGAATTCCACAAGACAGAAAGGAAATAAAAAAAAACACGATAATGATAATCAAAGTGTCTCACTCTTTGTTAATCCTTTCTCGCTGAGTCATTAGACCTGAGTTTTTATATCTTACCTAAACAAAGTCTTATAGTTCCAAAACAAAACCATTCAATTTTTGGAAATTCTTCCGTGGCTTGGACAAATAGAGTCAATAGATAGGTAAGAGTTGGATCAAGACGAGGGTATAGACACACAGTTAATTCATAAATAAACATAGAATCTGCGTTCTAACATTGCGACCAAAAATATAAATATACTCTCAGTTGCTACTAGGCTTCAGTTACAAGCAGTTGTTAAGAGACCCGTTAGAGAGTGCCCCAATCAACTTTCGGTCAGATTTCACTCACCAGCCTGTATTTCATTCAAAACTCAACTACATACAATGTAATAAGTCGGAATGACTTGAAGTCTTGTAAACTTACTTAAGTTACCAAAATTGACTTTACCATACGTTTAAATTCAAAATACGTTTTTAAGACATTCAACATAAGCTAATTGGCACGTAAAATCGTTCCAACTTTGTCATGTTGAAGAAATAAGAAAATGTACTTAGCAAATACTTCTTGGTTTTAATATAGTATGAAATATTTTTTTCATATTATTAAAATTATTCAATTGTGATTGATTGGTTTTGTCTGTACGATTTTTCTAATTACATGTTATTAATTTTGATTGAAGTATAACGAAAATATCTTTTGTCAATTTATTTAGTGAATTAAATTTTGTCTTAGCTTGACTGTTTAAACATTCAGCATGTGAAATAATGCTTGTCTACGTCTATTTCAAATTCATGTTGTACCCTAGTTCTGCAAACTCATACATGTTTGTTGTAATCTCAAATGTATTTATATCAATAACTAACTCATGTGTTTTAATTGTTTTCTATGGTCCTGAAAATGATTAGAGTTTTAAAAAAAAATTATTCAAAATCTGGATAAACTTATTAATAGAATATTTGGAAATTCTGTATACATTTATTGGCTTGGTGGACTCACTTAAATTTATTTTTCAAAAGCATGCTTATTTTTTATAATAATATTAACTAAAAGGGGAGGAGTCGCAATTGCAAATTTTAGGCTTTTTGTAGTTCGTTACAAAAACAAAAGTTATATATATATATATTAGACTGTACCTATGCAACTAAATTTTATTCTGTTGAGAACTTTAACTAGTCAGGTTATATATATATATATATATATATATATATATATATATATATATATATATATGTTTATCTTTAAGCAAATAGCTCAATACTAAAATAACATGGAAAAAAAAAATCATTGTGAGTTTACTTTTAAAGTGTCTACAACTTTCAAGTCGTACATTTAAATCTTTTATATATATATAATTTAAAAAAAAATTAATCCAAGTGAAACTGTTATCACTGCAGAAAAACAACTTTGCATGTCTGGCTATTTGTGTTGTATAAAAATTTGCAACTCTTAATGTTGATAATTTACTTTAAACCAAAGCATTATCAGTGAATAAAGTAATCATTTCTTATGAATATATATTTTTACTATTCTTCTAGTTTTGTTATTATAAAAGAATATTTTCCCTCGTTTATTATGACGTACTAAGATTAACCAATTAAGCTAAGATTTGTTTTCTTATGACCAAGGGATTAAATAAAAGACAAAAGGTAAATCATAGAATTACAACATTTAAAATTAATTGTTGTTTCACTGTTGAAATATTGTTTTTTTTTATATGTGAATTGTATAGGGCGGTCCAACTCTGGGTTTCCACTGTGATTGTGTGCTTGTTATGTAGAAGGTAAGGTAACAAGGTACAATAGTTATGGACATCCAGTTGGCTGAACATGCCGGTATAGTTATGAGACTCTGGTATAGAGGACCGGTATATAATTTAAAAAAGAAGAAGTTAGCGCGGAAATATTTATTAAACATTATTTGTTCCAGTCTTCCCATATACTGTACACGGCGTATGTCCAGTATACTATGTAACCTGTAATGTTTTTATGATATCTGCGTTAATTTAGTAAGTCTTGAATAATCTTTTACGTAGTAAATCCATCATTGAAAGAAATAATTTATTTAAAAAATAAATAAAACCGTGGTTTAGAAGAATTTGGGACGTTAAATAGACTGAAGCGAATAATTGCATGGAGTAGACAAAAAGTAGATTGTATGGATGGTTTAAATACTTGTATTGTGGAGACGGTTTTAATTACGGTTAAGGTGCGGTAAGAGGGGAAGGGAGGGGAGTAGATAATGATGTCATTGTAATGTCTCTTCTACCCCACTGAGGGGAGAATTGTGATAAATTACAGAAATATCGGGTAAAAGTGAGGGAAGGGATTCCATTTGGAATATTAAGTTATATAATAAAATACCTTACTTATAGAAAGATACGATTAAAGGGATTACTCCTTGGAATATCATCTTAAATGACTATGTGTTGTTTGTTTGTGGTCTTTAAAAAGTTTTAAATAATTATTTCTGTTAGCGTAAAAATACGTATGTATATATTCGATTTGTATATATTTTATATATGAAATATAACTTTTTCTGCCCGTTCGATTTTGATCAAATTTGGTATACACATGCTTGTATAATTTTTAGATATCAGTTCGACTGTGAAAAATTGTCAGTTTTTTGCCTAATTTTAAGCTTTTACTCACTGCTTTTATAAATTGATAAGAACATTAAATGTTTAAATTTGTTTCGACTGTTTTGGGGAAAACATTCATTTGAAATGTCTTTTTAGCAAATTTTATTTTGAAAATTAAAGGAGATTCTTATATATATATATATATATAATTTAAGTTACAATTTTGTTTTTAAAGTTACTGGATAGTGACAGATTTGTTATATTATTGGTATAATTTATTTAGACTTATTATCATTTGAGTATATAAAAATTAATACAGGTAATGATATTGACTAATTAATAATTTTTGTAATAATTTTTATACACATAAATATTGGCAAATTTATATATATTAAGTGCATATTCCTGACTGAATGTCTCAGCAACGTTAAATCCAAACACGTGTATCTAGAAACATGAAATTTGCGAAGTTATTCCTACTATAACTGAGGAGGGATTATCCTAAGAGGCTTAAAAGGATTTTTACGAATTCCTAAATATATCTTAGTCACGATAAAATTATATGCTTGATTTTGATTATATAAGTTACCAATACGAATGCATAGGAACAGAAAAAGACATTAAATATAATAAAAACCTTTATTGTTGTCTATATATGTAGATATGCATTTATAACACATATAGATAGGCCTACATAGAAAAATATTTAAAAAAACATTTAAGACAGTTGGAATATTTCATAGTAAACACTGTAAACACAAATATTCAGTCAAAAAGGGGGAATAGACGTAATAAATTAGTAATATATTTCCTCCATAACATAAGGGATTTTGCAAAATTTGACTCCTGAGAGATTAAATGTATTTACGGGAATACCTCAATATCTCTTGTGACTGATGTGATATAGACTTCCTTTTTCTACATAGTTTAAAATACACATTCCTAAAAAATAATTTCTAACTTCTCTCTTTTTAAATATACAAAGTTTTAAATATATATAAGAAAATGTTCTGACTGACTCATCAATGTTCAGCGCAAACTCCATACCAGTGTACCTAAAAATATGAACTTCAATGAGTTCATACCTTTTAAATTAAAATAACAATTAAAAGACCATATAAACAAATGCAATGAACTCAGTAGTATTTTATTTATTAATCCCCGACCTATATTTTTGGTACAAGATATTTTGTTGGAATTTAGATTCATCAAATTTATATAATATCTGTCAAGGATTCAATTTTTATCATATTTAAATTTATGTACTGAATAAAATACAGCTTATAATATATTAAAAAATATTCAATAAACTCCACCTGTGTTGAACATAATATTCGCATACAAATCATCCCCTTGTACATCAGAGTTGAAGAAAATGTTTAACATGAAAATGCGTTATATATATATATATATATATATATATATATATATATACTATGTAGATATAAGTAATATCGAAAATTTGTTATCCTATTGAATCCGAAAGTTAAAATAGTTTGAACTGTTGCAAATTGTTAGCGTTGAGGGAAATTAGATAAGTATAAAAAGAAATCGAACAGACCAGGTTTCGAACTGGTAATGTCTTATTAGCAGTAACGTTATAAAAGTGGTGCAGTATCAAATAGAACTAACTTATGACTTCACTACATAGTGTTATGCTCCATTTTCAAGATTAGATTCAAAATGAAAAATCAGTTTCGAGGCGTATAAATAGATTATTTAAGAAAGAGAATGTTTTCATGACACATGACAATCACTTCAGTCATCTGTGCTGTGTATCTGAGGTTTTTATAAAATTTGAAAACTTATATTTTCCTCTAAAATATGGTATTTTCATGGTTTGTGCAGAACTTGAGCTTGGAAAATTTGATGATGATAACTTGAATTAAAACATTAATGCCATTTAAAATGGTAAAAAAATTGTTACAAATATTTGGATGTCAAAATATTCTAAAAAACCATATTTTCATACACATAAAAATGAAATCCTTATTTTAAATTAATCAATACAGATTGCCAACTCATTGTACAAACTCAGAAGCAAGTGCCGCAATACAGTGTACACTAGTGTAGCTTTGTTGCTTTCCTGCGCCGTACAATGTATTACTTGCTCTGATAAAATTCTTATACACCTTAACCTATCTTAGAAGTGTAGGTTTTGTTTATTGATGTAGCCATTTTAAAAATGGTAAATGTTTTTCCAAATTTAACAAAAGTGACAAAATAAATAATTTTTTAACAAAAAAAGACCGACTTCAAAAAAAGAACAAAAATAAAATAATAAAGAAAAAATATATTCAACATTAATGTGTAAAAAATATAATTTAAAAAAATATAACATGTAACTAAAAGTATTAAATGGGAACATAAGAGGATTATGCAGTAGAATCTTCTTTTAGGTTATAGATATTAAAAAAAGACATTTTATTTTTTTTGTCTAACCGAAAGCAAAGATTATAATGTAAAAACCTCCAGTAGTTTCTGTAGCACGATGACAAACGATCGTGTAATTAGTTTGATATCAAATTTGGAGATGTTAGTAAAACTAATTAAGGTTAGTAAATTTCAAAAATATTGCGACTTTAAGTTGTTTTCTTCTCTATGTCCTTCTAAACGTTATATTGTAAGATAAGAAAATAGTTCATCAGCATTCAACAAATTCAAGTTAGCATTCTTCAATAACAATTAAGAAAGTTGTGGCTAAAAATAATAAAATAGGTAACAGACTAAATTCAAGTAAAACACAGTTGTTTTGCTACCCGATAAATTAAAACGTTAAATAATAACTCATATATGAGACTAAATGTTTTGAACACTTAAATTATGCTACTCACAATATACGGTTGATAAACATGAGAATTTTGTGCCATATTACCACCGAAACAGTTGTTAAAGTATTGCATACCAAAATAACATTTGTACCTGGATATTTAATTGTTGATACTGGAATGTATGTAACAAGTGAGTTATTTTTGTTAGTGGAGTACAGTTCTTTGTCATTTCAAGGTATAGGTTAAACTGAATAAGACTTTAGTACTATAAAGTATTTTGTTTCCGTTAATATTTATCTTTTTTTGGCGTAATTTTATTTATTCAGTCGAAAAGAAGTCAGAACATTGATACATGTTGTGTACTTTATGATAATGTGGGAATAATATTTTTAAAATTCATTGTTGAAAGAAACTGATGAAATTTTACAACAGAAACACTGTTTTAAATGCACGTGTTTATTGCAATCGCCTTTATACGGTAAGAAAAAACTTGTTACAATTGTTGATAATAATTTACCATCCACATTAAAATAAATTAAAGGTTTCAATTTTTTTGGTGAAGTGGTATTGAGTTGATATTAAAAATAAACAAATTTTGACACAATTTCGGCTTACTCGTGGAAAAGCCGAATCGCAATACAAAAATTGTGTACGATTGGAAACAGGATTTCAACACCAATCCTTACATATTATGAATTTTAAATAACCATTATTTTAAATGATTACGATTCTAATGTAGCAACCCCCCCCCCGATTGACTTTTCAACTAAAGCATACTTGGCAAATAATATAACCTAAGTTCTGTTCTTATTACATGCCGCGGGCAACAAGATTTCATATTACTTGTTGTAGCCGGTTGCACCCTATTTCATTTCAAATTGGAGAGATAGAAAATTAACTTTTTTTTTTCTTTCGCAAGTATGAAGTGAAACATTTACCAGCAAAGGCTTAATTTTTGTTATTTCATTTATTTGTGAATTTACCTAAGAAAAAATTAACTATTACAACAGTATCAAATGACCCAAATTTGGGAGAATGAGATACTAATGGTGGGATTGTTTGGTTGTTGCATGATGGCGACTTAGTAGTTGAAATGTCATCGGGTTCAGGAGTTTTCTTTTTGTGAAAATTTACTTTTCCTTAAATTATTGTTAAGAACTAGGTACTTCTTATACTGACACTTATAACTCATTTTGAGAAAACTTTATATATATATATATATATATATATATATATATATATATATATATATATTGGTACCCTAGCTTTAGTCTTAGTTTTCTTGTTAGAATTCGTCGGCACACAAAGTTATTCCTTGAACATATTTATTTTGTTAATCAGTAAACCAGTAACCAGTAACCAGTAACCAGATTTTGTAGCACGTAACTGACATTGAGCAGGTGGCAAATTAGGAGGACCACAGGTCTTGTAACAGGACACTCTTTTGTTAGGATGTATCTGCACAGAATTGGGGTATATAACGGGACCGAGTGTTACTACATATGTTTTTTGGATAATGTACGGCTTTTACAGACAAGCGGTTTAGGTTGTTTGGAGCACAACCACCTAATCAAACACTCACAAGAGATATAACCAATGAATCATTCTAAGTCGCCGAAAGGACAAATTTGCTATATTAAAATCTAGGAACTTAGTTTCATAATAGAAGTCGCGGTGCTGTGAGTCACAATCGTTGAAATCCCACTTTCTAAATTTACAACTAAAAATCCTTGTTAAAAATCGCTCAATGTATTTGTTTTTAAATACACTTATTATTTTGGACGTAGACGTACTAGTTTGATCTGACTTTTGCACATAGAAACTCTATAATGTCGTATTACCGCTTTTTAATTTCCACAGTAACGATTATACAAATTAAAAAAAAAAAAACAACATAATTTGTAACTTTTAGTTTTGGGGACCAAATACACAAAAGTTGAAGGATGTCCAGATACCTACACGTATCCTAATTAAACTGATAAACCGATGTTCAAGCAATTTTTAGTAATATTTCCCTTAGCCTCCTAAAAAAAATTAAAAAAACGTTGTTTTTCCTGAAAATAAAAAAAAACTTATCAAATCTCACATTTCGATTTAGTACCCAAAAGACTTTAATAATGAGATTTCATCTAAACCTATTTATAAAATCATTTCTGTTTCGCGGAGTATGTTATGATTCACACACTATAGGGGTACCGCTTAGAAAAGAACAGGACGTCGTCGCTTGTGTCCATCGCAGGTAGAACTGTGGTGGGAGAAGGAGAGGGAGTTAGGCCAGACATACCCGCCCGCTGCTTCATTGCGTATGGTTTAAAATTTTCTTTTTCAAACCTACAACAGCGCTAAAAAACTGAATGTGTATAGTTTATATTCCTAACAACTACAATTAATAAATTTAAATATTTTACAAAGTGAATGACGTAAAAAGGCATTAAATTATAGGTTTCAAATTCCACAACTCCAATCCCCTCCTCGCCAACGCCCCCTACATGGGTGTGCAAGCTACTCTCAAGATGACGGTTTTGCGCAAATTTCTTTCTGTCTGGTAGGCCTATAGGCATACTGTGTTCCATGTCCATCCCCTCGTCGTTTCTTATCGTATATAGGTGTGTTGGTAGTTTGTTTTATCTTCTGATTTATTATATTTCTAGCTAATATCTTCTGGTTCATTAGTAGTTTTAACATGAGTTTAACTTAACCTAACCTAACAACAAATAATTTGTTTCGTAGTTCATAATCCTAGTATACACTAATAATAAAGGCTTACTTTATACATATGCAGAGTTATGAACAAATTTTGTATTTACTATTCCATTCTATTCTCTATTTGTGCGAGATATGCGTCCTAGTAACTGGTCTTCATGTCCACTTTCTAACCATCACTCAAGCAGATAACTATATACTAATTACATACTACCATTTCCCAAGGCTAACTGTCTGTCAAATCTCAGCACATCAAGAAAGTCCATCTCTCGTCACTCCTCCACACTCAGTATGTCCACACCCTGTACATCACGTTCATGCTCTGCCTTATCTTTCACTGAAGGCCACTAAATGCCTCGCAGTTTCCTCTTGTCGACATCTATTACATTAATATACATTTTCCTATCAAATCATAGAAAGATTCCTAATTAACGGACAATGTCTTGTTGAACTACTTACCATATAGACCCTTCCTTCCTAGCTCTTTGAGTCATCTGCTCATTCTATAATAATATCTATTAAAAAATATCTTTGACTGCCTAAAGTTCATTTTCTCTTTTTACTTATCAAGGTGCTTCTTTCTCGCCTATTCTCTGATCATTTTCCTACCTGTTTGTGTCGAAACCTTCATTGGTGGCTAGGCACCTACGCTGGGAGTGATCCCTACCTAGTTACTTGTCCGATTTTTCTTGCCTACAGTTCCACAATATCCAGCCGACTAGATCATCTTTATCCACAGCCAATTACATCAGCGTGTATTTGCATTCATATACTGTATTGACACAGTACTCAACTTAGTGCCCGTTATACTAGCATCAGGTGGTTATCTAGAACATTACTTACTGAGGATAAGATTATGGAAATCAATTTAAAAAATCGCTTTGAGTGTCTGTGACGGTCTGACGTCATTGATTCTCACACTCCGAGCTACTAGAAGAAATTGGTTTTCCTTTTATTTGATTCATTTAACTGGCCAGTCTAGCCATGGGCTTATTGGTGTTTATTCTAGTATAAAAGTCTAAACACATTTTAAAAATGGGTTACACCAAAATTTCAAAAAATGTTGTTTTTTTTGGGTATAATATTAATTGGATACATAATGACAACATGGGACTATTACATCTATTACTATTACATAAGACAACATGTATAATGCATCTATGCAGATAGTTGATATCTAAAATAGAAAAAGAATGATGTAACCGACGGAACAAGGTTTCCAGGTATTTCATATTAGGGTATATTACGCATAACTTCTATTCACGGTCCTCTAATGTTAACTTAGAACTATTCATTAAAACGATACATTAAAACCGGTAACTGAAGGACTATAACTCATTGATAATTTGTATCAATACTTGTATTGATAATGTTTAATACTTGTATTAAAACTTATTTTAAGTTAAAATTTTTTTTTCTGTAGTCAGTGTAGTATCTAAAACGTTGTGAACTATATTTTATTAGTTTTTAAAAAGCCTCCAAAACGTAAAATTGGCGTACAAATTTGGTTTCTTATACTTGAAATAAAATGGTTTGGTTGTGCATTATATAAAACATCGCGGAAAAATTATTAAATTTATAAAAAGTCTCTTAAATTCTTAATTTGGGTTCAAATTGTGTTTGTATTTGAATTAAAATTGGTAATAGAATTTACACAATGGTTCATTTTGTTACGAGTAAAATAAGGTTTACTATAAAGGCTTAAATTAAATTTAAGTTAACAGATTAATGGAGATTTCAAATTAAAAGTTAAATTAATTTACAAAATTACTACTACTAAATACGAAGAATAATAAAATGCTTTTTATTTATTTTTATTATTGTATTTGGAGGGGGTAACTCCAAAACTATCCTAATAAAATTACAAGGGTGTAAAACAGCGCTAAATAAGATAAACGTAACCCTCAACTTAATGGGTAAATAACGGGCCAAATATACGGCCCATAATAAACGGGGTAAATAAGAGAAAAATCATTTCTTCCAGGTTTGAGTGTATGTGTGTATAGACCGTTACAGCCATTCAGACAAAACTAAATTGGACACTATAATAGGACACCTTTTTGTTGCTGTAATTATTTAAACCTAGACTAGTATTAAATATAATAAAGCATGTACATTATATAAATTGTTTCCTTTAATACAGTTTCATACAGATAAACAAAAACAGGAAATCTATATGCAATTAGTTAGTTCAGACCCAGAATAACAAGATGTAGTAAATCTTGTTTGTTGTGTTATAGTCTGCAATAATATCCTTAAGATATAAAAGTGTCACTAGATATTCTTAGAAAACAAGGGAATGAAACGTAGGGTATTCTGGGATATATTTTGCTGTTTACACAAAACGAATTAAAAAGGCAGCAATTTTGGAATGTTTTGGTAAGTTTTCTAAATTGTCTTATGTTTCTAATGAGCATGGGTATAAAACAGTTTATCTGGGATGATGTTTAAATAAGTTCTAAACTTGAAAAGGTAGAAGGCTGTAACTTTAATTTTTTTGGCATTGTAACAAATATTTTTGCCATTGTAATTAACAGGTAAACCCCAAAAGAACGGTTTTAAGGAGCAACTCAAAGTTTTAAATGTAATATCTCAAACCGTAGAGGAATATCTCATTTTAGAGGTCTTGTTTAGGAGAAAATAACTGCGCAAACTTGAGGTGACTATCTTATTCCAATTCTAAATTGTGGTCAATCAAATATTTAAAACATCCAATTTACTTCAGAATCTACTGAGACAAAATTATTACAGTATAGAACTTTATTGGTATTTTATTCAAGTTTGACCACAAAATTTCATTACTCTAAAATTTTAATTTTAATCTCGAAATTTATTTGTTCAGAGCTAAAATTTTAGACATAAAATGGTAACAGAGATTATTATTATACTAGCCGTGCTAAAAATGTTTGAAAATTTCATGTTTTAAATGCTTGTAATAAATAGTATAAAGTCCCTGGTCAAAGTTCAACAAAATAACAGTACAGATTTTGCTGTATTAATTTTGTCTCCTTATTTTACTACAAGAGTAGATGCTGAAGTAAATAGGATTTTTGAAAAATTGACTAGCCACCATTTTGGATTGAAATAAGAGTTATGAGCAATTATTTTCTATTAAACAAGACTTTTTAAATGAGGCATTACTTTATGAGGCGTTACATTTAAAAAAAAATAGAGTTGCCCCCAATAATATCATTATGGAGTGGGTGTGAATTTACCTTATAATGTATAAAATATTTTTTTACATCAAAAACATTTCTAAAGTTTCAGCTTGTACGGTGCACTTGGCTCGAGTGTAACTTCCAGCAAACAGCTGACCGAAATTACAGCTATGTTGAGCAGACAAAGCTTGTTAAACGGGTAAGTGATCTGGCCGTTAACGCAACCAGAAGTGATGAGAATGCCTGTCTTGTATTAATTTTGGTTTCTGTAGTTTATTCTAAATTACATCATGGCTCTTTAATTAATTGGGGCTTTAGCTTTTGGGGTTTTACTAGAGGCCCAATTTTCAAATCGAAAGTGTAATTTGATTATTAAAAGAGGAACGGATTGAGAATGCTTAATGGCCAATTTCAGCTCATATATTAATTAGTGACAGTGTTGTGAGTGGAATGTAATAATTAGTTTTTAATTTGGTAATGCATTATTAATTAATTTAATCTCTTGAAACTGGCTGCTCAATTGTGAATGGGCAGACCTGGGGTAATGCTTTAGACCTAAACGTAGGCTAGGGCCTCAACTGTCATAAATTGGTTTGAAACCTTTGTAGTCTTTCTACTTTTTTAAGATTAAAAGTATTTTAACAGTCTCAAGACTTTTTACACCCGGTATAAGAGTTACTTCTACCGAAATTTCTGTAAACTTTTTTTACCCACCTAAGGATGACGTCAATGGCAGATGAACTGGATGTTGAAAATAACTTTTGTGGATTCTTTAAAGATCAATAAATATATTTGAGAAAAATATTTGCATAAATCATTTCACACAACTTATTTATTAAGTATAATATAATGTCCCATTATTTACAATTCCTTAGATACGTAATCATTTCAAAAATATGTATGAGTAAATATTTCTTCAATTATTAATAAGTTTAGCGCAGACTTAACTGATAAAACAGAAAATTGTTTGTCAACAAATTCATTTATTTATGTAGTACAAAACTAATTAAACAGCACGATGCGAAATACGTGTCGACGTTAGTAGTTTAAAATGAATTCTCAGCATAACTAGAGATTCCTCTCCTTATTTGATTTTCCAGAATAACTTTAACTAAATTAGATGCTATGTTATATTTAGCTTGTTGTCAAATAACACTACAAGTTGACAATTTTGTAAAACTAATTTGATATTACATTTAAATTGTTAATAAAATTCTGCTGAAGGATACAATTAGTTATTGATAAAAGTTACTGGAGCGCTGTCCTAATTCTTATTTTTAATTTCCACTTTCTATATTCGTGCCGGAGATTTCACCTGGTGTGTCATCTAACTCATTGGAAATATATAAATCGAGTAATTGCCTGAAAAGGAAAGAAATTTTACTATCGTTATGTTTAATTTTTCATATATATAAAATTAGGGTACTTTATTAATTAATAGCCTTTGAAAATACAGTTATTGTAGCCTTAAAACAAAGCTGAGACAGAGCTCATCGAGCACTGTGGATCCTAGAACTCGTTTGGGTGTTAGTTTAAATTCATGTGGGGGGGGGGGTCACAATTTTTGTTAGCTATTTTTAAATTTATACTTTGAATACTCATTTTTACTCTTACACATATACGAGTAGAGATAGTGGTTAGATGGACACAAAAAAAAAAATTAAATTTTTATGGATAGGGCTACATATGTTCTGAGGTCCTGAGTAATTAAAAGAGTTTTTGTGAATGATGTCTGTATCTAGCATATGTCTTCTCTGAGGTAAAATGTGAAAATCATCACCTAAACATGTGTGCAAAATTGCAATAAAAAATACTACTCTTCAGGAATAATTGTCAAACAAACAATAAATGAACCTCTACCGTCATGATTAAAAGTTGGCTTAAACAAATACGATTTACTTAGAGGACACGTTTATGTCATAAAATATTGATTAAAACTCTATTTAAAAATAGAATTATTTTGTTCATGACTCTTTTTCAGTTTTTGAGTGACTATTAACAAAATTAAATTTTTGATGAAGAATAGTTTTAGTTGGTTTTGGAGATAGGTAAGTGAGAAAGTTTTGTACGGTTTGTTTGCAATAGCTTGGATAAGTTTGTTAAAATAATATTGATACATTTTGAAATGATACTCTAGTTAGATATATTTTTGTCAATCACCGTTCTCCTATAGGTTACACAACATCGTGCCATAGTATATTGTGTGCAGCTTGAAAATCTGCATTCCATGATATTCATATACAGTATGTTTATGTATTATTAAGAGAGTTATAGCTAAAAAAACCTCAATTATCTCATAACCTAAAAATTTTAAAAAGCAACAACAAATGAGTTATAAATCGTCTAGTAGCCAGGATTTTAGTTAAATTTGTAACGTAAGTCACGATTATATTCGTCTATTTTTTTCTAATAAATTTTGGTTTCAAATTTCGCTATCCTTGGCTATTTGAAATGATATATTGTAAGTTCCTTTCTACCTATAGATCCTACATTAGCCTGTGATAGCTAGTTTTGTGCAATTGTGCAGTTTGCCCAACTGCATACATTGATACCAAGATTGAAATCGTCAAACAATTAACTAATCAAATTAAATGAAATTCACTACTTACTATGACAGCAAATTAGATGCGTGCGTAATTTGATTTTATTTTAAAACTCCTTCCCGCTTTTTACATATTATTTATTTTTTATTAAATAATCAGCTGTGAGAAAATTATCATCTACCACCATGAACAAATTATATTAGTTGAATTAAATTGATAAATTACAAGGCTGAAATAATAAATGGAATTTGTGAGGTGTATTCTTTTCACTAAGTCATTTTATGTTTGGTTATGCCATTAATATATAAATTAATTGGGTATAATTAAGTATATGTGAACTTATTTCCTTTAATTTACATACTTTTGACGCATTTTGTAACTCTATTTCATAATCAGAAAATCGTTCTATGGAGGTCATCTTCACATTAAGAAATTATAAACAAAACACAAATGTAGATAACACAAAGTTACAAGTTAAAACACAACAATCACCCTATTATGCTTTTCTAATATCGCGACGTGTGGACACCATCGTTGACGTGGGTCGACAAACGTACATTTGTGTTTATAATTTCTTAATGTGAAGACGACTTCCATAGAGCGATTTTCTGAGGATGGAATAGATATCCGAAACTCTTCAACAGTAAGTACATAGGAAATAAGTTCACATAGACGGAACCTATACTTGATTTAATTACTTATCAATTGTGATTTGGACACAGATAACAATGGAGATCAATTTATTTTTAAACACAAAATTAAGATATTGATAAAAGTTTTCTCAAGTATAACGTTAGAGGACCAAAACAAAATGTATTGGTCGCGATCTCTAAAATAAATGTCAGTTCGTGAATGTTCTGTAAAAAATAAAAATATGGCTATTATAAAAGACGTAATTTCTTAATTAATTGATGTTAAAAATTGTAAGAGATAAATATCTAAAATTTGTGTATATTATTTTTCCTAGTTCTTTAAGGACACAAATACAAATTTCACCTTTGTTGAGTTTATTGTATGTTCCAACATAATAATTTAAAATTCACAGACATAAATATTTAGTCAAATTAAATAGGTTATCTTCGACTATAAACTTATAAGAAGTTATCTCGCCAAACTTTATATTATATATCTTTTTTACAACACAAGCTTGCTACTTTCACCATCATAATCATATGAATACATGTGATTTCCAACCATGATATTCTATGGGCTATTAAACTGCTTTTGTAACAGCTGATTTAAAATATATTAATATTCTCCTCAAAAAGTTTTATTGTACAATTCTTTCCACACACATTAATTTTAACATTTGACTTGTGTAAGGTTGGAACTAGTTAAAAAATAAATTTAATTAGTTTATTATAATGTGGCCCAGCCAAGGAGCCCACCAAACCAAAATCATAATAATTATAAATTAGGATGTAAAGGAATTCTAAATAATAAAATATGAATTGGCACTTGCGATTTTGATGAGCAGTGCAATATGATGTAGAAGAAGGGGGGGGGGAGAGACGAGGAGTGGAAGGCTTGAACTAGCGAGCCGACCGGGAGTCTATTCCGAGAGCCGCGAGAAGGAAGACCGCTACGGGACTAGTTCAGGTCAGTCCATTTTCGGCCACGTGCTAGCTAAATTAAACGGTATGCTTTTCGGCCACTATTAAGGCTTTATCTTGCTGTTATGTCTTTTTAATAAATTATAATTAATTATTTCTGTTCTTTAATTCAGCACTAAAATAAAATATAACATTTAATTTCACTTGCGTTGCGTGCGTTCATTAGCGTCCTAACCCGACTCCTTGGCCCATCCTGACAAGATTCGGCTAAAGTGTACGCGGTCTCCAGCCAGCCGAAGCTTCCAGCTGGTCAAAAGAAGTGGAGACGGTCACAATAACAAAGCTTTTGTCTTTTTGGAGTCTTTCCATAAGTGCTTTTCATTCATGTCTGTCGGCAGCACTTCTTTTATGTCCATCTGTTTTGCCTGCCTGTCCTACTTCTCTCTAAACATGTTTCATGGGCCTTTCTCTGTCACTCCATGGGGAATCTAATTATAAACCTGTCTCTCTATGGCGCCCTCATCTTTTCTAGGATATGTTCTATCCAATTACATTTCTTCTTATTGATATCAAGCTCTATAGGACGCTGATCTGCATACCTGTCCACAAGTCCTCATTAGTAACTTTGTTCGGTTAACAGAACCTTCTTGGAACGTTTCATAAAAACCTGCAATGACTGGTCACAGTTGGCGATATTTACCAGATCTTGCAGCCATACAGCAACACAGACTTTATATTAGTATTATAAAGCCTCATCTTTATCGAACAATTTCTATTTATCCATACCGGATAGAGTTGGACGAAGGTTTCATTCACATTTTTAATGTTGATTTTAACATAATCATTTACTTTAGTTTCAGATGATCTTACCTATCACAGAATCTACTTTAAAATAGTTGAGCTTCAAATTGTTTTAAACACATTTATTACATGCTTGAGAACTTCGTTTAATAACATAAAACTTAAACAAATATCAGAATATAGGCAATTAGAGTTATTAAAGTCATATTGAATTAACAAAATAAACTAAGAACAACAGTTTTGTAATATATTCTAAGATGCTCCGCTTTAATCTTATAGCAAAATACTAAAATATAGCTTACTGCAATTGTTTAAATTTTGTGAGGTTAGATTAAGGTAACTTTCTGCCAGTGGTATAAATCATAACAGTTTCTCTTAACAATGGTTTGGTTGAAAACAAATTAAGGAAGTTATTAATTTAATATACTACAAATAACATCTTATATCATACTAGTTCTGAAAAAAGTTGTACGTTAGACCAGCTGTTTTTTAATCAAAATAACCTTTAAATTATTTTGGTTAAAAAAAACATCAAAGTTGTAAATGTGAAATATATTGCAGATATGTTCACTTTCATCTAATATTTAAATGTTTATTTTTTAATTTTTATCTTCAGATATACACAATGTGAAAATGTCAGTATAGTTACTATTTAACCTAATTATTTAGCAATTGAATTTTAAGTTAGTGTAATCTGTTACATGTAAGACTGTTATGTAAGTGCATAATATCTCTACAAATGATTACATTCGACCTTTAATGAACTGTAACCAAAGACCATGCTAAACTATCACATCGTGACACATCCCATTAACAATTTACTGGGATTCCATTATCGGACGGCCCTTGTATTACTGCAATATTGATTAACCTGCTAATTTACTTGGAATATGGAATTTATGGGGTTAGGCTATGATTATATGTGAGTGTTTATTTGTAGCCTATGTGTTTATAAAACGACCCTGCATTTGTTTGTAAGTTAAAAAGAAAAAAAAAATGATGTAATTAATTAAAAATATTCTTAATCACCTTATTTCAAATTAGAATAAAAAAAGGGAAAAGGTGGGGAGAATCAGTAATTAGGAATTTTCATTTAATTTTATTAGAATTTGGTACGTTAGGTAGGGGTATGCTTTATTAATTTTATTACTATCTGTATATGAACATATTGGTAAATTCCAAATAGTAGCAGTTGAAAATTGTTTGGCAGATCCTTCACATCAAAGTTCTATATAAGCCTATAGTAGGAAATTTATGGCAATTTGCTAAAACGTATATTATATTAATATCCAAAGTGCCTTTGGCAAACAAGCGTAAACTATATATATATTTAATATATATATATATATATATATATATGAAAAATAGAAAAAAAAATTCTTCCTATCATTACATTTGATTAGTTTTTTGTTCATCTAGAAATAACAGGTAAATCAGATTTGTTCTTAATCACAGATGTACTAAGCCTGTAATGACTCAAGATGATTTCGCTGTGTCTAGGAACGAAACGTCGGGCTTTACACGGCTCTCCGATAAGATTGGTAGTGGGTGAGAAAGGAAGAGGATATGGTAGTTCGGGTTGTTTTGACCTGATTAGAGTTGTTAAAAGTATTGAACCCTTTTCACCACCAGTGTTTTCAATTTTCCATTCCTCAATTCCAAATATCACTCCGATGGAAATTGTTTGTGTTAATGTTGAGCTATTTTAGTTTTTTAGGAACTCAAAAAGGTGTTCAAAAAGTCTGTAAACCCCTTAATATTTATTTTATTAATAAACGCAGAGCAATGAAACTCTAGGATTACGTCCTCACTGTAGTTACCGACTTTTTGTTCATTTTAACTGTCCTTTTTCGCTTTGGGTGGACGTCCTGTGGAGGGAGTCTAAAAATTCTTAAATGTAAGCATAGGTGGAGTTATACCTCATTTTAAAGGTCTTTGTTAGAGGAACACATTGCCGCAATCCCGACTGAAAAAGGACCATCCGTTTAGAAATGGCAGCCTTTTACAATTTGTTAACTTTACGTTGCGAAGATTAAGAGGCAGAAGTGAATACTCAAACGTGTTGGTTATGTTAGTGTTTTAGCTATGAGAATTTCACAGCTGGAGTGTGGAGCGATAGGAAATATCAGTAATGGTCGAATTAATTGTTTAAAAACGTTAGGAGTGCACAGATGTAGTTGGGGACAATTATCATTATTAATAAAATTGAACAGACAGTATGTCAGTTGTTTATGTTTAAATTACTTACTTTGCAAGACAATAATTATAAAAAAATAAACAAACCCTGGAAGGTATTACAGAAGGTGCTCGAAGTGGTGTCCTTGTGTAGCTGATTGGTCGCATTGGTTGCTGATTTTGGCCGTCCGGATCTTGAACGATCTGTTAGAGAACCGCGCTGTACGGTCTTCAACACTGTTGATTTTTGAATTGGGGTAAGTTTCATTGAACAAGCGGCTTACCTCCTCATATGAACGAGTTCTATCCCCATAACCCCTCATCATCAGAATGCTTATTTGCTCTGTCTCACTAAGTGACATTGTAATCTAAACTAAAGCTTATTAAAAATTTGCCATTGAATTAGCATTAAAATCAAAAAACTTTAAGAGGCTGCCATTTCCAAACGAATGGTCCTTTTTCAGTCGGGATTGCGGCAATGTGTTCCTCTAAGACCTTTAAAATGAGGTATAACTCGACCTATGCTTACATTTAAGAATTTTTAGACTTCCTCCACAGGACGTCCGCCCAAAGCGAAAAAAGACTGTTAAAATGAAAAAAAAGTCGGTAACTACATTGAGGACGTAATCCTAGAGTTTCATTGCTCTGTGTTTATTAATAAAATTAATATTAAGGAGTTTCCAGACTTTTTGAACACCCTGTATAACTGTTTACATATTCCTCTGAATTTTAAAATAGAATACTTTTTTTTAAATTTAAAGAATACCCAATTAGAAACAGATAATTTTCATGTAGCGACAATTAGACAGTTATATATTTTTA
The DNA here is from genome assembly GCA_963513935.1 of Aphrophora alni. Lineage (NCBI taxonomy): Eukaryota > Metazoa > Arthropoda > Insecta > Hemiptera > Aphrophoridae > Aphrophora > Aphrophora alni. The sequence continues at coordinate 93,392,825 of OY740770.1, forward strand.
CCGTCCTTAATTATTTGATAACAATTATTTATATCGCGTATTATACGGTATTCAGATTTAAAATTCATATCGTTTCTTTGCTGCTATCTGTATGAAGCATTGATTGGCCTTGTCTGTTCTTGTTCAGTACATAAAAGGTTTGTGAACGTGTAATAACTGAAGATGATGAATTGGTCGTTGAAAAGTCTTCTTGTACTAAAAATGATGTGGCATTGTAGAAAAATTTGTTTTAAAAATTAATTTGGTGAATGCATGTTGCCATTTCAAGCGAGTGAGTTTACTTACTAAATAAATCATACAACCCATTTAACTGTATGTTCCACTTCAAGTGGAAGTGCTTCTTTAGTCCTAATAATTACAACGTCAATTCCTTCACGTAAATACTCTGTTTCTGAAATTACTTACGTGCTGTTAGTTTCATTGATATGGAACTCTGATTTTCTATTTAAATTTCCTGAAGCATTAAAATGATTTTGGATATTCTGAAAAACATTAAATGTCAAACAAATTTTGTCAAACGCTTTTAGTATTGTCATTTCTACTAAAAAATAAAAACAATATATTTGAATTATAAATATGTTTGTATGTTCTCGAAGAATTTCTATTTCGTAATATGAAAACCTCTAATATGCTTGATTAATTTCTGGGAACAAAGGTAATTAGCCTTTAGCTAATTGTCGAGAGATCAATACGTAACATCATCGTGGTTATCCAATAAGGGCATTGCATTTAATTGCTAATGGGGACACAAGGGATTCCGATGCAAATATTACGTGGAACTATTCAAATTGTGATGTAATTTATATTTGGCATAGCTGTAAGTCCTGGTTGAATTAATGATTAAAGGTAATTATATAATGACTTTTTTAAAATAGGTATTCGTTAAAACGTAAATTTGTGTATTCATTTTCCATAGGTTACAGGCCACACTTTTTATTTCGGAAGAGATCATTTTAGTTTGATGTAGTTTTTGTACATATAGACTATAATATTTGTATATTTGTAGACCATATTACACGTCTTGAAAAAAGTAATATCTTTCCTTGACAGACCTACTTAAGTCTAAATTACGACAACCAAAAATTTAGTTGGTGTTATAAACCAAAAAAAAAAATATTATAAATATATTAATAATTATTTTATTAGTTTATTTGATATAGAATGGGAGAACTTATTTGGTTAGCTTTATGAGCAATTAACTTTACAAATAAATGACTCCACATTCATTTTATTGTACATATTTATCATTTATTAATAATCAATTAATAATTTAATGTTCATTTACAATCATAAAAAAAATATTCATCAAAAGACATTGTTTCATTCTCATAGAATTTTGTTGGTTAGATTTTGAGACATATTGGTTAGTAACACTTACAATTGTTTTTATTAATCTGCCTAGGCTTAGCTCAGTATTTAGCAACAAGAAAATACAATAGTTTGATCTATGACTTTATGGTTGCTGGGTTTAGTTACAAATTTTTTAATATTATACTGTAAATGAATCTCGGGTTTGGGGTTATCGTGCTAGCTATTCTAAAATAGTCTATTATATATACGCATTTTATATAAAAAAATTAATACTCTGCATAAAATTTTATGATGAACAAATTGTGATCTCTTATTTAAGATTTTTCCTGTAGGCTAGCTTTGTCCAGATAGAAGTATTTCTTTTGAATTTATCTAATAATTTGTTAATTGTTCACAGTTTCTTTATTGATTTAATATTAAAATAAGTTTCATATTACCAGATTTCACTGTTCTTTAATCACTGACACTGTATTTTCTATTTAAAATGTTAAAATAACTTCACCCACGCTTAACACATCTTTACTGTATAGACGCCGGGACGCTTCCTTTTCGCGGCTTCGTCTTGTTTTAAAAATTCCTTTTGATCGCCATTAGCGTGTTGTGATTGGCTGCTGATTATCACGTGGTCTTCCGGCTGGATTTCATTTCTCCACTTGCCGAGTGCAGGCTGTGTCTTTGCATATAATGTACACTACTTCTATTTGATATATCGTTTTGGATTTATTAGTTCGTTTGTTTAAACATATTGAAATATCTAGATCAGGTTTGAGTTACAAATTGGCTTTACTTTACGTTAATTGAAAATTAATATGAAACTCAAATAGTTTATTGTACTACTCCACGTACTTTGCAATCTGTTTTCCTACATATAAAATGAACAGCTGTTGTTTTAAGACGGCTATTCTAGGAAATATTATATTTTATCGTATTTCTAATTTACAATTTTTGTAGAGATACATTATTCTAATGTGTTTGCTCATTTTTGGATGAATGTATACGTAATACTTATTGATTACTGAAAATAATGCTTTTGGAAATGGTTCTATTAAAAGTGATTGGTTCACATAATATACATGTCTTAGAGTCCAATTATTTCATCTAGCCTATTTGTAGGTTAGGCCTAATTTACACAATTTGTTGTTAATATACTATTCTAATTACATCAGTTTACTTGTGATGGTGGTTATATTTTATTATTCTTTTTAATGGTTTGGATAGTTTGTAGTGTGGATATTTATTAATTATAATAGTACCATTATAAAATTTAAAACAAAAACCAAAAACATTATTGTATATCCTGACGCCATTACACACAGTTAAAACTGGCAATAGGACATTGTTCGTACTAATTTCATTAGTAATTCTCTAGATCTATTTAGTTGTATTCAAGGAAGGTATATCTTTTATTTTTATTTAAAATTACTCTCCTACAAATCTAAACCGTCAACATATTTAATAAAGAAGTTGAGAATAATAATTCCGATCAAGTTTTTATCGTACATGGTGAGTGGGTTGTTAACTTGTTTTGGTTTACAAGATTGTAACCAATGTTCTGTTTCGTATATCAGTTTTAATCATGAAATTAAAATTAAAAAACTTAATCGAAAGGGTTCTACAAAACTAATAATTGTCGTGCAGTTTATATTCTTACTTATCAGCGAAATCGCAGATATCCTAGACTAATGGAAAACAACTAAATTGGAACTAAATATAGTTGTGGATATTATTATTATGGCGTTTATATGCATGCCAAAGTGTGTGGAATTGTGCTTACTATTAACTTATTCTTGGGCTCTTCTTTGTTTCTGTATGAATTTAATCATAGACTAGTCTAGAAAGAAAGAAAAAAAGTTTATATGTTACAAAAATAATTTGCCTCATACAACCTTATACGGACATTACACAATAGTAATTATATATACGAGTATATATAATTAAGGCCTAAAATAATAAGCAGTATATTTTTTCCCTCGTTGTTTAAAGGCGAAAAACCTCTCGGTCATCATTGACTTTATAAAAAGAAGAAAAGAGCATAAACTAAAGACTCCCCCCCCTAATCCTCGAATATTTTAATAGAGTCACGGTCAGTAGAGAACAAGAGTTTGACCAGAGAAACCTGATAGGATAGATGAAAGAGAGGGAACTTATCCAAGACTATATACGTAGGAAGGTGTAGAGATCCATCTAGGATTACTCTGGTTTGCCACATCCAAACTCTCTATGAGCAAGCTCCTAGGAGAGACAAGCAATACAAAATCACGTTTGTTACATCACAAGTAAATATTTATGTACTTATATTAATACATAAATAATATAAGTTTATTTTTCATTAACAACGTCAAAATTAACAGAGGCAGTACTTTCGATGTGTTAAGAATGAAATAAGATGAGACAGTAAGTTTCAGGAAATCAGTAAGGATGGCTCACATATTATAATATGTATTTATGGTGCGAAAAAAAAAAAAGAATAGGCTAACTTTCTACAGAATATATCTTTTTTAACGGGTTTATAAAAATACCTTTAATTATTATGTGTGGAACAATAATTGTATTGAACTCACTATAATACATAATATTTGTATGTAAATATCAGTATTTCAAAACTAAGTTTAACCTATTTGATGAATTCCCAATATCCCAGAATATTCAGGTTAGACTTAGTTATTCACATATCCCAAGTTGTTTTTTAATTTATGGGCGTGAAACAGTAATTTTGAGGGATATACCACGTTTTTCAAAATAAGTTACAAATTTAAAAGGTTGTGGTTTCGTTATTTATTGTCCAATCTCACTTCAGTTATTATTTTCAATGCTATTTATTTATAGGTATAGCAACGAGTTTTCCCATTGTTGACAAATTTAAACATAGGAATTTAATAGGTACCTTGAAGTACTTTAAAATTAATTATTATTTATTTTATTTTTTATCCCATCGACTTCACATATTGCATTGATTCAATGTTATGATGAATTTGAACAGAGTTTATCAGCCGGGTTAAGAAAGTTTCGTACTCGCAACTGTTTGAGGGACGGACAGTGCAGCGTAGTCGCGTATATAAAGCATGTTAGTAAGTTTGAAACCACCGGGTCTGTTGGAGACATCAAGAACCGAGGGAGACCTTCAGTCTTAGAGAAGGTCTGTTGAAGAACTGAAAGAATAAATTCTTCAATACTTAGCTGAGATAAATGTCAACACGTTAAGAAACGCCACACATTGCATTGATAAATTACCATTACTTCTGCAAGAAGAGAATGGCGGCCACTTCGAACAAGCCAAGTCTTGTTTACTTGTTAGGTCTTGATAATCCTAACAAGTAAAAATTCGGCTTAATTTTATGTTTTAAAAGTTAAATTCCATTTAATTCCAAAGGAATTTATATACTCTGTTTTTCAATGTTAAAATTAAATAAACAATAGTCAAATAAAATTTTAATTTAATTTTGAAACCTGGTTTTTTATCATGAACATGTCAATTTTGAAATGTTTCGTTGGATTTAAAATATATATATATTTGTAATATTCATAAAAGAGCTCTATGTATAAAATTTAAAACTTTATCTAAATTTATATGGCCGCTTTCCTACTTATGTATGGACGACAACAAAGGCAGATGAACTGATGTGACTTTTAATGTAAATATTAATTAAAAATATAATTTTCGTGTATCATAATTATTATTGCATTGCGTATGATGGGTAAGAAAAATGATATTTTCCTGCAATTTACGTAATATGTTAATCCTCAGTATGTGTAAATATTTAGTTATGTAAATAATTTCGTGTAGACCTAATTAAGGAAAACAAGGAATTGTCTGCCAACAAATTGATTTATTTTTGTTGTGTAAAAGCAATTTAAGCAGTACGATGCGAAATATGTGTCGACATTTGTAGTATAAAGTGAATTCTCAGCATAACTACAGATTCCTCTCCTTATTTGATTTTCCAGAATTCCTTCAACTAATTTAGATGCTCTACATACTATTTAGATAGTGTCAAGCAATGTTAAAAGTTGATAATTCTGTCAATTGCTAAAGCTTTTAAATTACTTATAAAACCATTTTAGATATTTTTGAAGTTAAATTGAACGAATTAACCTAAATCACTTATTTAATTTGACTAAAAAGTAAAATGAATTTTAATATGTAGTATTTTAATAATGTAACTGCAAAAATTATTGTAGGTTTTAGTTAGTTTGTGGTTATGTTAGGTTAGGTTTCTATCTGTTTGTAGGAAACCATGTGTTATTCCCATTTACAGACAGACATAAAAAGGGGATGTTTTCCTCGGGTTTATTTTCCACCACTCACGTTCCTTCGATTATGACTTTAAACTATGATTCATTTAATTGTGTTAAATCGTCATATATTCGTGTTAAGTTGTAGCCTATACCAGTCAACTATTCAATCCTTATGGTGAGCACCTTTATCACTGGTTTCCTATTCATCCTTTACTTACATTAATTTAATTTAAAACGTAGAAGATTTCACTTTTCCTAGGGTAAATCTAAACCGAACTACAAAAACTATAGAAAAATAAGATTATTGAAAATTTTGTCGACGATATGAGTTCCCACTCCCGTTTAATGACTATTCAGTATCCCTCAGCTTGTTTTTCATTTATCTATGAATCTTTGCAGAGTCAAAAATAACGAGACCCAGGTACAGTTTTGAACTACAAACTCTCATTTAATTCCAACATAACTTTTGACTACTGAAAACACGGTAGTCTTCAAACACCACAATAGATCACTTGAAATATTAACAACAGGTCCGTCAACTAATTGAAACAAATAATAATATATAATGAATATAGTTAGTCACCATAAACTTGCTTAGTGATACTTAAACTAAAAGGCCAAACATCATTGTACAAAAGTACAAATCTACTTGATGATGACTTACATTAATTTTACAACTGAAATAAAAAATAAGAACCAGATATATTATTTATATCTTACGATTTTCAGGAATAACAATAAATGTAAGTTTAAAATTTATGAAACACATACCCAAACTAGTTATATAATACAAAATACTTAACCATCCATTACTAGACAAACTAGCCACCTATAACAGTTTCATCCATAGAACTTATACCGTAGAATTATGTAATGAAGATTTATAAAAATAAATAAATACATTAAAATACATGTCTATTTCAAATGGTAAGAAGTAATTAATAGAATTTTAAATAAACACATGACTAAGAAGTAAAAGTTACGTAGGTTCCAATAGCTCGAAATAAAGAAGAAACAATTCATAACGATGAAATACAAAACATTATCAACCCGCCATTGAACAACATATTTCACAGGCATAGCTTCCACTTCGCATAAAGCTCGCTAAATAAATTATGTGATTTTATGAAGAACATAAATATGATTACAAATTATCACGAAAATAGTGGAGTAAATACTGTAAATTGCTTGCGATGATTTAAATAAACTATGGTAATTATTTTCCCAACGATTTAAAGAACACCTATCAAACAAAAAAATAATGAAATAGAAGAAAACAGAATTCTAAATTTGTAGAACACTTGATCAATGAGGACCACGCTTACTACACTGATATTCACAATAACCTTACAGTACACCATAAAGCATAAATTATACAATGGCTTAATATCTGTGAATAATATGCAATTTATTAGGCATTTAAAATTGAACCAGACATGTTACTCAATGAAAAACCTAACTTCAATACTAGCTACGATATTTTAATGAATTTAAAGCAAGACAGGATCAATCACGGCATTAACTTCTTACGAGTGACCTGACTTAAAAAATTCAGTTATTCGCCGTATATGATCAATAGACGTTGCTTTGTGGTCACATAAGAAAAATAAATTGATTTCAATAATGAGTTCTAATCGGAATGTTTTTATAGTGTTAACTGTATTTATAATATGTGAGTGTAAACTTCAAAGTTCTGTGTTTGTATACATATGTAATATATGTGACAATGTAAGTTTAATTGTTTTACCCTTGAGGAAGCTGCCTGTGAGCAACGAAACAGTGCTGTAACAATAGTAATAATAATTAAAAATAAATCAAGTTATGCAAATATTTTAAATAAATCAAGATAATTATAATGTATGAATTCGTGAAATGATATAGCACAATATTTTTTGGTGATTGAGGATTACAGAAATGTGTAAAACCAAAATACAGTCACTATATATAATGTTGTATTGTATAGTACGTACTATAAGGAAGTACAAATCCTCATTATATACTAAAATAAAAGTTTCAATAACAGCACCAATTATGTTTATAACCAGAATATGTAGAACTTTTGTTGTTGGAGTAGCTGGGCCGTTGGCACGTGGACCAATTATTTATAAAATCATGGAAGTTCATCGTGGTTACAGTTTCAATAACGAAACTTAGTTATACTTAGTTTTTTATAATTTAAATAAGGAGGGTTTGATTGTCTTTTAGTAACTTCAATTTGTGAATAATCATTGGTACTATTGCACCCTTTCAATAATCTATCTATTGTAAAAATCTTGTCAGAAAAGCAGAGATAATGTACTATGATTTACGGTAGAAGAAGTATATGTTTGAAATGAAACATAGTGTAATTAAGGGATGAATAGTTAATAATGGATGAAGGGTGTCCACCACAAGGGTTGAACAGTTGTCGGATATATGACTTAACACAATTAAATGATTAATAGTTTACAGTCATAGACAAAGACTCATAATCTGAAGAAACGCGACAGGTGGGACATAAACAAGGGAGAAACTTTGTTTTTATTTGGCTGACTGTAGACGGAGTATTTATGGTGTCCTACAGACACACAGAGGGACCCAAAAGACGATTAGAAATTAAAATAATTATAATTTTATTCCGATGTCAGTCAAGTTCGGCACGTATAATAGTATTGCTCTTTACTTAACGTGTTTGTTACAACAAATAAATCATGAATAACGAATTCAAAATGACGTAAGTTTCAATTGTTCTTTTGAAAAGTTTTCCTTACTTATTAATCTGTAACAGATGCTTTTATGCAGTTTGGTGATCTACACACATCGTTGCCAAGGTAGAGGTAGAGAAAAGTCGAATAATATCATCCTTAGTGTACGTGGATGGTTTTTATTTACATAATCCTTTCTGTTTTGTTTAATTTTATACATAATTTTAGTATATAATATCGATTGAAGTAACTGGTAGAGTTTGGTTAAATTGGTTAAATAAAACACAAAGCAAATATTTTGTAAAATAATACAATTTTATTTTGCCTTGCCGATATTTAAAGCTAACATATATTACAAAAAGAAGAACAGTTACTTAGCTAAGGGTGGGGGGTATGTATTAAAGTATTGGGGGGATATACTGCATGTTATCTATTTTATCCTTACAATTTAGTAACATTTTTCTACCAAGTACCTTCGGTCAATAGTGTAAATCGTATATATATATATATAATATATATATTTTTTTTCATTACTGTTGAGACCGATGGTTCTTGGTGGAATTCCATGTTTAAAGATAATAAAACACAATTAGCAGGCGAAACCATTGGTCGGCTAGACTAATTAAAAGTGGATATTACAACAATGCCTTAGCAGGCGAAACCATTGGTCGGCTAGACTAATTAAAAGTGGATATTACAACAATGTCTTAGCAGGCGAAACCATTGGTCGGCTAGACTAATTAAAAGTGGATATTACAAAATAAATAATTGTGTTTTATTATATTTATATATATATATATATATATTTATATTTAATATTATATTACATTACACACATATATTATATATATATATATATATATATATATATATATATATATATATATATATATATACAGTTACTTCTCAAAAAATTCCTGGTAATTTGTGATTCACCCGAAACTGCAGTAGATTTAAGGTAAGAAATACCAATTAAAGGATTAGTAGACGTATTTTAATATATCGAAATTATATTTTTATTTAAATGTTTCAATAATTATCAAAATCTCTGTGTAGTTTTTTAGATAAAAAAAAAACTCTAAGTTTTAAAATAACATGTCATGTCATGCATGTATACTATAATCATATACATTTTGTTCTCTCCGAAGGTAGTATATTCAACATTTCAAGAACCGTAACCGTAATTATTGCACCGTGACACATTCCATTAACAATTTACTGGGATTCCATTATCGGACCACCCCTGCTATTGTTGCCTTATTGATTGACCTGTTAATTTATTTCCGATAAGGAATTAATGTTATTAAGCTGTGAATGTGTTTTAGTGAGTGAATGTATGAATGTGTGCGCGTGCGCCCGTGGTTGCATATAGGTGTTTGTTTGCAAAGTGCCTAGACACATAATTACTTTAAGTTCAAACAAAAGGTTTTTGTAGGTGATTTTCACCAGAACGTCCCTTAAGCTGTGTATAGCTTTAACAATTTACATCCATTTATGTTTAAACTAGTTTGTTTAATTCAAAATAAAATGAGAGAGTTATCACTAAAAAAATACCAATACCCTTTTTTAAAACCAATAACCTCATAATTAGCCGTAAAGACATTAACGCTATACGCTGCTGCTATAGTTTTATAATGAGACACATAGAAATAATAAATATACGGTTATGGTAAATATTATCCGTATCATACAACACACTCCTTTGATTTTATGATACTGTACACGATGTTATCAAAACAAATCACTATAACAAGTTTATTAGTTTTGTCATCACTTTGCTGCATACTGGTTGCTTTTTCCAAGCCACAGTTTCTTTTTGATTTCAGTATTTGCTATTAATAACTTTAATACTGATCCCAATGTATGAAACATGGATTTCTTTAATGATTTTTTAAAAATTTGATCATATCGTAACTACGGATAAAGAAATTCTTTTACTATCTACCATTTATCCAACAACCTTGTCTCTTATTTAAAAATAACAAACAAAACCTGTTAAATTTAGAAACTATTAAAAAATTTAAAGTTGAGGGGATTCATGTAGTTGGATTATGAATTTGTTTTTTATCGTGCAAAATTAGGTCTTATATTCTATTTGTATAAGTGCGGTATTTCCTTTCACCAATTCTACTTTTTCCCCGGCGATACTTCTATTCAAACATCCTTGCTAGCGGGTTGCATTGATAACAAAATGCAGGAGAATTGTTCTGCCCTCTTACCTCAGCGACGCCAATTCTTATCGCTCAGTACCACTGTCAAGGACGGATCAGAGTTGTGCACCAGCCGTACTAGAGACCGGATGTGTTCAAGGAACTGCATATTATCTTCTAGTCATTCTAGTCTACAGGATACAGGTACCCCATAAATTGTTGACCCACCAAATAATTCTGATTAGCTTAATTTTAGGATAGGTCAGACGGCCAAAGTTTTCGGCGGAACGTTTCCAAATTGTGTATAAAATTATATATATATGATAAGTAGTTAAGTTACCGGCTATTTTGGCCAAATACAGTTCCCTAGACTACTACTTTTAAGTATAGTCATTCCCTTAATATTATTCATAGTTAATTTAGTTTATATCTTATCATAAATAACATAGTTTTAATCGTTCATGGAGATGGCTGACAGCTGTAGTATTTGAGTAGTCCAAGGTACGTGTCAGGTTAATCACCCTCTCATGGCCTATGCCAAAATTACCTTGCAGAACTAAAACTCTTTTAAAGATCTGGCTAATACGATTTCCTATAAATCAGGTTGCTGCAGAAGTCATTTTCCATTGAAATCGTTAAACACATGTTTTTACCAAAAGTGTTATGTAGTCATATTGAAACTGAATATGAATTTCTTCTATAGGAAAATCACTTCTAAACTTCACCTTTTTTTGGATCCTTTACGTAAATTTGTTAATATTAGATAAACCATTGCTACACCTTTGTTGGTAGCTTAGTCTTGGTGAATAAAGTAATCATGCAAAAATTACATTTTCTCAGGAGGCCAGGTTTCGTAATTACCATTTTTGTAATGAGATAGTCGTATTTAATTATAGAGACTTATAAGTTGGTTCAATTCCGTGGAGATTTAAATGCTTTTGTATTTTAAAAAGTTGTAAGTTGAAATGCACAAATAATGTGGACAAGAAACTGTTAAAAAATTATATCCTTTTAGACATTTTTCTCATTAGATTGTTCTGATTTTCAATCAGATTCATTATGAGAGCACAAGAGTAATTCTTTGTAGTATTTCAGTAATGCCCTTGGTTACATTGCAAGTTATTAAAACAAAAAACTGAACAGAATTAGGCCATTATACATACGAACTCACTCAACACAACACTTTCAGAACATTAGTGAACTGAAGAAAAATACAATAGAGTCCTTCCCAAAATATATTGGTAGAGGCAAAATGCTGTTTCTAAATTTATGTAATGTTATTAAAGATCATATTTCAAGAAACGTTGTAGATCTCTTTGTGAAAGAAAAATCATAATGAGGATTAAATATCTAAACAAAACATTATATCAAATGGTAAAATATGAAGAAACTCAAGAAACCGACAAGTGCTAATGTATATTAGTATTTCATTAAGTGTTGGTTTACTTTATTTTGTAATCATTAATACATTTGGATGTTTGATAAGATTATTATTATTAAATGTTAAAAAAAAAGATTTATTCCATAAGTTTAGTGTTACTTTTTTTAGTTTATAATCATTAATGTTACTAGAATTTTCATATTAAAAATGGCTAATTTATTGTATATGTTGACATAGTCAAATGTTTATTTGTTTAATTTTATTTTATAATGGCTTTTATTGTAATATTTATTATTTTGAAATACCGTATTTACAAATAAAAAGACTAAGGTAAATACTTCCTTAAGGGTAAATTTTTAGTTCGTGGTTTAAAATCAATGATGTTACCTATGTTTTTATGTAAACCAATTATTTTGTACTAATTATAATTTTATATTTGAAAATACGTCAAACGTAAACATAATTTCATATTTATTAAAATAAAACATTATCCACTTAATATTAATATAATATTAAAAAAAAAAAAATTATGCAGTTGTTTATAATTAATAAAATGACAACTTCATTAAAGAAAAGAAAAAAAAAGAAAATGCAGATAATACAAAATTGAAATGAAAGTGAATGAGAAATTAAAACGAGAGACATAAAGTAACGTTACTATTCAAAGATTAGTACATGCGATGCGACTCACCACTTTGCTCAAAGCATTTTGGCCTTAGCTCACCATACTTACACCTGAATGTATCAGGTATGTAATAATAATAATCCTGATAACGTCGCCGTAATTCTAAACTCCATATCCATAATTCGCTCGTTGGCAATCGTAGCTCTCCACTTTACCTCACTAAGTTGGACCAGCACTGTAACTGTAGGATCTCCAATGAGGGTTGAATTCGGGATCTCTCAACACATCAAACGGTAGCTCCAATAGAGAAGTAAAAAGTGATAAAAAATGTCTTGTCTGGGGAAGCTGAAGGTTTGAGTTTGAATGTTAGTGATTTTGTTAACGGTTTCTCAATGAGGTTACGGCATATTTTTGTTTTTCTAACGAAAATTGATGAATCTTGATATACCCACTAAAGCTAAAGAGTGAACAGTTTCTCTTTTGAGAATAAAACTATTGTTTTTACCTATCTTAACATACTTTCAATTAATTGCTAATATTGTTATTGTTATTTTGTAATAATCGAAATGGTTTCTCGTTATCTTGTCGAGAGTACCCAACATTAAAAATAATAAAGCTTTGGCGTATTTGGCAAACTGGGCCACAAATTTAGTATTAAACAATTTGGAATGAAACTTAGTAAAAACAAAATAAAGAGATCTTTGGGTTGTAAATGAAAATAATGTCTAAAAATCAGAGAAGAGACTGTATTTATTTAAATTTTGTATGAAGCATTTTCTAGTTAACAAAATATTTATTACGATTCCTAACATCAAAGTCCTTCTTCACCTCATATTTATTTCATAATCACAAAAGTTTTGATTAAAGAATTAATTAACTACTTTTCATATCGTCTTGTAAAAAAGTACTATTAAAATGAAATATTACACTAATTTATAAAACTCGTTAATTTATTTTTTATTGGATAATTAACTCCGATCATTTACAACAACTAAGCCATCGGCCTCATTTGTTTTGGTATTTACTCATGTGCTTTCTTTCGTAATGACCTTGATCAATTTGCTGTAGAATTAACAACTCTGTAGACTAGTTGGCTGTCACTAGTCTTGGTATCAATATATAAAGATGATCAATTAAAGCTTCAGCTACCAGGCTGATTGGTATTTAATTTTTAAATTACCAGCGTGTCACCAGGTAATACCAGATTGACAGGCTGTTAGTTTTTTATTTTCGTAGTTATTGATTAAAAATATAACTTTTAGTTACATCTCTCATATTTTTATCGTAAGAGATGAACAAATAAAAAATGTTTACCTACTTTTAGAGATTGAAATACATTTAGGTTTTACTAATATAAAAATATATAGGTTATATCGCATCCTCTCTAGAATCTATTTTGTTCTCACCCAGAATTTAATTACTAAGCAAAGTCAATCGCAAAATAGATAGAAATACTCCTGGATGAAGGTTTCTCCATTGAAAACAACGTAGGTACATTCTAAAATGGTTGGTTAGATTACATATTTATAGTAAGTAAATGTTTAATGTGCTGTTAAATCTTTCGAATACTATATTTTCTTTCAAACTATGTGGAAATTAAGTGTTAGGATATTCCCCAAATTTTGATGCTGATTTTGATAACAATATTCTGAACACTAGGAGTACAATAAACAATGTTCAAAAAGGACTGATTGTCTATTTGCGCTAATTTTGTCAGCTATCTTAAGAGCGTGCAGTCCGCTGAACTTAAAATTTTTCGAGTTTGTTGTGAGATCTAACGATTAGAGTTGGGATTGATGAAAAAAGTTATATGTGAACAGTTAACGAGTCTCTAAATACATTATGTCTTCAGCAATTTTAGAACTCCCAAGTCTGAATTGAATTTCAAGTTCCTCCCCTTTTTTTCTCTCTAATCTTATACTTATGGTCATTCCAAAACTGATATTTGTAAAACTTTCTTGAGCCAGATCTTGTGTAATTTTTTTGAAATATGTGATATACTATTCTATTATAATTTCATATTTCTCCTGAGTCCTTTCATTTATCAGCAATACTTTATTTAGTATACTCTGCCAAGCTTCCAACCTTTGTTGATAGTTTTAATGGTAAATTTTGCCACACGCAAAATCATACTTTAAATCGGTAATACGAGTTAATAATTTCAAGAAATAAATTAACTAAAGGAAGTAAACTCAACAGAATTTATTTAAATGACTTGTATAATCCAAGGTTGAAATAGTGTCTAAAAGTTTGTATCTACACTTTGTGAACCGTGCCAACGAATTTAATTTGACGTAATCACGTTCCAAGCATTTGCATGGTTGGTATATACTCGTAGACAAGTATGAGTTAATTGGTCTCTATTATAAATCTGTTTAGAAGCTCTGTGCGTTAGTTTGAAGTATCCATTTGGGAAAACATTTGAACAAGTTTATGTAAACTCAAGTTACAACTAATGATGCCTTGTTTTTAATAAGTTTAATGTACTTTACTGATTTCATAAATATAATTAGAATTAAAGGTTCTGCCTTAGTGACCTGTTATATTCCATACAGTTCAGACTTCTTTCACATTAAAATTTAAAAAAATATAAAAGTTATAATGTAGACAACAATTCGAATTCATTAGTTAAGCACAAAGTTAGATTTTTTTGATTTACTATTTCACGTCATCTGAAATTATATTCTTTCAGACTTTTTACTCCCTAAATTTCGTAAAATAAGGTAAATCCAAAACTATATCTCCAATAGTTGATGAAATTTCACGTTTCATAAACTATGCTATTAAAAAAATATTATAATGCGGTATGCAGAAAAATCTCTTGAAACTTATTTAAAGTGGAATTATAATAAATATACTTTAAACCATATTTGCGTTGAAAGGGAAAAGGCACATAACACACTTAGAACACGCTACTTACTGACAATTAATTTTAATTATCTACATAGATTTGAAACGAATAGTTGTGTTGCCGAGATTTATAAGGCGCATGAAAGAGTTTTATTAGGGCAGATTGCCTACTCGAGCTTTTTAACATGTACACAGTTTGTGTCACAGTTACATTGTTCATGTTGTTTGTAGGTTCATTTTAGGTAAATAAATCCCATTAACTTAGTTTTGAAATCTAACAGTGCGTTTGATAATATGAAACTATGAATATAACACATTTGTACGAAAATAGTTTGGTTTGTCCATAATTTAATTTATTTTCTGGACAAACTAAATCCTTTTGAAGTAAAGGTTGCCCTTTTTCCAAATTTAATATTAAAATTGATAAATAATATATATTTACAAAATTTATGCAAGATGCTTTATCTATTTGCTCATAAAATAAGCGAAAATGTGATATATTGAACGTAGTTATTTTCCAGACTAAATGGATTAGGTAAAATCGGTTTTTATTGATAAAATGAAATGGAATATTAATGAAGAGTTCAGATCTATGACCCCATGACCCCATACAATGAATCTTAATTGGAGTTAACATATTATTTCTGAAGATATATATATATATATATATATATATATATATATATATATATATATATATATATATATATTAAAATGTATAAACCCTGATGACTTTTTAATAGTCTCTTCAATTGACGTAATAAATACAAAACAGTACAAAAGAGGAAATAAATTGCAATTTATCTTATTTTAAAACAACCAGCAGAAATATACAAAACATGGTTAACGCACGTTTAACATTTAGATTTAATTATTGTTTTTTATAATGATATTATTTCTATGTTATCGGTTATAGAGACATTTAATTTTTATTTCAATTATGAATTAAACGTTTTAATAAGTTAAACTGACGATAATTGAGCTTACATTTTAATGAGATATAGTCTTGAACTTGGTTTTTGTTAAATATTCAGATTTAATAATTTCATCTCAGCTCTATTTAAATGAATTCAATTTTATCAAGCTAGGAGTGTAATTGAAGAATAACTGATGCAGCTATGCTACAGGCATTTTATATTTAAATTCACAGCAGCCATTTTGTATTTTTTGTTCTACAAAAAATCCACAAATTAGTTTTTAGCTTTTTCAAATATTTAGAAAAATGAGTAACCGTCACCAAATTACCCGATACAGTTGCATGGTTTCTATAATTAATATACACTAGGAATTCGGAATTCCATTGTGAATTTTGAATTAAGTTACTGAATAATAAAAATAATCGTGTCAAGCTTTTCGTTCACAAATTGAATGATTAATTTTGAAATTACTTGCTATGAGATTAATAAAAGGTGCAAAAAATATGCCTCACTTGCTCACCCTCAAAATATAAAAAACAATCAAAGTTAATATTGTTAGTAAAAAAGTGAAAGTGAACCTTGACCCCTATGTTTGGAAGAAAATACTTATGTATTTAAACAGGGTCTCAATTTGCCTTGATTGTACCATATCATAACACTATGATTAAATAGTGTTTGATTTCTTTCTTGACCAACTCTTGTTCTTTTACCACTCTGACTAAACTTTATGTAAATGTTGACTAATTCTTATTTTTTAAAGAAGTGATAATATTTAGTAGCTCCGAGTTCAAAATTGACATTGATTTGTTCATACTTGTGCACAGGATTTAAAATAATCATTTTTTAAAAAGCTATTTGTGTTTATTATGAGGATTGTTTGTGGTCCTAATATTGATATCTAATATCCTAATTTAAGTCAATCAGTTCTATATTGACGTATGGATGGTTTTTAGAACGAAATTAGAATGTCAATTAATGTTTTTTCTTATAATTTTATATTTAAACTGGTTTCCCGAGCAGCTCTAATTAGTTTTTTGTTGTATCTTTTTATTATATTATAAATATTTTATTATAATAATATAGTATTATAAGTAATATAGTTATGGATATCTTGTATTACTATACATTAATAAAATGAAAACCTTTTATATTTAAAATCGTTTAAATGGATTAATATATATATATATATATATATATATATATATATATATAATATTAATATATATTATTAATATTATATTATATATAAAATATTAATATTATATATATAATATAATATTAATAATATAATAATATAAATATTATATATATATAATATTAATATATATTATTAATATTATATTATATATATAATATCAATATATATATATATATATATATATATATATATATAATGAGAGAAACATTTATCTGTCTCTAAATAATCTATTTGTATTTAGCACAGATAAATTATTGTGTTGTAATAGTAATATATCTAATAATAAATAAAGCAAACCTAACTGTGAGCTTTGAAAAAAGTATGGCTGCAGACGAGGACTCTTACAGACATTATTTATATGATAAAGTCCTCACTTTTCTGTAATAGCATAATAGATATACGTACAACTTAAAAACTGAAACTAATTTATGCAAACCTTGCAGATGAGTGTTATATATTCCTCGATAACACAACCCTCCCACTGTCTAACATTTTAAATTTACTTGTTAAAAAACTTACTTATTTATTGAGAGTCATATACTTAACACATGATTAGCTTTTTAATTTACTGTAATTACATTATCATAACGGAAAATATTACATAGTTTTGCACTATCAAATATATTTGTATGAACTTTTAAGTTTTAATATAAATTATGACAGTAAATTTTAAAAGTAAAACTAAATAATTATATACAATTGCTTTAGGAATTTTGTATAAAATAGCTATAGAACTAAAATATATGAAAATACATATTATTTGTAATACTATTAATACTTTTGTAATTTGGTTCAAGAACTACTTAGGTGGGTAACATAATTAGTTTCCAAATCTCTTTAATAAAATAAACTAAAAATTCTAAATTGTTTTTATTTAAATTCTCAATATAAGAAATCTAAAATTTGTTTTATTTAATTTTCCACTTCGAATATGACTTATTTTTCACCAGCAAATGAAAAAGGGTGTTCTGGTAACATCAAAAATTAAAGAGGGTTTTATTTTTACGAGTTTAAAATATGTTTTTCAATAAAACTCCATATTGAAATAGAATGAAAGCTAAATTTCTTTTCCCTTTTTTACCTATACAATATTTAAATTTCAAATCTGTCAAAGTTGTTTTTTTAAATAATAAGAAATTTATTTTTCTAATTATTTATAATCAATAATATTCTAACTCACCGCCATTTTAAATTGTTTCCAGTCATGAAACGTAGTATCTACGTAACAAATAAAGTAAATAAAAAAATGTTATTCTAAAACATTTAACATCGTTTATGTGAGAATCGTTTTTACGAATAAAAGATGAAAGTTGCAACTAATACACATAACAGTGTACATCAAACATAATCATCTACCATTAATTTGCTATTACGTTTGTGTCGTTTGAACATTACACAAATATCACATTCCATTTTAAACATCACAGATCACTTTCAGTATTTTTTAGTGAAAATATTTACTACATTTCCTACATTACTGTAGTGAGAAATCAAATGTTTTCAACTCTCAAAAAATGCATTTTGCAGATGGAACATGTATTACACTACAGTTTGTTCTTTAAACCATTTCATAAAATATTACTTCCAAGACAGTGAATGTAGTATTAATTTGTATAAAATTATATATTATGTATTTTGTGACCACATTGTAAAAAAAAACCGTATTAGATATTTTAACTCCATATCACAATTTGTTCTCAAATTATTGATTTTTTGACAATAAAACATAAATGGAAAGAAGTTTTGGTGAATCTTCGACTTAAGAGGAAACGCTCCAGATAGAACCAAAAAATGTAACAGTAGTTGTTAATTTATTATTTTTGTAATCCAGAAAATAATTCACAAGAAAAAATATTTTAATCATCAAATAGAAAAAATATCATTATTTATCTAAAATAATTTGAGCTATTTCGTTTACACACATCTCTTCCAACTGACATTTTCCTTTTATAATAGCCAATTTAACCCACCTCTAAATAAAATTATCAGTAATGTCGTTTATACTAAATATCATAAAGTTGTTATTTATGCATCCATTAAAAAAATAATTCATATAACTAAAATCTTGAAACATTAGTATAAAAGTATAAAATAGCAGCAAATAAATTATCCAACAGATCGTTCTCAAACTCCAACTAATATTTTCCACTATTTTAGGTGACCAAAGAACTGAAACGCTTGATATAGTAAATCCATTTTACAATTTTATTCACATATTAAGATAGAGTTTATATTTTGCAAATGATGTGTCACAATCTTTTACAGGTTAATTTAATTCATTATTGTATTAAAATGAAAACATTTTATTCTCTAAACTGTTTTTTAACGATGTAAGTATTTTGATTGTGTTTGTTATATAAACTAAAGCTAAGCTTCTCAACCACAATTAAATTAATAAATAAAGCTAAACGTAAAAAACTTAGAAATGTTTCTCTATGCATGTTGTTCCATTTGGCGATTCCTTGTAATACAGTCTCTATAATGGGAAACTTCATAAAAATGGTTTTGTAGGTGATTTCGATATGATTTTAAATTTATGAAAACAACCTTCGTTACTAAAATAATTTATTTTGTTGGTTGGACAATAATTTTGTTAAATATTCTTTTTTAATAAAATTAGAAACTGAAGTTGTGCATTTATAATTATTACATTTCTTATTTATTACAATATTTTATAAATAATTCATAACTATATAAAATCCGATTCCACATTACAACGAGTATAAATAGCAAAGTAATTAAACTCCGACTGGAATCGTTTAAAGTTTGGAAGTTGAGCAATGGAAACGTATCGAAGATTAAACTGCAACAAACTTAGTTTTGAAATATATTTCAGGATGTAATAAATTCAGAAATACTCTATGGAATACCTGTGAAATACTTTCTGTTAATTTCTAATAGAGAAATTTAAGTTATAGCAATATTTCTCCTGTAAATTCTATTACTATCAAATATTTACCGATCATTTCCGTAGATGTAATTTGACTAACCTATAAATATGAGTCTATAAGTGTGTGGGAGTGCCATGGACGTTAGTTTTTAACAATTGTTTAGAAATTCTTTTACTATAATTGTTTTTAAACTTAACGTTTTGACAGGTTTCGCAATCTTTACACATCACTAGTTGTTTAAATAACGTGCAGCTTTAAAATGTGTTTTAACTAATGATCTCAGGTTTGTTATTAATTTCACAAAATAAGAAAGTTTTCGCTCTAGCCAAAACAAAATTCCTAATTACATACAATATCGTAACAATGAACATTTCTAATACAATTCAATACATAAGTATTGTAATACAAAAATAACTGATGTAAACTTTAATTTTGCAGTGTAGAAATTAAAGTAATCTACAAAGTTAGTGCCAATTATAGGCTATGTTTAGAATATTAATATTCACGGAAATAATGGGTTATCATTATCATTTTTTTGAGTTTTCTATATGTATATGTATAGAATATCTCCAACCAACATTTTTAATATCTATTGAGGGTTTACAAAATTTTGGTGCACACTAAAGGATAACAGTTTGAGTTATAAATATGTTGCTTTACCAGTGCCTCATATGTAAATTACCGCTGGTTGTAATCTCTAAATAACAACCAAATACAAGTAGTTATTGGTTTTCTAAATAATATTTACTCTCACTCCCTTCTCAAATCGGTTAAATTTAGAAACGCCACAAGGTTTTAGTAGCGCAGCTGAAAATGTAGTTGAAATATTCTTTATCTTTTTAAATACTCTTTATCTTTCTAAATACATCCGGGGTATTAAGTTTCTATCAGTTAAGTATTTGAAGCTTTCATTGTGAAGTAGGAATATTTATTTGATGACCCTACTATACAAAAATACATAGAAATAATAAAAAAAAATTTCTTCGTTTATGCCTATACAGTATTTTAAAAACTAAGATTTATCATGATTATTGAGACCCTTGACTAATATTTTATACATTCTTTGTCTATTTTAATTTTTATTGGAAAGTATATCTATATCTCTAATTTTTGAATATTTGTTTTTTTTACTTTTTAAGTAAATTTGTAATAACGTCTGTAAGTTTGTAGAGGGTGATTGAATAAATAAACACAAATAATCAGATCATTATTCTGTCTACTCTACTGATACAAACCTTTACATTAAATATTATTAAACAAGTAAGATAATTACGAAATAATATTCCAATAAATTGATATTAACAGTTTTAAAATACAGACTTTTGTAAGATTACAGTTTTTTTTAAAATTGTTAAATGATGTAAATAAAAGTATTTAAATAAATTAAAAAAATAAAAATACGTTATTTAAAGTTCGTTCAAAGTATGAAAATGGAATTTATTTAATTAGATCCCTTGTACTAAGCAATAAACAGGCATTTTAAAATTTAATATCGATAAAATTGTTTTTATCAACATGACATATATATATATATATATATATATATATATATATATATATATATAGGTATATAAATAACTTGTATAAAATGATTTAGTACAGATAAATTATTGTGGTAAAATATATCTAATAAGAAACAAAGCAAACTTCACTGTAAACTTTGACAAAGGGATGGCTGCAGATTAGGACAAATGATGTCAGTCCATTATTTATGGGAGTAAGTTCTCAATTTTTCGTAGTAGCATCGTCTATTAATATACATATACAAGTTATAAAACTGACACTGCTTTATACAAGGCTTACATATCAGTTTTATTTTTTCTTCAATAACTTTCGAAAAAATTCCATCAATGTCTAAAAATTTACTTATTTTAAAATACTATAGTCTTGTCATTCGTTTATTGCATTGTGAGGATTATGTTAATGATTATAAATTTAATTGTTATTCACAACAATTTCTATGTATGTACTTGTTTTAATAATCTCTCCAAAATAAAAATAAACAAAGCAATATAATTGTTTTTATTTGAACTCGTAATATTCCATTTTTTACAATGTGTGTTTTTTACAAATTCGATTTCTAATTAGACTTCCGATTTACTAGCAACTGAAAAGTCTTGTACTGGTCACCTCAACAAATACATTTTTGTAGAGTTTGATAGTTGAAAAATGTGTTTTTCAATAAGTGTATATTATGGTAATTAATGAAAGTTATGTTTCATTTGGATTTTATTTACTTATACAGTATTTACTTTTTATTATACCGTATTATTATGGTATATTTTCTACCAACGAATTTAATATGAATCTTTGAAATGAAATTAGAAAAATGAGGAGGTTTTGGAATTAATTATAGTGATTGATTATGGAAACAGACACCAACATAAAATATTCATTTATTTAAGTTTTAAAGAAAAACAATTGGACCATATAAAACCTCTTAAAATACAAATATGTGGGAATTTAAGTTATGGTCAATTATAATCTGATGATCTGATTAATGCAAAGAAAATTACTATACAATCTCAAGTATCTTTCTTGACACTTTTAATAGTAGGTTTACTAAAATCACAGCTTTCTTTCTTAATGATTTAATTATTTGACGGGTACAACAAACGCCTTAGCAATCAGACAGTTTCGTGTATTTGTGAACTGAAAGAGTTATTTCAACTTTGACTGTCAAAGGTATGTAATATATGACACATATACTTTTATATATAGGTACCTAATTTGTAATAAGAGCATTGAATGATATCTTTATAGTGTGCTCAATTGAAGTAATCTTTCAATTTTCAAGTTAACTTCAACCACCCTTCCTCGTACCTATTTATAAGATCTCGTCCAGTTCCATAAATTTAATTCGGGTGTTTTTTAATGACATTCATGTTTTATTGAAATTATTGGAGCTAGTTTAATACACGCCTTCTCTATAGCCAATATTTTACTCAAATTGGAAATAATGAATTTTTATGAAAACGCGTGAAAAATAATTCTGTATTACACAAAGAAAATATCATTACAAAATTTTAAGTAAATCATTTAATTTAAATTTTTGGTATTTTTTCAGTTAGTCATCCAAAACATCTAGGTGTGTGTTTAAAAAAAAAAAAAACCTATAGTACAATATGTTTTAAAAGCTTAAAAAAAAATATACTTATAATACAAATGATTTATATCACATATTATATTGTAAACATTCATCTAGAGATTATCTAGATATAACGAGAGACGTAATAAGGATGTTTTAAAGTGATTCAACATAAGAATATACAACGTATAAAATGACTAGGTTTTCCAAGAAATAGAAAAATACTTCTACGTTCTCTAAAATTACGTGCTTTTCATTTGTTCCTCTTATAAATTGAGTATACTGATGTTGTGTGGTCATATATATCATGTATATATAAATGTGTGTGTGTTTGCGCGTTTGTGCGTGTGTGTGTGTATGCGTGTTGGCACGTGTGCGTGCGCGCTCGCGCGCGTTTGTTCGTTCGTTCGTGTGTGTGTTACTAAACACTCTAGAAGTCTGAAGCATATTTTACAAGGTTTTACAAGTTGGTATGTTTAGAAATCGTTTAAGTTATTACTAAATCAGGGTAACCGGCTTATGTAGTCTATTAAAAATTTTACTGTTTTAGTTAGGTTATTCGGGAAGAACTTGTCAATTAAACGGAGGACACACAGCAGCTTATTTTGTGAAGCTTGAAAATTTACAACGATATTCCTATAATCTTTGTACAATAGTAAATGACAGATTTAAAACTTCTAACAAAAGTGAACAATAATTGTTGTAGTAATATTTGTGCTTAAAAATAAAGTGTACCAATTTCAATTTGACAGTAATTATACATGTCCGCCTAGTAGTTTATCAACCTGTAGGTTCTATCAACCAGATTATTTCGTGCAGTTTGCCAA
Source organism: Aphrophora alni (assembly GCA_963513935.1). Taxonomy (NCBI): domain Eukaryota; kingdom Metazoa; phylum Arthropoda; class Insecta; order Hemiptera; family Aphrophoridae; genus Aphrophora; species Aphrophora alni. Next base: position 93,416,983 of record OY740770.1, read on the forward strand.
TCAGCAGATATTAATACTAAGGGCGTGGTTGGATAAAAAATGAAGCAAACATTAACGATAAGAAATTGGGATCCTCAAAGACATTGGTATTAAAGACCAAAAAAATCACCTTCTATCATGACAGTTTATTTGATGTGGGCGTTTCAGTATTTAGAAAATAAGATTTACGTTTATAATTCTAAATATTAAACATTTTAAAAATTGAACAACGATTCACAATGTGCAGAAAAAAAAATTTAACGTATATAATATAGTTAGTTAATTATTCTAAAAAAAATTGGCTGCAGTGTCAAAACTGGTTTCATAAAAAGGAAGAACGAAATAGTTACTTTAAACTTCAGACATGTTAAGGTCATTATAAAAATGTAATATGTATAGTGTGTTAATCAATCTTAGATATTCCGATGTAGCCTATAATCTACTTGAAGCCAGCAATGTCTACAATGTAAAGAAGCTCCGAGCCCTGAGCAGTGGTCTAGTGCAGATGGGATAGTGTGTGTAAACTCAGCAAATGTGAGTTGAAGGTCAAAGGCAAACTATAAAACAACCAACATTTCCAACAAAGGATGTCAACGTATATGAGTTGATAGAGATGGCAGATTAACACGCATGCGTAGTAACATGGCCTAATGTCTATTGCTTAAAGTTTTCGCGCTCTTGGAAATGAAAATAGGACTCTTTGTTCAACGGTGGTCGTACAATAAAGGTGCTAGTAAAACCATGCCGTGGCGCTAGTTGCATTTTTCTAATTTTATTTCACTACGACAGAGCCTTAATAGCATTGATAAAAGATTTTTATTTACAATATTTTTATCGTTCATAAAAGCTCGTTTATAGAAAGTTTTGGTCAGTAGATTGGAGTTTAATGTTTTTCTGAAGAAAGGATATTTTTACAGTAGAATTTACATTTATAATTAACCCAATCTTTAGAATTGATTAGAAATTATAGATTTATTTATAATATTTTTGTAGTTCATAAAAGCACGGTTCTATTAATTTTTGGTCAGTAGAGTGGAGTTTGTTATACGTTTTCTGAAGAAGGGATTTTTTTTTTCAGTAGAATTTTAATTTATAATTAAATTAACTCGTCATTACAATTTATTGGGGATTTTTATGTAATAGTATATTTATCGTTCATAAAAGTATGTTTCTAGTAGGTTTTAGTCAGTAGAGTGGAGTTTGTTATGTGTTTTCTGAAGAAGAGAAATTTTTACAGTAGAATATACAGTAGGCCAGTCTCGGATGGAGTGTATCGGATTAGTTGACCGAAATCCGATAACAAGAAAACAAAACAAGAATAACAAACAGTCGGTCTCGAATTTTGTCAATAGTATAATAAATATGTGCCATAACGTTGCCGAAGCTTTTGACAAATATGCACAGTGGGTGATTGCAATGGGTTTTTGCGGTCACCAAAAGTATTGACAGGTTTCAGTGATGTCATCGTATTTCAAACCTTTAATTAATTAAAATTAGGAATGTTTGTAGTTGGCAGGTCTAATGTTTTACAAATACCTGTGTGAGTTGATATATTTACATTTTGAAAAGTTCGAATGCGTAAAACTGAACTATGTTATAGGATTGATTAGATCAAGTCAAAAATATTTTATTAAAAGTTGATTCATTGAACCAATGTACTAAACTAAATATCTAAAAACATGACAACTGGATGTTGTGTAGAAATATGAATGTAGCTTAAGAACCATAGAATTCATTTACGATTTATGAACATGTTTATGGGGCATAATTGGGTTGTTGAGATGCTTTTTCCAACCGTACACTATTTTTGTATTCCGACTTGGCTTTTTCACGAATATAAGCCTATGTTGTGTTGAAATTTGTGTATTTTAAAATGAACTCAATATAACTTTACGAGATCAACTCAAAACTAATATTTTATACACTCAACCTATAGATTATGATCAGAACTGACGATTGAAATAAAAACGAGCGTTGCAACTTCGTTGTCTCAGAAGTTTTACTGAGTAAAATTTTCCAGAGGCGGGGAAAAGATCACAAAATGGCGTACGTCTCGCATGTGAGATGACAATCTCCACTATTTTAAGAAACAGAGACACTAATTTCATCTCTTGTTCCCACGTATGTATTTGTGAGTGATCAACCCATAGAAATTCAGTTGATCTTAACATCTTTTAGGAGTCAAATAGAGGGCCCCGATATTTTGCACTAGGGAACAACGGAATGAGAAATGCGCTTAGGAGTTGGATAGGACCCTTGATTCCCTTTGTCATTTTGTTTACGTTATTTTATGCTTGGGAATATCTAAGATCAAGGGTTAATGAGCACTTATCAGGACATTCATTCTGTTTTTGTATACAGTGTATAAAGGAAGTTTATTTAAGATTATTTTTGTTATTCCTTTTAAATATCGCATAGTAATGAATAGGCCATAGACATGCTATTGATACTGCATGAATATTAAAGAGCTATCCCCCAGTTATACAAGAGCTACTCCCCCCGTAACAAGGAGCAGTAACCAGAGCGGGAGAACCATTCTTACAATGTGTTCCAGAGATTAAACTAACGCGTTAGAGAAACGGACCAAGTACAACCACATAAAAAGAAAAACAAGGAAATAGACAACTACTATATCTTTGAGAGAATCGAACTAACCCAAATATTAAGGAAGACATGAAATTGCACATCCAAAACGCTGTAGCGATGATAAACGGCAATGAATTTCTACGTGTCATCAACGGATTCCAATGAAACTGTGTCTACAAAATAACGGAATGGACTTTGATCATCTGTAATCATTTTCTCACATAAGGTAATTTATAGTTTTAAAATTTGACAATTTAAATTCGTCATGATATCTAATCATATGGCTAGTGTATAGCATTACATTAACATTATCAACTTTCACTTAGCTACAAACTATAAATTGCCACTACTTTGAATCAGTTGTCTACATTTTAAATGTTTTAGAGACGTCTGTCAATGACATAAAACTGCAGTACTTTGAAAATGAAGGTCTTTCTCGGTCTTTCTCGATCTTAAAAACCTTCCTTCCTTTTAAGTTCCATTTCAGTAATATACAAACACTTTTACAAAAGATTTACCTCTAGATACATGGTCCATCAGATGTTTTTTATTGAGGAAATTTTAAGTTCTCCAGGAAAATACTCAGTATTATTTATTAAGTTACACAAATTTGTATATTGTTCAGCACATGATTTCTTAATTATTTACGTTAAAACCGATATCGAAGGTTCAAATCACCGCTACAAAGTTAGTAATTGTTATGATTGCAATATGAATTGGATTATTATTAACATTTTATGAATACACAAATTATTTTCAGGTAAATTGAAATTAAATCTTCACACTTGATTATTATTTTAATAAATTGTAACATTTTGTTTTCCTGTATGGTTTGATATTATTTGGATTTTGAGTTAAAAAAGAAGAAGAAAACATAAACTATAAATACAAAAATTGTTATAACATAATAGTATTGTGAAACAGTTTGTTTAAAGTATTTTCAAACTAAAAAAAACCTATAGTCAAAGAAATATTGAAAGTACAAACGATTAAACAAAAATTTAGACCTACAGATCTAAAGCAATACTTATTACACAAACTTACCAGCTCGGAGCTATGTACTCCTGCTTCTGATATTTCATAGAGATTACGCTAATTCCCTTCTAAATTAATTCACTTTACTAAATAAAGCAATTTCAAGTCGATGCAGACCAAAATATTACACCAAAAACTAGCAAAATGCAATGTTTTTTATTTATTTCAACGTTAAATGAATAAAACGTAAAAACAAATTGTATTAACTTTGTAGCTGCTTATGACCATAAAAATAAACGTCACTACATACGACGGTTAATATGAGACATGTTACTTTTGTTTTATATCATTATATTTTAATAACGGATTTCAGATTATTTTTTCTTTATGTATTGAATAAGTTATATAACATACAAAAATAGCACTTTTGACAATGAAAAATCTTAACAATCTGGAAGGTTTTGTTTTTTAACAGCGTAATAATGGAGATATTATTGAAAGCCTCTAGAATTATATTGACTTCAGTAATTTGTGAACCTTGTCTTTAATCATGTTCATATTGTATTTATCTTTCACTTTCATTGAGAGATAAAAAGTAATACCCGAGTTTTTGACTCGACTCAACATAAGAATATCTCGTAATAATAATAATAATGTCTTTATTCATATACAAACATTCTTTATTATGAAAAAAGAAACTAGGTACTTTTATCTTATGGTCCTAAGACGTTCAGAAGACCCAATAAAAGAATGATTTTAAAGTAAAATGAATACGATTACAAAATATGAATAAATTACAAATATTGGCGAGAATAAACAAATTTAACCATAAGTATAGTTAAGTATAGGTTGATAAAGTAAGGGTATAAAAACAAAATATAACTTTATAACAATAACCAGGAGAATTAAATAAAATAAACATTAATCAATCAAATAAAAACACAAAATAAAATATACATATTTAACATTAACAGCAAAAGCCAATATAAACTAAAACATAGATTAATCAAGTAAAAATTCCAAAATAGAATTGAAACATAATTAATCAGAAAAGAATAAATTTAATCATAGTATAATAAAGTACAAAAATAAAGTAAGATAAAACCACAGAAAAAAACGAAAGTATCAAATCCTTTCAACATAAATTGCGCGAATCTGGCATAATATACGATTTATAAAACAATATTTACCCAACTAGTTGTACTTGAGATTATTACAGTATTTAATAATAAAGTCGGTTAGCATTGTCGTTTCAAGGAATGGGTTGATTTATTAGGGTAAGGGTTGAGATAACCCTCAACATAAAGAATTGTATTTCCATTGAGTATTAGGTGATACTTCAACCAAATAGTTTCTTATCCTACAAATTTGTGTCTTATATAATCAACATAAACCGTAAAAAAGAACTACTTTGGAGAAGTAACAGAGGGTGAAAAGGGGATGTACGAAGTGAAGGCTTTGATTCAAGACAGATACAAGATGGTTATAAATCGTAAAGGACCTGTGTTTTAGATAAGCTCAAAGCAATTGTCAGTCAGATTAGATTTCAGGCCTATTAAAAACAAAATAAAATATTAATATCAACTGCTTATTTTTGAATTTGTTAATTTTGAATTTGCTTAATTCAATGAAATTTGTTTTCTATTTTCAACAGATAAAAATTATCATAATTTGAACAAAAGTACTATTTTTCAATCATATTTGTATCCACTCAGATTTCAAATCACATTCGTTTTATTATAAAAAATAACATATATTTTTGTTGTTGTCATGAGAATTCTTTAGTATTATTTTTTGCTTATGCGTAATTCCATCATCACAGTTTATCTGAAGATTGATATAAGACATTAAAATTAAAATTAACACACACACAAATCTATATACATCCACGAAACATGCACACAAATCTGTCATTTAAATGTATTTTAACGACTTCTAGCTGTGGAAAGAAAATTTTAATGATTTTGAGAGTATAATTAAAGAAATAAATAAAAATAAATTGGCAAAATGTCAAAAAGAAAAATCGTTTAATAATTAAGAATATCTTGGTTCCATACAAAATATCATGTTTAGTTTAATAACAGTCATTTACCATCGACTCAAAATTTCTACTCGAATGTTTTTTGATTAATTTATTCTTTACTTGCACCTTTATTTTTATTTAAAGTAATAACATAGTAACAGGAGTTCTAGATTTATGCACAATGTACAAATAATTTACTGTTAAGTATATTTTATTCCTCCAGGATGTTCTTCCTGAGATATTTAAATGAGAAAAGTGTATACTAATATAAGTTTCATGTAAAGTTTGTTTTTCATTCGAAAGCGACTGGTTTTCATTTGAGAAATATGTTTTCAATTTTCTGCAATAAATGCTTACATTTGGTTTCCTTTGGTCAGAGTTTGTATGAAATGATTGTATTAAGTTATTATATTCTGTTTTTAATGTAATTAAATCTAAATGAAGTAAATAAGCTTTAATACTTTCCAAAAATGGCACTAATTTCTATTTTTCCTTTTATGTTATAATAATATAAATTGTAATTTAAGTAGGTGTAGATTATAAGATATTGCAGAAATCTACAAAGATTTCTAAAGGTCTAATAAGTGATTCATGTAAGATATGATCGCAAACAGAAAATATATAGATATTTCAAAATCGGACTTTGGATGAAGAAATATTTCTATTTCAAATATTGTATTACAAATATATCAAATTTACCAGTTTAACGATCATTATGGTGAAAAGTTTTACCTACCTATTTTTTAACTTTTCTGGATTCCATGTGGGATGAATTTAACGATTTATGATATTTCGCGTATAATGGTTGATAAACATGTTGTGGGTGTGTAATGTCTTACAAATTTATGATATAAAAAAATGTTGAAAATTTTGGTAAGTACAGTTGTGAAGTCAAAAACGAAAATAACCCTTCAACTCGTGTAGGAAACATACCACACCATAGAGTATGCATATAAATAGAAAAAAATAACTGTTCCAATCAAATTATTTGTGCCCCAAATATTAAAGAGCTTACTTCGAATAACTTAAAAAAACTTTTTAAAATTTGATTTATTTTGTGAATATAATAAATGATCCAGTGTGAAAGAAATATGTTTTACAAGGAATAGATTACACGAAGTATATGTCAGAGCAACATGTACATGTACGAGATACATGGGGATACTCTTGCAACACATTTGTCCTTGTCAACCCTCGGCCGTTTATTTAACGTATGTCACTGTATTTCCCAGTGTATTATCTCTCGGTATTCATTTTTCATACAATTTCTTTTCAAAAGGAATTATTGCAACAAATGATGTGATATATGAGTTTATATGACTACTAGGACTCTAATTCACACTTTCATCTGATTTTATTATAATTTGATACTGAGATAGTTATTATTCAACCCGTGAACTATTAACAATAGTTTTTAAAGAAGTCGTCAATATTCAAATAATATATAATTCTCCCTTACAATGTACTATATAAAATTTAAATATTTTTAACGTGAAAAGACTTATACTTTCAGATCTTTGTGGTTATATTCTTTTTAAATTCCTGAGTGCACTTAAGTGATTTTATAAAACAAATGTTTGTAGGTTTACTGTATGTTCTCAAGTAATTATTTGTCAAAAGCTTTACACAAATTTGATTTTAAACTTACAGGAAAGGAATTTAATTTTTTAAATTTTAACATATCTATTAAGATAAACCTATTGTGACCAAATCAAACAAACATTATTTGAAATATATTATTAAGAGTTTAATAAAATGTTTATTGATATTTGGGAATATTTCTGTGCAATAAATGTTAGGTCTTTTAGTTTTTATGATAACCATTATTAAAACTCCCTTGTCTTAAGATATCACTAATGTTACATTTTGAAAGTGAAATACATCATACCATATTATAACCACATAGTTTAAATTATTGAGTCGTTACGAATTACAAGTAATATGATTTTGTTGTTCTTCTAAATCAATTTTTTTGAGATATTATGTTCGAGTAATAATTCTTAGGTATAAATAAATATTGAGCTTGTCTTGTGAGATAATATTAGATAGAATAAATATCGCCATATTAGTCGCCATCCTCAGTGATACCTGAGCTATATTATAGTTTAGTGATATATTTACTACATACAGTGACATGAGTTATAGTTTAGTTATTGTAGCTTATGATCACTGAAGATGGCGATTTTGTCGTTGAATCGCGTTTGATTAAATAAACGTAATTTTTGAGATTTTGTGTTCGAGTTTTATTCTATCTAATTCCTAGGTAATAAAGAGAATTTACAGAGGAATCTGTGTCATTAAGACGCTCCAATTCTTAGGCGTCTGGGCTATTCGCATGCACAAAAAGAATTCTGGATTTTGTTAATATGGGCATAAATGTTATTATGCTCTGATATCCATGTAGGCCGTAACGGCTGTCAAAACTATATTGAGCCTGGTCTGAGAGTGACAGTCGCTGCTTGATCAATTATTATTGTCTTGGAGAAAAGTGCGACTTGTTACAGTCTCAGGACATTTCGGAATAAAATGGAATGAAAAACCTATACACTGGAAAGAAGGGACACCGAGAAACCTCTGCCGGTTGTTGACATCTCAAGAAGGTTTGGGGAGGAATAGTAAGGAAATATATTAGTTTTGAACATAGTCGCGAAAGAGGGAGATTGTGAGTGGTCAGAGACAAGTTTCGTTGACGGTATGGATCGAAATCTCAGCAAAGTTGGGTTTTGGGAGGCCAGAAGTGTAGTCATGTAAGTTCTTGAAAAGCACTTTCGTCTTATTGGGTTTATGATGATCCGCACTGCTGAGGGTGTGGAGAGAATGTGGAGTCATCCTTTCACATTCGTTTTGTGTGTTATGATCTGAGATTGCTGAGATACCAGTGTTTAGTTATGAGGTTATCCAGACACTAGCTAAGAAAGAAGGGAAGTTCTTCGAGACCCTTTGCAGTTCACTAAGAGGGCAGGTTTGATGTGAACTGCTGCCTAGTTTTTGGGACACAGATAAGCTTTTGGTTTAGGTGTAGTGATTCTAGTTTTTAGTTTCTAGGTTTTACATCCCGTATAATAATAATAATGATAAAAACAAAATTCCTTTCGAGTAAACACAGAAATCTAAATAAAGCCTGGATTTTGTTGTGAAAAGTGCACATTAGATTCTAACACCTGTAACTTATGTAGCACACATCGAGATTTTAATAAAGTTACTCTGTAATCTAATGGTTTCATTTAATTAAATGTATATGCAATTAATTGTGCAATCAGTTTTAATTTAATCTCATACATTTAAATAATGTTATTCAAATATAATTATTCAATCGGAAAACTCTTTGTTTCAAGCTTAGTAAATAGTACAACTTTACGTTACTGCGAATAATTCCAACAAGAATGTTAATTTTATTACATTGTTTTCTCTTTAACAACTGAATTTCATAGTTAAAAAAAAAGATTTACATGTTTACCAGAAATCATATTTTCTAGAAGTAATATAATAAAGCAAATGATGAATTTGTATTTAATAAAAGCAAAACATAATTTAAAATATTTGCTGAATATATAAACAGTACATAAATAAAACAGAAACTGTTTATTTATGAGGTAAAATATTGTATCGGAGAACATGAGGTTAATAATTACCACATAACACTTGTAGTAAGTACAAAACCCTGTTGTTTTCAGACACCTCAGTCGAGATTATTGGATCAGTGTATGTACTTAGGCCAATTTGAATGCTAGCTATTTATTGTTTTGGTGTACTGAGGTAATTGTGTTAACCAGTGATTCATTGACTAACCATTCAATTCTTCAAGAGTTTTAGTTATTTTTATAGATCAAACCTATTGTAATTTTAGCCGTGGGATCCATAATTTAAGTTACTAGTCTTTGGATATAAAATAGGCATAGGCTTTTAGGCCCTGAGTTTTAAGTTCTAGGATTTATCAGTTGAGTATTTTCATACGATTGAAATGTCTTGTATTATTTTACACACATAATTATAATGTAACGATCGAATTAACTACAGCAATAATATTAACAGGTCGTTTATATGAGACAACTATAAAAAAAAACAACGCGATCTAGGTTTTGGAAGAAGTTTATTCATCTTTAAATAATGGATATTTGGTCAAAGTGACTCGTCTGTTAATAGATGAGACTAACAACAAATAGTTAGTATTAAAGCCAGCTAGCTATAGATTTACTTCCATAATTTATATCGATTCTTTAAGTAGCTGCAACTTTGTGTATAGGATATTGATATTGTATTTTTCTAGTTTACAGTAGATGAAAAGAAATTCATAGAATTTACGATTAAAACAGAAAGCTAGAATCTATCAAAATGTAAATAATGCAAAATTCACATAACGAGCTGCACTTGAAGTGAGATAAGGACAGTATTAAATAACAAAGTCGGTTACCATTGTAGTTTCAAGGAAGTGAGGGAAGGGTTGAGTTATGAGCGGAAGGGTTGAGATAACCCTCAACACAAAGGGTTGTATTTCCATTTAATATTATGTGCAACTTCAACCAAATAATGTCTTTATATTATAAATTTCAGTCGTATAAAACTGAATAGACTATACAAGTTCAATGACTTATGACTTCTTATCTGTCTGTCTTTAATGGTATAACCGATTTAGATTAAATTTAAGATTTTAATCATGTATTAAACAGAAACCCAGTTCTTCATGAGTTTATATGTATGGACCTGTAAATATATGCACAAAGTACTATAGTGACTAAACTGTAAATTTCAAGACATTAGAAGAATAAGATATGAATAGGTATATCTTAATTCATATTGTAACGATATGATTAACAACCTTTTTTACAATAGATGTTTGGGTAACTTTTCTAATTATCCACAAATATATATCAAAGTCAGTAACTTAAGGGTATATCAATTATAAGACATTTATAAAATAAATGTAAATAGCTAAAGAACACAAAAGAAATAATACTTTCAAGTGATATTATGATGTACAGGGTTATCATAAAATAATGGTGGAGTTTTATTTATAATCTTATAATATATAAGCAAAATTCAGACTAATTGTGATGTCGAAAATTCGACTGTAATATTTTACTGATAGCCTACATCAGATTGCATGTCTTTTGAGTTGAAAATTAATTAATTGTATTAAGCTGAAAGAGTAGGGAGACTTAAATGCTTGGAAAATAGATACAACACAACTGAACTCTGCGTTTTATCAATAGAAGGAGCCAATTTTCATTGTATCATGTTACAAATAATAGTTTAATTTTACTACAAACAACAATTTTATGAGTTTACAGGAGGTTGGCCTTAATATCAATGCTTAGTTGATAAATAGTAATCTTTGTCTTAAATAAATGAAAATATTGAACTAAAGACTTTCCTCTGATTATAATACACACATTCATTCAGTAATTCCTTAGTTAAAATGATTACGAGTTATATTTTTCTATATCATGATATTTTTTATATTTATTGGAAGTCGATGAACAGTAAGTTTTGAGTTGTGATTTTAACATTCTGCTCTAAACGGTTACATCTATGACCATATCTATGGTTATTCTCTGACTTGTGGTTGCATTTGTGGGAATGAATATATTTAGGTTTGTGTTTGTTATGATGTTGTAGCTTTGTAATTTAATGTTATTTTTCTGTATTACGTATAATCTTTTAATAATGTTTATATTTTGTTATTAATGTTTTTTATGTTTTATTTTCTAGTGTTTTATAATCATGGTTATGTGAATCACTAAAGCACTGTGATGAATATACAATGAAAGAAAAATCCCCCAAAATCACAATAAAATACTATTGTGGTATTAGGGAATTTTCTTTAATTTTAATCATGGTGTTTTTGTTGTGTGCTCGGTTGTGTTTTGGCTGGATTGGAGCAGTTTTTTCTGACTGTTCAAAACTTCGTCTCTCGGCACACACCACGACCCATGCAAGAGACCGCATTTTCAATATATATCTTTGTTTAATATACTGTGCTTGTTTTGATACAAAATTAAAATGAAATAAAATAGAAATACAAAATTTGTTTATTTTTGTGAAAAAATCCTGAAAATAAATTAGGGAGTTTTATTCTCTGTACAGTTTTAACAATTATAAACTAAGAACTAAAATGTACACTCCTAAACGAAATTTAAGTTAACTTAAATTATTACTTAATATATTATAGTTATAGAAATTGTCAATAAAATTTTTAAATAATTTTATATAATAAAAATTATTATAAGATTTAAGAAAGTTTAAAAATAGTTTATGTACTAGGTTTATACATATATATTAGAGAAAGAATAAACAACAGATTGAGGAAGAGGGATAGAAATTCGATAAAAATGTATTTATCAGTTTTAAACATCATAACTATAATATATAACGTAATAACGGCACCAGAAACTGTTGGTCCATATTTGCGTAGAAAGAAAGGTGATAAAAATTGGTACTGATTGATGGAATGAAGGTTTCTAAGTTAAATACCAGTAACAAACTTACAGTGGTTTTAAAACATGGTAATAATAAAATTTTCTTTAAATTTCCCTAAGGAAAAGTTATAATATGTTATTTAATTAATATAATGCATATGTAGACCTAGTGACTAAACCCATCGGTATATAAATCTCAATTCCCACTGAAACTGTTAAATGCTAGAGTACATAAAGCACGAATATCCATAGTTTAAATATAATAGTTTATTTCTCAGTTTTATGTAACACACTTGCCTAACAACCCGAAGACATAACAGAAAGAATCCGACAGAAAAGTGCTAAATTATTCATAATTATTTTGAAATATTGTTTGTGATGTTTTTTCATAAAGTCTACAGTTCAGTTTCTTCATTCATTCTTTAGAACTATAATAGATATTATTATTGAGGATGGAAAAAACTAAAACTAACTATAATTGAAATATGACAATATTGTAGTTTATTTTGGATATACTGTATTATTTAATACTATTATGGCTCGTTTTATTAACTCTTGGGTGAAGTTGAATACAAATATAATTATCCAAATGAATATCATCAACATCCATAACTAATCAATAGTTAGTTCTGCGAAAGGTTTATAATTCATAAAGATATCCCATTAAAATCGGATTGGTATTTTGAATTACCGAGAAATCCAGGGGTATCTCAAACCATGATCATAAGTTGTATCCTTGATCACCTATTAAGACGAATACTCATAAAAATTCGTTTAACTGAAACCACTTCAATGTTCCTGTTTAGTATAGATTTTTGTATGTGTCTTTACCAGGTTAAAAAACTGTATTGAACACCCAGAAAATAGTTGCTTTTTTATTTTATTGTAATTTTATCTATGCAATGTAAATTTTACAATTTGGAAAGTGCTTTTGAAATTTGTTAAAGTTTAAGTTTGAAGTCAAAACTAAATTGTTTTATTAGTCTTTGGAAACTAAATCAGAACGATTGGTCACGTAATTTGATGTACACAAAAACTGTGCATAAATTTGTAATAAAAGTATTTCATTTTAAATATTAAATTTTTCCTCTTTATCTAATTCAAAATATAATTTTATTTTACTTTTAAATAAGACAAAACTTCAGAGTAAATAAGGAGAAATATGGTTCTGAGGTAGGAAACAGATTACAGGAAGTACTTACCAGGACAAAATGTAGATGTAGTAGACATATGCAGGTACTCTGGAAGTACATTTGTCCTTTTAGTACTCGGGCGTTTATTTAACTTATGCTACTATATTTCTCTGTGCATCATCAGTTATTCACTTTCAATTACAAAAGAAAATTTGAATCAGATCTCGTAACAAATGAGATTTTAAAAATTGTCCTTATTTTACCTTACTTCCACATAATGATGTACCTAAAGCGTTACATATAAATAAATTATTGTGAGAAGAAAAATAATTGTATATTGGCGTTTCAGTGGATCCATCTGTTTTTAAGATTATAGAGTTCATAAAAGTGATTTTATAACCAATTTATCGGTATGGATGACTTTCGGTAATTACATATTTCTCAAAAACCGTTGGACAGATTTTGTTTGAAACTGACACCCAAGACGTTTTGGTAAAATAGAATTTTAGGTTAATATTGTACTTATAATTGTTCAGAGAGTTGTGCAAATCGACCAGAATGACATTCCATAACAGAGATTTCTAGAACCATTTTTTAAATATGCAATTTATAAATATTTTGGTAGATTCCACAACTGAATGGACGTCTAAGAGCGGGGTTAAACAAAATATTTATAATTTATTTGTATTAACTTTTGTTTTGGTACGTCTCACTAATCCACTTGTTACTTATGTCAGGATTTCATAAGTTTTCTAATCCGTGGGCTACAATGTTGAAAAAAAAATACCTGAATCACTTCCAAACGAGCTTATATAGTCTAGTGTCCATCGAATATATACTGTAGTGAATACGAATATATTTCACATATACGAGTATATATTAAATACGATACAGCGAAAGTTTCGTCTTTGCAACACAAGGAATGTACATCGGAAAACATTTGGGATGTACATTGGGAAAGAATTTAGATTTTGTTATATCTTTTTTTTTTTACTAAAATGTTATGGTGAAATTGGCTGACTACTCCAATTAATATATATAATAATTATTATATATCTACAACAATTATATATTAGCAACAGCTTGAAAGTTTTTTTTTTTTTACAACTTATTCCAAAAACAGCATTTTTATTCAATTACAATTTATCACATTGAATGATTTGTTTAATATTCATAATTCAAAACTTGTAGGCTATTGAATTAAATCAAGTTTATTTTGATTTTGCTACTATACCAATTTTTGGTTGATTTTTCGATAATTTCATCTTAGAAGTGGTGTTTTTTTAATAAACAAAGAGAAAATGCAAAATATTCAGTGAAATTCTCAATCAATTATAATAATCAAGGCCGATTTTTAATGATCCTCATAATTCTTTGTCAATCCAAAATAGAATAAGAGAAGTACAATGAAAAAATGTAAAGTGAATTTCAAGAACTCTGTGAAAACTTGAAAGCAGTTTTTATATCATTTCAATTAAAATTTTTTTAAATAGAACAACATTAAATTTTTACAAAATTTGGAGAATAAGTTGGGTTTTGCTGTAAATGTTTCAGCTATGTGTATTTTAATAAAGAAAAGCAAAATTAAAATTTTTAAGTAGACTTAAGTGATTTTTATATTGATTAGCGATCTTAAAAGGAAGCTCGTAATTTTTGACGGTTTGGTGTCAACATTCAAAAGAGAGACAAAATATAAAGTAAATTAAAAAATCTTTGCTTTATACGAAATTAAAAAACTTATTTCTTACAGTTTTATCAATAGAAAACGATCTTCTTTTGATAACAAACTGTTGTATAGTTTGAGTGTCGTCTATAATCTTTGAAAAGCAAGAGTATAAGGTTTACTCTGAATTTCAGCCATTACTTGTGTCTTTTTCTACATAAATAAGTAAATAATTACAAAATTGCTATGAGGCTGTTATGAAAGTCTCCATTTCTCAAAATCGGCCGTGTTGATTTGAATCAAACTTCGTTCAAATGTAGCCTTTAACGACCCAAATAAAGGTTTTGTTTTCTATCTCTCCAAAGATTCGCTTCGTTAGTTATCGTGAAAAACAGAAATACTTACAAAACTGCCATAAAGGTGTTATGAAAGACTTCATTTCTCAAAATCGGTATCAACCATTTGGATTAAAATTTGCTCAAGTGTAGTTTGTAACGACCCAAACTAAACGTAATGTTCTCTATCTC
Source organism: Aphrophora alni (assembly GCA_963513935.1). Taxonomy (NCBI): domain Eukaryota; kingdom Metazoa; phylum Arthropoda; class Insecta; order Hemiptera; family Aphrophoridae; genus Aphrophora; species Aphrophora alni. The sequence goes on from OY740770.1 coordinate 93,432,285, forward strand.
TCCAAAAATACTGGTTCGTTAGTTAATCTCATTTCTTATTTAAAACATTGAGTCAGATAAATACTTATCACAGCCAAGCTATAGTGATTCGAGAGATCGAATCTGGTGGGCCCTCAACATCCTAAAATCCTACACAAAGTCTCACATTAAAGTCTTACCAGGTGGAGTCTTACAACTTCTTACTGCCTACTACGACTTACAATTTCAATTATCATTTTTGATCCAGTGTATACAATTTTATGGGGTTGAAATATTTAACTGTAATATTTATATGTTTATTGACAGTAATGTTAAAAGGGAAAAAATATGGGTTCATTTAATAATTTGTTTAACCTAAAATAAATCGTAGAAAAAATTTGTTATTCTATAATATTTTAAATAATTTCTAATTTCTAACAACAATGTATTAGGATATTACATCTTGTAAAGAAAGTTAACTTCAGGATTTGCCATGGACGTCTTCCTTCTGGTGTCTTTTACTTGCTACTACCTGTAGAACATACAATATTTTTCTTTTATGTTATCTTTGCTTGGATGTAACCTTGCTTTAATAGACCTCAAGACACAAACACATTTATTTAATATCAAAGCAATGAAATGTATGGACTCATTGTCAGTGACTATTACATGTAACTATAACCCACAGATCAGATATTTACGGAATACTTATTTATTTAATAATGAGTAAATACATAATAATATATCATCAGTGGTATTGTATCAAAACATATTTTATTATGAGAATCAAGTAAATACTTGACTAATTTAAATATAATATGATTAATAGACTAAATGTCATGAAGTTTTATTACTATGAAATAACAATACAAAAGGAACACTGTTGGTTACAAATAATTAAAGTATGGATTTAAAGACTAATTTTATATTATTGAATACACGTCGCATGTAGGCAAGTAACGCATTGTTGCTTTTGGTTTATTAGGACATAATAAGTTGAGTAAAGTTATAGAAAAATTTAATTTATTTTAAGGATAAAATAATATGGTTTATAAACTAATTTTCACTGATTCGATTTTTTATTATAATGTGATTTAGGTAGAAAATAAATAAATCAGGACAATAAAATTGGATTGTTTGTTTAGTCCGTAAATCAACGTTAGGTTAGAACAATTTTAGGTAAATGATCTTTTTTTGTAGGACGTAAATCAATACTAAGTCAAATGTGTACATAATATCACATTGTTATTAATACATTTAGATTATCAACTTATAAAGAGTGAGTGATATTTTTAATTAGAAACTAATATACCTTAATTATAAACAGAAGGCATATTTATTTAATTTTACACCAACGTGGTATATAAATCATTGTCATAGTATCATATTTCCATATAAAATAAATTAAACCTTCATTCTTTAAAATTATTTAATCGCTGGAATTTATAGTTCTCAGAGCTATGAGTTTCCTGATCTTTAAGCCATCCAACAAACACAAAACCCTCCCACATGTTTCCATATTCCAATTACTACAAATGAAAGACAATGTTTATATGGAAGTACATTTTTTGAACAATAGTTTTTTTAAAATACTGATATCATTTAAAAGTTAAAACAACTTTAAAAATTGAGTAATTATTAAAGTGAAGTTATAAATAAGCAATGCTCAAACCTTGTACAATCTATCTTTCAAAAGTGCATGTAGTTAAGGAAATATGCTACATTATTTGTGTAACATAGATTGCAATGATTAAAATCGAGGTTTTAAAATATACTGCTAATTATTTAATCACCAAAATTTTATTTTAGCATATGACATGTCATATTTGTAAATTTATAACAAAATATAAATTATTTGGTTATAAATTTGTTATAAATATATAACAAAAGAGCTATTTTATATCTTATTTATAAATAAATAATTTACATTTATATTTGAGTAGAACAGTTGTAGTTACTTGGCTTCAGTTCAGAATGCGCTACTGATGTAGAAGTTTTTTTTTTTTAATTTCGTAGAAGAGATGGAAAATCTTCAAAAGCCAAAGGGAGATGACCGCCCTTCACAATAGTGTGATATTCTTACTCACTAAAAACCAATTTCCTTCCTGTTAGTAGCCCTATCGCGTAGGTCAAGGATACAGGAATGTTTTTTATTTACCAAGCTGGTAAGCTCTTTCCATGGACGAGTCGAGAGATATAGTGAACTTTATGTACCGCGCGAAGAACGAGGCAAATCACTAGCTGGAACAGAATCCAGGTTGGGAAAATCTTGCGACAGATCATGCAGGATCCCTGGCTGGAGTGTTGTGTAGGTGAAGGGTGGGATTACATTACAAATATCTTGTTAGTTATTTTAATATTTTATTGCCCTACATTCATCATTTTCTTCTGCTGCCTACTAGAAACATGAAATAAGCATGCAGCATGCGGTTGTGTGCTGATAGCTGCGCCTGGAACAAGGAGTTGTGAGTAATATATTCTCCTGGGTTATTGAACGTCTTGTCCATGCATCTATGTTGCTCCTACCGCTTCTGAAACAGATCTGATAGCCACAAAAATTAGGAAATGGTCACAGTGGGAATTACAGGGCAGCAGATGGTCTGTCATGGATAGGGACAGCTGTCGTCTGTGTTTATCAAATGTTGTTTTGTATCGCCAAGTGAGGAAATTAGTGTAGATGTGGGGTGTGAATAAGCCCCTTGTAAACTTAAATTGCTAAATTCTGGATGTGTTGTTCGATAAAAGGTACATTCAAGTCTTTGTGTATTATTCTATGTTTGTTGTATGTTGGTGTTTTAGTTTGGGATATTAAATTTGTAGTTTTCAGATATGGATGCAGAATACTGTTAGAGGTGCTTAAATACAGCAAAGTACCAGAAGTGGGTAGTTGTTGGCAGCACATGAGACTTTAATTTCTGGATTTTAAACCATTTCTAGGAGATGATTTATTTATTTTGTATTTAAAATCAATGGTTATAGTTACTACGATAGCTGACTGTAGATCACAATCTAATGTGTTTTTTAGCAGTTACTCTCAAGCAAAGCTAGCAATTCATATAACCAAAAGTGTAATTACCAATTCTACCTTTATTGGTTGAAGATGGAGTTACTCTGAATTGCATCAACTATAAAAATTAAGACGACGAAACTAATATTGTTATATAATTGTAAATAGAGAAATATTTAACTTTGCCTTCTAAAATCATAATACGTGTTCACAAGTAATTCAGAAGACACATTTAACAACTAGCTACCACTCAGTAATGTTAACCCAATACAATTTGCATAACCTTGTACTTGAAATATTTTTTTCAGTTTATAAATGGAGTGAGCAGTTCAACAGATCTTCGCGAAAATATCTAACGTTCTGCTTTTTCGCATTTAATTTATTACCTCTGTGGACTTTGGTACGTGAAAAATCATTCCTGAATTATTGTCTTAGAGTATAGTGGTACTAAAAGAAAGATGGTTGGTTTTTAGTGAGTAGGAATTTCACACTATTGGAAGTACCGGATTTTCAATGTCTTTTATAGAATTTCCACCTCTTACAAAACCTAAAATTGAGCTTCGTTTACCCTCTTCTTAAGCGTTCTATCTTAAAGTTTCAATTAATGGCTGTTATAGCAAACGTCCTTCAGAGTAATACCAGATTCTAAAAATTAGTTGAATAATATATAAGTCGTGGAAACTAGTGGTAGAATATTTACAGAAGTAAGTAATAACCAAGTAAATTCATTCTATAACAGACCAAATAGTGGTTTGTTGCCAAACGCTTAAAACAACAGTTTTTTTTTGTTGTAAAAAATTATAAAACATTATAATTGTTCAAAGTAATATCTGAAAATTTGTTACAAGACGAAAATTATAGAATATACGTATTAAGGAAATTTTACCTGCTTCATATCACATCTGTCCCAGCCATCATGTTTCATCTGTCGTTTAATGCATTCATGTGATATTTTAAGTAAACATTACAATAAAATTACAAAACCCAATAAATATATCATGTATTTATGTTTCGTAATTAGATACTGTAAGGGCTTAGAGGCAACAAACAACACACATTATACCTGCAGTGCACCAATCAACTCTATGCAATCGATCGTCAGGGCTGTAATTACATAATCCCATGCAGATGTTCTGAATTGAAGGCTAATTCCTCATCGAAGTTTGCTCTTAGTGCATGTACCCACAGTGACACTAATAATAAACAATGCAGAATCTTTCCCACTCCTACTGAATACATAAGCATAGATTCACACAATGTTGTTATAAATTTAATAAATAATTAATTGTTGGTGAGTCATAAGAGATTTTATTATATATTACAGTATTATAATTTCAAGATTATATATAGTTATTATATTTATTGAGGTAACAATGAATCAATTAAATATTCTTCTTTTAGTTTGAATATTTATTTTATAATAGATATTGTAATTATTTTTGGACAAATATAGAAGTGAGGGATATGATTTAATGATATATTCGTTGTGCAACGCCTTTTTTCCAAAGCTTTTCCATCCGATTAAAAAAATCTATTTAATTATAAAATTCAGGAAGTTCATAAGATTGGGAAGTTAACATTTTCTAAAATACTGCATCCAATTTAATAAAAGGTAATTTCCTCTTAAAAAAATTGATGACTATTTTTAAAATTTGGATGTACCTCGTAATCCTTATGGTAATTTAGTAGTTAAACTACAATTCGTTCCTAAATTAGTTTTGTTTATTGTGGTTCTTACGAAAAATATGTAAAAGAATATTAACATAAATAATAAAGTAAGGTTTAAAAAAGTTTACTGACCTTTTTTTATATAGAATATTGACCTTCGTACAATATAGAATACGAAAACCAACATAAGTTTCGTTTTTAATTTCTGGATTTATTTTCGAAATTGTTTAATAACGCTTTTAAACAACGTGTCGTATTACCATATGTACCGTACCTCTACGTACATACATGATTTTAATAAAGACTATTTATTTTCAGAGTTATTAGCCATGTAAAAATATCCCTAAATATATACCAAGCAAATCGCATAGACATGCCAATAATAATATAGCTAACATTCCTGCCTATAAGAATATATTTTACAATGTGTAAATGACAGTACAAATATAGCTGACATATATAACACCCTATATTCAACATACAAAGACCCTAACAACTTATACATTCAAATAAAACATATTTCGTTAATCAAAATAAGTACGGATTTAAAGATCTAACAAAATGATATAAGTCATAACTGTTTTTATTTTAACTCTTCACCTACGTTTTAGCAATCGCTGTAATTTGTGCTTCAATTTATACACATCTCAAATTTAAATCAATTGTTAGTCATAAGGTTATTTTGTTTTTTAGAACTCTAACAATAAACAATAATTTAATTAAAAAAAATAATATTAAGAACTTCAGCTTCACCAAGAATAATAAAATTAGTAATACTAAGTTATAACTGAGTTTTATATTACCGAAAGTCAAAAATTGTAAAAGTGCTTTTAGCAAATTTGTGACTTATTGTGTTGAAGTAAAAAAATCTTTGAACTGGGCTGAAAAATTTGCATGGTAATTGGTTTAGTAGTTTATAATTATGTATATTCGATACATGCAAACTTTTGGGTTTGCTCACATTATTGGAGGTTTTGTTTTTAGATAAATCTAAAACAATAAAACATCTAGTTTGTCTTTTATATTTTAAATGTAATGAATATTTTTAAATCGGTAAAAAAATAAACCGCCGTTAGAGCACAAACTTACCAATAAATAATAGGGTGATATTTCTCATTTAGTTCAATATATTATAATATAAATAATCTTTTAACATTATAAAACGATATTTAAGAACCAAACAGATTCATACTATATTTTAAAATTGAAATAATTTTTATATATTAAAACATTTTGAATATTTATTTTAATAGTTAGTAACTTACAAAATCAAGCAATTAAATAAAATTAAACAGAGACAGTATTGAATACAAATTCAATAGACGTGAAAATAATATCATTACACTAAATTTACAGATAATTTAATAAATATTTGTCATTAAGAGCTAAAATCTCTTAAATAAACGTGTTTTGTTTTCAATCTCTCAATGTGGTGGTACATATTTAAAAGTGAAGAAAGAATAAGTATAACATTCACATCGGGGGTAAAATATTAGTAAAAACCATACAGTGGCAGTGCACATTAAACCTATGTTTATACTGTAGTAATTAAAATCTTTTAAAGTACTAAAGACCTCTGACACTTCACTTACATTAGCGTGCGATTTGTTATTGGACTTTTACAATGTAGGTTTTTTCTATTGTATTTAAAAGCTTTGTATTTTAAGAGTTCATTACCATTAGTGTTGTAGGATATACAAAAGTTAAATTTCGACAGATCTCTGTCGGGTTACAATCTTCTAGAAAAAATAAATAAATAGAATTGTTTTCAACATAAGTTCTAAGACATTGATTAAATTTGGTTTATATTCTGCTCTTGAGGTGCCATCAAAATCGTCTCTAGCTTAAAAAGACCCATTTCTATTATGAGAAAAAGTGAGTTGAAATCAGTTATTAAAACAAAGGATTCAATTTTGTCTACATCTTCTGTAAATAAATGTTTCTGAGAAGAGAATAAGATTTTGTGTTTCATTAATAACAGATAAGGGAATAGTCACCTGAGAAAATTTAGCTATTTTGATGAAAATAGGAAAATAGAGGAATAATAGAAATAAATGCAATTAAATACATATCGAATATTTTATTTGCATTATAAAGATCAGAGTCATTCTTGTTTTTGGTATCGAATTATTATTTTTTTAAATGAAATAATAAATAACAGTAATAAATAAAATAAAGACGATAAAACTGTAGTTATAAATAAATATCCAGCTTGACTTTTATTAGATAGAAAACCACTCTAACACAAGTTCTCACAAAAATTACATTTACCTAATCAAACGCGTTTCAACGACAAAGTCGCCATTCTCAGTGATACATGAGCTACAATACAAAAACTATAACTAAGCAGTTTAGAATATAGTATAGCCGTAAACGATTTGGCTGCTAGAATCCAGGTTAGAAAATCGATTTTGATAAAACCTTATGCATTGCCTTTGTTTTCCCTAAAAAACCCCAAATCTAATTAATCTAGTTTACCTAAAAATTACTTCTTAATTGTTAATTAACCATGAATTAACAATAGTATGAAGAATTGAATAACTTCGAACTATAATTGTAAAATCGACGTGAAAACATAAGCTAGACAGTTTTAGAGGGTGTCCATTACTAATCCGTTTACAAAATATACAATATTAGTGTATTTATAAATAAGCTTTTTTTAAAGTAAAACTCGCACTCGCAGCATAATTTCTAACTATTGTGTGTCACTATACTTTGAATTAACGAATACATATATATATATATATATATATATATATATATATATATATATATATATATATATATATATATGCGTGTGTGTGTGTGTGTGTGTGTGTGTGTTTCAAATACATTTAAACATCTCTAAAAAGGATGTTTTTAGTTTTATTTCATAAAAAATAATGTCGTATAGTAGTAATAAATTACTATTATAATAAACAATGAAACCATGTGAAAAGTGAATTAAAAACCTAAGAATTAACAGTTCTGAGATGATTATATTAAATCATTAGAAGCCGACAGGATTGCCGTAAAAGTAATTAAAAAAAAAAAAAAAATGCAGTGATATCATGTTGGCTGTGCAATTAGTGGAGGAAATTTTTTAAAGCATGAAGATTCGTGCTCAGCTTATAAATTATTGCCCTATTATCCGGCACGCGGACATTAGTCAGGGAAAAAAAACGGGGAAAACAGCGTTTACTTTGATCCAGAGTGAAACTGCACGAAAAGACTTGTGTCATAGCTCATTTTATTCGTTAGAGTGTCTAGATCAAAGTTTTAAACAGTTTTTGTTTTGCGGAAACTTAATAATTTGTTTATTTATTAAATATAAACAATAAGAATTATGTCTGATTAAACGTAATATGAAACGGGGTTCATAAATCGATGAATTTTTTGTTTTTAAAGTCATTTTCCATGCTTTTGGGGTCGCTCTTTCCATTTCTGATGTCCTAAAAGTGCGCATCCTAGAGGGCGCCACAGGAAAAATAATATAAGATGCAGGTAATGACAAATTAAAATTAAATGAAATAAGGCATTACTTTGGTGAATTCATGTCATTTTTCGATTTCAATGCTATATTTTAAGTTCTCTTGTTCGCTCGTTCCGATACTGATACTAAAATTGTGAGATTCGTAGAGGGCGCCACCGGCAAAACTATTACAAGGTGAAAATGGTGACAGATTAACATTATATGAAATGATGCAATTTTTCCATAAATTGATGTAATTTTTTTATGGTCTTTGGGTCGCTTTTTCCGATGCTGATGAAAACACTGTGCCGATCTGAGAGGGCGCCACAGACAAAAACAATACACAGTGAAAATGATGAGAAATCAACATAGCAAAAAATCAAGCATTATTTACATTAATTACTGTTATTTTTTGATTTCAAAGTTTTAAAAAATGTAATTTGAGTCGATCGTTTCGATACTCATGTCGAAATTGTGCTAATTCTAGAGGGCGCCACGAAGAAGTGTAGAATAATTTCAAAATAAAGATGGGCGTGCATGATTTGAAATCGAAAAATTTAGGGCATAATTTTGCAAGTATGTCTCGGTGAAAGGTAATTATATAAATAATATTTTATTTTTTATCTTAATTTCTCATTATTTTCACCTTGTACTGGTTTTGCCTGTGGCGCCCTCTCAGAACGGCACAGTGTTGACATCAGTATAGGAACGAACGACCCAAAGACCATACGATAATTTACATCAATTTATGGAAAAATTGCCTCATTTCGTATAATGTTAAATTGTCACCATTTTCACCTTATAATAGTTTTTCCGGTGGCGCCCTCTACGAATCGCACAATTTTAGTATCAGTATCGGAACGAGCGAACCAGAGAACTTAAAAAATGGCATTGAAATCGAAGAATGAATTCACCAAAATAATTCCTTATTTCATTTAATTTTAATTTGTCATTACCTGCATCTTATATTATTTTTTCCTGTGGCGCCCTCTAGGATGCGCACTTTTTGACATCATAATCGGAAAGAGCGACCCCAAATACATAAAAAATAACATTGGCATCAAAAAATTATATCGATTTATGAACCCCGTCTCTTATTTCATATTACGTTTAATCGGATATCATTCTTATTGTTTATATTTAATAAATAAACAAATTATTAAGTTTCCGCAAAAAAAACAACTGTTTACATCTTTGATCTAGACACTCTAACGAATAAAATGAGCTATGGTACAAGTCATTTCGTGTAGTTTCACTCTGGATCAGAATAAATCCCGTTTTTTGCCCTGAATACATGCGTGTTTTCTTTTTTCTTAAGTTTGTGATTTTAGCAATTACTATACGAGTATGTTTTATATGATTTCATTTATTAATAACTAAATTTTATATATTTTTTAAATTTTGTAATTATTGTATGTTTTGTAATTAAATTTATAAATAAGTAAAAAAAGAAGTTATTTATATATGTTTAATTTCATAATTATGTGTTAATGTAATGTTATTTGTTGAGTGAAAGAATGGACTTTTATTTGGTCATAACTTCGTCTTATGATGAAAATATTTCTTCTATTCTATTACAGGAGTGCTTTTATTTCCATTTATAATTTAAGCACTATCTCTTTTAAAATTCATTAATTAAAAAATCCTCTTCCTCTTGTTCACCTTGGAAGAAATTGTGGTTTAACATCATATTATAATGCTGTATTACAAAACTTATCATATATGATTTTCGATAAATCACAACCAACATTAAAATTTACTGGAAGTACTCAATTTTACAAATAACCTAAAATAATTAGCTTCTTTTGATGAATAATAATATAGTCAATACCGGGATATTAAACAATTATAGATGGAAACAGAATGAAAAAAAAACTTTTTATTTCTTATGTACATACATTCGATTTGAATAAATATATGTGATGTACACACACACACACATATATATATATATATATATATATACATATATATGTGTGTGTGTGTGTGTGTGTGTGTGTGTGTGTGTGTGTGTGTGTGTGTGTGTGTGTGTGTGTGTGTGTGTGTGTGTGTGTGTGTGTGTGTGTGTGTGTAAAGTAAAGAGTAGACCTAATTTTTTGTTTGGTTTATGGCAAAAAAACATTGTCTATGTGTAATTTAATTTAGGTTTAGGGGATAGATTATGTAATCTGTAAACTAAGCGTATCTTCTACAATTGTCATTATATATTATGTCTTTTTTTGGCAAAAACAACAGATTCTATAACATTATTTCATAACGAATCTTTGAGCAGACATGATCCTAATCGTAAAATATTTTTCTCATTATATTACTATTAATATCTAACGTTAGGGTGTAGTTTAATACAAGGCTTAAGTACGCATTGTTTAATGATGGCGCAAAAGTAATTTTAACTTTGAATTTGAACAAACAACCCTCCTCACCGGGAATTAATGTATCGAAAAGTTTTTCGTTGTAGAGATTTAAGTTCTGTAAATTTAAATCGAATAGAAGTTTCGTAAGCCCGATGGGTTGAATTTGACCACCACCCACCTCCATCGCCCACCATTAGTTTTCCACAATACAAAGCAATTCTTTGAAGTTTGTTAGTTGTTTAACTTTGGAGGAGGGAATGAGGGCGGAGGGTACTTTAATCTAGAGCGTACTTTAATGTAGAAACTAGATTTAGGGTACTTTAATGTAGAAACTACAGACTGGTGGAACTACTTGACATTATGATTTCTGACATGTTCATATCTTTATATTCTAATGCTTCTGTAAATGACGTTATTTATTTTAAAAGTTTATCTAAAGTTATATCAAATTTCAAATCTAAATAAAAACTTCTATATTGTCCAGAACTTGGAATAAACGATTTTTCTTTAACTTTTAGAAAAATACAAACCTCAAAAATATTTATAAATTCTAAAAATATTGACATTCGAATGAAGGGGTGCAATATTTAATGAGTAATTTTTTTCTTACAATGAAGAACTGATAGAAATTAAACAAAATTTTGTTGTTTGTTATTAATAAAAAGCTTGTATATTAAAATATGAGTTAAAGTACAGCACAATATGCAGTAGGTTTGATCATTCGATTCGTCTTTATGTACAATTTTATTGTAATACATAGAAATATCTTGGAATATTAATAAATAAATATTTATCATCATTTAGTATCTTATGAATATATTATGAATGAACAGAATGCTCAAATATATAAGAACTTATGTGGCTCTAGGTAGACATTTCATAATTTAGTGTGTCTTCGACCACGAAGCACAGAATTTCTGAAAATAACATAGATTCTGTTCTAACTCAACAATACTCATTTTTATTATGATTTGATCATTTGAATACTTGTGTATACTCTTAAAGATAGTCATTGGATAATTTGGTTGAATTGAGCAATATTAGACATATTGTTATTTTACGATAATATTAAGTGTGAATAAATTAAGCAGTTTTGTTTATGAATATAAAATCTTCATAAAAGCAAACATTACTCCAGTTTTATTGTAAGATGGTATAAAACGCGACGTCGTGTTTTGTGTAGTAACAGGTAAACATGAGTCCTTTAAAATAAACATTACTGAACTGTCTATTGTAAGATTGTTTAAAACTAGAGGTTAGGTTTTGTGATAACACATAGCATGAGTCTTTTAAAAGAAAATAATACGAAAGTGTACGTTGTAAGAATGTTTAAGACTTGAGGGTTTTTTGTAGTACTGTAATAGGTAGCATGAAGACTGTTTAAGACTTGAGGGTGTTTCGTAGTAATAGGTAGCATGAGTCCTGTAAATACAAAAATTACTGAAGCGTGTATTGTGAGATTGTTTAAAACGCAAACGACATTTTTTGCACCTACAGGTGGCATGAGTCTTTAAAAAGTAAACATTACTTAAGTGTGTATTGTAAGATTGTTTATAACTCGAAAAGTGTTTTGTAGTAACATTTACAATGAGTCTTTTGAAAGGTGTTGGGAATTGTTATTGTATAATGTTTTACGCCTGAAGTAATGTATTGTATATGTATGTTATTAGAGTTTTATGTATGCACTAACATTCTTCTGCAGACATCATAATAAACATGTACAAATCTATAGGGTAAGTATAAAATATTGTGGATATGCAATTATATATATATGTATATTATCATATATATATATATATATATGATAATAATTTTGACCTCTTTAATATGAACATACACGATATGCATGATATGCACACTTTGAGAGATAATGTTTATATATATATATATATATATATATATATATATATAAATATATTCATTCACGGTTTATAGTTTAAAGCTACTGCTTTAGCTTTAAAAACCCAGCTTATAGTATTTATACAGATATAATCAGAAATGTAAGACTTGTAGCAAAGGTTTTATGAACTGTATTGCTAGTGATACTGCAGACTTCTCGCTCCCTTAATAAACGTTTCCTTCAAATCTCTTAAAACCGATGCCTATTTATTCATCAGCTGATTATTATTTAACCCATTTACTGCCATTGTGTTCCTTACAATATCAATATTCTATTTAAAGCCTAGTGATTTCATAATCTTGGAGAGAAAAATATTCTTATCCATCACATGCCTGTCAATTATTTTTGGAGTTGGTAACATTACGCTATACGTAATTAAAATGCGTGCCAAGCGTGTAACACTCATTTTCCAGTCCCGTCTCCAAATACAGTGCATAAATAGGAGTGTTATTTGGAAATTTTATTTATTTTATAAAACGGAAAATTTGTCAAACAAAAATACGCAAACCCACTTGAAGTAGATCACCCTTGGTATATTCCAAACTTGACAAGCGTAACACACTACTGCTCTGATTATAGACTAAAACAACGAGCTAGCACCCAACGGTTGTTTGTCATTCGTTGTTTTATATTACACCATACAATCAATATTCATAAGCAATATATTACACCATACAATCAATATTCATAAGCAATATATTACACCATACAATCAATATTCATAAGCAATATATTACACCATACAATCAATATTCATAAGCAATATATTACACCATACAATCAATATTCATAAGAAATATATTATACCATACAATCAATATTCATAAGCAATATCGCCGTACCTTTTATTTTAAGTCCATTGACAATTTTGTGGTCAGTGTTATTTCTAAATACTTATATTTATTTACAACTTCTACTTCCTCGTTCTTATCTGTTATAAACCCCAATTTACCACTTTTTCAAATTCAAAAAGTTACAATAATGTTCAATTTTAAAGATTTTAACTTTAACGATAAAGGATGTGGGTAACACCTAGACAATTTCGTCGGCGTAACAACGCCCAAATTACAGAAATACCCAAGTAAGACTACCTGAAAAATAATGTGCTTCTGTCTATAGTGTCAAACGCTGAAGAAACGAAAAATTGTACAATTTACCTTTTCTATCGACGAACGGAAATTATTCATATTCGTCAGACTAAATAAATTATCAACAGTAGAATATTCCTTTCGGAATCGTGCTTGAAACCTATTCATCTATCCAGTGACGTAAAGTATTATGTAGTAAACCCTCTCTATAAAAGACAACCCTCAGTACATTTTGTACATTGTTGAAATCCCCTTTTTTTATGTATATGAAAACTAACACATTTTTTAAAAAAAATATCCAGTATGTGATGGTTTTTATAAATTCGCGTTATATGTATATAGCAACTTTAAGATGAAGGGTAGATAGATATATAGTATATATTTGGGCGCAGTCGAAGCTATGAAACCCTTTCTATATCAAAAACTTACATATATTAATATTGCTTACTCCCAAAATCTTAAGATTAACAATTATACAGTAGAACACAATTAAACATTACGTACACATACAATAGAAATTATACTTCTTTATGAAAAATGTAACACATAAGGAATATATAAACAACAATATTCTCAAATCTCAGCACAATATGATCCTTAAAGAAAATAATATTTGATATTTACATTTCAATTACAACACACACAAAAACCCAAAACAGTTAATAACATCGATGCCTCAATGAAAATATAAATCAGACAAAAACAATGAAACACACTACAACCAAACGCACACTCTACATTTGTTCGGCCCATAGGTGTCCGATAACAATGAATTTTAATTTTGACAAATAAGATACTTCTTCTATTAGTAGAGCAACCATAAAATTTCACAATATATAACCGGAAACTGTAAAAGATTTAATGAAAATAGCTGTTTGTTGAAGGGGTATTTGGAGGATTTTGGAAGAGGAGTGCGATTTTAACAGTCGTGAAGTTGAAATATTTCTACAAATATGTCGGGGAATTAAATTTGTAAAATTTATATAATATACTTAACAAAGCAAGATCTCGTCAAGATCCAATCTTGAGCCATTTTAGTTGATTTTAAAAAGGAGTAACGTGTTTACCGAAACCTATTGGGAAAACAAAACACCCACAAGTATTTTAAGAGCGCTGAAGTTTTAATACTAACTCTGCTGTCAAGTCCTCTGCTGTAAACAACACATCCATAATCAAATACTGTAAAAAGTAGTAACTTAATAAGCAAAATAAGTAAAATAAATTGAAATGTAAAAGAAATCAATAATATTGTTACCCTTTTCGAAATTTTAAAGATATTTAATTTTCATTGTTGGGGAATATAAAATAAATACTAGAAAATAAAAATAAAAACATTTTATACTTCGGTTTATATTGAACATTTTCAAAATTATTAAATAACAAAAAGATGATAGTGTTCTTTTATATTTTTGAAAAAGATTAACATAAACAAATTTTAAATTGGCTTTAATTTATTTACTATACAATAAAGAAACATTATGGTATTTATCAAGAAAGATCTAGTGTTGTTCATTGTGAATCAATCGGTCTTTAATTTTAATTTATTAAAAATTATGTGCTTATTTTAAATAACAGATAAGTTTATGAAATGACTCTAGCTACAACAGATTCTGAATTGATAACTAAATAATACGTACAATTGTTTGCATAAACAATAATAACGTGTAAGAGTAATTTAAAATAGTTTAACGTTGTTTTGTTCAGACAATGTACTCAAGAGATAGAAAGGCCGAAAAGTTTTTTATAATTTTATAATGTATAGTGTCAGGATTTTTCATGAGTGGATATTACAATCATTTAATTCAATGGATAGTAAAATTTCTTTTAACTTTACAAATTTGTGCCGCTATTGATTGTTAGGAAGTTTATCAGTTCAGATGTACGACTAATATTATCATTTTACAGTTACTAATAATGAAAATTACGAAATATTTAAATCTATGATAAGGGTTTCTCAATAGGCCTTACTATTTTTGAAAATGGAAACGATACTGAACTGTAAATTGTAAGATTGTTTAAAACCTGAAAACATATTCTTGAAGAACTGCTGGCTTGAATTTTGTACAAATTGTTTATTTTTTGTCGGGTAACATTTGAGTTAAAATATAAAATGTGTGTTATTACAGCATATAAAGCAAGCTTTTTATTAAATGTGACTTTATAATTTAAAATATGTATTGATTTGTCAAAACTCTTAAGTTTTAAACAAAGTAATATTTAGAATGTTTAATTACAATTGGAGAAATAAGATAAAAACAAAAAAAATATATAAAGAAACAAGTTTATTAAATCATTAAATTTGTTAACTGATATTCCTTAGTAATTTTGTCTTTTTTCTTGTAATAACTGAGGAATAATTTTTGTTATCATATTAAAATGTTTTGCATAATTTGTTTTTAACTTGTTCATAACAACTTTCTAACAAAATCATACAATGTCATCAATCGTTTCATACAATGCAAAAAATTATAACTTGGAATTTATTGGTCTCAAAATGGCTTCTATTTAATTTATTTTCACTGTATTTGAAATCGTTTCATGAAATTCAGGAGATATACAGAATACAGTATCGTGTAGCGGATGTTTACACCACCGAGAAAATCTTACTAGTGTTTGAAGTATGACTTCAATAATGCTATCTATTTGAACCCATGTGGATAGAATTTAGACAATACCATCTTCAAAAATTGTAGAATCAGCTCTGTAATGTCTTCTTCTTCTTCTTTTTTTTTAATATCAGAACACAATGTTAACACATAAACTATATATAACTCTCACATCACATTTATTAAACAAGTTATTGTGTAATAATTAATATTACATCCCTGTAAGGGTGGGAAATATTTTACTTTACTAAAACCTGAATTACTCTTAAATACATAATAATTTAGATGTCAAGATTGTGTTGATATTGTTTTGCTCATTTTATATTTTGTATTATTTTGGTTGTTTTAATATGTTCCATTTATTATGGAATGGTTTGTGTGTATTAGTTATTGACACTTACTCTAAAAATTTGTATTTGTCAGGGGTGTAACAAAAAATATAAATAAATAAAGAGCTGTAAGAATTTCTTTATCAAAATGCAATAATATAAATAATTAAAAGGGACCCCAAATACCACTATATCCTCTAAAAATTATGAATTATTTGATTTGATTTAATTAAATTGATATTTAATTATCAACATAATATTTTCATTTTGTTTGTCTAATATTGAACATTCTAAAATATATAAAACTTACTAATAATTAAAATTTTGTTTTTGGTTTTCTCTTTATGATACTTTTAGATCATATTTGAAGGAAGGAGGGATAACTCCTATCGCTATTTATACAATTTGTTACTAAAACGTAATTTGTTACGTTTTATTTGATGCTCAAACGCATTTCAAAATATAATAAATGTTCATCTCAGCAAGTCTAAACAAATAATATGGATAAGTATAAAATATTAAATAACACTTGTCCCAACGAAATAAACAGGATAAAAATTTTGTATCAAATTTAACATTTAATATAAAGTCTGTTGCACATACATGATTAATTATATATCATTTGACGTAAATACATAGTTAATATATTCAATCTGTAGTATCAGTTTCTTTAGATAATGGTTTATGTTGAATTGAATGTATTCATGGAATAAGAAAAAATGTTCCCTATTTTGTAGAAATATAATAATAAAGATAATGCAGACTTACTCACTGCAAAACCTTCACATATTTATCACTTAAAACACTCTAGTTTCTTTAACAAAGAAGATGAATAAATTCATATTTACTGCCGCCAACATTTCTCTTGTTATTTATAATACGAAATTAATCCTCAATGTTTGTTAGTTGTCTCGTTGGAGATTGAAGAGATTCTACTGCTCCAAAGTTTTAAAACTTGATTATTGGTCGAATAACTTTTCATCGTGATTTCCGATGTGGATATATCTTTACGATTTAGTACTTTCGTAAAGTTTTCAAGATTTGTTCTAAAGTTGTAAACAATTCTGCTGCTTCAGCTCTCGTATTAAAGAAAGAATGACATTCTACTTCAATAAAACTTACAACAAGAGTAGGGTTGCTTTCGTTAAAATACCGCAAAAAAAACACATCTACAAGTTCTAATGCTTAGGGTTTATTAAATGAAAATTTTCTTACATTAAAAACCTTGCAAAGTAGCTTACACCATGACATGGACGGTCGTAATTATCTCTTCTTATTTTATAAGTGCTCATTAAAAAAAATCTCTATAAGTTATTAATTAGCTAATAACAAAACCAGTAACACATAATTCATATAATAAAATTAAAATAATTACTTCAATTGGAATTCGGGTACTGGGTAACTTATTGGATAATTTTATTCTCAATTGAGGTCAAGTACTAAGAGAAAATTGTAAAAAATAAATGTTATTCTTCCAACGAAATGAAACACAAAGGTATTTCCACGACGCACACAAAGTTGTACAAAATTTATGTGTATGTAACAACAAACAACGCCTAGTTATTAAACTTCGTCTATATTCAAAAATATTATTTTTGTTTTGTTGTTGTGGAAATGTAAATATTTTCTATATTTCTTGTGAAGCGTTATTAACCCCCATCTCATCATAAAATAACTAAATTAAATTTACACGTACAAGTAAATGGAATGTAGGCTACATATTTAACTTATGGTCTGTCCGCTTGTCCCTTACAATGTTTTTTCAAAATTGACTGTATTTTGTTATTAAACCAAGAAGTAAACAAAAAAATGCATATTCCCTGATTTACTCTATAGATTTTTAATTCAGTATTCTCAATTGCAGCTTAAAATAAATACTATTAGTTTTTCTAAAAAATTAGTATATATGGTTTTTGATAAAGCATGGATAGTGAAAACAATAATTGGACTAAAGTCCCTAAAATTTAGTATTAAATAAAATAGCTTTACTAGTTTAAATAATCCCTGATTAAAATACGTGTTTGTTTAATATAAATATATATATATATATATATTTATTTAGTATATATTCATATATGTATAATGAATAACTTTAAATAATAAACACTGCTTTCAATGAAAGGTTGGTGTAATAATGGCATTGTTGAAACTTACGGTAAATATGCAGATATCATATCCACGTAATAAATATTTTGTTTAATATTATTTATTTAAAACAACTGCACCAAACAGATTCGATTCCTCAAATCAATATATCTTTTAATGAGAAGTATTTTAGACTTCTAGGTTGTTAAAATAAGTACAGACACGCGATTGAATTGTCTAACACTATTCAAATATTGTTAAAACAAAATAATAACATATAGATCTACAATTATTTATCTCATAATAAAATTGAGTAATTTAAGTAACAATGATGTTTGTTTTACAATATTTCCTTGGTTATTTTATTAAAACGATTTAAAAAAATCTTAATTCTAGCAGGAATTATTCATTATTTTGTATACAGCTCTCTAAACACTTAATTATATAAAATTTCCCCTTTCAATAAACGACTTAATTATGCAATACACCATTAATTGCTTTCTTGCTATATATAATGAAAATATTTGCTATAAATAAATTCCATATACAAAAACTTATGAATCTCATTTGATTTTATTGATATTGTTTGATTTTAAATGTATTTAAAATTTTCTGGTTACGATTTAGATAGAATAAAACTTGAAGACAAGATGTCAAAAAAATTACGTTTACTTAATCAAACGCGTTTCAATGAAAATGTCGCCATCCTCAGTAGCTACTTTCTGTGAGATCTTGTGTTCGAGTTTTTATTCTATCTAATATTATCTCACAAGTCAAGCTCAATATTTATTTGGTTACGATTTGGTTTTATTGACAATGATCTGATTTTTAATTTCAGTTTTACTATTAACTAATTTGCCTTGAGATCTCTCCTACATAAATTTGAGATTGTTAACTACTTACATAATTGTTTGCGTTTCTGTTAGTAGCATTTTAAGTTTCACTTGAAACACATTTTTACTTCTTTTGTTGGTAATTTGTATTGATTTAATTTTTGAATTGCACTTTTCACTTAACACTTGATTTTAAAATGGCTTTTTACTAATTACTTTGTTTTATGAATTTTATTAAACTTTTAATCTTAATACAATTTATTTTTGAAAAACACTGTTATTAAGTAGTTAGTTTGATGATTGTAATTTGACTGAGTTTTAAAGTGTCACCTCCACCTTTTTATTATCGCTGTAAATAATTTAAAAATAAACTTTGTTTTTACTATGGACGTTAATGGTTAACATACTTCGGGCTTGCTTCTGATTGGATATCTCTTTTATAAAGAATTTGCAGTATTTTGCGTATACTACAGTTAATAGAGATGCATTCTCAGGGTTTTGCGTGTAGTTTGCTTAGGTTTCTGGGAACGTTTATTTCAATAAATACAGTTGAGGTTTGTCTTTAATGAAATCTAAATTTGTCGTGGACTCTTGTATATCTTAACTGAGTTTTACCATAATGCTAATTTTCTATTGTAATTATTTTAAACATATTAGTTTTATAACATATCTCTGTAACGATATAGATATTTATGTATATATTTCGGATATATATTTATTACATAATAATACAACGTATTATAAATAAATATACCAATGTATTTGTGTTAGTAGAGGTTTCATGAAATTCACAAAATTTTAATGTATACTTTTAACTTTAAAATGACGCCTATTCACTGCGTTGGTTGTCATTTCATAAGAATCAGCAGATGCAAGTCTTGTAGCAGATATTTATTCTGCCATGTAGTATATCTTAAAATTGACCTGGTTTTGATTTATAATGGACACAATATAGTCAATATAATCTTGGAAAAAGTAAAAACAACTCTGTACCGGTAATGTGTTATTTAAAACATACAAAGTTTAAATAGTGTACAATAAACAATAACATCCAACGACACGCTTATGTTAAAAATCTTTGTTTGTTTGAATAATAATTGTTATCCTAAAGAGTGAACATTATTATTTTTAAAATACATCTTTGCTACTTTATTTACATATGTTCAATTAGTTTCACTGTCCACATTTGCATTCAAATTACATAATAATGAATTATTGCAATTATAAAATACTACTTTTACATGAATATTATATTTCAGAACATAAATTAAGTTCTACAACTTATATTTCATAATTAAGTTCTACAAATTTAGTTTAAGATCTCTTATAATAATTTTTTTAAATTATTGACCAACCAGTTTGGTAGGATATCTCTAAATAATACATTTAAGGAGTGAAATCAGCTTAGAAGAATATTGCTTTGTGTACATTGGACACAAGTCTAGATCTCTTTTTGTGTACGTGATTAATTTGAACTAAATTAAAAATGTAAATGCCAAATAAATAGTTAAGGTTTAATCCAAACCCCGTGTTTTATAAAAAGTTTAATAATAAAAGTTATGGAAGTACAACTAATTTTTTATTAACTTATTAAAATTTTTATAGTTGTATTTGTTTACATAATATACATATTAATTTGAATGTATGTGTATTTGTTACATATATATGTATATTTATAAATTTTACTATCTAAAACAAAGTTAATACTAAGACTGACATAAAAGTTATTATAATTTATGCATACATAAATGCATTTTAGTTTTTGAATCCAAAACCTATGATAACTTAGAACTTGTGGATTCAAATTATACTTTTATTATCAGTATTGAGCATATCATGTCAAATAATAATCATTTTCATAAATTGCTGTCCTATAATATTTACAATAAACTGGATCTCTTATGACAATGACCTAAAAAAAAAATTAAGTACAACAATGATTTTACAACTAAAAATTTTGTCATGCCAAGTTTATGGGTTTAACATAATAATAATTTAGCCTTTCCAAATATTAACATTATTACCAATAGAAATTAGCTGTTTATATTTGAAGAAATAAATAAAAATCTTCCAGATATACTGCTAAATTTATTCAACAGATGCTTTTGTGAATATGTATTTCCGAAATTTGGAAGAAGCAGAAGCTTATCTTATTAAGGAAGGAAGAAACCATTAAATAGTACATCTTCCTACAAACTTATTTGTTTACTAGATATAAAGGGGAAACTGCTACAGGGCTTGCTACTGCAAAGTTTGGAGGAAGTTTGTTATTCATCTTTGCAAACATGCTGTAGATCTAGGTGTCATGGAGAACTAAAACAAAATCTTGTGGTTTGTCTTGCTAAATAGTTGTAACTAATACTTACTACTTCCTTTCTAATTAGAAAGTATTATATACATTTGTGTATAAGTTAAGTTTTTTGTTTGGAATTGGTACAAAAAGGGTCGTCATCCAAATACGATTATCATTAGAACTAGTGAGCAAACGTGATATTGATGAGAGATTATACTTCCAGGTTATGATATAGATTTTGAAATGTAGGCCTGCAACTAAAATTAGTTACATGAATCTTATACCACGAGAGAAAATTGAAAACCTTCTTGTACATTGAAAGTGAAATGGAAGATTTTTATAATTTCATTGCTAGATTCGAGATGTTGAAGAAAATTAGATTAAAATATTTGTAGCCTACAACAATAAACTCAGTACGCTGAATTTTAAAAGTTATATGAATAAGATGGTTTGCAATGGATTCATAAAATGTTAGAAATGCATAGATAAGATTTGATGTTATAAGTTTTTATTTATTATGTTTAAAAGACAAACATCTATCAGTATTTGTAGATAGTATCAAGATACAAACCATACTGGTGAAATTCGTTTCTCAGAAACAGGAAATATATCCAACTCTCTGATTCTATATTGCGCTTACAATATCAGATTTACATCCCGGGTTAATATTTACTATGGACTTGAATATTCCTCTTTGGCAATATCTTCCCTTCACGAAATGTCAAGTTCCAGCTTTTATACCTCCTTCATTTCGTTTACATCGATATATATATATATTTTAAGGATTTGTAATATAAGAATAATGTTATTTTTCAGTAGCCTATTTAATACGTAGTATTAAAATAGTTATATTATCAGTGTTCAATATTTTCAAACAAAAAAGTATATGTAATGCACTGTTATAACTTTTTTTCTTCCTCGTTGGTTTTACGGGCATAAAGCGAAGACTTTATGCATGATAAATAAACACAAAATAATAACAAACAAAAAGTACTTACTAATTTACAAGTAACACAAATGTATCCAAATTATAAGGATATTTCAATTGATATCAATCTACAATAAGTGGTGTCATTATCAAATCTGGCTAACTTGTCTGCAAAAAGGTTGAGGAATGGTAGAAAACCACAATTTTGCTTTTGAAGAAGCTTCATGCTTCAAGTAATTTTGACACTTATGTGACGACTCCTCTTGCAGCCGAAAACTATTCGAGATGGATCCAGGAATTACCAGCTGGCAGGTTAAGGGATAACGTCGACAGGAAATTGTATGGATGGACAGATACGATCGTGATTTTAGGCGCAAAGTCAAGAACAAATCAAAAATATTTTTTTAAATAAAAAATGATTTATTAAGTAAAAAAGATTGAAACATTTCTTTGCAATTAATTAAATTTAAATGATCCGAGAAGAAAAACCTACGACCCCTCATTTGAATTTAAAGATAATACATTTTGAAAAGAAAAAGGAAAACCAGGGCTGTCACGAGCGACCAACCCGTATCGGCACTAGGAGGGAACTGAACTGACCCTTGGCTTGGTCCCGCGTCACTCCTTCTTTCTAATCACTACGTGATTCGCGCTTCAAAACTCCAAATGAAGCTATTTAGGAGTTTATTGGAATGTTGCTAAATTTATTAAATTATGTTAACTTCTTTGTTCTATTATTTTAGTTTCTATTTGAAGTGTATATACATATAAGTATATGCTACACTTATCTTCATGAAAAATTTACATGGATAAAAAAAAATAAAAAACTGAATAATTAAAATAAAATAATTTAGTAATTTTTAAGAAGATATATTAACTGTTATATTTTTCCAAAACTTTCTCTTTCGTGTAAACTGAATTAAAATAGTTTAGCTACTAATATTTAAAAGCAATAATCCAAAAAACCAAAAGTTATGTTTTCAACACATATATTCATTTCTGTTGTATTGCTAAAACTGTTTCAAAAGGTTTGACAAAACTCGCTTTCGACTAAGAAAATAAACAGAAAATGTGTTGTAATAATTACCGATAGCACGAAAATATAAATAGTAAATTCTACATTTCAGAGAACAAATTATCCTAAGCACGAGATATGTGATTATTTTGACATTTTGATTATACTTTTAATGCAAGAAATACCAAACAAATAATTTTTAATAAATTGAAATTTCGGATAAGGAAAATCTACTTTCATGGCTGAATTGGATTTACCAGTAAAAGTCGGCTAATGGGAGATTAAAACGTATATTTTATTCTACTCTAATCTATAAATTCTCTCCGCACTATTGGAGATGAAAATTGTTAGGTTTAAAGTTTAGATTATTATTTACAAATCAAAGTGCTTGTCAATGTTTATATTCTATATAATATGTATATCTCATGACAGCTTGCATTCACAACTCTCATTTCAAAGTCTAATTGAGCATTTATGATATTTTATACACAACTTTTTTCTGTATATATATATATATATATATATATATATATATATATATATACAGTACACGGTTTTAAAATGTTTCCATATTTTCCAGTTCGAAAAGTTTCAGATTATATCTTAATATTGCTCTCCATTGTAGTCTATTCATTGACAAATATTCATCAACTTTCTTTTCACTCAGTAAAATTTGAAATCCCTTTTATAAAAATAATCACTCTGTTGTTATATATTATATTAATTTACTAATAGTTTTTCTTCTATCATCATGTTGGTGTGTCTGTAACATTCTGTGTTTTGGATATAATATCGTTATTTGAATTTCGTACAGTAATAGCATCGATAATTTTTCCTTTGCACAGCGTCTTTGGAAATCCATCTCTGCTATTATTAATATGGCTTTTAATCATATTTATTTATATATATATTAAAAAAAAAATATCATGGAGTATAATAAGTTAGAATTTAACTTATCGCGTACCCCCATCCATAATAAACTAGTTTTTAATACAACAGCCTAAAAACCATTTAGGTTGATCGTTATTTAAAATAGGATATTGCAGAATATGAGAGGAGAAATTTCATTGTTTGATATGTATGAAAACACATATATCCTCCTCGCAAAGTCTGACGCGCTTCTTAAACTATTTGAAGCAGCCATGTCTGCAGAGAACCTGTATCACGTGTTAACTGACCCCCATTTTGTAAAGTAATCGATATTCCCAGGTCTGGTTTGAGGGTTTTCGTTCCTTTAGCTTTTCCTAAATCCTGAAACAATTATTATTGCAAATAGTTTTATTTACGTCCATTGTATTGTCCTGATTTTTATCATGTGCAATATATTTCCATCTTCTCTACTTCACCTGGTTTGCTACTAAAATGGTCTACTACTAATGGTTTGCCATTAAAACACAGGGGTCACCTGTATATAAAGGTATATTGACTGTGGTCAAAAATTTTAACAGTGTACTTATCGATTTCAAAATGACGTTATTTTAAAACGTTTGTTTCCCTGGTTCATAAAGTGCAGCGTAAGTGAAACAAATCAACTTTTTGTAACAGATTTTGTTTACCTCAATTTTATTAGAACTGACTCGGATTAAATATGTCACTCTTTTAATACGTGATTTACAGTTGAACTCATAAATAAAATAGATTCATTGTTATAAATAAAAATAGTTGCACTAACACAAGCTGCATAGTAACCACTGCAGATCTAAGATATTCTGTATACTATACTTGTGTTAATATCAGTGCTTATCTAAGGTTGTATTGTCAAAAAATAACATGGAATTATTATGTGAAATATC
Source organism: Aphrophora alni (assembly GCA_963513935.1). Lineage (NCBI taxonomy): Eukaryota > Metazoa > Arthropoda > Insecta > Hemiptera > Aphrophoridae > Aphrophora > Aphrophora alni. The sequence continues at coordinate 93,457,593 of OY740770.1, forward strand.
TTCTTTTTGCACTAAAGGAATAATAATAAATAAAGAATCTTATTTTTTTAAAAATCAACTTTTTAAATTATAATTAAACTGTAATAGTTAGGGGAAAAATCTTATATTTTAAATATTGTTTAGAAACATTCCTTACTCTCACACAATCTTGTAAACTACCTAAACTAAATTTGCTGTCATTTGTAAAATGTAATAGATGTTTCTTCCGCCAATTTGTGTTTCTTAGAACCTATTCCTATTTTATTTACCACAACAGTAATACATGACTTTTAAATAAACTGAATGGAAAGAGTTAATATTATCTTTGAAAAATGTTGAAAGGACTTTGTGATGATTTTTACAAACATACTGTTCAAATGGTACTAAATTTAACATCAACTATCCAATAACTGAGTTGGTATGAACCCTGCAAACGAACGCTTTGTAAACGTTTTGTTAAACAAAACTCTGTGGAAGACAACTTAATTGTATCACTTGTACACACTCGTAGATAGATATAAATAAATAATAATATTACAGTTTTTAATTACAATTCAAAAATGTAATAACAAAATTTTATGACTAAAAAAATTAATTAACACATCTTTAAAAATGTTCTCAACGATTCGAGTAATGTGATCGAATATTACATTGGTGTATACATACATTGCTCCGATATGTCCCAAAATAGAAATATATTGATCGCGTTGCCCGGGACCGGTTTAAGCCTTCTCCTCTCAGCTTAGTCTAATCTAATTTACACAATAAAAAATATACGAACATGCCCAACTTTATAAAATTATTTTAAATTGTTGGTGCTATTTCTATTTACTACTACATATTTATATTTTGTTTGATCGATATTAGCCTCTATTCGAAGAGATTGTGTATCAACAGGTTTTTTTTTTACAGGCCTTTCATTATACAAATTTAAACAAAGTAGAACAGACCACCTAAGCAAGACTTTAATCTTACCCCCTCCGTCTAAGGTCCTCTTTATCGAAATAAAACTGACACGGATTCACTTGGTCATGAGCAAAGAGCGACACGATCGTAAAGTAATGGAAAACAAAGACGGAATTGTGAGCTGTGGAATTAAGACAATTTGTTTAATTGAACCAGTCCAGCTTTATTTGTTTTAGAGTTAGGAAATAGTTGAAGACATAGTTATTATAAATTTCAAACTTAATTCATCAAATCATTTCTGACTGTTGACGGAATGGGTTGGATAATTTAACTCTTATACATTTTTTTGTTCTTTACACAATTTTGACTCACTCTTGAAACAATATTACAGTATCACCATATCATATTGATTTTTATCCATTTCAAACTATGTAATGTATTAAGTTTTATCGATGATAAATATAAGTAAAAAACTAAAACTAAAAAAACAAACAAACAGACTTTTCAATACAAAAAAAAAAAAAAAAAAAAAAAAATACACGGCCAGAATTGATATATGTAAAGACGTTATTCAACAATGTTAAAAATAGAAGACTGTGAATATGCTAGGCAGGAAAATACAAATCTGAGGTAAAATATCGGATTTATCTGTTTTTAAAACTTATATATATATATATATATATATATATATATATATATATATATATATATGGGGATGAAAAAGTCGAAGAGTAAGGAGTGTAAACTGTAAATAATGGCCTGTCGGATAATATTTGTTCTAATCTGCAACCATCCTTTATACTTGCACTCAGTGAGATTTGTTTGATTTATCATATGATATATTTATTACAAGGATGTACGTGTACTAAATCACTTTATCTGTCATAGATTATTTGTTTTACATATAATAAATAACTGCATACGAACGTACATAATGTACACATTTTTACAACGAAAATACACTTTTCATTAATTAATAGACCTTTTTTACGCTGTAACTAGACATGTAAAATTAAGTCAAGTAAAAGTTGATGTTTTATTAATTTTTTACAAATACTTAGTACGTATGTATTAATTTGTACTTTCAAAGATAGATAAAATTAAATCAACCCTTAATTGTAGTTTACCATTTTTAATTAAACGTATTTGTATAGTATAAAGTGTTTACGATAAAAGCGATATTTATTTATTTTTTAAATTTTATTTTATTTTATTTTTTACTCAAAGAATTTATATATTTTATATACTACACTTGTGTTTTTACTAAATTTCAAATCGTAAAACATTTCAACTTATATTTTACCTAAATTTTGGGCTTTTAAAACGAGAATCCATCGTAGTCATCATCGTCTTTAAAAAAAGGAGCGTAAAATTAACATTAAAATCTTCACTTCTCAACTTAAAATTAACAAGAATTAAAAACAAAATATTTGAACTTTGCATGGCCTCCAACACCTCCTGAATAACATTCGGTAAAACAAATGTCCTATACAAATCTCTTATTATATACAAAATCTATCAAATTTGGCATAACCGTTAGAACATCTCGACAGAATTTGCTTTGTACCTGATTCTCGTATTTCATAAGAGATCAATGGTTTATCTTGGAATGATCTATGCAAAGCAAGGAAATTTACCACTGAAATGAGAGATAATTTAGATAAGCTTAGGTTTTTTTATAATTTGGGGTTAAGTTAGATTTGTTTTGTATAGATTATGTTTTAAGGGTTTTTAGATTAGGTTTTAGGGTTTTTCGATGTTTGGTAGGGTTAATTTTTTTTAGGTTTCGAGGTTAAGTTACCTTTGGTTTTTTAGGTTTTTTTGGGTTAGGTTTTAGGAGTTTATATTTGTTAATTCGTCCTCCAATTGCCTATGCAAAACTAATTTAGCCGTTCATGGAGAGTCAGTAACCATATCAACAACTCTATGAAGAAGCTTTTTTTTTGTTTTTAAATCACGTAATATTATTTTGAAATTTACTAGTAAAAGAGTATTACCAAGATGTAGTCATTGGTATTACATAATATTTTTCTAATATTTATTTAATGTGTTCACACAAACACAAAAGACTACATTTTTTCAGTTTCTCAACGTGTTTACTAAAAGACTGAAATTTGAGTTTAAAAAAGTTAGATTTTAAAGAACGTATGTTTACGATAATTGCGGTCGTTTTATGTAAGAGGTATCTAAAAAAGACAACACTGTCATGTAAGAGTTAGTTGTTTTTTCTGACAAGTCACAATTATGAAAAAAAAGAAAAAAAAAAGTTTATTAATGACTCCAAGATTTATGTAGGAATTATGTAGGAGAACTCAATAATTGTTTAATAAATATGTGACTAATGTGTTAAATGTTCTGTTTTATTCATAGTGAAGTATTAACGAAATAATCAGAATATGATTAAATTTGAATACACATTTATAAGAGCTATTCAATTCAAATGATTAATGGTTAGTATAATTAAATGGAAAAAAATTGATAATCATTTATACATTTTAAAAAGCTCTTTATATTTTTTTCTCTTAGGAGCTGAGTTCACTTTTTCAATAGTTTTGTGTTTTGAAGACAGTGAAAAATAGCCAACATACGAATAAAGTAAAAAATGTACTGTATCCATTAATTTTATACAACATAAAAGCTCAAACTCAAAAGTAAATAACCTTTGACTCCCAATAGGGAACAATAAAAATAACTTGACAGTGACAGTATTGTTTGTTGAAACTTTTGTCATTTAAATTTCTCTACAGATCATCGCTGAAGAATGACAAGTTTTTTAAGAGAGAATTACTTTTTGTATAAGGTTCGAAGTTTATAACTGTTGTTATTTAGTTTTAGTACTGTGATCTGTATTGTATGTACATGTATAAATAAATAAATAAATAATATGTTTCCTCTAATATCCAAACATTTTTCTCGAGATAAAACTTTAAATATTTATAAATGAGAAAAGGGAAAAGGAAGTCAGGATTCTTTATTGTATTAAAAAGCTCTACTGTAATATATATATATATATATATATATATATATATATATATATATATATATATCAGTAGAGATTTATATATAATATATATAAAATGAGCTTCTCTTTTTTAGTTTAGTGTCTGGAAGGCTTGTTTGTTATAGAAAATTGTGCTGTTTTTTCATTTTGTAAATTTTGAATTGTTGTTGTAGCCACCGTATGATTTTCTGACTTTTTAAATGATACCGAATAAACATTACAAACTTAGGAGTTCAAAAGCTATGAGACTACTGTTTATATTTTACTCTTATTCATTTTTACATAAATATAAATTATATAAAAGTTATATAAGTTTTAGAGGAAATCACACGGAAGAATAATATAAACATACATGATAAAATATGGAATACGTTTCTAAAAGGTTAGGTCAACAAAGATGGAGAGTTGGGTTTTAAAATATAGCTATGAAAAAAATAATTTGATATTCAAACATTATCATTATCCCCCCAAAAAATTAATACAATGGCTAAAGGTCGACGTTTGAGTCATCTCAAACATCGACCTTTAGCCATTGTATTAATGTTTTTACGCATAGTACACACAAGATGAGAGTTTGCCCTTCAAAAGTAAAAATAATCGCAGGTTGAAATGTGTAAATAAGTTCAACAAGTTAAAAATAATAATAGCATTATAATAATTATCGTTTTAGCTTCATTAAAATTTAATTGTATTTAATTTCAGAATACTCAATGAGCCTATTAATTTCACATATATAGAGTGACCACGTCTAATCATACTTTTTTCCACGAGTGTTGTCATATTGACTACAGATTAAGTTATATTTGTGTAGTATAAATTACTCGTTCTACGTTTTGTTAAATGGTGCAATTTTCAGCTACCATCTTAAATGAGACTTATTACATTTTAGTCATTAAAAAAAATCAACACAATATTTAGGTATATGATTAAATATCATTTATCAACGATGAGTTGAATGGGATAATTTTTTTTTTCGATATGAGAGGTGAGAACCTATCTCCAGTTATTCACGAAAAACCGTATTAAATGATGAAATGCAACTTTTTTCACATAATACTTTATGAAATATGTAAATAACTTGAGACGTTTGATACTGCATGAATAGCTTTATGTCTTTATGACGCTATATCAGTTTATAGCCTAATTTTGAATGACTAAAAATTCATTGAATTTTATGTCAAAATATTTTTATATGATCGGGGTCTGATGTTATTTGCAAAACCCTTCTTAAATTTTCAGAAGAATCCGTGAGTAACACGGATAAAAATAATACAATAAAGTCAAGCCCCAAGTAAATCCAAATTATAAATTTCCTTAAAACTGGACAAACATTATTCTTTTCCATTTTATTTATTTATTCTTGAGTAATTGCTTATGAACCCTGGAAATGTAGTCGGTTATCTTCTTTGCAGTTAATCTTTACAGTAAATAAGGAGGGAAAGCACAAGAAATGATAATTTCATTTTGCTTACAATATTTTTAATGTGCAGTCAAACATTAATTACAATATTTTGTGATTGTTGATTTGTAGTAAGATAAGTAATTATGTATAAATTTTGGTATAAGAGTGTGATAAATTCAGTATATTAAATTTGTGTTGATTAACATTAAATTTTCTTAAAATTTGTTAGTTATGTAAAAAACAATATTGCCCGTAGTATTGAAGATAAGACGAAAATAATTCTCATGTTTGGTGCTGAAAACCAAAGTTATTTCGAAGCTGAACAATGTTTAATGGTGTTCATCGAGATTGGCCTGTGAGATGTAAATATTTAAGAGAATAGGTGAACAAATTTAGAGGTTTCACATAAACCTATAATATATTTGTCCATTTATATGTTATATGTTTGTCTATTTAATTGCTTTTCTATTTCCAATGCAATTAAATCAGGCCTGCCATCATTCTATGAAGACAAGAAACTGGATATATTGTGTGAAATTGTAGAAAATCCGAAGCGGTCGCCCAGAGCAGTACCAACTAAACACAAAATGTCTCATACTGTTTTGACAAAATCCTTAAAATAAAACAAACTTCGCCCATACAAGATAAATAAAATCTAAAAGTTGAATGATACTATCATGTTCGATTACTTCTGTTTTGTGAATTTATTGACAATCTCTTATGTGAAAATCGAACCGTAAGACGTAGCATTTGTTTTTCTGATGAATACTAAATGTTTTCTTAATGAGCTTGAATAAACATAACAGTCGCTATTGGGACACAACAACCCATCTAGCCAATCACATCGCTGGACTATTGAGCATATATGGAGCGAAATATTTACAAATGCTTGAAAACACTAATACTAACTTGATTAATAATCAAGTTTTAAATTCCGGATGAATTTCAAGGAGATAATATTATTGTCCAGCAGGACCGTGTTCCTCCGCATTATTATCTTCAAATCAGGAATTTTTCGAAATGAAAGTTCCCTAATAAATATTATGGACGATGAGGTTGAGGTCATGAGGAATGCCCTCTTAGATCCCCGGATTTATGCCTCCAGATTTTTTTATGAGACAACCCAAAATCAACAGTTTACGAAATCGAAGTTCATGACATTGAAGATTTTTGTACGAGAATAGTATAAAATATTGTAACAAAATAACTCCAAACGTGTCAGAAATGTGTGAACTATAGAAAGTCTTTTATAAACCACATCTATTACTGCCAAGAATTCGGCGGAATTCAATTTAAATATCTAAAGAAATATGTCAAGTAATGAATCTTGAGTTATATTTAATAATGAGCGTCGTGGTTTTTAATTTAAAAGGAGTTGAAAACAATTGAAGTTGTTTTATCGTGTAAATGAGTTTTACAACGTTCCATAGAGGTGAAGACCAATTTCCTGTGGAGTAACACAACAAATCAAAACATAAATTGTGCAGTATTTGCCAACAGTCAAACTATATTCATTTCCTTATCTTTATTGTGAAAAACTGGAGATATATGAGAAATCAAAAATATAATAATGCCACTAACTCAGGGTTAAAAAACAATTATAAATCATGTATCGAATACACAATGTTACCATTACCATTAAAAATTACTGAAATCCAATATGGCGGATTAAAGATGGCGGCCATATTTAACACTTGTAAGAACGTAGTACAAGTAATTTATAGAAAAACTTTATTTAGTCCGAAAACGATATGATAAAAACTGTGGAAAAAAGTAGAGAAAAGGAGACTTTGTAGTCACTCTATATACTTAAAATTAAAAGCACCAATGGGGAATCTGATATAAAGTAGAATACAATAATTATAATAAAAAATATAATAAATATATAATTGTTAAGGTTATAATATAACCACCTTAGATGTGGATGTCAAATATATTGTACAGTAGTTATACAAAATATTAAACCTTATTTTTCGAAGTTCAAATTGGTCATCTACTTTTATTTGAGCAGATGTAACATCGTGTGTTACGTGAATAACGTGTGTATTAAATTATTATTTATAGTTATTCATATGAAATGTAAAGTGTGATTATTTCAATAACCAATACAAACAAATTAGATAACGAATCCAATTATAATAGAGAATGAAGAACACTGAACTTAACTGGAACTGGGACGCATTAAAAACAATAGTTTATTTCAACTTTTCTAATTAAATAACTTCAAATAATATCATAAAGTTATGTAATATGAGGTTAGGAAAGAATTACTTTGTGTATATTACACATTATCTGGAATTTTATCAATTCATACATTTAATATTAAATACAATTAATGTTCAATAATAAAAGAAATTAAAAAGATATAAAAATTTCACAACGACAACAAAACAATTAAATGTTAGTGTGTGTCCAGAACATGATTTAAAAATAGCACATAACCCTAGTTGATTTAAAAATGGACTCAAATATCAAAATTTAGGTTTATATAAAATTATATCTATTTTTATTTGAATGAAATTAAGTCAGTCAATAAATAAGTTCCAGGTTTATTTTTAATTGAATTATTCTGATAATAAAACTAATAAATGTTCCTGACAAGATATGTGATACGTTTTTAAATGAGTAAATTAACTAAGATGGAACTAAATAGTACTTTACAAAATGGACTTTCCAAAAAAAGGTAAAAATAAATTAAAGCATTGGCTGTATGGATTGTCTTTACTTTTAAAAATATTTGTATTAAAGATGAGTCTGCGGTAGAGTTTGAAATTTATCTCCACTTCAACGACACAGGGTGGTTTGCTTCGGTTATTTTATATAACACCGGATCGCAATAAACGTAATCAATTAGTGTACACTAATTACTCGTAATATGTACGTTATATGTTTTTGTCTTGAAGATAATATAGTTTGTAAAAATTAAATTTTGAAAGTTTCTTTATATAAGTTAAAAAGTGAAATGCAACTAAAATGTTTTAAGATAAGTATAAAAACCAAAATATCATAGATATAAAAAACATTTAACAGGTCTCAAAGGAAATCACCAATATAATATATTACTTTAAGGTTTTATGGCACACTATGAAAAGTCACACCACTTCATCAAACCTGTTTCTTCACCAAATTACTGTGTGGTTTAATTGGTCTCTATACAATTCTAAAACTCACTCCTTATTAAATGGATTGATTTAAAAATATAAAATATCGTGTATAATTTTACCCATTTAATACAGGAATAAAATGGATTAATCTATACATTATAGAAAAACGCATATTTACAACGATTTTATAAAAAGAAATAAAATATTTTCAGTTAATATACGCGTTTGATTCAGTTCTTCTATTTGTTTATGATTCGCACTAATATATAGGTGTGCAATTTGTGACGTGTAAAAATCAAGTTTAAATTATAAGTAAAGATACAATGTCTTCGTGGAAATCAGTCTTAGTGAATGGCGAAGAGGAAAAAATTCTTACAGAATAATTTTATTTAAGAAACATGCATATTATATTTACTTTGTTGAGAAAGTAATAATTATACTATATAAGTTAACTAATTGAAAAAAATATAATTTTATTCGTCAAAAATTGTTTCCCTAAACTAGAAAATAAGTCTAAATCCCTTACCACAATGTACTCAATGTTGTATATATTGCTATGGTGATGTCAGATTTATTGCCTAGCTCACTATTTGCACTTGACTTAAATATTTCATACCGAGGAAATATCAAGCTTTTGATGCTTGCTTCTTTAAGTCTATATTAATACACATTGTATCCATTCACAAAATAAGAGAATATATTCCTCGTAGTTTTTTTATTTATGAAAGATCATTACATTTTAAGGACAATTGTCATGTACACATATAAGAAAATGTACTATAAATGGAAGCTAACTTCTTTGTAAATGTATATAAAAGGTAAAATTTTTGATTAACAGCACAAACAACATAGTTTTAGTCATCAATAATTTTATTACCATATCTAATATAGAAAATGTTTTGTAGATAAATAATTCTAATTCATCAACTCCAGGACCATACGAGTATTTTTAACCTCGGTTGAAAATCGACAACAAAAAAGGAAAGAAAATTGTGAAAATCGATGTTAACTTATTGTAGTCAGAAGGTGGTTGTCTACGAAATTTCTTTCGCAAATTTAAACTGAAGTCGGTTTTTTTGAACGAAATATCAAATTTTGGAAACGGGGTTCATAAAACAGGAGTGATACTAAGTTTGTTGTTTGAAATAATTCTATTTACTGTTTTACAAACTTTATTTTTGAATATATTTAAAAATTAAAAAGGAACTAAAATATTACTAGCCTAAGAAGGCAATAGTTTTGAATTAACTTATGAATAATATTAATAATAATAATAATTTTCTAAATAATTATACGTATTGGTTTGTTTGTTAAATAGTAAAAAGTATTTATTGTCTAAAGTAAAAAAAAGTCCGCACACACCATAGATAATTGTGCTCTTCTAACTCATGAATATTGAGGTTTGCTGAACATGTCTTTTTATCTTTCATCCCCTTCCAACGTTCTCTCGTATATAAAACCAAACACTCACCATCCTGTAGCTTACCACAACACAAAATTAATCCTTGAAGTATGTTCCTTATTTAACTTTGGACATTGCTGAATGGTGAAAGAAACCTTCAGTCTACAGCTTGGAAAATTTACCACTGGTAGAATTAGTTATTTCCCACATAAATTGTGATTTAATTGTCTCATTCCATTTTAGTTAATTCTGGAAATATTTATTCTAAACTTTTAGTAAATTGTGTCTTCAGCTATCGAACAAAAACTACTAGTGACATGCTTTTGATAATTATATGGACAGAAACATGAAAAATAAAACCCTTAAAATAAGTAAAGACTTGCGTTTTTCATAAATGTATATGTTCAGTTATAATATTAAGACGGTTCTAATACGATGTCAAGATGGGACTAAAATTTAATTTCATGATTATTGTTGTTCGTAGATCCGCAAAATATTTAGTGTAATATTTTTTCTATTAATTGAAATATACTGATTGACATAAATCCAATAAATGAGTCGTTATTTCAATGGGGGCAATAAGGAATATTTTGAATCTTATTTTATTAGTAAATCTACATAGAAATTAAATCCTAATATCAATATTTTTGAATGACTATAATAATTTCTACTACAAATACAAATAAATATAACTACGTGATTATACCCTGAAATTTACAGTGTGTTTTGAAAAGTGGTATCAAATTCATTGTAGCGTTCAATGAACCTTACGTTTAGTGTAATTATTGTAATAAATAATAAACCTGTTTTTGTAAAACAACCGAGAGAGTATGTAGTCATTTCACTACCAGAGACCACGTACAGACTTAAATGACAAATAAATTGTCAGCTGTTCAATAATTTCCGTTTTGAATTTTGGCAAATCAAAGTCATTCTTTAGCGTATAGCTTAAACTTACCGAAGACAAGTATGTAGCAGTATTAGACTATCACAAAACAAGGTAATTTTAAGATATATTTTAAAAATATAATTCATAGTTTTTCTTGTAAAAAATCTTGTAAAAGGTCTTTCTTTAAAGTTGTTGTTTGTTGTTTGTTGTTTTTTTCTTTTTCCTTTTTTTTCTTTTCTTTTTTTTTTCTTTTCCAGATTTGGTTTTTTATGAACTCAAATCACAAAAGAACAGCACTGATTGTACAGAACTGGATTTAAAAATAATATGAATAATCGTAACTATACCGAGGCTTCTCGAGTATTTTTTAAATATAAGCAATATATAATTCAGCTCGGGACTTCTACACTAAATCAGATACGAAATGTGATTCCTTATAATACAAGTTAAATAATTACCTCAAAACCTGGTAATTAGAATCAAATTTTTGAAAATATCTTTTTCTCTTCAAGAAGAAATTAATAACAACTTACGTTACTGAAACAAAATTAACGTTAACTTAGCAAATTAAACCACCACATCTCCACTAAAACATTTTACGACCTTATGGAGACCTTAAAAATGCGCCGTAATGATACTACAAAATGGAAATGTCGTTTCCAACGAGGTAATTAATTTGGTTACTCGAAAATTGCAGCAGAAAAGTAAAATCATGTGAGAAATGTACGTCGTAAGCTGGGAAGCGACTAAGGTTAGCTTAGTTGGTAGGGCATTGGTGCGTAAAGCCAAAGGTCCTGGGTCCCAGTCTAGTTGTATAATTTTCACTTGAAATATTATTGTCCAAAGTAAAATTAGAACAAAATACAGGTTCTCACACTTCAAAAAATAAGATGAGAGATTGAAAGGATAACCGAATATGGCACTAGATATGACTGACACTGGACAAGACAACCAAGAAGACGAAATATGTTTAATTTGCGTAGGAATAAACCGTATCTCATTAAAATAATTTAAGAAAAATTAATTATGTCAATTAATTGTAATAATAATACTAAAGAAAAAAGCTTTGAAAGGGAGAATAGTAAATTGAAGACTGAGGGTAGGACAAAGTAGGAAACACCGTTAAAAAGAGAGATGAGGAAGAGAAATAATTTCACAGGTCACTTTAAATGAATGCAGGAAAAAGCAAACAGTTGTCTGTAATACTCTTTTTAACGACACTGTATCTATCTCCTCAGTCAATATTATTTATATTAGTCAATCTTCTCTTATTTAAGTTCCAAACATGATTTCGACCATTCATAAATATATTTCGTGTTAAAAATCCTTAATTGACAGCATTTTCGTGAAATGTAGGCTCTGCTATATCATGCGTCTGCGCGTTTCTACGCCGGTCATCTTAACATACAAATTGTGTTTGAAATAAGCTAAACCAACAGGGTCATTGTGAAGTTGGGGTTGGCCTATGTTTTCTAATTTTTTATTTTCGAGAGACTATCCGGCTTTTATTTAAAGCAAAGCATTCATTACAAAATATTTTTGTAACAACATCATTACCTAATACAAACTGAACAATATTTCTAATAACATTTTCTTTACCATTATACAAATTCGTATTATTAATGTCACATGAGAGACATGGGTCTTGCATTGGTATTAAATTAACGGCATCCATATATTGTGATGGAACATACACATTTAGTAATTTTTTATTTTGCATATCATAATCATAACTCATTGTAAGCTCAAATCCCCTTCCTAGCGGTACTGAAAGTCCTCTTTTACGATCTGAATGACGTCCAAATTTACCAAAATTCAATGTTTTATGTTTTTATTATCAAACTTGATTCGACTAATTCTTCGAGTATATAAATAATTTAGTTCGTATGACTCGACTGCTGGGAAGCAAATATCAATTTTAACCCTTCACATCGTTCCTTTGGATTATCCCGATAAATATTTTGAGAAGTTAGCATTTGAGTAGGACATTATCAGAGTTGTTCTTTTTCCTTAGTAGTATTCCTTGGCCGTTTTGCTTCGACTAAACGTGCTACAATAGTTTTAGGCGAGGTGCTAGGTGCAGTTGAGTATGCATGAAAAGAGTCAGAGAATTTGACTTTTGATTTTGGTAATGGGGACCTAGGTGAGTGTAAAAACCCATGTCGTCGCCTCCGAGGGTGGTCGACAACTTGGGGGTGGGGGCGCAAAGTTGCAAAAAAACGAAAATCGGCAAACCGCTTATAACTCCCTTGTTATTGAACGTAAGTCAATGAATCTTTTTTTAATTTGTAGGCAATAATGTCACCTAAAAGAAATGTTATTAACAATTTTCTTTTATTTTTATTAGTTTTCGAGATAAAAATTATTTTAACAATTATTTGAAAATATTTTCATTTTTGTTATGGTAAATAAACAATATTTGTAAAATAAAAATTATTTTTACATTATAAAAACACTGTTATAGGAAATAGACAACATTATTGCTCAATATGTAGTATAATTAAACATTTTATACATCAGTAAACATACATAAAGACATTAAATTGTTGAAAAGCTGAGAAAATATGATGTAGACAGTCATAATGCGACGCCGGAATCTACGTGGCATCTTTGTAAGACTACATGCTAGGCTAGTATTGTATCCACAGGGCTATGTTTCCGACTACCCAAAAAATCTGAAAAAGCGCAATAATGAACTAACTACGTGGCATGATATATCGTTAAAGATTGAAGATATGTTTTAGTATTAAAGCGTACTTTTTGACAGTTTAAAATTATTTAAATTGTAAGTACTTGATTATAATTAGTATATTATTACCAAAGAGCCTTCTGCATTATAATCAAATTAGCAGACGATTTATAGTTCAAGTTTTATTTTCTGACCACACTAGTAATGAAAAAAAAAATTATGTAAGTTATTACCAATAAGAATGAAGAAATAATTAACATTTAATTTGAAAATAACAAAAACTACTTACATGGCAAAGGTTTTGTTGTTTACTCTCCCAGCGTATTGACTATGACAGATCTATTTAATTGTACTGGTTTTTACAATTATTTTCAATGCAGTTGCAGTATCCACAGCAAGGCACTTCTCTCATGTAGCAAGGGCAAGATTTGTTGCATTTTTTACATTTACACGGTGGTAGCAGGTCTTCTGGCAAAGACGGTTTGGTCATCCACACAGGGCGAATGAGTCCAGAACAGTCTTCATAAAACCCATAGTTTGTAATACTGAGTTGGGTGATGTTAGCGTGTAACGCACTATTCCACACATGAACTTGAGCCCAACTGCGAAGAACATGGAGTTTCACGCTATCGCTTGTTGCTGGAAGGGATGCAATGTTTCTTAACGATGCTGGATGAGTTGATATAATTTTGAATCTACTCTCGTTACAGGTTAATCCTTTTTTCTTTATAATCCTTAGATATAATAATTCATATTTAACATAATCTTCATCAGTCAACTCAATTTCCCCTAATTTCTCTAACAAATCCCTATTTTCCTCGTGTTTTGCCTCTTTCAATGCTGCTTTCTTGGTTCCTACTTTGCTAGTTGTATCACAACCAGAAAATGCGTGAATGGCAGGTAGAACACTACTCAGATGATAACCGTATGCTTCAGAGGCAATGTGGCAGCCTAGGTACTTTTGTTTGGCAGAAGTTCCAGTTTTAATCCATAAAGCCGAACATTTTATGTCGCAAAATTCTTCCCAAAACCGTATGCCCAAAACAAACACATCAGTATCAGGACTGTGTACGATCACAACTGCTGCTTTGTCGTGGACAAGTAACGCTTCTTTGGCGTTAAAAAGAAGTCTTGTATCAGCTTCAACGTGGTTACATTTCAGTTTCAGCACTTCATAAATTTCATCATCAAAGCCCTTCTGCATACTAATTTCACCGTTGACAGAACCACCAGAGATAGTAAATAGTTTGCCTTTAGGTACTACAACTCTATCTAAGAGGTACGATGCAATGATAATAATTAATTGGCGTTTGTTCTCGGGGACGCACAAAAACCTTTGCCACTGTTTTGGAACTTTTGTATGAATTCCTTGGATGGAATAACGAAGTGGTTCCTTTCCACCTTTTCTCCTTTCCTGTTCACATAGCTTTGTTGAAGGCTTGTCATAAATGTCAAACACCAAGTCCACTTGAATGACTCCTTCTCCCTTCAACACTTTGCAAATTCGTTTTAACATGAACTCTCCTAAATCTTGTATTATGTAAAAGCTATTAAACACTGTAACAGGAGTTGATTGGAGTAATGCCATTCCATCAATTACGTGTATTTGTTTGGAGGAGGATTCAGGCAGATTATCAGAAACCACACACTTAGTGTCAACCACGATTTCATTCACCAACAGTGATTTTGTCGGTTTCCTTAAGAGTTGGTCAGATGTTGTCAGGGCTGGAGGAACGAGGTTTTCTATGCTATACGAGCGCTGAGCAGCTAAGTCAAGTCGTTGTGTTTCACAGTTATTTGTGACTTTAGATGTGGAAGTTTCTTGGGAGTACTCATGGTTGAAAATGAGTTAACTGTGATGCGTTTAATGGGAAAAAATATTCCCTTCTTATGCTGAACTAGCCGTTCTGTAATGAACTCCCTACATAGGTTCTGACCTTTTTCTTCAACTGTTAAGAGAAATTCTGAGACTTTCTCATCTGCCACAAGCCCACTAACAATATTTCGAAGTCCTTGACCAACCGAATTTTGAAAAGGATCATCATGATCTCTCATGAACTAAATCAACATCCTTTTCGTCCCTTTCCAGCCTATTTGCGCCCCATTCGGAATGAGTATAGTCTTCTCCGTCCCCTGTAAGATCATAATTGCTCTACAGAAGGCGAATAGCATATCAGATATAGAAGCTTTATTTGGATACAAAATCAGCCATTTTTGGAAGGCATTATAATTTGCTGTAATACCGATAACGCCTCCAACAACTTTTGAAGATCTTTGAGTGTCTGTTCCAACGCATGGTCAGTGGCCACATTCTTGGATTTACCTGGTCTTCTCTTTACCGAGAAGTGACCTTGGTTAAATGCGGTTTTCACTTTTTGAGGTAGCCTTTTCATGTCCTCAACGTAAAGCACACACCCTCGGACGTAGTTAATGTGGTTGTACACGAAGAAGTACGGAAGCATGGCTGACACTGTTACCAAGTGCAAGTCCCAAAGTCTATCTCGTTCAGCACGTATGCAGTTCAATAATATTTCCACCAAGTAACAGTAGTGATTCCAAAATTTAATGGCGCCTGAAGGATGTATACTAAAGGCGCCTGACGAGACTTTCATGTTACGACAGGCTCGGAGCACGGCTTTTCATGTTACGACAGGACTCTGGCTCGGAGCACGGCTATTAGTCGCTAGACTGCCGCAATTGTTTATGATATCTTAAATAATCTTTTCACTTAAAAAATACTATGTAAGTTTATTGAAGGGTAATAATACTTTATTACAACGTATACCGAACAAATATTGTTTATTTACCATAAAAAAATGAAAATATTTTCAAATAATTGTTAAAATAATTTTTATCTCGAAAACTAATAAAAATAAAAGAAAATTGTTAATAACATTTCTTTTAGGTGACATTATTGCCTACAAATTAAAAAAAAATCATTGACTTACGTTCAATAACAAGGGAGTTATAAGCGGTTTGCCGATTTTCGTTTTTTGCAACTTTGCGCCCCCACCCCCAAGTTGTCGACCACCCTCGGAGGCGACGACATGGGTTTTTACACTCACCTAGGTCCCCATTACCAAAATCAAAAGTCAAATTCTCTGACTCTTTTCATGCATACTCAACTGCACCTAGCGCCTGTACTATTTTATATTTCACACTTTTACTCCATTTATTTTGCCAATTGTAGTTTATTATGTCAATATACATTTGTTTCTTTCAAAATATCACTATACGCATCTAAATATTCTATATAGAGATGTCACCAGCAAGCTAATAAAATCTATTTCTCCAAAAAAATTGCAAAGTTGAATGCATCAAAGATAGACGAAAGTAACTCAGCGGAACCATCTAGTATCATATTTGTGAATGTCACCATCCCAAAGTGTCTTCTGACAAAAATTATTAGTTCCAAATGTTAATTCTTGTCCATTGAAAGATGTTACAAATGTCTCTGTCTGTGAATGCAAATTGCAGGAGAGATTCTTGCTAAGTTTTTAGGCAATGAAATTTTCTTGCCTGATTTCATTATATCTGTGGTAATGGTTATTGTTTTTCCTTTGGAGTATTGCATGAGCTACATGATGTTGATTCTATTACCTCCAATGGACTTACATTTTTTTACATGTAGCTAATAAAGGAATTTTGGAGTTATTGGAGCTCAAAACTCTCTCCACAACTTGTTTAAAAAAAAAAGTTTCATTAATAAATCAAATATATATTTGTAAAATATACAAAAATATTTGGTTGATTTATTTATTAATAACATTATATAATCTTTCTAGGAAAAGGTTTTAACTGGATTATTACAGCTTAACTAAGATCTGTAATATCTGCTTACGTCATGCACATCTTAGACCAAGTACGTTTATAGTTATAGCTCCCCTTTCAAAAATATAATTGGTAGTTTAAAAAAAAAAAACAGTAAACATTAAATACAGAATATGCTGATTATATTATTTAATGGCTAATTAATTTAACTTGCCAGAATAATATATTATGTCTTGTCCAAACGAGTCCAATTAATATTTAATACTCAGTTGATACGATAATGTGATAGGGCAAGATATTTATTTTGTTATTTCTTTTACTAACTACAAATTAAAATGGGCTCCAAAACTCTATTAATAAGTGTTATCTTATATTAATATTACTATGATTAAAACAAAATTAATATGGAAAACTGATTCTTTAGGCGTTTCTCTGAAGTAGTTGAATGCTTCTTATAAAAATAGGTAGCAATGGTCATTCATTATCTTATAAATTTAGAATTAAAAAAAGAAACAAAATGTTCAAAATATTTCAAACCAATTGTTTTATCAAACTTACTCTTTGTGCAAGGTGAATAATTTTGGATAACATTTTCAAAAGCAATTGAAAAAAAAAATTACTCGTTTGAATAATAATTTTTTGAATTACTTATCAGAAAGTTCACTTTGTAAACTGTGATTATTACTTCCATGTGGATTAAACTACTAACATGTGGTAAGATTATATAACTAATAAAATATTGTATGCAAATTAATAATTAAAAATGTTCTATATAAAAAGTTAAGTATACATAAATAAATGGTAATTAATATTACGAAATAGTGAATGTTTTTACTTCTGCCGGATAAAATAAAGTGGGATTATTTTTCTTAACCAAAAACGTGTCATTTGAATATACGCGTGAGTGTGTGTTGTTAGAGAGAGAGAGAGAAGAGAGAGAGAGAGAGAGAGAGAGAGAGAGAGAGAGAGAGAGAGAGAGAGAGAGAGAGAGAGAGAGAGAGAGAGAGAGAGAGAGAGAGAGAGAGAGAGAGAGAGAGAGAGAATTTAGTCATAAATAAGAACCTATTTTTGGTTTGGTTGGAATATAAATAGATTCGACTTGGCTTCACTTCGAATAGATAGATATTTTTATGGAAGAACTGATAAGAAGGTTATGAATTCTTCTGAGTTTAAACTTTTGTATGTCTTCCGAGGATACTCTTGTATTGTACCCTCATGGGACACTAAATTGAAACAGTTTTTTAAGTTGCTTAACGACACTTTTGTCTCAATCTCCTTAACCATTGAAAGCCAAGGCAATAGTAAACTTCCAATTTTAGATTTGTGTCTCGAGAGACATAGTAACGTATTTAATACTTCGGTTTACAGTTAAAAGACACACCGGCCATTACATAAATGATTTCTCAACTATCTTACTACTACCAAGTAAGGATGAACTCATTCCTTACAGGATAAAGCTAACAACATTTGTTCCGATAAAAAGAGTTTATATCGAATACTAAACTGTAAAAAGGGACGATTTAGTTACAAATGTTTATCGATAATTTATAAATGTACAAAAACGATTTCTAAAAAAAAGAAAGACTTTTAGACAGAATTATGAATCTTTGTCTTACATTACGATTCCTTATGTTATCCAAAAAAGTGAGACTTGTGCTAATAAATATAAAATACCTACAGCTTTTAATAATCAAAACACTATGTGGCAACATATTATCAAAAACAAACATCAAAACTGCACTCTGGACACTACAAACTGTATTTAATACATTAAATGTGAATATGACAGGACATATTTTGGAGAGACAAAATACTTCAAAATATATGAATTTGTGAATATAAAAATAACCAACGATTAGGTCTAAGAGATAAATAGACCTAATATATTTGGTTCGAAAATCACAAATTTAATTGGGAAAAGATAAATATAATATACAGGAGAGAATAATTATACAAATTATAAAGCTATCGGACAATACTATCATCCAAACCAATTTAAAATAATAAAACTGAATTAAGCATCGGAGATAATGTTCTTCATATTTGATTATGATATTTTTCAACTTAAAGATGGATGGAATTAATGACACGATATCAGGCTAAACGCTTGAAAGAGGGTGTAAAAGGTTATTTACTACAATAAAAAAATAGGAAAACTCTCTCTAGGCTTCAGTTGCTTGCCGTCCATTGAGTAGTTGGCCTGTGATCATGTTTATATTTAGTATTTACGTTGACTATTCAGGCCTAGTCTTAATATTGATTGCTTTCCTTAGATTAGAGATTTAGTTTCATTTTCCAACATGGCCCCGAGCTATTAGGTACTGTCGGTGTTTTGGTTTTTTATGCTCTACGTTCAACACTTGATAACGTATTAACGAGAGTTGATTTATTGTCTCGAAAGGTAATCTATTACTTCTTATATATACACAAATGATAATACATGTCCGGTTAAACAACAATTATAACATGAACAATATATCAACAACAAAAAACTTTAAAACCAGTACCAGTATTCGACTTCTGTCGCTGTATGTGTAAAAATAAGATGTTTGCAACATTTCTTATTATTTAACGGGGTAAGTGTCTACCCCATCGCCATGTTTAGCTTAAAACGTACGTGGACATTGTTTATTAAAACACTATACATGGCCTGATGGTTCAGTGCAATACCTACAAAAACTAGAAAACTATATCAAAATATGAAGTATATAAATTCAGTATTCTGCAATCACGACCCCTTTACCTCCAACCTCAGTGACAACAAATCAATTTGGTGTACATCATTTATAGACAATCTACTTTTGTCTATTTATAAACTAATTACGAATATAAATATAAATATAATGGATGGTTTAATAGTTATGTATGAACAACTAAAACATTAATATTATGTATCCCAAAATATCTTTTCTTTAGGTACTAGATAAAATAATTTTCATAAATGTTCTTTTAAAATGAAAAAATGATGATTTGTTTTAAATTTGCTATCAAAAACCTCCAAAATTTAGTTTAATATATTAAATTAATATTTGTTTAATACTAAGTGACATGACATCTCCCCATATAAACAGATATATTTTACTTTAAAACGTCACAATCTATTAAAATATCTCACAAATAAATTACATTTCAATAACAACATGTTTCAGGTCTAGGACCTGTTTCATTATCACCTAGGATCCACAGTTTATCCTTCATGTAAGGTTTATCTCTAGGTCTTCTTTCTAGGGAAGTGTGAATGGGTTCAATAATTGTGCAAAGCAGCCATCAGAGAATTCAATGAACTTACACGCAAGTTCCAACTAGTTATATAATCATAAATCCTATTGACCTTAACTTGGAACCCAATATTATGACATTAAAGATTTTATTTTTATTTTTTGTTTGAATTTACATCAATAATAATATCATTGTCAAATATAATCAATAACAAGAGCCAAACTAAGGAGTTGTATTGAATTGGCCAAACAATTTACATGTAATCTAATCTTCAAATAGTCAAGTTTGTATATACAAACTTATGACCTATTTTCGAGTAAATAACCACCAAATACTCGAGTTTTCTACTTTATTTAAAATAGTCAAATTCTACCTTTTTTGTTGATGAAAATATCCACCATACAATATTCAAGTTCATACTGATATTCAAATATTTATTGTTTTCAAACGGCCTATTTTTGTGTTCTATTTTATATTTTTACATCTAATACTGAAAATAACAAATTTTTAGTGTATACCAAAATCTCCCAAAAGAGCATTAAAAGATCCATTTAGTGCATAGCCAGAAATACAAAATAATCAGAAAGTCAAAATATCTATTAAATTTATTTATTTTAATGATTTTAATCATTTCCAAAAAAATCGTTAATGAATATCGAAAAATGTTTGGTATGGATACCGTTATTAAAAAAGCCTTTCTGGTATAGAAAATTGTAATCCTTCATAATACTAAATACTACTTTTGTTACTAGTATTACAACAAAGTGAGGTTGACACAACTGTTGTACACTTTACCGAGGCAGATAATTTTATCTGCTTATTATGGCTTTGACATTTAGTATCTATAAAATGTGAACTAGGTGATATTTCAAAAAAAAAATCATAAAAATGAAAGGTATAGTAAGCAACGTATGTTCTGAAAAAACAAAACAAAAAAGAAGATCAAAAGCAAATAGAAGGATAGTCACCAAAGAGTACACAAATAATAAGAGGAAGTAAACCTACATGACTAGTAGATGTTGCTCCAAACCAAAATAATATTATTGGTTTTCCCTTCTTTGAAATTTTACCACTTTTTTATATAGCCAACGTGCCTTTATTAAATAAATTTTACATTCAGCAAAATCTACTTATCTTAGGAAGTCCAAAATCTTCACATCATCTTTGTTGTGAGTAATAATCTATTTTTCTTGGGAGACTGGACATTACATTTCTAACAGTTCAAGACTAAGGACTTTAACAAACTTCAACACAACGTAACATAAATTAACTGGTGTCTTCTAATAATTAAATTAGAATGATTTTATATCTGAGGAACATAAATTATTAAATTTAATTGAAAGCAGATGCTAGTATTGTTGTGAAATGTAAAGGCTAAAAATTTTACATTTAAAACGTCTCCAAGAATATCTCTAAAACTAAACACTACTTGAAAAAAGTTTTCCCTATAAGATGCTTCCTTTCAAAGGACAACTAAAATGCCACTTTATTTTATTTTTGTACATTCTTCAGGTTAAATTTGGAGGTAAGGTTGTTTTTTTAAATGGAAACTTATATTTTGTATAACAGAATTTACCTGGGAAGAAAAAAAAACAACATACAATTCAAATCAGATAATAATGTTCATACAAAAGTTTTGTATATTTCAAAGAGAATAATATTCTGTAAAAAAAAAAAAAAAAAAAAGAAAGAAAACAAGTTTCCATTTAGAAAACAATAAATTTTATAATAATAAATTTTATATAATAATTTTTTTTTGTTTCATCTGTCATTTAGTTTTTGAGATATTCTTGGTGGAGAAAATTACACTCGGTATATGTGAATCTTAATAATCACTCAAAAAGTGTTCTGATGGACATAATTAATGCTTATTTTAGGTCGCTAAATGAAAGATACCAACACATTTTCAGTACAAACCTTTTATATTAAAAAAAGATGATTAAACTTTGGACTAAACCCTTATGGTTCAGTGACACAAAGTTTGTGTTCATGTAACAACTAATGATGAAGACTTAATAAGACTAAGGAGTCTAACCACTAACCACTTGAAGGGCTAGAGGGAAGAAGGGGCCAAGTCAGTATTATCAAACTTTTCAAGAGAGCACTTTTAAGATTAATTTTGACCCCTTTTTCCTGCTACAGCATTATTTTCAATCTATTACTTAATAGTGACTAGACGCATTTTTCCAACAAAACTTTATATGAATGTGAAGTACTCAGCCAGGTCTACCACAATCCAACAATAACTAATTTTGTGAAAAAAAAGTGACTTGGCCCCTTTTTCCCTCTAGCCCTTCGTGTTTCTACATCTGAAAAAATCCCTAGCCGGCCAGAGTAGACGATGTCAAAATTGCTCTGCGACAGTGGTTATCATCAAAGGCTGCATTATCCTGTGAAGAAGGTATAGAAAAGCTACTTAGTAGTGCCCGATATAACAAGTGTTATAATAAAGATGAAAATTATGTAGAAGAGGAGTTTAAGGTAAAAATAAAATAAAGAAATAAAAATAAAATAAATTTAAAAAAAAGATTTTATCTTTTGTACTAAAACGGTACTTACTTTCTGAACAAGCTTCGTTTTTGTCAGTGTATGAATCACATATTTCCATTTCAAGTGTTAAATACCTAAGTTTCTTCTAACTCAAGTTCCAGTCAAATGTTTTGAGATGTACACATTTCTTATCAACTGTCTGTATTTTACTTTGTAACTCAACCAGATTACAATCTGCTTTAGAAATATATTCACAAAGACTAATCAAAATTTGTGTAAACATGGATCATGTTACAGTATGTAATTTCTTTAATTTTATCAGTTTTATCCTAGTAACGACGGATAAATGTAAAAACGGTAAAATGTAAAAATACGATCTATATTTTGTAGAATAAAAAAATTATACTTTAGTCCAAAACTAACTGAAAGCCAGCTTTCCAACAAGAAAAGGTAACTTTCATTGCTGATCATCAGACTAAATGTGTATATTCAATAATTTTCTTTCTTTATTAACTTGAGCAATGGTTTTGTTTAAAACCTCTTCGGCTGTTAGATACCCACGATCCAATCGAATTGTCTTCATTCTCACTGTTAGTCCCTGTAAACATATTGGGATTTATTTATACATATTTTCATTACATTTAATCTGATGATGTGAACTTTGTCAGATTTAAAACTGAATTTTATAAAATGTATAAAAAGAACCGTGCAAAAACATTGTATCAAATGTAAAGTAATAGAAATGAATCTGGTCCTAACATATCACTGATCAGCGACTTACATTTTGGCAGTCCCTAAGCAAATGCCGTCTAAGAGCATATTCAGTATTTTCCATTGACTTGGAATAGTGGCACAACATAAGCATGGTTCATACTCCATATTGTAACTTGAAGAAGAGATAAATGAGTGTCTTGAAACTCCTCGTGTATAGTTTGAAATTGCATTGAAGTTATTTATGATTTAAACGAGGGAAAGTTTTGTAAGATTTACTGGAACCTCAAAGAAGATCTTCAAGTGATTTAAGTTACTAATCACCAAAAAACGTTTACACTTTGGTCCCTACAAATATAATACTATTAAACTTGCAACATCAGAAACCAACCAAATTCCTAACCAAATTAAAAACTAATATATAATCTAAATACTTTTTCATCTATCACTCCTACATACATTCTCTCTTTCTATCAAATTTCCAATACAATACAATACAATACAATACAATACAATACAATACAATACAATACAATACAATACAATACAATGCAATACAATACAATACAATACAATACAATACAATACAATACAATACAATACAATACAATACAATACAGTTTATAGCGCTCAAAAAGATCTGTAAAATACTTTTATTTTATCGCGAATAACATTTATCAATAGGTTTAAAAAAAAGAGGATATAATTACGTTGTAAGACAGTATTATTAGGATACTTTATGACAGTTTGTACAAATGATTTTTATTACTAATCTGTGTTAAAAGCGTATTTCATCCAAGGGTTTACTTTTTCTTCCACCTAACTCCAACCTCAATAAGTTCTCAAGAATTTGAAACAACAGTCTGAATTGAGGTAAGAAATATGTAAAAAGCAACCGAGACGGACTGAGACTGATTAACCGAAACCCAATTTATATACTTTGAAAGTACTACCAATTTATCATAATCAAGTCTCCAACGAAAAAGCATAGAATAGGTCCTATCTACGCTCTGCTTATACTTAACACTCATTACAGTTATTCTGTGGTCATTCACACATTTGATTCAATCACACAACTCTCATACTATATATTTACATTACTTCTAGAAAATACTTATGCATGAACTCGAGTCGGCTGATATTATAGTTGGACTGTTAATCTGTGAAATTATCCCCCCCCCCACTTGCCGTTCTAATACGATAACTGTCCACATACCGTGAAGTTTTAGTTTTTAATAAGTCAATATTTATGTCACCGCTTATAATGAGATAATTTTTAATTATTGTTTGTGTATGTACAATTAATTCATCTATAAAATATTCAGCATTAAAAGCATGAAGTCTGTAAATAGCGATAAGATTAATTTGAATATCAAATAAGCCTATTCGTTTATGCACGATAGCAGCAGTTGTAAAGTCAACTACTAAACTAGTGTAAATAATATGTTCGGACACGTAAAGTATTACCACTCCAGCTCGGTAATTATTTTTACGTAGTGAGTTTCAACGGATTTTCCCAACTCATTTTCTAGAGTACTGTACTTATTTGATTTTTCGATTCTTCTCTCATTTCTGGAAGAAAACAAAGTCTCGTATGCTTGGTTTTTTACTTTTCCTTCGTGTTCTTGAACAACGTTCACAACGCCATAATTCCTTAACATTCTGCAGGTAATCTATATCCTCACGTCACATTTTAACGCAGGTGCCATGAAAAAAGGATTGACAATCACTACATTGATTTTTTTTCTCTGTCGAGCAGATATTGTCACACGTTTGCACTTGTCACTCATTTCAAGTAAGAACGAATAATAACAAAATGAGTAATTATAATGAATTACAATTAATGAATAAGTATAATAATAACACCGGTAACTCCAATAATAGGTATATTTAAAATCAACTATATGGAAAGGTATTATTATAGTCGGAACATGCAACTTGAGACCTTACGTAACTACTGATAAAATAACAATCGGCTGCGATACGACGGTCCACTTCATGCACTGTTATGCAATACCATTGAATGGTGTAGAAGTAAGTACAATAAAACAAAAAACAAAACAAAATACAACCTATCACAAATACAATAAAATATATAATTAATTAATAATAAATAATGAATACTTGAAGAAACAGGAAAAATTCAAATTATATATACCGGATGTCTCAAAAGTGTGGGTACGGCTAAATATTTTGCAGTAGAGTAATATTATTATATAAAATTCAACAGCTATTAATTATGGCGAAAAATAAATGTTTCATTTCAAAACTATCAACCAATTTTGAAGTCTACGGTTCAAAAGCTACACAGCGATTAGAAGTAACCGGAAGTATTTAAAAGATAGACCACGCTCCATAAGGCATACAAGTTTTCCAGCAGATATTAAATTAAACTTCATTCAATTTTTTTTAAATCCTAAAGACTCTCCTCATGTCATTTTTTGTTCATAATGTAATTACAAACATTATTTTAAATCATATACTTAAGGAAAACCAATTTAAGCCATTTAAACTGCAAACAAAACAGGAGTTGAAGATGATTTCAATCGTGTAGTAGAGTTTACTGATATTGTAGTAAGCAAGACTGATTTGGATATAAATTTCTTAAGACGTATTATTTTGTCTAATGGGGTAAATTTATAGTTAAATGTAGTTTGAGTGCACATAACTTTCATTATTGGTCAGAAGAAAATCCCTATTGAATGGAACAATGTTGCAAAATCAGATTTTGCCTACAAATAGAAATATGGTTGGTGATTTTTTTAAAACGTGTCGATACCATACGTTTTCAAAACTATTCTGATTTTGGTCAAGATGTTGGTGTAATCCGACTCCCTGAGACGGCCTAGAATTAAATTTAAATCAGCTCCTTGCTAAATTTACAAAAAAAACAGTTATTTCTTGTACAAATCCTAAATCTTTTAATATTGTGAGAATTGTAGGAAGCAGGGCAGTGTTCGAATAAATTACCTAGTTTGAAGGTGTACGGTCAGACGTGCTAACTACAGAACAACAGGAGTTTATATCATAATAAAAAGTTGTTTAAAAAATCTGAGATAGAAAGGATTTACAAAAAGAAATGAAAAACATATTTAAATTTTAAAAGTTTTGTAGAAAAATGTTACTTAAAAAAATTCAAAATATTATTACAAAATCAAAGAAATAAAAAATTAATCATGGAAAGTGATATTACTAAAGGAATAAATTAAAATGGGGCAAAAGGATACAAACACGTATAAATAATGGCGATTTTTATGAAATAGAGTCCATAATATATAGTGTTTGTAATTAAAATGTTTGTAGTAAAATAATGTAAAAATATTAATTATTGCACCTGGTATTTAATATTTTGTAAGACCTGTAAATCGACAAAGTGTGATAAATTTTGGATTAAGAGTTGTTGAAATACGTCAGTATAAAGGGAAATAACGGAATAATTAGAAATAATACTAAAATATAATTAATTTGTGGTAGGTAAACATGAACTATTACAAATCTAATACGATATTTTAGTACGACAATGTGAGAACTAGATTAACATGAAATTTATGACCATAAAAGTAATAACTTTTTTTATCGAAAAACATAATGAAAACAATAGACATAAATTCGAAAAAATATGAATTTTTCAGTTTTACAATTTTACACTTATTATGAATCAAACAAAAATTATTCAAGTTGGCAAAAAGTTCAACATAATTAAACATAAAATTCGTTATGAGAGAGGAACAAATAGAATTCGTCAATGGTGAGTAACGTAAATGATATTCAACGTACGACTACCATTTAAGTGTTTTAGTAATTCAGAGAAGCTACTGAATTCAATGACGTTTACAAAATGAAAATACATATTGGTAGACGGAAGTTATGGAAAATCTATTTGAAAAGGAACTCTTTCTTTATAAATATGAAATTGCTAGACTCTACCAAACTTTCTCGACCAAAGTTTACAAATCTGTGTCAGTATTGGTTTTCTTAAAGTGGTGTAGTTGAACCCGCCCTAGTGCACTGCCCAGGTGATTTAATTAGTGTAAAAATAAACACATGTAAAATTAAACTATCAATTATAAAAAACATTAATTAATTGAGAATTGCCTAATAAAAACGGAAAAATAGAATACATTACCTAATTAATTGAACTAGATATGGAAATCGACGAAAAACTAAAGAGAAAATATAGTTAATAGAAATAGTCAGGTAGTCTTCGTTGCTATTATTCGGAGGAGCTTGTAAACACCCTCTACTGAGAGCATAGCACTTCTACAATATCTACGAAAGGCCTCCACTTCCAGACCAGAAGGTGGATTTCTCTTAGCTGAAAATACTACTTCCACTGTAAATAGACTTATAGTTGTAATCTTACCATACAAATGACAATTAAATTAATTTAACCAGAAAGTTAACCCAGAAGCGAAAAGGACATACATTTTTCAAGTTTTAAATTAAGCAATATTCAACTAAAACTTCAAGACCTACTTACAACATTATTTTTACGACATAAATCGGCAGGTGATGTCGCTACACTGTAGCTGTTTGGAGTGAAAAAAACTTGAAGTATTTTGAGCCAGCTGACAACTCTAGCGACTTCAACGCACCACTTCAAGGAAGCTGTAGAACGTAGCTACTAACTCCAAGGACTGAAAGCTTTATTTCGAAGATAAATACAGGAGTCAAAGTCGTCTCAAATAAGGTACCAAAGGGCAAACACCTAATGACGTCTCAACAAATTTTTGAAATTAAAAGAAAAAACCTAATAATAGTTTTGTTGCATGGTAAATTATTCATTAACAAATAACTAGTTCATACCATCATGTCTGTTGTGGGTTTGAATATCGGTAGTTATTATCATGCAGTTGAGCAATTGATACGACTTTAAACTCCACAAAAAAGGAATAGTAATAATACAATAAATTTATAATAACATACAAGTAATTTTGTTAATTTTCCAAAAAGTATAACTACTAAACAAAAAAGGTAATCAAAATCTGTTTTCACCATTGAATTTATCGATAAGTTTTAGAAAACAAGGTACCACTAAATCACATTAAAAAAAATTAGCTTTTAATTCAATATGGCGGATTTATGGTGGACAGAAATTTCGAAAATGTCGTTAAATAGTTTATACTAACCATAATCAATAGCCATTGAATTTTATGTGATAATATTACTCTTCTGGCTTATCCAGACATAGGTAGATTAATAAATATAGCAATAAATAAATAAATCAAATTAACAATATAAATTATAAATGTGAAATGTTCTTTAAATTTGAAAGGATCTCATCTCTATTACAAAAGGTTCCTAATAAATTGATTCAGACAGCAGTAGCCTAAGGATGTTTTGAAAAGATAAAAAAAAAAAAAAAAAAAAATTACCGGTAGCTTATTATAAAGCTCACGATGGTGATGGAAGTTTAGTATATAAACTTAAATTGTAATGTTTATTACGATGATGACAAGATTTTCTGTTGCAGTAACAGTGTTTGTCCTTCTTTTGTGCACAATTAGAAGTGTAATAATCACAAAATCGCTAAAAACGTTTGAACACGACTAAAATTTTGTTAATCCAGACAAAAGGTTAATAGCTTCTTCTTTGCAGGATAAACACGCGTAACATATTAACAACTGATAATTTTCCCACACTAGAATTCCATGTTTCAGATAGGAATGCATTATCTCATAGAAGCTGTTATAAGAATTGAGGTTTTGCGGTAATATTTTAAATATTGAAGTAGAAATACATTTGAAGCGCTTTTATTTATATGATCAGTCCAAGTGATTATATTATCAATGAGAAAGATTCAAGAACTTTGTTCAATTTACTTCCATTAGTTTTTCTTCTCTCCTAGTAAGACACTTGGTGCTTGATTAGAGATTTTCTTTAACTTAAAATACATATATTTTGTATTCTCATGGCTATTTAAATCTATTTTTCAGGAAAATACTGGTCTAAGGCATTGATGTAAGAAAGCTTTTTTGCTCTAAAATATTCAATGAGTTTGCTTTCAAAGTTAAAGTAGTCATCTCAGAAAATTGTATAAATATATCCACACATATTGCTGATGACAAGTCATTAACATAAATTAAAAATAAAACTAGCTAAGAACAATTCTAGTTAAATAATACAAGAATAAAAATTCGCGCCTAAATGATTAACGTAGGTCTTTTTTCATGCGAAAAATTCATTTACTTACAAGTTCCGATATATCAATAATTACCATTAAACAAGCAATAATTGTACATTTGACCTTAATAGTTATAAACGTAACAATTGTGTTGAAATGGGGTAAATCTATTGTTTTGGGGTGTGATTAAAAGATTTACCTACGGATCAATGATTGTAAAACACTTTTAGAGGGTTTAAATAACCAGATTGGTTTCTACAAACTAATAATAAACTAAATCTAAGGCGTACTTTTCAGTTCGAATTCTGTGCGTTTTTATTGTATAATAAAATAATTATTTATTAAAAATTTTCCATTACAGCCGTATATATTAGGATGCAATTATATATATATATATATATATATATATATATATATATGTATATTTATCATTACTGCCTTTTACGTTTAAACACAACACACGCGCTCGCGCGCGAGCGCGTAATGTTATACATAAATTATTAAAAATATTTTCATCATTTCATAGATCCCTTTGTTACAAAAATCCCTTTTAAGAATACACACGTGCAGAAATTCCTGAATTTTTTAAATAAAATTGTAGATGGTTTGACAATATTTGAACAGAAATGTTTTTTATTGCTAGATTTTTCTATTGTTAGATTTTTCTTTTCTATTATAATACCTTTCAATTCTTCCGAAGAAGAAGGTCAAATGTAATTGACCAGGATTTAAGGTGACTTCACAAGCTGGCAGGGGATCTTGAAGGTCATAGAGTGGTAATATTTTTCCAAATTATACTTCTGTCAACGATTACGATTCGTGCTGTGTGTGATGTTGATCCGACTCTTTGTACCACATTCAATAGTTTGTGGATACATCTGTAGTTCTTATGAGTTTTAATGGTTTCCAGCATGGCAAAGTACCGAGCCGACGGGACATCAAACGGTAAATTTGTTTACGTGTACCGGGCACTGGAGTAGCTGATTTGTATTTTCTCTACAAATAATAAAATATTTGGTTATTAACAAAGCTGGATGGGTGGAAATGTGCTTCGTCCGACATATACAGTTTGTTAACAAACACTTCGCCAAATTCATCTCTGCAAGCAGTCGATCACTGAATTGTTGTCCCATTACTCGATCGTTGGAGTTTAGTTCTTGGACAATTTGCAACTTTTACGGATGATATTCTTTGAACACTTGAATTACAGAACCGTAAAGACACTGTTTGACAACTAATTGAACGATGTGAACTTCTTATTTCACCAGCAAGATCAATATTTTCTGGCCTACGAATAATTCGATCACTTCCCGAGGTTACTTTTTCAACCTCGGGAATCGGTTCCTCAAATTGCTTATTCGTAAATGCATGTGTTGATGGAATACGATCATGACGTCAATAACTTAGTGTCGGTGAAACAGCTTTAATGGCAACACACGTTGTACATCACTCCAAACTTCCATAATAACCAAATGACAACAATGCCTAAACAAGTTCTATTATTTTATTCGAAGTCAAAAATGACCCAGGGGGACAATATATATATATATATATATATATATATATATATATATATATATATATATATATACACACACAAATTTCTCGTTTTATGAATCACAATGTAACTACTAATCTTTTTTTTTATTTGTATTTGAATTTATTTGTCTTATAATATTAACCTTGATGATTTTAACCTAGCGTTTTTGGAAATACCAGCACAATTGAAAAAAGAAAAAATATGCCCTCTGCCCTCTAACTGAGCGATCCTTGGTTTTTAAAGTACTTTAAAATTAAGAGAGAAAGGGTATAGAGGGAAAGATGAGATGGACCAGTAAATACCATTTTACCAAGTTTAAAATTAACTAACATTTATCTTACGTTTTGACCAAACGGACTACTGCATTTTATACAATGTTTTTGCAGAGTTTATTATTATTGTAAGTTTTTCAGTAATATTGTATTTTTAAAATATAGGCCTATTACTTGCTATCAGTAAATACTTACACTAATTATTTTTATTGCACTTTCTGGAATTCCGTATATTTTCGAAAAATATCGAATCAATTCTCTATTGGTACTAAGTCCATAATGTGCATTTAAGTTCATTCCAATTTTTTTATTACTTTGAACTGTAAATAAAAAACATAAAATATATGAAAACATGTCTATGTGTTTAATTAATTAGTGTTGACATTATGAAATTGAAATTTCACTTAGGTTAAATATAAAATCAGTATTTTAATCCTGTTACAACTGTGATATGATTAAGCTATTGAAAATTAATTTTAAAGTTGTTATTTCTACTTTTAAGAGAGGCTAATTTTAAATTGATAATCTGGATTATTGTTATGACCCTTGCAGTGAAACTTATCAGTTGCGGAATTTCAGTGCTAACGGAGATTGGAAAAAAAAATTAACTAAAATTACATACTCTAACAATTCCTCGACAAATGTTAGACGAACTTTCCATACAGATTTTAGATATTATGTAATAATCATTACATTTATGACCTACCAAATACGTAGGTGTTCTTTTGCCCATGCCACGCAATTACGTACAGTAAAATGTTTCCTTTGTGATCTGTTTGGACGGGACACTTTTTTACTGTTAGCCAATCTTCAGCCCTCATAGCAGGATACTGTAAAAATACACAGTAAATACAAACAAAAATAAATGGGATAAATGTTCGTCAAACTTTCTTATAAATCTATAACAATATAACGCCAAACCATAAGTTAACAAAAATACTCGTTCCACAAATGCTTTCGTTATTGGTAAAAAAGATAAAATAAACCATGAACACCGTTAGAATGTTAAATATTGAAGAATCATGTACATTTAGACAGACAAATTAAACTATCACGTTGAATACAGGGTAGTTTGGAGCTGTTTTAATAAATGGAATGACAAACAAAAGATAATAAAATCATCCTAAAGTTAGACCGCGGTAGTATTGAGATGGTGCTACTATTAGGCACTTGCTGTTGTGAAACAGCCTCGTTACTCCAGAACCTTTTTGTGAGCGATAGAAAAGCCCTTTACGAAACATGATTAATTTGAAGTCTAATTAATTCAGGTGTCTTAACTGGGAAAAATCAGTGCTTAGATAGGTGAAAACATTCGTCCTAAAAACGTATTAAATTGAGAACAAGTATTATTTTTTTATAGAATTACAACAACATATTTCTATCTCTTGATTAGGCCAAAATGTCTCCTCAGTGATATAGAACCAAAAATATTGTAGTTGGTAGAACAAGATATCGTTTCTAGTTCCATGTAACAGGGACAGAGGTATCGGTCTGAGAGAAATGCGTGATATAGGCTAACGTATGGTCGGGCATGAATTGTAGGGGCTTTAATTAGAATCCTAATTAGAATCTGGGAAGAATTCTAGTATAGTAACATGTGCACCTACAATAATGATTACGTTTTAGCTGTACTAGAGGAAATATAAGTGTGACCTTTGTACCCCAAAGTGATAAAATGGGTAAAATATGTTCATGGCTATTGTAAACGATATTTTAGTTTTATAGTCAGGATTCTATAAACTTACCTAATCAAAAATATAAATATACATGTTGCAATATAAAAGATTGTACATACTACGTAAATGACAGTTATTAATAATACTAAATTTAACCCGTCAAACTTACCAACTTTATGTATTCTGGAGTCGTTTGATTATCTGAATACAAGCCATTTGGTAACACAACAAATATTGCACATAAAAAAATAATATGTTTTACATTCATTTTATGTTTTATTTTATTTATAAATAAGAAACGCCACAACATACAACTAACTTTAACTAACTTTGTAAAAATTGTTGTCGAACACTTGATAAGAATTAATCTCAGGGGGTATAATGTACAATTTTATTGTATGAGATAGTCATTTGATTAATTGTACTATTGGAATGATTAAACTCTCAGAGTTGGTTCTTTGAAAAGTTGATGTAATCAAATTTCTTCCATCGTATATGTGTTGGTAAACCAACTCTTCTTCAAAATTTATTTCAAAAATTTTGCTTATAAATGATATTTCAATATTAGTTATTACAACACCTGACAATAACTCGTGTTGGCCAGCGTTACAATCTGCATCCAATGATGTCTAAAGAGATTTTACAAATAAAAATAAGGGGGTTGGTAATAGAATGTGCTAAAAATTAAATGACAGCATAAAATGACAGCATTTTAAATAACATAACCTCAATATGTGAAAAAGAAATCTGTATCAAGACATCTAGTAGCTATAGTTCTAGTCGAATATTAGTTATATTTTATACATACATTATATTTTAAGTTTTACTATTGGACAAGTAAGATTATTATTAGAAGATCATTATAAACAATTAATTATAATATTGTACCAGTTTTGAGTTTGGTCCTACGTAAGCCTCTTGTTAATAATTGGATTTAAATGGACTGTTTCATTAAACATTATATGGTACCGAATAATATGCAAATTTTAAATATACGTATTTATTACTGATAATCTGGAAATACGTCGAAAATAAACTTATGGCACGAAGACATTGCTTTTATGATCAAAAGGGACTCCAAGACGGATACCTCTTTAAGAATTTAAACGTCTTTTTTTCAATCATAGAACTTACAGGGTATACATCACGCATCAAAATATCTAATATGGGTATCATATAATTTACTAAAACGTATTAATTAATAATTCATGACGTGATTTAAAACCAGTTAACAACATTGGCAATAAACAAGTCAAATACAAATCAAATTATTTACGATGATACTGGGTCTATGGATTTGGACAAAACCCACATTCTCAATGTCAGTCTGTCAGTCTGTCTGTGTGTAGTATGATGTGTATTATAGTATTTTGGTCTCATAATAATATATAAATACATCACATATTATCCAAAGACACACTTACAAGAGGCAGCCAGCCCAAAAGTTTTAAAGTGGAAATCATGTAATAAAGTAAGCGGATATAATTGGTTTAAATTATCTAAAGAAAGCGTGCTATACATTGAAATTATCTAGAGATGTATTTAAACAATGATCTATTTGTGAACAAAGATCAAATTATTAAATTTTAACACATTTTATATGATTGTGACAGAATCCTTATGTTGTTTATATATTCTTGTCAGTTACTTAACATAAGACGTCCCTCTTGGTGATTGGCCAGTTAAGACAGGGAGGGGGGCATTACTTGACATTTAGCTTTAGGTTTATTTACATTGTATTTCAGTTTAGCTGTGATTATGTCTTCGAAATGTATACAAGGATAATAAAATAAATATAAATAGATTATTACAGTTTAAATTTTGTTTCCCTTTTTATTTGTTCTGGGAATCATTGTTGTTTATATAGTTTACTATAATTCACAAACAGTTATTTCCTTTTCTCAACAAGTTGTTATATATTTTATCTGCTGTCATAATTTGACATGATGGTTTTTTGTTGTTGGTTGTTAATTTCTTCACTTCTCAATGAACATTTCCATCCTCTAAACTATTTTAAATATTTTTCGACTATATTGCTATTATAGTTCCAATGTTGCGATTTCTTATTAATTTCAA
Organism: Aphrophora alni; assembly: GCA_963513935.1. Classification (NCBI taxonomy): domain Eukaryota; kingdom Metazoa; phylum Arthropoda; class Insecta; order Hemiptera; family Aphrophoridae; genus Aphrophora; species Aphrophora alni. The sequence goes on from OY740770.1 coordinate 93,492,844, forward strand.
TAGACATTTAACGTTTGGCTACTTATTATTTATTTTTTTATTGTTTATTATGTTTCTATTACATTATGCTACACTGAGTGATTTACTGATTAATCAAATTCTCAAACCAAAAAGTTACTCGTATTAAATAAAAAATCTTCCTCAACCCCCGCCCCCTTAATATCTAGACTAACTCAAAGATAATAACTTAAAAAAAATTTCTATTGGGGTCCAAAAATATATTTTAATTTGTCTTAATGTTATATTTTATTTAACTCTATTTATTCCCACGAGTCACAGGCAACCATGGTTTTTAAGAAAGCGTTATATATAGTGTTCACAGAAAACAAAACATTTTGTATAAAATATTTCAGATTTGATTTAAGTTACCTCTGTTGCTGTTCATTTATTTAATAATTTTCCATAATTAGCTGGAAGGAATATTATACTTTACTACATTTTATTAAGTCAATCAGTCATAAACTTAACACTTTTATTCATATAATATATATCTTTTATTCATATAATCAAAAATTCCCGTATTTCGTTGTAAATAACTACACAATAATATATATACATAAATTTGTTCATAAATATAATACCCACTATTATAAGCTTTGCATTATGATTAAGCCCACTCGACAATGAAGCAACTCGTTGACTAGCCGTAGCACTTCCGCAACCACATACACGTTTTTTGTATGATGCAAGTTTTAGTTTTAAGAAAAGAATGCAATTTATATTAGTCTGACAATCATAACAGATTCCATAACCTGTTAAAGATATAGACAAAACATAGGGTAGTTTAGTGCAGTAGTTAATGTTTAAAAATAGTAAATTAAATTTTAAATTAGCATTATATTCTATTTTCTTCTATGATGGAGTAAAATTTTCTATATAGGATTTATAGTGACAAAAATTTATTTAATAATAATAATTTGAAAAATGGAACAAGGTTAGGATTTCAATATTGATGTTTTTCACCATACAAAAATACCTTAGTAATGAAAGTAGTAAGATGATCGGTTTAAACAGTTGTTAAGAACCTGGGTAAAATGAAATCCGTGATGTTGACAAACATTGTTGTGAAATCATCGTAGGTTGAAATTATAACTGGAAGGGGTCCTAAATGTATTTTTATATGAATCGTTAGTTTTGTATTATGCTCAAATATATTAATTATTTGACGCTGAGGTTGAATTTGACATAGGGTTGAAATCACCTAGTGCTTGAATCTATGGAAACATTAAAAAAAATGTAAATCAAAATATTAGATTTTTTTTACTAACCGATTTCTTTAAAATTTGTGGTAACTATGTTGTTGGGGTGAACGGTTTTCCCCATTAAAATTATATAAAATTAAAGTTTATAATAAATGTGTTTGATAATGTTGAGTTAAAATTAGAGAACAGGTTTAGTTTGAAAAGAATCCCCGTAGAGGATGAACGTTGTTTTATTTTCAACTATCAAAGTTAGTTAACCTTAATAGACGGTATTCAATATTTATCATTTTTAATTACACCCACACTTAAATGAAAAATATTATAACCATCTGTCTGAAAGAAGGGCTATTTGAAGTTACGAAGTGAATGTAAATAAAACGAATTGGAATGGATTTGTTGGATAGAACTTATGATTGTTGAAACTTTTCTAATTATAACGCTCCAAAGAACTTTTCCAGTGAATAGGAAAATGCTCGGAATAAATTGTGTTCATTATTTTAAGCTTAAAAGAACACTGTTTAGTGTTCGACTGTATCATTGAATAAAGAAATATTTAACACTCAGACTGAAAAAAAATATTAATACAACGGGTGGATCACAATAATAAATTGCTTCTCATAATCACTTAAAAAATAATATATGTGATTGTGGAAAACTAATCCATTTATTTGAGTATATTACCTAATGATTACGATTTGTGTTTGAATTAAAACAATAGCATACAGAGACGAGTGTACATGTATTCTTGTGAAATGAATTCATTTGCCAAGCGGGTTCAATAAACATGATTTTACCAAAAGGTGAACAGATAAATAATAGACAATGTATACAAAATATGAATAAACGTCACATTTCGGCTCCTGCCTTTTTGAAAAAAAGAGAGAAAGATTACACAAATGCAATTGTACTAATAATCATATTGTTCGTGCAAATTACCACCCAAATAATAAAAAAAAACTTACTAATTTTAAAACTACGTCTGTACGTAATTTATTAATATTAAAGTTTACCAATTTAGAAATTCGAATATTTGAAAATCTCTTTTAAATCTGTCCGAGGATGAGCAGTAACTTTTCATGTAAGCTTAGTCTAAATAAATTGATTAGTTAAAAGTGTTCAAGATTTTTAGAACTTTAACCTAAGTTAATGTTCATGTATTGATTTATAACCTTCAAATTGACAATATTGATACAGCAACTTATAATTTGCTGGTATACGGGTATATGAGAATTTACGTGCAACTTTTTTACACAGTTTCTTTTCAAATATTATTAAATACTTCCATTTAATACCACCAAAGACGTTTGATTTATTTAAATAATTCAATTTGCTAACCTACAACGTCAATTTGAATTTGAATTACAAGTTTCAAGAATAATATTGTTTAAACAATAGTAAATTAAACAATCCAACCCTGGATTGAAAAATTGAGTATAAAAGTTAATGAATTTAAATCTCAAAATATAACCTTCACAACAAAGGAGCATACATGTCCATCAGTAACTCTAAATAATCTATTGACAGCATAAACTTCTGATGTAAATTATCTGGACATTTACTTGGACAGGCGCTGGAATGGGTAGAAAGAAATATTTACTAAACAGAAACAACTTGGTCTTCAAATCAGAAAGATCTATTGGCTGATAAGACAAAATTAATATATTCACTTGGTAAGAAACTATTGATGTACAAATCTATATACAAACACTTTTGACTTATGGGGTTCAACTATGGGGCACTGGTGCCAAATAAAAAGGTGAAATTTTACAACGTTTCTTGTAAAAAGATTTACTTCTAACCTTAAATACTTCAAAGATAATAAACAATGAAATTTTCCATCGAGATCTTAAAATCCCAACAGTTGTGAAAGATACTATAAAACATAATAATAGTGTTGGACATTGAATATCAACTCATCCAAATGTCTTAGCTAAGAATTTAATGAAGAAATCAACAAAATGGAGAATCATGAGGATAATACCAAGCGACGTGGCAAATGACTAAAATATTTTGACCCAGTAATTACATGTAACAAAATGTATTATTGTGTTATATAATTTGTTGTTATTTATCAAAGGACATACTTGTCATTGTATAGTCAGTGTAATTAACTTATTATCCTGTAGGACAGATTGCAAATATATTTGGGGGAAAAGTTATTATATATATATATACTAGCATCTCTCGTCGCGGCTTTGCCCGCGAATCATTCAAGTTGTAATCTATACGTTTATTAAATCGCATGCTTTGATAAAAAAAGTTTAATATTACTTTAATCCGGCTAATTTTAATGTAGTGTGTAATATTTACTCATCAATAACTTAAAGTTACTAAAGTTGAAAAATATCAAAAGGCAAAGTAAACAACAACAAAAATTCGTAATTATTCTAGTTATAGGTAAATTATATTATACTATTTAAGAATACATATTATAAAATACTAAAGAAAAATTTAATTATTTCACAATTCAAATAAAAAAATTGAACTAAAAATGTACTTATTTAGTATTTAGGACCTCTTTGTAAACTACATTTTGATTATAATCGTAAACACTGATTTGGAGTACTGAGTGGTATTTCCCATCTACGCATCTAAACATGCACGCATGCAGGTATACAAAAGAATACCTGCTTGCGTGCATGTTTAGATCTGTACCTAAAGTACACACAGCATAGTATATTATACATTTGGTTTAGAATCGAGAAACAACTTGACCTATTCTAAGATAATAAACTTTATAATCAGCCTAGTTGCTTAATAAAATTTGTTTTTCTTTTTGTATTTAATACCCTTTAAAATTAAAATTTCGCAAAATCCTTTCTTAGTGAGCGTCTATGACCTCATGCAAATATGCCTTTAAATTTTGGTATCAATATCTTTGTTGGTTTTTGCTCTACGTTGATTCTCTATCAGTCATTCATTCATTCAATCAGTCAGGACAAAGCCGTTTATATCAGCAATTCGCAATTCGTGCAGCAATTATAAGCAGTGATCAGCAATTCGTAAAAAGCGAATAGACTTTATAGTTTTACATAAGATTATAAAGAATATAATATGAACAACATTTATTAGGTAGTATTTAATAAACAGGAAAGAGAAGTTTTATGCCAGTTTCTTCTTGTCTACCCATAATAACGTAATGACTTGTTATTAATTATAAAAAACATGTATATATATATATATATATATATATATATTATTGCTATATATCATTGGACAAAAATTGTAGTTATTAGTAAATTATTGCAAATAAGTTTATATTTTGGAAGCAACTTATTAAATACTAGCTGTACCCGGCCACGCGTTGCTGTGGCTCATCTGGTTAAATGGAAAATAAATAAAAGACATAAAAAAAATAATAACTAACTATATTAAAGAAAATTTTATTTCCAAAAAAAATTAAAAATTGTATCTATTACTTATTGTTATGTCATATTAATAATAATAAAAATATATATAATATATCAATTGGTTTTGTATTTATATCCATACTAATATTATAAAGACTTAAAATTTATTTCTTTGTTGTATGTATGGGGTTAATCTCTGGAACTACTGAACCAATTGAAACATTTTTTTAAATAAAAAAACTACACAATCCCAGAGTAACATAGAGTAGGATTCATTTTGATAAAAACATTTTTTATATTCCATAGGCTATTTGTAAATTTATTTTGAAAATCGTAAAGAATCGTTGGGCATTAAACCCAGCGTCTAGCAGCTGTAGTATCAATAAATAAACAACATTATGAAAAACTAAAAAATTACTATTGAAAGATGAAATTTATAAATATCAATAGAAACGTACTATGCCAAAGATGTGTACAACAACATAAATTATATGTGTATGTTGCCATTAAGGTAGGTAAAATAAATTAAATATAATTTTAGGTTAGGCCTAGAAAGATGAACCAATACATATTTCTTGAATGTACCTATTTGCATTCATTACCATAGCAGCCAATTTAATAAAATAACTGATGAAACAGTTGATTCGGATGTCCAGCTAGTACAAATAATATTTTTAAGTTAGGCCTAGATTGAACCAACACATGTTTCAACACACACAAACTAATAAAAGCTTGCGTTAAGATATTTAAAATTAAGAAAACAATATGTTACAATCTAATTTAAAAAAAAGACATATTCGAATTTAATAGTAGGCCAATTTATATATGGTAAATGATATATTTTATAAATTGAAAATTGCCTCTTTTATTTATAACAATACAAAATCTCTGTCCTAATTAATATTCCCGAGAAAATAACATTGTGTACAATAACCTGTTTTAAAAAAGTTATTATTTATATATATACAATTTCTATTCATATCGGCGAAGAAAGTCCCGCGATATTCTTCTCCAATCACAAACTTCTGTGGGCGTGTATTTTATAACTAACGTCTTGCTTCTAATGGTCGCCATCTTAATTCCAGATTTTCGTTCATATTTCCACAGATTATGTCTTTGTTATTAAATATTTATATGAACTCAGGTGATGTTTTATATTTAGAAATATCTACTTCGTATTTCTGTATATCTCATTTTGTCTCTAGGTCTTCTGTATTTTTATAATCGGCGAAAGATCGGAGTTATATTTTCAATTCGGTTATTTTCCAAGTTGACCTTTCACGTCTAGATAAAAACAAATTATTTAAGTTTTCTTGTCTTTAACTGTGTGTTGTTATTTTTTATGGATTAACAAATTCTTAGGCGCAATTTTAATATAGGTTTTGATTTGTTTTAGATTGACAATTTTCTGGATTAGTTATAATTGGGTCGGAAAGTATTAGATTTAGAATTTGTTTTGATTCGAGTCTTATCTTTTTGCCGCTAGGCGCGTGTATGTTGACGTTTAAAATTAAATGAATGAAATTGACTTTTTCTTTCTTTTTGTATTTAATACCCTTTAAAATTAAAATTTCGCAAAATCCTTTCTTAGTGAGCGTCTATGACCTCATACAAATATGCCTTTAAATTTTGGTATCAATATCTTTGTTGGTTTTTGCTCTACGTTGATTCTCTGTCAGTCATTCATTCAGTCAGTCAGTCAGGACAAAGCCGTTTATATATGTAGTGATATATATATATATATATATATATATATATATATATATATATATATATATATATATATATATATATATATGTTAAGTTATATGATTTTTGTACAAAGCAACAATTGTGTAGAACAAAAACTCGAATACAAGATGTCACAAAAATTACGTTTATTTAATCAAAACCTTTTATTCTACATAATATTATCTCACAAGCAATAATTAGTGATGAGAAAGAAAGGAGTGATTTTAAAACTACCAAAGATATAAATTGTATAGAGTCTTAAGAGTTTTGGGTCAAACTCTATATATTATCCAAATATGAGGCAATCATAGATTCATAGATACCTGATAAAATTTGAGCAAATAGACAATCGGACCATTCTAAAAATGGTTTAAATGTATTCCCAGTAGTTCAGAAGACCAATAATTATTGAATCATGTTATTAAAATTTATGTAAAATTATAATACTTTCCTTTCTACATAGTTTGAAGTAAAATATCATACGCAATAATTTAGAAGTATATTATCATACTGTATATAATTTAACCAATGAGGCAATAGATTTGAATAACTTAGATTGTTTCAATTAATTTTAAATGAAAATAAAATCGTAAACACGCTTTTATTATGTTCCCATCAAAGAGATTGTTGTAAAGAGAAACAGTGAAATATAACAACACTCATCCAGGACCATTTATAATTTTGTTTTGCTTAGTAATTTAATTGCGTTTGAAAATAAAATAGAAAGTATGCCATATAACTGTAACTTAATTTTAATTAAAAAAACACATACAAAATCTGAAATTTTAACTCCAACAAAACTTTTTTATATATAAAACAAGATTCATTTAAAACATTTAATTAATGAAATTAAACAGTAGACGTTTGTAATGCACTATTTGAAAAATAGAAATACATTTCTGGAGGTAGAATGAATTTGCTACCTAAAAAGCAAAAAATATCCTGCAGTCATTTCAATTAGTGGAAAATATTACAAAGTATGAGAACTACCTTCTGTAAACCCATTCATCGCCATTTTAAACGTCGATATAAATGTTACAAGATTTTAATTCCTCGAGATACTTTTAAATGGGTATTAAAATATCAAAATTAAATTAATAGTTATGCATAAAGGAAATAAATGAGGATTTTATTTACAACTGATATCATTTGTTACAACTGAAATATTGGGTGTTATAAGAACAGAAGAAACTTAAATGGAATTTGGGTTAATTAAATAACTAAAATTATTTCTACAAAAACAATAATGATAATTTCTATTTGTGGATATTTTTTTTATATATAATGAATAGTTTATGAATTACTAAAATCATTGATTGAACAAGTGTTGTACGCTAATTAACAAATCAGAAGAACGATAGATTATATATATATATATATATATATATATATATATATATATATATATCCTTGCCCTTGGGTTGTTAAAAAGTACACCCTTAACTTAAATAATGAAGCAAAATCTTAAGATAACACAAAGTACTACTTATTCATCATTCATCATATAATAACTTTTCCGTAGAAATATCCCGAGCATGCTAACTCCAACAGTGGTGAATCGCATAAAGAGACTGTTGGAAGAGATAATAATCTTCTGTTCTTAGCTTAATATCTGTGCAATTTAAATACCTTACAAAACAAGGAAATTTCTTTAGAAGAATCAAATATATTCCTTTTATAAATATTTCTTATGGTTTGATTCACTGTAAATACAACTGAGAATGAAATGAAAATAACTCTTCTCATTGCATGGTCATTTAAAGAGGCCTAAACACAACATTTTAATTCCAGTGAACTATATTTAAGAATACTACAGCAATTAAATCTATTTTTCTCTATGTTATATGTTAATCATGAAATATTTATTGCCATAGAGAGTAATTTGCATGAACAATAAAACAGCATGCAATAATTTGCATGTAACTTGAAATTAAATTGATTCAGAATTGCAAACCATACTAAAACCAACGAATTAAAAGTTATTTACGGTAAAGTCTTTTAAATGTATCCCATTTTAAAACATATAAAGAAGTTTATACATTTAAAACATTTCTTCCATTTTCCATATAATTTCGTATCCTTTGAAAGTTTACAACATATATAAACTACAGATTGAATATAGAAAGACAAACGGCAGATGAGTTTCAATATCAGATCGTATGGATTTTAAAAATATACATTTTGTTTCATTTCCCCTTAAAACAAATGATATTTTTTAGGTCAATAAATTTTTTTTTTTTTACAAACGATATACTTTTAATTAAATTGAAGAACCAAGCACTGACATTATCTCCTAAAAATTAAGTTTTCGATTTTTCGAAGTTTGTTAACGAACCCGTGAAGGTATTTTGTAAAACATAAATGGCTGACCGTTCAAGAGCTATTGTGCTTACAAATACGTTTAAATAATTTTATTTCTCAATGACGTTATAAATAAAGTATTATTTTAATAGAAATCATTATAAACGTATTAAATCTCTTTAAACAACACATTATTTTTTAATATGCCTTGGATATTATTCGTTCAATATGCATTATCTCAAACACAGGTGGTTTGATTGTCTTAAACAATGCGGATTGAGAGTAAACTTCTGAATATTTGTTTTGAACATTATTAAACAAACTCTTAACAATTAATTGTGCAAAGTGCTGAACCTTAACGTGACATATTATAGTACAGATTTCATTCAAAAATAGAAAAACACGAAACAAAAAAAATTTAAACACCTCTATTTGTTCTCAGTTTGATTTGTTTTAATATAACCTTTTAAAGACTATAATTTAATTTAACATAAATGTTTTCATCTTGACGTTAGTTAAACACACACCTTATATTAAAGTAATAAGATAAATTTGATAACGAATGGCCTTTCATAGTTGTTTACTAACTTTTAATGAAGCTACGCCTAAATAATAAATCTTTTGTTAATCATGGAATGTTCATGCTCATGACTTTATGGCGGCCTTGGTTACAGGTCAAATTTGATCGAAATTAGATCAGCTAACGTTTTAATACTTCTTAGTATTATTTGCCATTAGTAGCAAATAAAACACAATTTAAACCAAATATTTATAACTGATTTAGACACAATACACTTTTATTTTTCTTATTTTATCGTATCTTACACGGGACAAATATTTTCAGTTATTGAAATAAGAATAAAACAAAAACCAATTATTAAAACTATTTTAGGCTGTATTCTTGCTTAATCTGGGTTCTTACTTATACAACTGCACAAAAATAAAAAAAAGTATATTAAATATAAAAACAGTAGATATAAAAAATTATATCCAATTTTTAATAGCTTCATTTTATTTTTAGCAAATTATACATTTCAAATGATATTTTCTTTGATATAAAATTTTTTAAAGTTATAAGTTATTACACTAATATTCATGTTTTGAAACAGTTTGATGGAACCGGTACAACCTAATTCATTTTTTTAAAATAGATCATTGTTGTTTTCATGTTGTTGTTTTTCTCTATCTTACAAATTTTCTTTTATTTTATAATAAGTATCCAGAAATTTAAAGTTATGACTTACTTAAAAATATATACAAATACATAATGAGCGAATAGTGATAGCGGAGGACATTTTCCTTCCTCTAGCATCGTACTTCCCCCCAAGAAATATAGTAATACATAATATTTATTCTACCAATAATTTCCACACTGAGGATGTTTGGCAATAAAAATATTTATTGTAGTTTCTGCTCAGATGTCTGGGATAGTTAAAGTAAGATGTTGAACGAGGCTTATAAATACTTAAATCTTTAAAGTGGATTAAGAAAATAAATATTAACCAGTAACGTTTATTTCCATTGAATTGATTTTATTTTATCGGTAGTATTGAGTTTCTAATCGAATTATATGGTCTAATGAAGAAATTAAATTACAAAATAAAAAATAAACCTACAGCAAACAAATATAAACGTCAATAAAACTGTAATAATAGTATATAGTCTGAGCTAACATTTTGTAAATCATAAAGTTAAGATCATTATTACTATTTCTGTAAGAAAAATATTTCTTTAGTTCCTTACTTTTTATGTTTAATATAGCTTCGGCAAAAAATAATAAACCAAAGAGATAGCTAAAAATTCTACCTCTTTGAAACGTATATTTCCAAGAGATTTTCAATAGGCTTACACTTAGAGTACAAAATGCGGTTTTTTGATAGTTAGATATAATACATTGCCTATATATGAGATTTAGTCTTTAAGTTGTTTCTGTTAAATATTCCAAGTTAATAATTTTACTTCAGCTCTATTTTATTTCAGTTTTAGATGAATTAAATTTTAACAATGTAGCGCAAACAGTATTGTAAGAATAACTGATACGGGAATACTTCAGGTATTATAAGTTAATAGTCTTCATTTTAGGAATAAGGGATTAAGAATTTTTAAAAAGAAGAAAAAATGAGTTTCGCCACTGTTTACATGAAATACAATAAATAAATATTATGGTAACTATTTAAAAATTGTTAAAGCGTCAACATTTAATTCGTGTGTTTTTCCTTTTTAGTACAATTTGATATTAATGAGTGTTCGAGAAAAAGATTTTAATAGTTGCTGAGTTTAAATTAATGTGTGAATAGAATTGAATTAGATTTCCATTTTTAATATAACTATTGCACCGTATTCTTTAATGATAATATTCCTAAACTTTGAGCGAGGTTAAGGTTATGTTACGTGAATGCGAACTAGCTTGCTAGTTTCGGGTCTTTTTTTGTGTAATTTATGTTAATAATTTTAGAAAAATTCAATATATATACAGTTAATCCAAGACTATGTAAGGCCTTAAAGGACTTATTTAAATATTTGAAAGATCTTGTACATTTATTATTATTATTATTAATTTATAACCATTTGTAAAAATATCTTTACAAGCAAGATACATTTATAATAAATATATTTGTTAAATTTTATAAATCAAATATAACTAGAGCCAACTTTGATGTTTGTATATTAAAATAGTAAAGGATCTAAACAACTCAACTGGAGTAATTTCATGCTTGAAAGTGAAACAATGAAAACATTTCCAAGATTAATATTTTCATGAAAAAAAAATTGCAGCAAACTTAGCTTTGGAATATATTTCAAGATGTATAAAATCATAAATACTCAATGGAATTTATGCAGGAAAATACTTTTCTTTGAATTTATAATTTAAAAATTTAAGCCATTGTAACGTTTCTTTTAAAAAAATACCTTTATTACCAAATAAACCTGTTGATGTAATTTTGCAATGTTTTAATTATACACAATGGAAGTGTATGCGTAAGTAGGAAGTAGATTAATATTTTTAATCATTTAGATGTTCGTTTATCATAGAAGGTTTAAAGGAGTCGTGAACGGTTTGTCAAAAATGTTTTCCCGACCAAGGGACCTAAATAGACCACTGTATCCTTCATTTCGTGTAGTTTGAGAATGTGTTACCAAAAAATGATTATATAAATATCATTCTAAAATGACGTTGTTCATAACTCGGTAAAAGTTTGGAACAAAATTTAGCATTTGTTTATGAGACATTTTTAAATATTACAAAACCATAATTAAAAATAGAGAAACTTAATTCAAGAGTTACTGGGGGGGGGGGGGGGTAGATTTTCCAATAGAAATGAAACTAATCTAAAAAGTTAGTGATAAATGTTTGTTTAGAATGTCAACATTCAAGGCAATGATGAGTTATATCATTATGAAAGGAAAATGTAGTTTTTGTTTAATTTTTTGAGTTTTACATTTGTATTTCTTATATCAGAAATGTAGCGCAAACAGAGTCTGCCCTTAATCACATTTTTAAATTATTGAAATTTTTTGGATTTTAAAATAATAATATTAGTGTGCACTCTAATCTAATCCCGGTCTTAGTCATTTAATATGGGAGCCTGCTGTTTTGAAGGACAATGTTAAACCTGTATATTATATGCTAAACGTTTATGTTTGTTATTTTGATATTTTAAATTCTGCTGTAGTAGCTGAATAGGAAGGGAAATCATAATATATATATAACACAATTAAAATAATATGAAAGTTACGAATATATTCATTCATATCTTATTTTAGAACAAACGTTTGTAACTCATAATAGTTTTAATAAAATCACCATTCTATTAAAAATATTTTTATAACAACAAATGAAACGTTATAAAATTCAATTAAGAACAAGGAATATATTGAATTATATTTGCTATATTTAATACGTATTGCTATGTTCCCCCCCCTTAAAATAACAGAATAATATAAAATATAATAAATGATATACAATTACAAAACAATGTATATGTCCAACTTATATACAATTTATTTTTATATTTTAATAAAATTAATTTATACATTTAATTTAGCTTTGTGTAATTAGTAAATGGTAGACACCTATTCCTCATTTAAATAATAAAAAAAAGGTAAAATATTTTTTGTAAAAAATAATCCACGTTTATTTAAAAAAAGTTAATGAACTGACATAAACTTTAAATATTTGTAAAAACATAACACCCCAAGTTACCTTTTATAATGAAATTGCTACCTAATGAATTCCAAGTCTGCAGTCACTTCAATTAGTGGAAAATATTACAGAGTATATTAACCATCTTGTGGTGAATATATTTGGCGTCATGTTGCAAGGTTTAAGTTGATTGAAATAATATTTGAAGTAGTACCAATGACTACATAAATACTATAAGACACGACATAGGATAGGGAAATAGTCTACGCTTTACGGGTGCTGTTCGTCACAAGTTTGACACACAGCTATCAGAAAGCGCTAGCAGCAGGTGCTTGACTGTACGCATCCCACTTGGTTGAGACTGTACAACTGTTGACCTCTCTCTCACAAACCTTCTCACTTACTTCCGTCAGCATAGTCAGTGTTGTCAGTTCGTGCGCTGAGATAAGCGATTCTCGACCTTTCCTCGCATCTCTGGTCCCATATGTGGCATCAGTGCGTTTTCTCTTACCCGCCTGAAACATTGTTAGACCGTAGAGCCACCTAGCGCCAGTCACATCAACTTCAGATTCTCTAGCAGAGCGACCTAGCGGGTATTGGTCAACTCAAGAATAAGCGTAGAATATTTAACATGGCCATGTCGTGTCTTCTAGTATTTATTTAGTCATTGGTAGTACAGTCACAATAAATTATAACATTATTATTAGCTTTGATTTTCAAAGGATGCCATATTTGTTGTAAGAGATAGGAAAAACTTCAAAGAGAAAAGTTTTTGTCATATTTGTGTAACCTAAATAACTAAAATATAAAAACTACCAACACTATCTACAAAACTGATAGCCTACACTCTATTCTAAGGAACATTATCTGATATTTAAAAAAATCGATTGAATTATTATTATTTTAAAGGTAATTTAACAATGATGACTTCAGACACATATTACACAAAATTATATTTTAGTGACTCTACTATCATTGAAATATCAAATATATCAAAATCGGTTGATAAATTGATAAATCTTTACGTTGATAAATAAACATGTTACGTTTTGATCATACCAATTTTGATCTAAAATATAAAACTTCTTGGATACACAATAAGGAAGTAATATAATTTTGTATGATATTGACAGTTATTTTCCATTATATTAAAACAAGGTGTAGTTTATTATTGACTCAAATCATAGAGGTGTCGAGCAGCAATTAATAAATGTAGCAAAACTTCAATGGTAGCCGTTTAATGTTTTATAAGATCGTAGTCTAACTCTACCATTAGTATTAACAGAATCAATTTGGGAGTTGTATGCCAAGGATAATGTTAACGACAACATACTACCTGTTATTTATTCACAAGATAAAATAAAATGCATGATCGGCGCATTGATAGAATGCTTCTATTTTATTTACAAAAAAATATAGTTTGTTAGAGAAAGATTCCAATTCGAGAAGTTGATTCCTCCGTGTATCAAGTCTATTCCACATTTTTTGTATTAGAGAAGATTTGATAATGTATCTGTCGTTTCCAGAGACCATAATACATGTTAATACTACGCCATCTTACAACTTGCCCTGATTTGTTTTGTAAAATAAACCATACTAGAGTTTACTGGATCTCGTTGCTATAAAAAGCCTTTGTACAAATGTAAATAAAAAAATAAAATAAAGTAAAGCGCTTTTAACTTTCCCGAAACAGCTGTTTTCTATGTTCTACAGGTTCCCCAACATAGTGCATTTTGCTGATTATGTCAAACTACAGATTACCATTAAGGCTATAACTTCAATCGTTGTTTCTAGGTTGAACAATTTAAAATAGAAGTAGAAATAAATTTGATGAAACAGTCGTGAATGTTCAAATAACCAAGGTGAAAAACTAGAACCAGAGAGAAATGTGTTATTAAAGCTGCTACTAGAAAATAATGAGTTAACTATAAGAAATTGTAAACAAAGTATACTTTAACTATAAATAATGTAGTAAACAACAAACGTATATAGGTAAATTATAAATTGTTTCTTTTATAGTTTTAACTTACTATTAAATAAATATTGGTAGTTATAAAACATTAAGTAAAAATATGATGTGAAATAAATAAATATGTTATAGCAACAAACTATTTCTTATATATATATATATATATATATATATATATATATATATATATATATATATAACTTTTATGATATTCTACCTTCACAATCTGTAACTAGAACAAACGATTTGTGTAATACATGGGAAAAAAGGAATTTCAAAACATTGGAAGCAAAAGGAATTGCCACACACCGTTAGACGTCATACTTTGAAACTTTTATCTCGTTTGTGATCGTCCTTTTCGTGAAATCACCGTAGAAATAACTATTTCGCTTAGGCATATATCTGGAGAATCACATGCCCGCACGACGAACAAATAATTGTCTTAAGTTTGGTAAAATTTTATTTGTCACCAAATAAGGTATGATTTATTGTTTTATTGAAAGCAGTTATGATTCAAATTAAATATATCGGTGATGTTTAAAATGTAAATTTTAAAAATGTAAAGTTATCAAATCTAATAATGAGGTAAGAAAGGATATCCTATATCTTTGCTATTACCAGACTACAGTCTATTTTTTACAGGAAATATATTCGTATGTATAATTTAACTTCTACAAAGTTGTTGTACAGGAACACAGGTACTGTTACTGTATATTTTCCTGTTACAATAATGAAAGTAAAGGAACATGTTCATGCGCATGCGTGTCTAAGTAGTACTTCCATAACAATAAACCAGTCTTAGGATAACACTTAAATAATCCACAATGGTAGTAAAATTTGCCACATTAGTATCTCATACATGGAAACGGCAAAAGTGGGGAATATTTCACAGAAGTTGTTTAAAAAATAGTTTCTTGAAGCAACCGTCGTAGTGTGTGTGATAGATACTAAATAGTGCAATTTATAAACATTTTGAACTGTAAGAGAAATGGAACTTCTTCAACTGATGAACGCTTGTATAAATGTAACTTATTTATTTAAAGTACGTTAAACAGAGTTACGAATGAAATTAAAATAGCCATAATTCAAGCTTGGTTATTTTAAGAGGCCTAAACACCTAATTTGTTTGAAAGTTTATAGGCTAATTAAATTGATATTAGAGGGCGGATACTACTAATGTTGGTTTCATATTTAAGTTATACGGATGCAATACCATTCCTTAGCGACTTATACATACTTATTGTCATTGATATTAATTTGTATTATCGTTAGATGTAGAGTGACAAGCCCATGATATGAATCATTGATAAACCGACGGGAATAAAGTACGTTGGGTAAACTAATCGCTAAAACGTAATTATATTTCCACTGCTTTTTCGATTAATCTAATTTGTAAACTTATCCAAGGAATTTGGTCAAAAAACTTGTTATCCTTTCAAGAGATATCATCTTTACAAACATATTTAAACAATTTTATTTTCAAATTAACTAACGAGTAAAGTATTATAATGGAAAAAATCTGTTATTTAACTTTTACACGTTTACGTAGTAATAGGAAGCTATGTGACAGGTCTAAAGATAGATATTGAGTTGTTCACTGATATATTCCTTTTAATCTCGCATGAGTTTAGAAAAGGAAGTTTTGATATTCTGTCTGTCTCTCACATGTACAGGTAATTTGTAAAGCAATGGTAAAGGAGTGGCCCCATGTTGATCGAATTTATTATGTGTACATCTTTTGACCATACCGGAAGACATTTCTCCCCATATTTTCTATAACGCCAAGTTTAGGGATAAAGATAGAAACAGAATATTACGATATTTTTGAAAATAGACTCTCACGATATGAACTAGTTTTTCTACTATCAAGTACAAAAATTAAAAATATTAATTGCCACCTCCATAAAAACGACAGTTAGATTTTATAAAAAAAATAATTAAATAAAACATCACTCATAAATAAAAACCACCGATTCAAATAAAAAATCTGTTTGAAGTGTTATAAAACGAGTGTGCAAAATTAGAAATAGAAGTAACTACCGATCACGAGTATTTGGTATAAAAAACTAAAATTTACCCTAACTGCATTCATTAAAAACTTGATTTTTATCAAAATGGAGCTACATATGGGACGAGTATATTGACGTTCTATTTAAATATTATTTTTTTTTTAATTCAGAAAATAATGAAAAGGCCATCTAATGATAAGAAACTTACCTTCTCAACACCACCTTTTCTCTCTAATAAGGAGAACATAATATGAGGAGGGATAACTCAGTATGAAAGTAAATTATATTTATTCTTTCTCACGATATACTTTTGGGGAGATGGCAACGGATTTTATTTTAAGTTAGTATTTGATTTTCTGGATGGGTGTGTGAGAAAGTTTGTGCAATAACTTTAAATCTGATTATTTTACATTATCCTTTGGAAAAACATCATTTGCGAAATAATGTTTTAACTATATATATTTTGTGCCTCATTTCAAACTGATGGTATCAGTTTTTATCAAAATCAAATCAGATTGAGCATCCCAATAAATGATAAGGTATTAAATTTGGCAAAGTTTTTAATTATTAAAACTCATTGTGTCTAATGTGACACGTGATGGTAAAGATTTAGTCCATAAATAAAAAAATTAAAAAACACAAAATAAATTAAAAGTATTAAAAAAACAATTGTAAAAGTGGTTTTTCTACGACTTTTGCTTAAAAGTATAATTATGTGTTTTGAATTTGTGATTGTTTTTTTATGAGGGTATTTAGAAATTCATGTTCTGGCCACAACAATGTAAATTATTTCTTCTTGACATATTATTAAAGTAACAAGACAAGCATGGTTCAAACTAATATTTGATGATTAGAGCAAACTTAGTTGTTGACAAAGTTTTAATGAAGTTTACTCCTAAATAATAAATATTTTGTTTCATCGTGCAATGTTCAGATACACAACAATAAACATGACGCTAAATAATACTATGTGATCTAACATAACATTAAAAACGTTTCAATTAAAAACGTTGTCATATTTTCTACTTCTTACAAAACACGAATAGATAATGAAGAATTGATTATGAAATACATATATTGAAAATTAAGCGTATTATTTCGAATGAAAAAAGTAGAATTATAGAAATTCCTCTCACACCACATTCTAAATTTCAAAGTCGAACAAACAAAACTCATTCGTTACTATTTGCCTGACAATTCCAAGTTGATCAAATCAGAGAATAGTGTTTACCAATCTGGAGGTCAAATATAACAAGTTCGGTGAACATTGGTTTGCAAATAAAGCACAATTTTGTAAAAATCGTTATTGTCGATTTTGTGAAAATGGGCCGTTTATTTTTTATCACAAATTTATTCATTTCTTAAATTTATCAGCGTAGTAAAATCGTTTTATCATTTTAAGCTGCAGTGTACCGAAACATTTTACATAGACTGTTGCACAGAACTAAATAAAATATTATGTAAAAGTAAGTATTGTAACTATTCTGAAATTACAAAGTCGAGAATTATATATGCATAACATGAAAATCGCCCAATTAAACATATTCACTATGACCAACCAAAAACATAAACCATTTCACGAAAACTCATACCACAATATATTGACAGTATTATTCATATTTTGTACATTCATAACATTTAATTTGTGCATCATGAACTGTGATATAATTTATATCAACTATATAAAAAGAAAATAGGGAGAAAGAGGAACTATCACTTGGGATTAAAAGATAATCTCTATGGTAAAGAAGAAAAGACAGGTTTAGGGTCAATCTTTTCAAAACATCCAAAGCGGCAGCATCACGGAAGAAGATTCAGTGTTAAATACAAGTTAGTGATCCAAAATAGCTAAGTAGCTTATGCATATTATATGATAGTTTAAAACCATTGATAAAGGGAATATACAATTTAATTTATCATTCCTGGAATTTATTCAAAGTTGTAAATTAACCTTTCAGACTCAATTAATCTAGATTGTATCAAGCAAAAATTGACCATTGAATATTGCAACTTTCTCAAAATTAATTAAAGGCCATAATATCAAACCCGAAACTCAGAACGAAAGACCTTCTATTAACATTAACAAAATAGATACTTAGAAAAAAAACACACACAATACATTATCAATTAATTTATACATCCATCACTTATCCACTTCCATTACACAACTTCATTAGTTTTAAGATATCAAATATTTTAATTGTTTAAATAGGATTTTGTAGTTTTTAAGCCCTATTTATGCTGTACACCCAAAAGTTCAACAAAAATAGTCAAGGCATGAGTTACGCACTATTAAATTATTGAATCTTGAGATTAAATGTAGACTAATCATTTTGTATTTTTTGTAATTTTAAACAAATTAAAAATAATAACTTTAAATGCATTATTTATGTACATTTTTTTTTACAAGCATGTTATAGGTACTGAAAATATTTAATTTTAAAGGTAAACAAAAATCTCCCAAATTGACGTTAAAATATCCATTTTAGCACGTAATTAGAAAAAAGAAAACATATCTTTAACTTAATTTATTTTAACAATTTTAATCATTTACAAAACATTCAGGAATATATGTATTGAAATATTTTTTATGAATACCGTTATTATGCACTCAGTGCCTTTTTGGTATACAAATTGTAATCCTTCGTAATAGAATAATATACTACGTTTAGTTACTAGGATTACAATACCCCGCACCACGCAAAAGTGAGTTTGTCACATCTGTTGTTCCCTTTATGAAGAGAAATAATTCTATGTGCTTATCTTGGTTTTGATATCTAGTCTCTTTAAAATGTTAAATATGTGATATTTTAAAATTATTTATTAAAATGGAAAAAATTACAGAAACAATTTATGTTCTTGAAAAAGAACAAAGACAATAGGAATAGACAAAAAGGATAGTCACCAAAAGCTAAACAAACAATTAGAAGAAGTAAATCTATAAGACAAGTAGATTTTGGAGAAATACGATACTTTTATTTTTCTCCATTCTTTGGAGATTTATATAATTTTTATATAGCCTGTGAGCAAAATCTACTTTTCTTAACAACTCCAAAATCTTCACATTATCTCTTTGTTGTGAGTCACCAACTATTTTTCTTCGGAGACTGAACATTGATTTTTTATTAGTTAAAGACTAAGAACTTTAGTAACATCAATTAAATTTCAACACAGTCTAACACGAATGATCTGGTTTCTCCTAATAATTAAAATAGCAATACTTTATATCTGTGGAAACATAAGTTATTAAATTTAATTGGAAGCGCAAGCGAGAATTTTCGCTAATATATAAATTTAAAGGCAAAACTTGTTTCGGATGTTAAGAAAAAAACATCATCATTAGATTCCTGGTATTCATTAAAAAATTTCTCCAAGAATATCTCGAAAACTAAACACAAAATGAAAAAAACAATTTCTAACAAGTTGCCAAAAGTTATGTATATTTTAGATAGAACAAGATTCGTACAAAAATGAACAGAAGCATCTCTTTAGAAACCAAAGTTGAACTTCAGTTACTTGAGTTCCCTCTCCAAACCAAGGAACTTTTATGAAAAACATTTTTTCAATTGTCATTTAGTTTTTCAAATATTCTGGGTGGATCAAATGAACTCTCGGTAAAGGTGAATCTTAATAACCACTCAAATAGCGTTCTGATGGAAATGATTAATGCTCATTTAAATCATTTTATACTAACAAAAACTATGAATCTTTGGCCTAATCCCTTTTGGTTGTGTGACACAAAGTTTGTGTCCATGTAACAACTAAATATGATGACTTGATAAGAATAAGGAGTGACTACCACTTGTTTCTACATCTGAAACAATCTCTACCCTTCTAGAGTTGACGATGTCAAAATTGTTCTGCGACAGTGGTTATCATCACAGGCTGTATTATCTTCTATGAAGAAGTTATAGAAAAGCTAGTACACGATATAACAAGTGTTTTAGTAAGGATGAAAATTAAGTGGGAAAGGAGCTTAAGGTAAAAATAAAATAAACATTAAAAAAACATTTAAACTTTTATACTAAAACGGTTTTTACTCTCTGGAAACGCCTCGTTCTTGTCAGTGCAATCACATATTTTCATTTCAAGATTTAATTCAGTTTCTTCTAACTCAAGTTCTAGTCAAACTCTTTTGAAATGTACACATATCTTATAAACTGTTTCAATTTCAATATGTATCTCAACCAGATCACAATCGTCTTTAGAAATATTTTTACAAAGACTAGTAAAATAATATTAAGACTGTTAAGGTTACTGTATGGAATTTCTTTAATTTTAACCATTTTATTCTTGTAGCGACTGCTAAATGTAAAAAAAGGTAAAACTTAAATGTACATTATATATTACGTAAGCCCAGGAAATTACTAAATAGAAAATCTATTTCAGAATTTTAAAAATGAATTCTGCCAGGGAGCCTAGATAAAAGAAAGAAAGTCAGCATCACAACAAGAAAAAGAATCTTGCATTACATTTGCTCAGACAAAGAGTGTATATGATTCAATTTTATTTCTAATAGATCTTCAGTTCCCCTGTTACTTTTTCCAAAACATCTTCGGCAGTTATATACTTATTAGACAATTGAACTGTCTTCTCTTTCGATTTTCCCTGTAACAAACAGTAGAATTTATTTATATAAATTGTCATTACATTGATCTCATGATGTGAACATTATCAGTTTTAAAACTGTAGGCTATTAAAAAAGGTTACTAATCACACAAAAGTATGAAATAAACCGTGAAAAAACATTGTATAATCTTTATCATACAGCCACCCAAAAAATTAAATAGTAACTAAACACAATTTTGTAATAATCTCAAAAAAGTAAACTGTAGTTATAGTCATACAGTAAATATAAATCATGTATATAGTCTCAGATTATACAAAATATTTATACTTTTAAACAAAACCTGAATTAGTTTTATTTGTGTCAAAAACTAGTAATTCAAATTTGATTTAAATAGATTTTACAATGATGGTGATCAATATTGGAGTGTTCTTTGTTGCTTTATATTTCTAAACCGAAATTTTCATTTACTAGACATTCGGCAAACTGGTTTAACACAGCGTAAAAATTTATTAAAATCATTATAATCAAATGTCACAAATTAGATGGTTATAACAACACCATAGATGACCTTGTATTTTTTTTTTTACGATTACTCTCGAAACAATGTAATCAATATGTAACGACATGCTACATTTTGTAATCGTTAACACTTAATTTAAATGTTGTACAGGTAAAGTTATAGTTATATATATTATATTTGTCAATTGTTTCGTTGTCTGTACTCAATGTAAATAAAAAACGCAAGAGGAGACATGTAAATGTAAAGAGGGGACAAGTCCGTGCAGAGTGGGGGACATGCGAACGTTACTCCAAATGCCCTTTAAATAACAGTCTGGCTCGATTAAAATTTATTCTGTTCCACAGAGTCATCTGCAAGACTTTCCTCTTTTTCTCTTGCTGCCTATGTTATCTAAATTCACTGTTTTAATTATTGCTACGCACTGTCTATCCTTTCGTGGTCTGTCGACTGATACCGACAGCACGGGTCTCCCCGTCCGTTGTCTGAAGGCTCATCTATCCAAGACGAACGTGTCAACCTCCGAGTGGTCTGTCCCGGGAGTACACTTCCTTGTTCGTTGTCCGAGAGCTGATCCCCTGGTGAAGAACTCTCCTTCTAAATTTCTACCATGTCATTCCTACTGAATGCGCATATTGTGGAAGCCCTTCTCATAGCTGACAGATAGTACTTCTACCCTCTTTCACAATACGTTCTGATTGTGCCCTCAGAGCCTATATTTTAACAAAATTTCATCAATATCGTTAAAAATGAAATTAAAAAAAATTAATTTTGTGTTTTGTATTCAAGCAAACCACAAAATGTCTAATGTCTGAGTGTTGTGGTATAAAATGTAAGGAAATAGATATAATATAGTCTTAACATACCACAGAGCAGCGACTTAGATTCTTCCAGTTCCTCGTCAGTCTGACTTAGAGTCAAATAAGTTTTTTAAATTGACTTTGTTCAACATGAGAATGGTTTATACTCCATATTGTAACTTGATGACGTTGTAAATGAGCGTGTTGAAACTTCTCATGTTGAGTTCGAAAATGCATTAAAGTAACAAATTGCATTGGTCTCTACAAATCTAATACTATTAAACTTGCAACTTTTTTGTTTGTAAATAGACTATTATTTTGAAACAGGGCAGAAGATTTTGGATAAAATGAGATGTATTTATTGTTTTTAGGTACGAAAAAGTCATTTAACTAGAATAACTCATTTAGAGGATTAAATAACCTAACAATATTAAGGATTATTAAAAGAAGGACTTTTGTGGACCAACAAAAAGCTTTAGGTTTTATTATTTCTATGTTATCTTTTCTTTTTTTTTGCCAACTGTACACCGCTTCTTACATTCATTGTTTATTGTTATGTAATACCATTGAATCGGTGTAGAACTAGTCAACATATATACGTTGTTTGTCGCGTTAATACAATCTTTTTTTTAAAAAAGTAACAAATACAATACATCACAAAAATATAACCCTGTTTTACAACTAATTGAAAGTTGCTTCTTATTACACCAGCGCGAACAATCTCAATATTTCCTGGCGTACGAAAAGTTCGATCATTTCTCGGAGGTTTCTTTTCCGCACGAGTTTCGTTAAAATTACTTATTCGTGTCTGTATGTGTTAATGAAACACGATCATGACGTCTTAAATTATAGTCTACGCGCAGCCTCCACACTTTAATTGTTTCCATGAAAAGCTTTGAGACGTCTCACCCCAACTATATTATGTGGTAACTAAATAGGAACAATGCTTAAACAAGTTCTCTTATGTTTTTCGGCGTCAAAAATTACCCGGAACCACCAACAAAAATATCAAAAATTCCTGTTTTCTTAAATCATAATGTATTTATATGATCGTTTTTATTTGTATTTTTAATTAATTTGTCTCTGATTTGTCTTAATATAGATCTTAATGATTTTTACATATCTTGTTTTGTAATTAACATCACAATAAAGAAAATGTTTATGCTATTTAACCAAGCGATTCTTGGTTTTCAGAGTACTTTAAAATTAATAGAGAAAATGTAACGTGGGAAATATGTACCATGTGTCAAATTAACTTACATTTGTTTCAGGGTTTTTTTTGTGTGGAATGTTTTTCCAGAGTTTAATATTGTTGTAAGTTTCTCTAAAATATTATACCTTTAAAATACATTACTTGCTATCAGTAAATACTTACATCAACTATTTTTATAGCTTTTCTAGGAATTTCCAATATTTGTGATAAATATCTAGTCAGTTCTTTATTGAGAGTTGATGCAAAACGTACTTCTAAGGCCATTCCTAATTTCATATCACTTTGAACTGTAAAAAAAAGAAGAAAAAAGTGTTTTAAGAAAACACGACGATGTGTGTAATTAATTAGTTTTCACAATTTGAAATATAAATTTAACCTATGTTAAGTAAGATATAATACTGTTTATCTAATCAAAATATGTTAAAACTTAAATATGATAAGGCTAGTGAAATTTATTTTCGCAGTTGTTATTTTAACTTTTATGGGAGGATAAATTATGACCACTGTAGTGAAAATGTCTAGGAATTTAAATGCTAACGAAGATTGGAAAAAACCAAAACATATATTATAACGATACGTTATATACTCTAACGAATTCCTCGGCAAGTGTTAGACGAACTAGCCACAAAGAGTTTATTTTTTAGGTAACAATAAATAATATATGACCTACCAAATGCATGGGTTCTGCTTTGCCTATACCACGTATTTACTTTCAATAAAATATTTCCTTTGTCATCTGTTCGGACCGGACACAACGTCTCGTTTAAATTCCATAGTCGAGGATCAAATGTAGTATACTGTAAAAATAAACAGTAAATACAAACAAAAATAAAAGGACACAAATCTTGCACAAACCTTCTTATTAAAACATAACACGAAACCCTAAGGTAACAAAAATATTCATTCCACAAATGCTCCAGTTATTGGTCAAAAAGATAAAATTAACCACGAACAACGTTAAAAAGGTGAATATTTTAAAGCCTATGCACATTTAGCCAAAAAATTACACCGTTAGTTATTTAAACTGATTCCAGTTAATTTTGGAGCTGTTTTAATACAGTGAATGACAAGCAAGAGATAAAATCATCATAAAGCGCGTTCATAGGGCGGTGAGAGAAATGAAGCTTCATTGGGACTAGCGTTTAAAAAACCTTTTTAGTAGGCGATAGAAAAGCCCTTTAAGAAACATGGTAAAATTGTAGGCTGATAAATTCAAGTCCATCAACTGGGAAAATATTCGTCCTAAAAACTTATTCAAACGAGAAGAAGTATTTTTCTTAAAGAATTTGAATAAATATTAATCATTTCTTGTGGAGCCCAATATATATTCTGTGAGTTTAAAGGTTTTCAAAACGAGATATCGGTTATAGTCCCATGTAACAGAGATGACTTCTTGTGCACTTGAGATATGCCGGTCTCAGAGAGATGCGTTATACGTGGTCGGGTCAAAATTCTAGGGACTTTAATAAGATCTTAATTAGAATCTGCAATGAATTCTAATCGTGTAATATTAACATATTGGGCTTATTTTTTGTTTTCTGGAGAAAAGCTAAGTGTGACTTTTATACCGCAAAACTATAAAATCGGTTCATGGATAAGGTTAGTTTAGTTCATGGATAAGGTTTAGTAAGCTCAGTTCACACATAAAATAACCTTTGTAAATAATGTTTTTGTTTTTTAGTCAGGGTTCCCTAAAACTGACCAAATCAAAAAATTAAATATTTATTGTTATGTAAATAGAGATCATTATATATTTACATTTAAATATTTATATTTACATAGTATATATGATATACTATGTACATGGCACTTATTAATAACACAAAATTAAACCCGTCAAACTTACCAACTTCACGTGCTGTGATAAATCGTGTGTAGTACAGTTTAGATCATCTTCTTCGTCATCTAGATCATCAGCATTATCATAATCATCTTGATGTACTTCTGGATGTACTTTAGAATACATACCACTTGGTAACACAATACATATTGTACACACAAAGATATGTTTTACATTCATT
Source organism: Aphrophora alni (assembly GCA_963513935.1). Taxonomy (NCBI): domain Eukaryota; kingdom Metazoa; phylum Arthropoda; class Insecta; order Hemiptera; family Aphrophoridae; genus Aphrophora; species Aphrophora alni. Next base: position 93,518,671 of record OY740770.1, read on the forward strand.
TTACGTTTTGTTATATTTCTAACTAAGGAACTATCAACATAAAACTAACTTTAAGCGAATAACTAACTTTGGAAGAATTTTTGTCAAACTCTTGATAAGAATTCATCTCAGTAAAAAAAAAATATATTTCGTATCAAGCGATTAAATATAATGTACAATTTTAATGTATGAGATAAGTATTTGATTAATAGGACTATTGGAATGATTAAACTTTCAGATGTTCTTTGAAAACTTGAATTAATAAAATATTTACCATTGCATGTGTGTTGGTAAACGATCTCAAATTCTCAATTTTTTCAAAAATTTGGTATAGAAATGATTTTCACTTTAGTTATTACAACATTTGACAGTAACTCATGTTAATAAAATAAATCTGTATTACACATCTAGTAGCCATATTTTTAGTTGAATGTTTGTCAAATTGTATACGTTATATTTTTAGTTTTACTAATGGATGAGTAAGACTCATATTAAAGAAAATTATTAAAAAAATATAATATTATATCAGTTTTTTTAGGTCCTACATAAACCTCATATGGATAATTTTGTGTAGAATGCCTTTCATTAAATATTATACGGTTCCAAATATTATACAAACTGCAAATCTATGAATTTAATACTAATATTAATGTTTAAAATATTATTTAGGAGTCATTAATGAGTTATGAGTCATATTTGGAGGTGTACGGGCGTAAGATTTGTTTTATACTTATCTTAGTTATGTGTAGGACACATGTTTCGTGTTGAAATTTAAAATTTTCTTCAGTGTTCTTTATTCTGTCCCTTACTTCTATGTTATATACTTTCAAACTATGTTATATATTTAGCTTAATAAATATTTACGAAATTTTAATTTTTGTTCTAATGTCTTATTTAAGAAAATAATAAATAAATGAAATAGTAGATTGACATAAATGTTTAAAATCTCTAAAAACATTTTTAATCAACAATTTTGTGTATTTTAATGTAAATCGAGCTTCTACAGTAAATTTGTGACTTCACCTGAGTATGTTGAGTTTCTGACTGATCAGGATAGGGGGTGGATGTTTTGAGTCTTGCGACCAAGATAGTCGTAAGAGTATGATGCTTGAATCTACGAATAATTTAATGTTTGAAGTTATATTTAAATTGGTGTCTTAACTTTAAGAGAATTTTTTTAAAAGATGGGAAAAAATTCTTGCTAACTCAATGTCGAGGCTACAGAGTCTAGGGCTATGATAGCAGATCTTATTGAGGAGGTCGGATACCTCAAAACTATTCTTGAGGACTTGAATCAAAAAACACCTAGAGTTGAAGAAGAAACTCAATGTTTTGAACGCTAGAATTGACAAAGCGGAACATAACGATGTCGAAATACGCTGGAAATCTGCAGTATATAGTTGCGAAATAATAAAGAAGCAGTGAAACGGTGAAAATTCGTCCAAGTCCTGGGCTATCCTTTCATTAAAGGTATGATTGTCATCGTTTCCGAAACAAACCTAGATCAGTCGATTCTCCTGGGTTAACCTGGTGGTAAGGCGTAAACGTAGAAGAGATTTTGAAGGGAAAAAGGGTAAATAGGAACCGGGTACTGCGGACATTGATGCAACTTCGGTTCAATCGTGATTTAAGATGGAGCGATTTACGTGAACGAATCTCAGGCCCGAATGACGACTGGTGATAAATGCTGTTAGTGCTGACAAGAGAGAGAAGAAATGTAAATTTACATGGATTAAAGGGGGGAACATTTTTCTCAGACTAGACCAGTTAAAATATTTACTTCGATAGTAGATGTTGTTAAACCGTAGTTTACTTTTTATAGTTATTAGTTTATTTTTATCAGACTCATTTTATTTAATTTTTAAGATGTGGTATTACAATTTAAAATTTTTCTTTGTTGTGTTGGTTAATTTCATATCAAACGTTTTGGTTTCATTTGTTTATTGGCGTAGAAGCTAATTTCTGAATAAATAAATCGTGGCTAAAAGTTTGATTTATATAAGTAGTATTGGAAATGGCGATCCTGGCACAACGTTGAAATCGATGTGAACCCATTTTTAGTCGATATCAAGCATTTTTTTTGTCGATGTGAGGAATATATTTCTTTTGCCTTTGTCACTAATTTCACTTTGTCAAAAAATTTCAAAATCGATTTGAACTTATTTTTAGTTGATCTCAACCCATATATTGACGATGTGAAGAACAAAATTACTTTCTTCCTCACATCGTCAGAACTATTCAAATTCAATCTGAACCCATTTTTAGTCAATATGAATACATTTTAGTCGATATGAACCCATTTTTAGTCGATATCAACCCATTTTTTGTCGATGTGAGGAAAACTATTTCTTCCTCACTTTGTAAGTTTTCAAAATCTATCTTAACTCATTTTTAGACAAAACGAGGAATAAAAAAAAATCGTATGGTCAAAACTTATTTTACGATGTGAGGAATGAAAACAAAATTCTTCTTCGTATCACTTAAACTATAGGTTGTTTGAAATCTCCTATCAGCAGCCTCAAACAGTTTGCTTCAATGAGAGCAATCCTCCTTTGAGATCTCCAATTACCCGGTTCATTGTGGAAACCCAGTATTAGGTGATCTCATCAAAACTTTTGGCTCTCTTGAAATCTCAACAAACGTGCTCACAGTAATATCATAGCATCCAGCATCCAGCAACCAGGAATGCAGCAAGTAAAGTACCGACCAACCAAAATTTAACAGCCTGATGAAGAGGGAATACATAATCAATGGCGTCACTTACTACGTTTACATTTTCGTGAGCGATGACGGCTCTTCCTGGTTCAAAGCCAAAGAGATCGCTGAAATATTTGGTTACAATAATACGAAAGAGACTACATAATTATATATAAAAAAATCGATGAAGATGACAGAATTATATAGTGTCAACTTGTTGGTATGGTTGTCAATTGTAGAAAATAGAAATTGTTAAAGCCTTTGAAAGAACTTCGCAACATCAAACCTGAAATCGATTTAAAAAAGAAATCAAGGGCCGGAAAATATAAAATCAATTTGGTAATATAAAGATTCCTTCTATCAACGATAAATAAACAATAACGTAACATTCAATAAACGCTATAATCTTCAATAAACGTTCAACTTAATGTTCAATAAACACTCTAACGTTCAATGAACGTTTACCGTAATATTCATTAAACGCCCTAACGTTCAACGTAATGTTCAAAAACGCTCTAACGGTCAATGAACGTTTAAAGTAACATTCAATAAACACCCTAACGTTCAATGAACGTTCAACGTTCAACGTACTGTACTGTTCAATAAACGCTCTCACATTCAATGAACGTTTTACATGACATTCAATAAACGCTCTAACCATCAATGAACGTTCAACGTAATGTTCAATAAACGCTATAACGTTCAATGAACGTTTAACGTAGCATTCAATAAACGCTCTAACTTTCAAATAACGTTCAAAGTAGTGTTTTAAAAATCTAGACATTCTCTAGAAATAAAATGTAAATGTAATTTATTTACCTTTAAAAGAACGACAATTTTTTCTAATGGTGAATCAAACGGTGTGTTCACAGTTGGATTCACCTTTAGAGAAAGCCTAACAAGCGTTTCATCTGTGAATGCACCGTTGAAACTTTTAGTGTATACACCGTTGAAGTCTTGTGAATACACTGTTGATTGTCACCTTTGAAACATTTTTTAAAAAATATTTTAAAAATTGAATATGTAGGGTGTTTAAAAATAATAGTTGTTGCATTTTATTGTAGACTTCATATCAATACTTGGATTGAATTGCTGTTTCCTAGTTATTGTTAGAGCACAGAACTTAAATCTCTTATTTTTCAGTATGTATTTTTATTATTGTTCCTTTCTGGAGGTACAGTGAAAAAATTCCTGTCGAATAATTTCAGTGATGCCTTTATAATAGTACATTATACCTGTAGCCCTATCCCCAAAGTAGTGAGATATTGTATTTATAACAAAATCTTATTAGATCTAGACATTTTTCTTTATCGTTGAATAAAAATATCGGTCCGGATAAATATTTCAACTTATTGGTCTTGGCTATTTGTTTCCTCTCAGCGGAAACAGGTTTTATGCCACTTTTGTATCTTTCAGGCATTTGTGCTAAAATTAAATCAAAATTAAAATCGGGAAAATTTTCAAGTACGGATTCCGAAAGATATTTCAGACTCCCGGAAGGAAACAGTACAATTAACGGATATAGATGGATAAAATTCTTTTTATCTATTCAGTTTCTAAGATGATTCAGAAATGAATCGGAATCTTTAAACTGTATACTATCAACGTCAACTAAAGTTTCATCATAATCTAAAACTCTTGTAAAATATAAGTATATCATTTTCTTTTTGCCATTACAACTGTTTTTACTACTAGGTAATCTTCTGATCAGTCTCCTGCTACCAATATTTCTCCTACTTTTTCTTTTCCACCAACATTTGTATGCTAACTTATAAATATTTAGTACTCACTTTCATCTCCTAATTGCAAAAATCATCTCGTTTATTCTTATTCTTATTTCTGATTTTTCTCTTCTTTTTTTTTTGTTACATAATAAGAAGAAGAAGACAAAGAAATATGGATATATCAATAGGTTGTTGTGTAAGGAAAGAGACTTTCGATTTTCATGATCTCAGACATGATCTTGATAAGAAGATGTGATTCCACACATCACATCTTCTTATATTTTCGGTGTTCCCAAAATTTAAAAGAAATTCAATGTTTAAAAATAAAAAATTCTTAAAGAGGAGAGATGTAATAGACTGATGTCCCCTTGCACTGGAACATTACAATAACAAATTATTGTAAACAGCTTTGTTTTCTATCATAGGAGCTGTCAGAGTTGGTGCTATTGTCTTACAGTCGTTCCATTATTTATTGTAAATAGTAATGGTAAATGTACAATACTGATTTCTCAACATTTCCCTCGTTTTTTTCTCTTAATTGTTAAATCGAGATTATTTATACTAGCATCGCTAACATTGGTCATATCATTAGTACTTGTTCTTGCATCACTAACAGTTATTTTCAAACGATTTTTTTTTGTTTTTTTATGTCTTGACCAATTACTTTTATATACATTTATATTAAAAATTCACAAAATCTTAACATATGGATATAATTTGAACTTACCTCGCCAACATTTGTCATATCGAATTCAAATGCATTTTTGTCTTTATATGTGTTGATCAATAATGTTTATTTACATTAATATTACAAATTTCGAAAAATCTTTGCATACCTTGATCAATCATATATTCACAGATTTCTTCAATACCGTACAGATCGGATGAATTATTTGAAGCTTGAATGTTCTCCACCTCCAACTCATTATGTATAAAATTGGAACCGGAACCTTTTGATAATATATTTTATTGTCCATCTTCTTATATGTAGAATTGGAACTTCATCACTCGAATAAGAGAATGGAAAGTGCATTATATTTTTACGGTTCTGTGTTCGAAGTTGTAATTATTGTATTATTTCAAGTTGAAGTTGTAAAAATTACAACTACCAAAAACAAAACAAAACAAAAATTTACTACGACATTATAGTCCGGTATAATCGAGATATCAGAGGATGATATAACTGTAACTGAAAAAAATAATATATAAATAACTGAAGTAACGATATAAATATAATTTGCTTGATGAATAATTTGAAAGAGGAAAACCAAATGTATAAAATGCCAAAAGTGATAAGAAATGAGAATAAACTTCTCGGTTCTACAAATTAAAAAAAACTTATAAAAGTAATAATACAAATAAAATGTACGATATCATATTTTCAAAGCGACATTTGTAAAGAGAGTATAATGCCAATGATATTACTTTATTTTCATTAGATGATTCAAATAATATTTATGCAATTAATAAACTGGAATTAAAATTGTTGAACGATTATATCACATATGAGATAGGACTGAATAATGAAGATTTAACTAACATTACACCTAAAGAATATACTTTCTTTGTGAGAAAATCATTAAGCAAACTCATTGATAGTTTTCATGAGATCATCAATAGCAACAAGGAACCTAAAACAGTTGAATTATGTCCTTACAGTATTGAATTATTTTAAAAGAACCAAAAATTTTAAACAGCCATTATTTTCAATCAGTGGTTTCATTATCTAATCCCAAAGACACGACGACCTTAACAAAAGAAAGTATTACGAAATTAAAAGATGAAGTATATTCCGCCATACATCGTTTTTAAAAATGGGAATACACATACTCAAAACTATTATCTGTTTGGTACTATCCAAATGGATTTTATGCCAGGAGTCTCTAATAAGCTTGAAAAAGAATTGGATTAAACATCAATTAATCCTTAAATAATTAATCAATTAGCATTAATTAACGTGTAGTGTACAAACAATTTTAAACATGCTATAGATTCAGTCACACTTAATAAGAGACAGTCTTTTATTTTCAGTATTTTCAGTGTTAGTACTGTCATTGAAGAGTATATGAGTGCTATAAATAATTTTAGACAAGTAACAAATGATGAAAATTCAGATGCCAAAAGTACAGGGGGTGAGAGTAACGTTGAGAAAGAGGTTGAAATCAAGTGAATAAAAATATTAATAATTATCTAGAAGGTAGATGAATTTATTGTATGTATCGGGTGTTAATGCATCTTTTCTACGGCCCCTTGAGATCGCTCTCGTTGATGAACACGGACTGAGCCTGCCAATTCATGATTAAAGGGGGAGGAGGTTGGGAAACGCGAACACCATTGGGATCGTCGAATACTACCTTGTCGCTTACATCAACGATGCAGTTTTATGCAGATTTTGTAGTAATAAATTAAAAATACACTTCTTCCTATTCTTATTTCATTAATAAAATGTATGGATAAGGAGATGGAAATACAAAGTATTGTTAAAAAAAAAGAAAGTTCTACGGCCGATCAAAAGACCCAACGTCTAACCGAACTCAACGCTATTAAACGATTTTGTAAATTTATAGCTGGTACAAAAATATAAGATCTCGCGTACATCAAACGTAAAGAGTAGTCAAAGTTAAAAGATAAAAACTACATTCGGACATCGCGTCGTTTTGGAAAGTGAACACTTTCAATGCTTCCTTCCAACACGCTACTCTAAACTTACCGATGATAAAATCATTAAATTTAAGGGTACACAAAATCTTTATTTCCAAACTCAAGTAAATGATAATAAAATTACTAAATTCAGCATTCGAAGCAAGCAAACGTTTTCCCAATCAAAATATCTCTAACATTAGATTTCAAATAATAAGTCTAGTTGTAATTACGATGACGACAAGATAATGTTCAGTACATTATTTGGAACCCCTGATAAGCATTGCCATTGGAAGTTGTAGTTAATTAGAATTAATTCATTAAACTCTTTTTTTGTTTTCATTTTCCTCGTATCGAAAAATTATAATTTGGACGATATATGGATATTTTTATCCAATCCTCACATCGTAGAAATATAGTTTAAACGATATGAGGAAGAAAAGATTATTTTCATTCCTCAAATCGTTAAAATGTAGTGTAAACCATATGAGGAAGAAAAGATTATTTTCATTCCTCAAATCGTTAAAATGTAGTGTAAACCATATGAGGAAGAAAAGATTATTTTCATTCCTCACATCGTAAAAATGTAGTGTAAACCATATGAGGAAGAAAAGATTATTTTCATTCCTCAAATCGTAAAAATGTAGTGTAAACCATATGAGGAAGAAAAGATTATTTTCATTCCTCATATCGTAAAAATGTAGTGTAAACCATATGAGGAAGAAAAGATTATTTTCATTCCTCATATCGTAAAAATGTAGTGTAAACCATATGAGGAAGAAAAGATTATTTTCATTCCTCATATCGTAAAAATGTAGTGCAAACCATATGAGGAAGAAAAGATTATTTTCATTCCTCATATCGTAAAAATGTAGTGTAAACGATATGAGAAAGAAAAGATTATTTTCATTCCTCATATCATTAAAATGTAGTGTAAGCCATATGAGGAAGAAAATATTATTTTCATTCCTCATGTCGTAAAAATGTAGCAAAACCATATGAGGAAGAAAAGATTATTTTCATTCCTCATATCGTAAAAATTTAGTTTAAACGATATGAGGGCAAAAGATTATTGCAATTCCTCACATCGTAAAAAATAAGTTTTAGTAGATATCACACCAATTTTTTGACGATATGAGAAATGAAAATAATCTTTTGTTCTAATATTGTAAAAAAACGGGTTGGTATAGACTTTGTTTTGACAAAGGAAACCTAACTACCAAATAATACTTTCATTCCTTACATCGTCAAAATATAGTTTAAACGATATGAGGTCAAACGTTTATTTATAATTTTTTGTGTGGATAGATGATGAACAGGAGATTTAAATCAATTATCAATTGAAATTACAATATTATTATTATTATTTTATTTAAACCCATTTACATTTTCAAAATGTATATTTTATGAAACATCAGAAGGTAAATTAGCTTTTCCATTTCTTATGTTAAACAATTTATCACATTCACTCCCGTAAGTAGCAATGCAAATTAGGTTTTCACATCACCTGTAAAATAGTCTGAATATCAGTTGATGTAATGTTTGAGTAATAAACTGCGGTAAACCGATTATATACGCACAAACACCTTTCAGTAATGGCTAACCTATATCGAAATAATTTAGTGCAGTCCTTCTCTTTGGACTAAATATTTATTAAGCACTGTTAACTTATAAGTGTTTTTTCAGTTGATTCTTCATGTAGTTGATCCTTCCATGTGATTCATCCATCCTTTTGTTGATCTTATTGTTATCCCGCTCAGGTCCATCACCATCACAAATATTAACTTCATCCAATACAGACATAATCGTCCGCTTTCTTTCTTTCTTTTTTTTTTTTTCAAAGCGCGGAACAGATAAGACACAAATACTGTTCAACACGAAGTTGTATCATCGACTTATTGGAAACAGATAGATTCGTTTCTTTTTATACATATTTTGTTTTGTGTTATCATTTAAGAGATCAATGTATAGATTTATTATCAGGTCGGTAATGAGATTTATTCGCAGATCGGAAAGTTGATTTATTAACAGATCACTAAATACGTAGATTTATAAATATGATTTTATAATTATGTATTACTAAGTGGAGAATCAAAAAATTTGTATTTGTGTGTATGTATGTTTATAGGTTGGTATGAATGCAAACAATATAATATAAATAACTTTTCAGTTTAATTTGGGACTTTCTTGTTAAAGGGCAAATACAGCCATTGTTATTAATATGTATGTAAGTTGAAGTTAAGTGTTGACATTGATTGAAATTTAATAGCGTGATTTTATTTTGTTTTTACAATTCATATAATATTTATTATGCATACAGCCCTACCTAATGGGACTTTTCTCAATAGTAGTTTGCTATCAGAGTGTCCCCCCAGGCTATCCCATCCACCATTGCTGGTGTTTTATCGGAACCCACATATTAATGGCATTCACGGGCCTAAAGAGCACAATGTGTATGTACCCTTTGAAACGGTGTAAAATCCCGTAAGGATGTGTGTTTTTGTGTGTATATGTTACTCCACTGTTGTGTAAATGTCCACAAGGAATATGTGTGTGTTTTTTTATGGTTTTTAGTAATATACATCGATGTTTGAGCACAACACTAGCCACTCGTCAAGAGCTTGTCTAACAGTAAGCCTTTTTGAGAGGGATTCTTAACAACAACAGGGGACGGTTACCTTGGCCCCAAAGGCTATAGTCTCTAGCTGTTAATAGATGGTTTCCCCTCCAGGAGGTGAGGTATCGTTTGTTGGTTGCTCACCACTATTCACAGCGATGGTTGGGGCTGTGATTATATTCCTTAGCGGTTCCGTACAAGCTCATTCGTGGAATGGACGTTAGGCGGATTATTGCTTATATAAGTCAACGTGCAGAACTTTCAAAACACGACGTGAAACGTTGAAAAGTGTGAATGATCTCTATCAAGCTGATCTAGTGGAATAATGATACTGTACCCTGGTGAGAATAGCAATTACAAGTTTATATTTACTATGATCAATTTTCTGACAAAACTAGCGATTGCAGTGCCGTTGAAAACGAAATCAGGCCCCGAGGTGTCTCAGGTGTTGGTACCTATATTGAATAGAATGGTATAAATCAATTTCAGACGGATAACGGTAAAGATTGTTTTATTAACCAAGTGAAAATTTATGAAGAAATACAATAAAATCATTATGCGACATATATTTAGAAGAAACAATCCATAGTGGAACGATTGACGTATACTTAGAACAAAATAATATAGAGTGAGTTTACAACACGAGGCAGTTACGCGTGGTTGGATCTCTTTAAGAGTGTATTAAAGAAGCACAACAATACTGTGCACGAAACCGTGCATCACACGATTGGCATGAAACCGACTCCTGTGACAAAAATGCACGAGAAAATGTTGCTGGAAAAATCGCAGCAACGGTCAAAAGACCCAAAGTCGTACCGAAATTTAAAGTGGACGACAAAGTTCGAATATCAAATTATAAAAAAACTTTTACGAAAGGTTATCTACCAAATTGGGAAAATGAAATGTTAACTGTGTACGCTGTTGTGCTGACCACTCCTGTAACGTACGTTTTACAAGAATCGAAAGGTATCATTCCTAGGGCGGATTTTACGGTGAAGAATTGAGCAGATCGACTGTAGGTGACGTTTATATCTTAGAGAAGTGTGTGAAAAAAAGGGAATACAATTTTTGTAAAATGGTTAGACTTTGATGAAACACACATCTCGTGGATAGATAAAGATAATCTTTTGGTATAATGACTCACTCCACAACATTTCGATGTAGTCATCGTTAGAGATTGTAATGTAACGAACAGTTTAGTGATGGAATGTAGATAAAGCTATTCTTGTGGTGTAATGACTCGTCGTGCCCTACGATGCTTCTTCAATTGAAACTTTACTCCAATCAACTTTCTTTTACTCTTTTCGAGTAAGCCCCAGCACAGTAATGAATCAAAAATAAGATATTCACTTATTTATGTGAAATATCTATTCTTCAATGTTTTATTTAAAATTGATCTTATATAATAAAAATGACTAAATGCCCCTTTAATATTCCAACAAATTTATTGTATATTGGTATTTTATACAATTTTAAATTTTAAACGAATATTCATTCAAAAATTGTAAAAGTGTTACCTTTTGAGACATAACTATAGTTGGCTTCGGCTCCTGTTAAGATAAGATGAACAGAGTTTAGCGAATAGCAGACTTATGTTTTCAAACTGATGCTCCATGGCGGTTGAAATCTGAAGTTCCTGGTGAGTTTAAAATCGGTTTCCACGTTTTTTTAATATATGTATGCTGATATTAAAGGTTTTTCCTCGATGTCGTCTCTTCCATATTGTTTTTAAGTTGAATTATTCACTCATTACACTGAAGATATTTAAATTGTTTTTATTTTAAAAGCTTTTTTTTTTAATTGTAGTAATTAAATTTGTACTAGTGTTTATTAGTTTTATTTGAATTGCACCATTTACCAATTCTTTTAAAATTTTCGTCCTGTAACATTTATTGAAATTTCTAATTCCATAACCAAAAAAACTGTCCAAAATTATTATATTTTTCTCACATTATTTAGTTTCTTTTTTAAAAATATTCTTGTTAAATCTCCATAGATAATTTTCACTATTTATTACTTCTGAAACTGTTCTTGAAGATGAACTTTGTCGATTACATACTTCTTGAAGTATGTAAGAAGACCTTCCTCGGTGGTGTTATAGAATTAATTTCTAGACATTTTTTAGTACTAGAAAAGACCTTCCTTGGTGATTGTGGTGAACAAACTCTTTTTTCGCTGGTGGTGGAGAACAGAACAATTTTTACGAGTTCAAAGTGGCACTGCTGCCAATTTCTGTCAAAAATGTCCCCACGCTTTTCTTTTTATTCTCTTTATTTTGGTCTAATTTTCTATGTATTCCTTTTGACAGTTTTTGTTTTAACCCTTTAATACTTGTATTACTTATCTGCCTTTTGTTTATTGATAAATATTTTTTTGTTATTTAAATTTTCCATTCTAAAATAACGCAGTTGTATAACCTTGAATTTGGCTCCTCATTCTGGTATGAAACCTCCCTCTGCACTGAATTCGTAGTTCTATCTGTCTCTACCTGTTTAATGTGAATTTTTTACTAATTTTCTTCAAGTTTCCATAACTTTTGATTTGCCTAAGATTTTTTAAATTTGAAAATTGTATCCTTTACATAATGATTTCTAGATTCCATAGAAACTTGAATTGCAGTTCTAGGACAATAACTTTCAAAGCTGTCTGTTTTAAGATTTTCGTAATTTTTTCTTAACAATTTTTTGATTCTCTTAGAATGATCTCCTTTTTCTTTCTGATCTCGTTATTCTCCTATAGATATTTTCTTGACCTTTGTTTTACATTGAGGTAAAGTATAACACATTTAGATCAGTTTTTTTTTTTCCACAGAATTTAATTATGTCACAAATCAAACACCTTCACGTACAAGAGTTTTAAGTGGGGATAGTTTCCTTTATTGATAATTTTATTTATCCATTTTCTGTTAACAAGACAAAAGTCTTTTTAACTGATTGAAATAATCACACCACTTTATAGACAGCAAGTTCTTGTAGTAATGGCAAAAAACCTTTCAGTCAACATCGCCTGATACAAAAAAGGAGACAAGAGTATAAAATATAGACTGCTAGCCTTCGATTACTCTAATAACGGCAGAGTCGTAAAGGAACAAAGGAACAAGAGGGGTTAAGAAAGACCTGATAGAAAAGATAAAAGAGAGGGAGGGATGTAACCAAAGATTATTTTTGCAGAAGAAAAAAAAAGTTGGATTTTATTGCGGAATTGGTTTGATTGTTTTTATTGAGCAAAATATCAATAAATAAATATATATATATATATATATATATATATATATATATATATATATATACAGTATATAAGCCGAATATTTTGTGAAAGGGGTTTCATTTCTGCTCATGAAGACTCGATGGCTAAAACGATTTTATATTAAACAAATATTTTACCAATTTTCGTTAAAAAGTTTTTGTGTTTCATCATTTTTGAAGTTAATACAATGATATCAGTTATACAGGAAAACACATAGTTACATTTCAGGAAATAATAATCCAATTTATTGATCTTAAAGTGACTTCAAGTAGGACTTCCCTAGAAAACAATGTATTAGTTCTTAAAATGTTAATTGTAATCTATTATCAGTGATACTCATTGCGTTTTTTATTTTTGAACATTTCTGTAAGTTGAAATGTGTTATTTTTACATTTATAACTTAAATGTTGTATGAACACAATGCAAATTTGTGTGTAATAAAGAAGGTATTAAACCGATGCTGAAATTCAAACTTTAAAGTTAATTAGTTACATAGCAAAATATGTTTCATCGCTTTCATATTATTATCTGTTTATTAAAATACATTCGTTGGCTCCAAATCTAGAGATAAATCCTTTGTACTAGTGCTTTTAGAAAATGAAGATTCAAGCAAGGACGAAGGTTTTAAAGATCGATCCGGAGTGAGAAAGACAATTCCTTCATTATCAAAGTATACCGCAGTTTTATTTCGATATAATCTTTTACAGAAATATTAAAAAATATGTTATAAGCAGAGCAAAGCATTGACACGAGAGTCTGGTGTTGAAATTAGTTATCTGTCTGTAACTAGGCGTATTTTGGTGATGTTAAAATCATATAATGGTATATTTTACCAAATTGATTACCTTATAGAGTAGTAAATTTTCTAATTTTTACTACTGTATTTTAAAGTATTTATCTAATCTGAAATCGTATATGATGATTTACAAAATAATAAACCCTTTTTAAATAAGAGTAATGTTTGTTGGTAAATCCCCAGCTTACAAGATAATATGCTAATTTACATTAAATATGAATGAACATTACAGAAATTTCCCCAAATATTTTGCCTTTAAAAAGGAACACAACATCTTGATTAATATCAATGCAAGAGAAAAATATGATTTCATTGTATGACATGTACAATGAAGATTGAGAAAATGTATTTATTCCCCAAGGACTTTCCCCTGAAGTGATGCTAACACGCGGCCTACTAGGACGACGCTTGACGTTGAAACCACTCGCCAAGCAACCGTAACAAAAAAATACTTACACCGCTTATAAGTTATACTCTGAAATTTTATATTACTTTATATAGTTTTATATGCTCAAGCTTTGTGTAAAATATATCCTACATTTTGGACAACTCAAATCTGTTTATTCCTTAACTTCTTAAATCACTATGTCATTTGTGGGAATGTGTGCCTTATAGTGACTACCAGCAAATGACGATTGCTCACCTACTTCTCCTAGAAGAATTCATCAAAGGTAATGCATCACATCTCTTTCTCTTTCGCACAAATGTATCCTGTCTTTCATTTAGTAATTACTAATCTTATAAATTTATGTTTACAAAATTAATATTTATTTTACGCGCCCTTTAAATGTTTCGTATCTAAAAGGGTTTATTTTATAACTACCGCTAATACACTGTATTTAACAAGGGTCATCTTATTGGTTTATGTAAAATAAAATAGTCTTTTAACTGTTGTAACATCAAATTATGTATAACGTACCAAAGGTTTTCTATTTATATGTTATTTTTGAAGAATATATTTATATATATATATATATATATATATATATATTGTTTGATTTGAGTTTTCTTATTGTAAATGAATTGATACATCTTAAGTGAGTTTACATTACAAAAATATATATAAAAAAAAATAAATAAAAAAGATATTCTTTCGTAAAAAACAAAACATCAACAAACTATATTCACAAGATAATTAAATTATAATTTTATCGTAGGAGAGCTTGGTTTTATTGTTTTAATGTAATATAGTAAATAATAATGGGCTTTAGAGTAATATATTTTTAAATGTTGTATAGTCAAGATTAGAATATTGTTGTTTTGTATACGCAAGAGTAACAGGCTAAGGTTAGCTAATAGTAGGGTCATTTATTTACTTAGTTACAAAGTTCATTCAGAATCAACCCCCCCACCCCACTTAGTTTTTTATCTTAAAAAGTTAATAATTTTTGTTCAGTTGATGTTTACTTACTTTACCATTTAGAATATTATTCTTTAATTGCACCCGTAAAAATATTCTTTGGATAGACTCTATATTTGTAATTAGTTTATTTGATTAGTTGATATTACTCAATATGACTACTTTAAGACTAGCGACAAAATGTAATTAAGAAAAAAAAGTATTATTTTCAAGACTTCAATTACGCTACGACTTCAAGCTATTCCATATTTTCTGCTTTATATTCTGATTTTAAAACAGTAACCGAGGAAATGGACGACCTTAACGCTAATTTGGATAATGCAGAGGATGAATATCTACCGAGTATCTTTGTACTCAGTTTGATATTAAAACCGCATTCTATTCTCAAATATAAAATGATAAAGCTGTTTCACCTGCTGAAAAAGACTAGCTCCTATTTTTTAGTAAAAATTACCTCAAATATTTATTATTATATTAAATGGACAATTTGAACAGTCTAACTCTTTCAAAGAATTGTTTATCAATTTTCTTCAATATTCACCTATGTTGGAAATATAAAAATTTAGTCATTTAAACAGTTTACTAGAACGACCTACTTTGTTATAGAAGCTATATCATTTGTTCCAGATCATTACGACTTATGTTCAAAACACTTGTTGAAGACTATACAAACTAGCCAAATATTATTTGTATAAATCATATAAACTCCGAGTTAGATATAACACATACGATAAATTCATACAAATAATAAATTAATTAATTCAAAACTGTTAATAGTTTCTTTAATGAAAGTGAAAATATAAAAATCACTGAAGTTGTAAGATATTGTTTAAATTTTATAGATTTACTCTGAAATAACAGGTGACTTGTTTACTTTAAAAGGTTTTTAATTTAGTGTTTTTTTTTAACAATTAGGGTATATATTACGATGTGCAATTTATTATAATATTATCATGGGAAAATAATTATGGCAGTCATTTTGTTGTAAATGCACGCTAACCTCACAGTTTAAAATAATTTGGATAATTTCACTATATATATATATATATATATATATATATATATATATATATATATATATATATATGTGTGGCTTGAGTACTTTAAATGGGGAGTAACATTGATAGTAACATTTTTAAGTGTGTATTACCAAAGAAGAAAAGCTAACACATCATTTAAGATAGTTCAAGTTATTAATTAAAAGCTTCCAATAAGGTAAACAATAAATTGAAATGAAGTATATATATATATATATATATATATATATATAATGTATTATTATAAATATTTTATTGAAAATATTTTGTTGAAAGAAACATTCATTGGCAAAACTCTAAACAATATAAAAAAAAAGAAAAATGTCCAAACGAGGTGCCAAGATTATAATTTAAAAGAAAGGAACATAAAAAACGTTTATATAGGTTTAAAAAATATTAGGAATAATATTCATTTATGTTTATAGAGGGGGCAGATAGTTTAAACGTAAAAACATTTTAATGTTTATGTGCATTTATATACTTTTTCAAACAAAAATAACATTATATAACAAATTAATATAATTGGAAAATAGTTCATTTTTATTAGTTTTAACGTAGCTTCCTTCATAAAGGAAGGTTTATCAGATGTTTCTCCAAATCTAGCTTCTATTAAGAACAAACTATTATGTAACAGGTGTTTATAACGACGATTTCTTACAACTGACGCTAATTTGATGTATGAGTACATCAAGACTTGATTTATATTTAACCCCATTTAGACAATATTATCTTAAAACTTGAAATAGTTCTGAGGCGTTTTATTTAACAGACAATATTAATTAGATATCATGAATTAAATTGCATGAACCGTAAAGTAGAAAAGATTCTTAAGTTCGATTCCCTGTCTAGGTTGTATATTTTCCACTTGAAATATTATTGTATTTTCATTACTTGCTGGTAAAAAAACGTATTAACGTTAAAAACAATAAATTAAAAATGAGTTAATAATGTCTTTTGATTGATCCTCTTTAAATCTATGTCTAATTATGATAAACAAAATTTGAATAAAATCAAATAAAAAATGAATTATAACAAATATTAAAATTGAAAGGAATGTGCAATAAATAGAATATGATATGACTTGATGTTTTAAAATTATGAAATTAACATTTTTAAACACAGAAGTCTCTATTTTCTTGAAGGTGGACATTAAATAATAAATCTGCCATATAACCGTCAGTTTGATAAAATTTTCAATTATTTTCTTTACCTAGGGTTTACTTGAAAAAGAATAATGATTTTATTCTATCAGATATAATTTGGCCTAATCTCAAATCACTCTATGTTCAAGCTTACAACAACGTTTACACTTTAGGAATGTTTAGCCACAACTATTTCATTGAAACATTTTTTATCCTTTAAATTAAATATTTTCCTCTTAAAAAATAACTTCGAAATTATTTATAAACAAATGTTTTTTTTCCTAAACAAATATACAAAATTTAAATGTGTTATAGAATATATATACACATATTGATACTGTACAATGTTTTCATTTTATATGTGAAACTGAAGATGACGACTTTGTTGTTGAAACGTACTATTTGTGAGAATTGGTGTTCAAGTATTATTCTATCAAACATAGGATACACTGATTAAGTATACCTTAGTTAAATCTGTTGATATAAAAAAGGAAGAAAAATCGCCTTTTGATGTAAAGAAGGCAATGTTTTCATTGTATTTATTTTAAAATTGATAACCCTTTGTATTAAAAGTGTTGTTTTGATTTTTTTTTTAGAAATTGGAAATGTTTTAATTCGTTCAGTATTTCCCCAGGAACCGGTTGTAAAACGAGTTATAAATGTTGGCTGAGAACTCCAAAATAACGTAAATTATGTAAATCTGTAAATAAATTAACAATAATATGAAAATTTAGAACTAATGTCAGTTCTTGTCCAAATAGCCTTCAAATTTGTCAAAAGAAGTACATGACACAGAGATCATTTTAATTACCTCCAAAAATTATCGAAATCACGAATGATATAAAATGATATTTCACGAAACTAAAATATCTTGTTACCCAGTTTGCAGACAGTTTACTCTACAGTTTAAGAAACGTTTATCAACATTCTGAGTGTAATGATAAGTTTACATTTAGGACGCCCTCCCTTCCTTTACCTCTTCTGCCCAGTATAAGATCCATCACAAACTTGGCACTTATATTTCATTAGCAAAACTGCAAAGGGCACAAGTTGTAACTGAATATATTAGTGTGATGGTAGCTATATTGAAGCTATATAAACATTGTAGATGGAAATCAAAGTATCAAGTTAATGACATTTTCCTAAGATCTCTTAACATAAGGTTATGAAATGTCAGATTTATTTTGTTTAAACTTTGGTTAATTTTAAAATCGTAGGAAATAACTTTCAAAAAATTTTCATGACTTAGAGATATTTTAGGTATTAAACTTCAAACGTTGCTTTTAAAAAAACTACTTGAGTTTTTAAAATTTAAAAAAGCATTTACTTTAGGGACTACGACTCATACTACTCCAAATAACCCCGAATCTTTAAAATGATTTTTTCAATAGTTTATTCACAACATGTTGACGAGGACAATAAGACAGAATTAGTATTTTGAAGATTATTAACCATAAATTATACGATTATACTTCAGTCATTGAAACATTATATACAGAAGTAACATGTCCAAAAATAGTGGGGAAACTTACAATTCAGTGATATCACTAAAAATAAAATAATTTAATCATATTTCCTAAAATCATTTATGTACTCCTTCAAAACCTATTCCAGTATATAAGATAACTTGAAACTATTTTTTTTACATATGTTGTTATTTTGCCTGTGTTGTGTGGATAATATTGAATTTATTCAAGTGTATTTGTTTTGGTTTCGATTTGTCATTAGGACCTACGTAATTATAATAAAGTGATTAAACAGTGTCATTATGTAAGTTGTTTAGCAGGTAAAAATGAACCATTATAACTGTATGAATAACATTATTTTAATAACATGTGGAAGGTAAGGTGAAATTTAGCAACATAGTATGTTTATAAAAGTTGTTATATGTTGTACTGTAATAAGTGTTGGTGCTTATATATAAGGTTTTATTTCATGCAACACCTAACTATGGTCATGTCATAATACCTATTGTGTAAGGTAAAGAACTTTCTATTTCTTCCACTTTGAAGTAGATAACACTAATAAGTTTATTTACCAACCTCAACTTTCTTCTCTAATATTTCATGCAAAAAATGTTTTGTTTTTATTCAAATAATTATGTGTTTATAATGGTTTAAATATTGTGATTAAGTTTATATTCACTTAAAAAGATTTATATTATTTTAATGGCATTGTTTATTCACCTAAACACAAATGCAAAGTTAAAAATATCAAATGTATACTTATCTCCTAAGACCTTATAAAAATCATTCGATAAGCTGCAAGGTTATTTGAAAGAATAGTTAAATTTCACGTCAAAATAGACATATTGTTAACAATATGATGATTCAACCTTGATTATGAGGATGAAGTTGGGACAGAAGATTTCCGAACTTAGTATAAATAAAATTAAAGTGTTTAGGAGTATTTTGATATAGAGATTAAAGAGTAAAGGTGAGAGTGCTTTAAATATAGTCTACTTAATTTAATAGGATTAGACGATATTTTGTTTTGGCTTAGTGATGAAAAAATTGGCTTAGAACAGAAAAATTTGAAGTCACAATCCTTTTATTGGGCCTAAGTTCATATCATTATGAATATGCCTATGAAATAACTTGTGTCTATTAATATTTTAGCCCGGGGACTGGGTAGACACTTTTACAATGCTGTTAGGTTTAGTATTATAGATAATTATCAAAAAAATATTTTCTGTCTCTGATTTGTTATAAATTTATCGACTTGTTTAATTTTCTATGAGTTTAAAATGCACTGTTCTCGATTACAATAAGTATAAATGTAAACAAACTTAAGTAATTACCGATTTGTGTTGAAGCCGAGTTCCACACTAAGAACTGGTGTTTTAAACTTATAAACCCTTATAAAATCACTCCTAATTTTGTTAAAAAACTATAAACACTTTAGTTTGTCAACATATAAATAGTAGTATGCTGATTCAAGAAAACCTGTGAATAATTCTGTATTTAAATAACTTTCATTCTGCATTCAATCAAAATAAACTTCATGATACAAATAAATTTTAATACATTCTTTATATAGGATTGTCATCATTATTAGTTTTATAAATACTTGTAGTTTTATATAAATAATTAAAATATTGTTCCATTTTAGATAGCTACCAATAAAAATGTATTATTTTTTTAAGCATTGCGTTCAAATGGAGAAAAATAAATTAAAACACTATGGTTTCAAGGTTATATTAAATTATATATCACTGAAATAAGAGATTTCATCAGGTAATGACATAAAAAAGTCATGTAAGTAGGTAACAAATTTATATAAATAAAAGCTCAATTTAAGATGATTATTGACAAATTCACATAATCGGCACAGAGACGATACACATTGGAATATAATCTTGGTTAAGTACAAAGAGTATCTTTAAGTTGAGAATTGTGTTTTTTTTTTTTTTTTTTTTTAATTATTTTTTTTAATTTAGAGTAAATGAGTAAAATCTTGTACTCTGCAAAATATACCTTAAACCTACATCTATTAATCAGTAATTTATACAACATTAAAAACAAAGAAGTGTCGTACTATTTTAACCCATTACAGTTATTTATTAAGAAATATATTTCCACTGTAGATTTTGAATTGTTTTAGAAAGGTTTGAGCCTTAGAAACACATTTAGGCTCTTTTACACCAGTGTATCTGTGGCTTTAGATTTTGTCAAATATTGTATTATGACTAGTTTTCAAATTTATTATAAATTTTGAAATCTGTGCAGAGTAGATTGAAGGACCCAGTAATTCTTTAGATTACGTTAAAATTGACTTTATTACAGTTTTCGAAAATAAGTGTAGAACAAAAAACATACTAATTAAATTTGTTAGTAAACTCTTAGGAATTAGTTAATATTTACAAATAATTCAGGAGTTTAACTTTAGTTTTTCTTGAAGAATTTTTCTCAAATAATACATAGTTTATGTTTTTTGTTCGATGTAATTACTTTTTTTAAAAATAATTAAATATATTGCAACTCTATATATTTACTTTAAAACAATTCCAATAATTGAATTTTCATACAACACTCATATACATTGATGTGTAAGTAGTGAAGCCACGTCTAACTCTGAAGAAACAATGATTGTTTCGTAACACAAGAGGTATGCTAACAATTCTACAAACTAAGTACGCATAATTAATTTTGGTACTACACAATAGTCCCTTACATAACTCCTCCATCCCTAAATAAGACTGGTGGTTGAACAACGGGCGCCAGCAAAGTTGTCATAATTATTTTTAAGTACGAAGCTCTGTAGTTCACCGATTATGACCCCACAGAAGGCAATTGTCCAGACACTGATGTCATCAGTGACATCTGTCTATTTGCCAATCAATCCTGGAGATAGTATCTAGGTTGATTTTTTCGAGCTCCTGTTTCCTTGCGTTAGCTGAAAACTCTGAGTTTTGATATACTTATAGGTTCAGGTTAGAGAAATCCATTAATCTTGGGAGTCCTCCAGTCGTTTTGGATGAATGATAGAGCCTCCTAATAATATTATTATTAGAAATAATCAAGAATATACCTTAGAGAGTGACAGCAGCTATTTCCTTTTCACTAACTGTTTTTAATAATGCTTAGGTAGGAAATGTTGCCC
This sequence comes from Aphrophora alni, assembly GCA_963513935.1. Lineage (NCBI taxonomy): Eukaryota > Metazoa > Arthropoda > Insecta > Hemiptera > Aphrophoridae > Aphrophora > Aphrophora alni. Next base: position 93,540,511 of record OY740770.1, read on the forward strand.
GATTCTGATTTATATCTGGGAAATAGTTGATTACATTGTCTGTAACCTCTGGAGCTGTGTATTTACAGGCGTCTGCTATCTTTGTTCTTGTCCCTTGATTACTGCTGTCTTGCAGTCAATTTTCTCGTCAAATGAGCAGACGTATTTTGAATTTGATTTATTATTACAATTATTGCCTCAACATTTCAGAACTAGTTAGTGTTTTCAACAATATGTAAATTCACGAAATATATAATATTTTCTTAATTTAATTTACAGTTGATTTCTATTAAGCTTTCAAACTGTCACATATTTTCTAGTTTGGGTTCAATTGGTAATATTTCTCTGTAATACTCATAAACTTTCATTATCTTACTGTACAGTTAATAATCTCTATGGTTAAGACAACGCTAGGGTAAAGTACATCTAGTTCACCAAATGTTAAAGAGTTCTTTAAATCAATTATTCCTTACTTGTAATAACATGTCTTACAAAATATTCAATTAATTCATAGTTATATTCTCCCAGATTTACCCGACATACTTAAAGTCTTAAAAGTTTAGAATTTGGTTCCTTAACAAAAACAACCATGATAATTGTAAAATGAATAAAGTTTGGATTTTATTTCCAATAAATAAGGTCTTAAATGTTTGGTCGCCTATACAATTTGAAATAATTCTTTTTCATTTGCAGAGTAGTGGGTCTCACTATCATTTAACGTTTGACTAGCGTATTCTATGAGAAGGTCCATTCCAATGTTTTCCTGACTTAAATTGAACTGATTACAAAATTGTTTACGTTCCTTAATTAGTATGAATTCTCTTTCAAAATCAGAGTATATTGAATCAGGGCCACTGTGGGTCATTATTCAATATGTTTAGCATGTTTCAACACTATCAATATAGTTGGGGTTATTAATATAATATTTGACATTTCTCTACAAAATAATTAGAAATGGTTATTTAATTTTGAAATTGTTTTAATGAATATTCGGTAATACCCGAGTAGCCCTAAATATCCCATTATTTATTTGTTACTTTTTGAATTGTGTAATTCTCTATTACTTTTATTTCTTTCGGGTAAGGCTTATCTGCGTTTGGTATTACTACAAGGCCTAAATACTCGACTTCCTTCCTTAAAAATTTCGTCTTAACTGACTGTATCCTAAAATTGGCTTTTCGTAATCTGTTAAAAACTTCTGTTAATCTAAAGTACCTCTTCTTGTAAACTAGTCAAGTAGATTATAATATCGTCAAGATAAACTAGGAAAATCTCATTCTTTATTCCTCCTTAGGTCCAGGGTGGTAATATATATTTTGATCTCCCTAATTTATCTAATATGTCGGTTGTGATGGGAAGTAGAATTTGTAATACATAGTTTTTGAATTTAATCAACAAAAATCAATTACTACCCTCAATTTTTGTCTGTTTGATTTTGAAACGTCTGTTTTTTTTTTTTTTTTTTTTTTAACATTACATATGGACGAATTCCATGGGGAATGTGAGGGATGAATGATTTTTCTAATCTAGGATTTCCTAAATTTGACTATCTTGTTCGTTAACATTAATTTCTGGGTATCTAGTGTTCTTTGGATAGACATGAATTTTGTCCGTTGTCATAATCATGTTCTTCATTTGGTTAGTTAATATCAGATTATTATTTTCCAGGTGGAATAAGTCGGAATATTCAGAAATGAATAACTTTAGTAATTCTTGTTTCTCTTGAGTGTTCTTGTGATCTACTCTAATTTTTTGATAGGTCTAATTTATTATTTAACATATTAAGGTTTGAAAAGGTTATTTCAATAGTGTTTGATTTAGAGATTTTTAGCTGTTCTATGTATATCGATTCGATAATTAAGTCTCTATCCGCCGTTATATTATTGATTACCGGGTAAATTAACTCTCACCATTATTGCTTTTTAATATACACAGCGGCATTTCTCGGTCTGGTTGTCCACAGGATAATATTCCCTCTCTATTGTTTACATTAAGTATTTTTATATTAATTGCTTGTTGAGTTCATTTTTAATTGTACGGCAACTATTTGTATGACACTTGTATTTGTATGACACTTGTATTTGTATGACACTATTGTAAGGCAACTTTTTATTTTCGTCATATCCTTTTTATAATTTAAGTTTTTGTTTGGTTCATCTCTGTTAAAGTAATACATAGGTATATTTATTCAAAAAAATATTAATTTATTGTTTATGAAATCAAAATAAAATATTTATTATCCTATGTTATCGATTCCCAAATAATAGCTAAAAGTCTTTATGGAAATCAAATAAATAACATTTAGAATTTGGTTTTCCTAAAATTGGTGTTTTGCATTTAAATTTACTTTACAGACTCTTTATAAGTTGCTTATATTCTTTGAGACGGATTATTTAGTTATATTGTTTGGGTTATATGGTTTAATAGTTATTGACAAGGACATACATATATTCTGTTTCTAGTTTTTGTAATAAACAATCATTTACAAAATTAAAACAAACCTACTCATTAATTTATATATATATACAAAAAAATATCCAGAATGAAATACAGAAAATCTAATTTGCACAGCAAAAAAATTGTGTTTTCCTTAATATATAGAAACTAACGTTATTTATCATAAAGTAACTCAGCAGTCTAAAGAGCTCACGATGAGAAGTATTAAAACCAATGGAGTAGTAAACAAATAAGCAAAGAAAGTTGCAATTAGTATAGAACCCATAAAGTAAGTTTCTTTTGCCATAAATGTAAAGACAATACGAGAATGAAATTTGCAAAAACTAGAATTAGTGTAACTATAAAAAATGAATAATGCCACTTCAAGTAAATCATATTATTTGAATGAGCAATTTTTCGCTTTGCATTAACGTAAGGAATTATTTGATCTAGGTGGTGAACGTAGTTATTGTTGTGTATTGCATTGCTTGTTCTCGCCGTTATCCTATTAATGGGGTTCATATTCAATGTGTCAATATGTTAACTATTGAATTATTTGTGGTTGTAAACTGTTTTTAAGTGGGGGTAAATGGAGAGATATTGCGAAAACTTTTGATAGTGTTTCAGATGATGCAGACGGTGCAAAAGTTACGAAACAAATGTTGAATTATTGGCTTCTTTGTAAATGCACCAAAAAGCGATAGTTCCAATGTTCGGTAGGAAAGAAACTCAATATTTGTGATAAATTATTGTAAAATCTATAGTGTTAGTTAAGAAAATTATAGCATTAAAAACAAAATTCGAATTATGAAGTGACAACAAATTAAAAGCGTTATGGAATTAAAATGAAGGAAGGCATTTTGAACACCTCAAGTGAAGGTAATAGTTACTAAATAATACATTTATTATTTGCAAATACATTTGTAAACACTTGTTAATTTCAGTGTAACGGAATACATAGTTGAGTAAATATAATGAGGTAATTCGAATATTAACATTTCAAATCATCTGATCGCAACATACGGATATCAATTTACCTCATATGACACTTATGATACTTTTAGGCCACTCTGTATTATGAATTTACTAAATATAAATAACAAATATGTGTATATGAATTTTTAAGTTAATTTAAATTTCCAATTATGTAATTAATTAACAGCTTGCCGTTTAACATTCTAACATTTTCCCACCTGTTGTATGATCTCTATTCTGCAAAGATATGCCACAATATTTTACTTAGCTGTTAAATAAACTGATAATATAGTTAGTACATGACTTTTCATATTCCCATCTAAAAGTCCATGCTGAATTCTACTCAGCATTCTGACAAAGTCAACGTAAGTTTCACTATGATTAAATTGTATTAATACTTTTAGTTGAACCGTATTTTATTCCAATATATAAGCGATTATGACCAAAATGTCACCATTCCATATAAAAACCTCATCCACATTTAACTTTTAAATTTCGAGCTATCATACACACGGATAATGGACGAAATTTAGTTTCAATCTTTCTTCTATTTCGATCGAAATCTATTCTCAATTTGATATAAATATGATTAAATAAATAGTAGACATGATTTATTTTTGAGTTGAAATTCATATAGTACGATATTTTTTACTAATTTAATTAAACAATGCACACACTTTCTTAGATGTACAAGTACACATAATCACAAAAACATATTAAAATATAACTACAATTTAAAAATACATATTCAAATACCACAGGAAGAAAATTTCACACGATTTGAAATATATATAAATCATAACTTATGAACATTATCTTAGAAAATAATATTAAGAATTCCTAACTACTCTTTTAACAGACAAACTTTTAATATATTGCATGACCTTAGAAGCTAATTCAACCTAACCGAGAGCTCTACATGAGATTGATATTTCTGTCATCATTTATTTATAAGTGATTAGAAACAGTCTTTACAAGTTAGAGCAGGAGTAAAAACATTCTGTATGAAAACCATTGGACAACTATAACGTGATTTTTTTTTTAAAAATACTAACAAATCCGAAATTTAGTAATATTTACTTCTAAATGTATTTTATAAGTATAAAGTATAATCCCGATAGAACGATTGGTTAGACCAGGAATAGATAAATGTTTCTTTAAACAATTTTTCATACTAATAGTAGTTTTTTTTAAACTTATTAAAATATATTGACTTCAGTAATTTGTATAACTTTATTAAGTAGATGTGTTTTTATACATAAGATGTTGAAGGTGTATATCTCTATTTATTAACAGATGAAGTAAATTTCAAAACTAATTAAGAACCTGTCATGGTATCAATAATACAATATCAATTTAACGAAGTCCACATAAGAATAGTATGAAATAATAAAGTTTGTTAGCACTGTAGTTTGATAGAAGAGAGGAAATGGATTTTATTTATCCAGGCTTGGATATTAACCAAAACGTCAACAAATAGTTTCTTAACTTACCAATTTCAGTAGCTTAAAAATATTCTTTAAACATTCAATGCAATTTACATATGACTTCAGCTCTGTCAATTTTATTGGTTTGGGTCCTATGGCTGTGATTTACTTTTGCATGTTGTACCCGATTTACAGGCTTACATTGCTGGAAAGGAGTCCTTTATAAAAGGGCATCAAATTTTACAATCAGTTAAATTCTACATTTAAGATACTAGAAGTATCATTATTAAAAATAAAAAAAAAAAAAAAAAAAAAAAAAAAATAAAATAAAACTGAAGCAGCTGCAGGAGAAAACATATTATAACACAATTGATTTCCTACAAGGGAACTCATTTATAGTGTGTAATGTATTTTATAGGTAAAATGTCAGAAATTATAAATCATGTATATATTTATTACTGTTACGTTTATTACATTTGTTTGGTATTGTTATGTATGTGAATGCAATGTGCTCATCTGTATGTATGTGTATTATTAAAGTTATTTAATATTTATTTATTAAACAAACTAAAAAAATTGTAGAGACGATTAATGGACTGATCTGATCTATTGTGACTAATTGTATTGTTAGTCATGTAATGTTAAATGAATATTGATTATTGTACTGTAAATATGTGTTATTGAGGACAAGCTGCCTACCTGCAACAGTCTTAATGTTATCCAGTCAGGTGTAATGCAGTGAAATGAAATAAATAAAAAATAAAGAATAAAATAATTTCTAAGTAACACAGTTATAAATACGTATTCAAAGAAACATAATTATAGAGTGTTTCAAAAGTCTGGAAATGCCTTAATATCTCAAAATGTCTTATGAGATAGAAATAAATGCAGTTATTCACAGCCATAAATGAACCACTTTTTGGTGAATTTGACATCCCCCCTATTTTTGATCCGCCATCTTGAAATTAACTTAATTTTTATAAAGGGAAGGTAGTATTTTGATACGTGATTTTAATGTTACACCGAAAAATCTGGTCTAATCCGTTTTTTCAATATCTAAATCCGGTTTAAATTGATCGTCAGTCAATTAGCGAAAACACAACATCCAAAATAATAAAAGAAAAATGGATAGCATATAGGTTAACTATAAGTCTTTCACAAATTTAAAAGATTCCTTTTAAAATGTGATTTACAAAATACAAATTGTAATTTTATTAATGCCCTAAACTTTGTTAATTAACACGACAAGAGCAATTAATTCAATATATTAGGGTGACTTGGGATGTACTATGTCTACGTTTACACTTTCTTTAACATCTGCAATTATTTTTTGTAAAACCTCTTCGGCTGTTAGTATCCCAGAATCCAATTGAACCGTCTTCCCTCCCGATATAGGTCCCTGTAAAAAAAAAAAAAAAAGGATTCATTTACGTAAATTTTCATTACATTGATATCATGATGTGAACTTTGTCAACTTTAAATGTTTATTAAATAAAAATTACAAGTTACACAAAGGTATGATATGAACCGTGCAAAAACATTGTACAATCTTTATCATACAGCTATCCAAAAATCAAATCGTAACTAAACTAAAAGGATTTGTCACAATCTCAAAAACGTAGTTACATTCAAACATTGAAAACAAACCATGTTTAGAGTCACAGATTAACAAAATATTTATCCAATTAAGTAAAACCTGAATTAATTTCTTTGTACCAAAAACTAGTAAATAAAAATTGATATACATATGTATTTTGATGATGGTGATCAAAAATAGTTTTTTACCTTTTATTTATAAAAAGTAATTTTGATATACTAGAGATTTGGCACTATGGTTGAATTTAGCCTAAATCATTATAAATATCACTAGAGTCAAATGTTACAATTGGATATTTATAAAGTAGTTTTTACTGATTAATCGCAAACATTGTAACCAATACATCCTGATTGTGCCCTTATATTTTAGCAAAATTTGATCAAAATTGTTAAACTGATATTACAAACATTTTAATTTTGTGTAGGCCTATTGTTTTTATGAAAGTCACAAAATGTCTAAAGTCTGAATGAGGTTCTTGTATAAAATGTAAGGTAATAGAAATTAATATGATCTTAACAGACTTAGAGCCAAATTAGCTTTCAAATGGAGTTGATGTTTTAACGTTTTGTTAGACATGAGGATTTTCAGACTCCATATTGTAACATAATGAAGAGATATATTATTTTGAAAAAAAGCCGAAGGCATTGGTTAAACTGACATGTATCTATTGATTTTGGGTATGAAAAAGTGATTTAACTAGAACATTTAGTGAGTTAAATAACCCAGTAGTTAAGCTTTTTGAGGACCTACAAAAATCTTCACATTTTATTAATTATTCGATGTTATCTTTCTTTTTCTAACTATATATAGCTTCATACTTTCATTGTTTATGCGTTATGTAGTAACATTGAATGGCGTAGAAGTAATCAACATAGATACATTGGGCTTTTGGAAGTTAGTACAATCTTTAAAAACAGTAACAAATACAATACATCACAAATTGCAATAAAATTATATACGTAACAACAAATAATAATTCTTTAAGAAATAGGAAAAAAAATCAAAATATATATAGCGGGTATATCAAAACTCTGGGTACGGCTCAATATTTCCCAGTAGAATAATATTATCATATACAATTCAACAACTATTAATTATTGGGAATGAAACTATATTTAATACTATAATTAAAACTATAATAAAATATATTCAAAATATTGACATCTTTTTCAGTTTCCCTATATGTGATCTAACTTTACTTTTTTAAATAAAAATGTTGTATCGTGATACTGTATTTTGAGCTGAAATTATTGAAAAAAACAATAGAGAAAGCCGACTTTTATTATCTTATTTTGCTGAGGGCTTACAGGCAGTTAGTGTGAAAAATGAACTATATTAGTTATATGTTATCGTAAATTAATTTATTACTATTAATATATTTTTGTTTGGTTTCCAGTCGCATCAGTTGCTCAACTGCATGATATAAACTACAGGAGAACTGTTTATCTAAAATAACCAGCTTGTAGAGTCAATTATTTTTAAACTTCGTTAATGAAATAATTTCAATACTATCCTTTGAATGATAGAGAAAGGAAATCAATATTAATGATGAGAGGGTAAGATATAAGATCTAGTGATCAGTTAAATGATTTATTTATTCACATATTTTCAATCGACAACAAATTTTTGAAGTCTATGGTTCAGAAACCTACACAGAGATTTGAAGTAACCGGAAGTGGTCAGTCAGACGCTCCATACGGCCTACAACTGGCCCATCAAATATTATAATATATCAGCCATATATGAGTTTTTTAAATCAGTAAGCTCTGTGCGCACGGGATTTTATATTCATGATATAAATAAAAACAATTTACACAGTTTAAACTACCAACAAAACAGAAACTGATGATGTTGTAGATCCTAGAGTTTGCTGATATAGTAATAAACAAAACTGATTTGGATCTAAATATCTTAAAACGTATTATTTTTTTCTAATAAGGTAACCTTTATGGTTAATTGCAGTTTGAGTGGATTCAACTTTTATTATGGGTGCGACGAAAATTCCTATTGAGTGGAACAATGTTGTAAAATCAGATTTCGGTAGAGATATAAATGTGATTGATGAAGATTTTCAAAACTTATGGTATTAACAATCATGTTGTTACCAAACGTTTTAAAAACCATAGGGTTACCTAATAATTTTTGTCAAGAAGTGCAAACATTTCTGAATGAGGTGTTTTTAGAAAGGTGGATTACAAGAGTTCCAGATCTGACCCCGGAGAGTTCTTCGATTAGATTTTAATCAGCTTAATTTGATTCACATATATCAGTATTTTTGTACAAATTCTAAATCTTTTCACGTGATTTTTTATAGAAGGAAGCAGAGCAACGATTGACGAGATAACCTAGTTTGGAAGTCTACGGTCAGATCTGGTAACCATATAACATTGACAATTTTAATCTTACAAAAATTAAAAAATTCTATTAAAATAAATCAGACATAAAAATTATATACAAATAGAAATGAAGAAACATATAAATTTTAAAAGATATGTAGGCAATTTTTACTTTACAAAAATTCATAAAAAATAATTTTGAAAATTAACCATGAGACTACTAAAGGGATAATATATATAATGTTAAAAAGTTTCAAAAAATTATAAATAATAAATTGGTGATTAGTTGAAATAAAGTCATTCTTAAGTGCTTTTTTAATTAAAATTTATGCAGTTATAGTAAAATAATTCCAAAATTGTAATTGGTAGAGGTCCAAAAGATGTGTAAAATGACAAAGAGTCGTCAATTTTAGATTATTAGTTGTTGATATAGGTTATTCCAATGGAAAATAACGGAGTAATTTGAAATAAAATTAAAGTATAATTAAATTATGTCATGTAAACATGATCAATTACATATCTAATACGATTTATTTTTACGACATGTAAGAATTAAATTAACAAGCAATTTATAACTATATATGTTATTAGGTTATTTTAACAAAATCGTGAAAACAGAATAGGCATAAATAAAAAAATAAAAATAATAAAAAAAAAATAATAATAAAAAAAAACCAACAACAACAACAATTTTGCAGTTCTACAATTTTACATTTATTATGAAATCAAAGAGGAAATAACAAAGTGTGGAGCAATTTCTACCTAATCAAGCATCTAAAAACGTTACGAGAGAGGAACAATACAATTATTTAAAGGCGCATAACGTCTACGATATTCAAAGTACAGCTAAATCCAAATTAAGCTGGTAAACCCAATACAAAAGGACAATATATACTGCGACACCCCAAGGTATGTAAAATCTATTTGAAAAGGAACGATTTATTATGAAATATCAAATTGCTGAACATTAAAATACTTCCACTGCCCAGTGGTTAAAAATTAATGTAACAATTAACATATTATGTAAAATCAAATCATGATTTACAAAAACATCAATTAATTGATAGTTTCCTAATTTAGACGGAAAATGGAATAACAAAATAAATAATTAAAATAGACATGGAACTCAAAGAAAACTAAAACAAAATTTAGTTATTAGAAATATTTAGGTTATTACAAAATTGTCCAAAAATTTGGAGGAGCTTGGAAACACACTCTACTGAAAGCATATCTGCAATATTTATAATACCGAAAGGTATCGACTTCGAGAACAGAACATGGACTTCTCTTAGCTCCAATTACTACTTCCACCGTATATTAACTTAGAATGGTCATTAGAACCGTAAAAGGGATTTAACAAATTTTCTAATTGCAGATAGTAAATTAAATAAATTAATCAACCAGTGTTTAAATAATCGTACCATACAAATGACAATTAAAATAATTAAAAACTAAGGTAAGCAAGAAGCTTATAGAACCACCATTTTTGAAGATTTAAATTATGCAATATTCAACTAGAACTTCAAGATCTACAGATAACATTATTTTTACGACAAAAATTGGCAGGTGATGAATCACTGTCGCTGTTAGGAGTGAAAAAACTTGAAGTATTTTGAGCCAGCTGACAACTCTCTAACGATTTTCTACCACTTCAGGGAGGCTGTAGAACGTAGCTACTAACTCCAAAGACTTCAATCTTCAATTCCAGGAGAAGTACAGGAGCCGAAGTCATCTACAATAAGGTAGCAAAGAGCGAATACCTAATGATGTCTCAACAAGTTCTTAAAAATTAAAGTCAAATATTTGTTTCTAAAAAATTAAAGAAATTTTCTTATTTAAGTAAAATTATAAATAAGATCTATGTCCCACACTGATCGTTATATTTTAAATAAAGAATCTGAGATAATTAAGGTCATATATTTGGAACATACAATTAGTTTAAATTAATTTATAAAATATTCTTTTAATATTATTATTTCAATACACATGTTTTGAAAGAAAAGAATGTACAATTTACAATCTATCCTCCTGATCAGCTATAGGTTAAGACGCATAACCTAAATATATATTATATATATATATATATATATATATATATATATATATATATATATATATATATATGTGTGTTTGTGTGTTTGTGTGTGTGTGTGACAGCCTGTATGTGTGTGTGTGCGCGCGCGCGCGTGTGTATGAGTCTGTCTCTTCTGTGTGTATGTTTGTATGTATATATTATGTACCTGTGTGTTGAAACGGTCTGGAAAATTCAGTCATCTCAAGAAAAATTCAAATCGTAAAAATTGCTAAGATAAACGTCATAAGGTGGGAATGCGGTAACGTCATGGCCAGACAGGGCTATACTTCATTCAGTGAGCGTTGAGAGTGAAGCGCCGATCCCCTAATAGGACACAGGGATCTTGCCCAGGAAAGGACGTGACGTGGAATGTGCCCCCCATTCACAGTCATACCCCAGTCGACAGCCAGTTCTGGGATGCTTTAGTTAGTTCGTTGAGTCCGATTTAAGGGGTCATTAAAACACAACAACCCCTTCGCGCACATAAGGGCCTCTGGTGAATCGGCCTGACCTTGACGTCAGAGCCTTAAAGGACGGCACTTCACTCTCAACACTCACTGAATAAAGTATAGAAGTTCGTGTTTGGACTTGACAGAACTGATACATCGTTTCCAATTTTATTAAAAAATTTTAATTTAAAATTAAATAATGAAAAAGTAAAAGTAGGCGATTAATAATATCAAAGAATAATTGTAATTCAAATTAAAACAAAATTTTTTAAGGAAATAAGATGGGCTAAAAAACCTAAAATTTTTAAAGGGGGACAATTGAAAATCAAGAGTAATAGAATCCCATAAACTGTAGGGAACAATAATAATCAGCAATAAAATTGAAGAAACTAATAATAATAATGAGGGGAAATGGGACTTGAAAAGTCATTCATGGGCAGTTTTTTGAGTTTTTTAATGTGAAGGGGGGATAGACTTAATAAACTTAATATTATAAAACAAAAAGAAAATAGCAGGTAATAATAATAAGTAGACAGAAAAAATATTAAAGTTAAATTGGGGGAGAAAACACAATAACAATAATTAAAAAGTTAAAGCCCAAAAGGGGTTAAATTAATGATTAGAGGGGATAAAAAACTAATAGGAAAAGTGTAAGATATGTATATTTATGTATAATAACAGAGCAGAGTTGAAAAATACTAATGGGGGGATTTTACATACGAAAAATACTACGATCATAGAATCACAACTTTAATCGTCGATAACTAATGAACAAAACAAGTTACAATGAAAAACTAAAAAGTTATCTCCGTTATAGGACCAGGAAAACAACTTCCGTGAAAAATAACATTCAAAAAAGACTTTAGAAAAAAGTTTGTTTTGTGAAAAAATGAACATTTGTAAAGAGTGTGGTAACTCGAGTGTGGTACGCGGCCTAGAACGCCGAATAAAGATTGTCAAGATCTTCAAGAATGTGGAGAAGAGGATCCTGAAGAGAAAAATGAAGATAGGACCAACCGTTCAAAAATTAGAGTGAAAAGAAAAAAAGTGTTCAAAATCAAAATTTTCATGCTAAGACAAAGACATTCTCGTACAGATAGTGTGACGTCACGGACCAGCCGTCCCCACTACCAACAAACTGGACAACAGAAAAAACTCAACTATCAAAAAGATAAAATGTTAATTAAAAGGGTTTTTAATGAAAAGTAAACTACAAAATTAAAATAGAAGTAAACTAAGCATAGGACAGCTATCAGCACAAAAACTACGGATTAATTCAGCCAAAATCTTAATAATTAACAAAAGAGACATTTTTTCACTGAAGGGCGAAAATTGGTTAAATTTTTCGGGAAACTTTTCCACATGAGGGGAGAGCCAACATTATTGGTCGAAAGACCGATACTCTAATAAAAGTCGCCCACCAGGAAAGACGTTATTTTTTTTTCAATCAAAATTTTCTTATGTAATAGATTCATTAACTCTAATAAATGTTCTGGAGCGGTGCAGACGTTATTTTTGTAATTAAAAATTTTCTATATAAAAGTTTAAGTTGTGCAAAGTGCAAAGTGAGTAATAAGAAGGAGATAAATATACATGGATAAGTAACTATCCAGGAATAATAATAATTACCAGCAATAAATTTAACCTAACTAGTATTTGGAAAGGAAATTGAAAACACCATTAATTATCAGCACAAGGAGTTTCACAACTACAAGAACTTCAAGTTAAGTGTGATTTATAGAATCATTCGCAAAAAAGTAAACTCATTTCAATAGATTAAATTAATTGGGGAAATTTTAAATATCTTAACTTCAGTAAATTCAAGTAAACTCTGGTTTGGTTTAGTTATAAGTAATCAAAAGTAAATACGACTATTTCAGTACAAGGAAAACTATTTGAGTCCTAGCTGGAATAGTCTAGCATTTTTAAATTGTATATATATATATATATATATATATATATATATATATATATATATATATATATATATATATATATTAATAAACATTTTGTGTTCCATTGTAAGTTTTTAAAAAAAATTTTTTTTTATTGTATGTTCATATAATATATAATAAATTGTTTTGATCATTTTGATAGTTCATTACACATATAATATGCGCAATTGGAAGTTCATTTCATTGACCTTATTGATCCTAAACATTTTCTTTTCAAATATTCATAACATTAAGAGGTTATTATTAAGGTGCGTTGGTATTATTTCATTGAAAATAAATCAAAGTTATTATCAAAATTCAGGAGCCGATTTCTTCAAAAATGCACTTTTGAGAGAGAGAGAGAGAGAGATAGAGAGAGAGAGAGAGAGAGAGAGAGAGAGAGAGAGAGAGAGAGAGAGAGAGAGAGAGAGAGAGAGAGAGAGAGAGAGAGTTTAATTCAAATTGTAAATTCAGTGAGCAAAGAGATAAAATTCAAAGAATTTTAGTAAATTCATTTAGTAGTAAGTTGATGAGAACAATCCCCGACTTGCAAAAACCCAAGTGGTGCAATAGCTTTGATTAAAGGTAAAGTAAATTGTAAATGTGAGCAGCTTGGTCTTGCCTTCTAACAAAGTGGCCCAACCTCGACAAAGAGTTAATAAGTAATACGCCCATAAGGTATAGGGAACAGAAGTCCTTAGCAGTGAGTGTGACAGTCTGTCTCTCTGTGTGTATGTTTGTATGTACGTGTCTGAGTTTACAATCTCTATCATAAAATGCTTAATTATAATAAAATGCAATTTACGCTGAAGTAGTCCTTATGACACAAGCGAAGCAAGTTGTATTTAAATAAGTAATTTTATTTTCAAACACGGCATCTATAGTTTAATTTTACCATTGTCTCGCCCTACCTAACCTTACCTAAACTTAGTATCTGTAGTCAAAAGCTCGAGTTTATTAAACTACATTTAAAGCGGATGATGTGATTATAACACAAACAAACCAAGTTAAAATCGTTTTAAATAACAATTTTTTCAAACACGGCGTCTACATCTGAATTTTATTTACTGTATTTCATGCCCTAACCGATCTAATCTCTGTCATCAAAAGCTTGTTGTTAATAAAATACGAAAATCGCAGTAGATGTTTCTATAACACAAGCGTTGCCAGTTTTAATCGTACTTAATTTTTTTTTCAAACACCTCTTCCATAGCTTAATATTTCTTTTTTTCAAGACCTAACTAATAATATTTCTAATAAGAATAACCATAAACATAAATGCTGTGGTACTTCTTCCCTTTGGATTGGCTTGTTAAAAGTAGGATGATCGATGTCAGGCAAGTCATTAATAGGAGCCGATCATTATAAATGGCGGATCAAGGTATGGATAAAATTAGCTGGTATTCGAATCCTTGGATATTTTCATTCTGGGGTTTACGTAAAAGAAAAAACCTACAGATTTAATTGAATTTTGGAATAGAATAACAGAATAATAGATTAAGAATAGACATGTTGAAAAATGCCAGCACAAATGGTGTCGACCATCGACCTGTTCACATACAAGAGATTTATAAATTAAAAAAATTTAACGCTCTGTAACTCAAAATATACTTTCACCATTGAATTTATCGTTAAATTTTAGTTGAAAATAAGGTACCAGCCAATCACATAAAAAAAGGTAACGGTTAATTCAATATGGGGGTTCTAAGGTTGTGGCGTTGAATAGCTACGTGTTACCAATTTCTTGACGTACTGTTACCCATAGGCAAACCTCACCACATTTGACGGGAATATTTCCAAGGATCTCATACAGTTGCCCGGCTTTGCCCAAAAGGTCATTATCGGATAAACTCAAAAACCAATAACCCATATCCTGTCCTACAATATCACCGAACCGATACTGAATCACAGATAACTTTTATGAGTTAATTAATGTAATAAATATTATTTACAATAATTATTAGTCGATAAAATCTTAATGTAATTAGAGTGTTAACTGAAAACGGTATTTGGGATTGTCCGAGTCCGACATTACGTTTAACTAACAGCAACCTGTAAATTTATATGGCCTCGTTTATTTCACATACCCCGTTTCTCAAGACCTCCCTATTAATTACGTTACCCTACCATTATTTGAAATTACTCAGTTTTTAAATTTAAAAAAAAGTCACGCCACTTTGTGTGACCCTCACTGATTGTACCGCCACACATAGGCTCTTCACATCTTTTTTTTTCTGGCTCGTAGATGGTTCGCAATACACACAGATAAAATCCTTGTAACAACCAAAGATTTGACTAACTCACAGCCTACCTAATATGGCAAATTTTTGTCACCTCCGATTCCAAGAAAAAAATTGTTTTGCTCTTAGATATACTAGCTAATTGTAAAAAAAACAATAAGCTGTGAACAGTCTTTTGAAAATGACCGGGAACAATGAGGGTGTGAAAGGATACGAGGGTGTGATGACATGAAAACACTGGTGAAATTAAAAGGAAACAAAAACTCAAAAGGTTATCTCTAAAGGGGAACCTACTTAGAAGCGAGTGCTCCTCATTAATGCAACCACACAAAACAAAAAACAAAAGAGAGATAAAGAAAATAGTTCATACCCGAAAAGGAAATAAATTGGGAAGCATTAGAGGTTTTGTGTTATTATATATATATATATATATATATATATATATATATATATATATATATTACAACGGACACAACCCGTTGTAGGTCCTGGATTTTGAATTTGTAATTAATTTTATAAATTTGAATAGTCCGGACTTACCGTGGGCTAAAGCCGCATGTAGGTCACGAAAATCATGTTGACGCGGGAATGTAGTTATCTGGCTAAGTTAAACTCTTGGACCCTGCCTGTTCGAAAAGGAATAAGGACTTGTAAAAAATACTTAAAAATTAATACGGGAAGCTAAAATCCAGAAATTAAATAAAAACAAATATCTTCAGGAAATGCATTACGCTAACCGCGTGTGTATTTACTGCAAGATTAGATAATATAAAGTCACAAAGTTACGTAAAATACAGACTATTAAAGTATGTAAAGAAATTCAAAATTCCTCTAAATTGAAAAAGAAAAGGTTTTTCAGGCTTTTCATAAGAAGGCCTAAAATAAAGGTAAAATAAGTTTTTGCGAAATTTCGTTAAATAAAAAAGTTAATGTTAACCCACTAAGTTCAAATGATAAAAAAATATATAAAAAAGAAAGTTTTTTAAATTCTAAGCAAAACAAATTTTAGTAATGATAAACAAAATGTATAATTAAAAAGAAAAACTTGAAATTTTATTAAAGGAAAAAGGTGACAGAATTCGCACCTTTACAGCAAGATAAAAAGTTAAACTTAAATTTTTATTAACTCAAAACGCTAAATAGTATGCTGATAACGTAGTTATGTAAAAATAATCCAGTATTTAAAATATGTTTCGGGAGTAAAGGAAAGCCCAAGTTTGTAGAAAATCGTTTAACTCCCTAACCCTACAGCAAGACAACCAGAAGCAGAAAAAAAGAGAAAATCCGGCTAGTTAACACAAACCAAAAGGACATAAAGAAGTGAAAACAAAAAACCGGGAAAAACAAAAAACAAAGACTTTTCCGGGAGAAATCGCCGCGGAAAAACGGGCGCGGGTCGTGTACGCGAACCAAGAATCGTACGAACATCACTCAAGTTCGTGTGTAAAGAAGACAACGAGCTGAATTCAAAAATGTCACTCTCAATAAAATAAGGAAAACCCTGGAAAAGTTACAAAGGAAAAGGATTTTCAATGGCCAAAACTGCACGGAGAGAGATAAGAGTTGTACGGTAGAAGGGGCTGGCTGAAGATGAGTCTATATAAACGATTGCTCGGGGAAACTCGAGAGCCTTGATATTTCTGCGATGTAAGTGAACACATCGAGCCTTGATCTCGTTTTTTATAAAATACCATAGTATGCAAAAAGCTAAGTATTTTCTTAGTTAGCCTAATAATTTGTATAACAAGTGTGAACTTACGTCATTGCGATATTAATTTGGAATGCAGCAATAGACACAACTATAATCTACAAGAACGTCAGTGGCAACTCAGTCATTACAAAGTTGGCCTAACTTGGATTATTCTGGAGAAGTAACATAACCTACATAGCAGCTGATACATGGAGTGATTCGTATAGCTTCCGGATAGGACTCCAGGACATCACCAGGCGACCACTTGGACATGCAACTTTAACGTCGAGAGAATAGCCGAACCGGGACTTCAGACACGACATCACCACAACCATCTTTAAAAATTCATCCAACATTCTTCCAGACAACCCTACAGGGATCAACCTTCATCAACGAGACAACTTAACCAGCACGCAGAGCATCTGTAGCCTGCCATCGCTAAACAACGCTCGCGGACTTCATATCAAACGTCGCGACGCCTGGACAGTTGTGAAAAGGTCGGTAGAAACGTAAATACGTTAGTCCCTGATTAAATTTGCCTGAAATAAATTCAAATAAATTTATTTTAAAATACTGGGTTACTTAGGATGTTAGATTAGATAAAATATTTGTATTATTAATTAAAAATTAAATTCATTAAATCGTAAATTCGAATTAAATCTTTTATTAAAATATTAATTAAATCAAATTGGGTATAAAATATTAGAATAAATTATAGTTAGGTAAATAATTGGTTCTGCCTTGTAGTTTAAGAAATTATTATTAAATTGAAAGGAAAGTTATTATTTTGTATTTGTTGGAGAAAGTAAAATCCAAAAAGTTTTATTTTATGTTTGAAAAAAAAAAAAAAAATTATTAAAATTTTATTTGCTTTATAAAAAATTTATTATTTACAAAAAACACCTAGTATTCAAATATCCCAATAGTTTATGAGTTATAGATTAAGAATTGATACAGTGGAATTTCATAAAATATTTGCAAGCACAAATAAACAATTTACAAGGTTAGTTTCAGTGTACTCACTACTCAGAGGTTTACAAAAAGTAAAATCATTCACTTGTGTCCTAACTGAGCTAGAATCAAATATAAAGTACTGGAAGTATAACGTAGAAGTTTTTTTTTTAAGTCAGGATATTCAGAAAACTGAATATTCGACACATAGTTATTTCACCTAGGCCAAACAAAGCGAGATTGCCTATAAAACTTCCAGTAGGTGGAAATAACTTATTCTCAAACGAAAAACCGTTGAATAAAACGGCGTCCCAAAAAAAAGTGGGGTCCGAAAACATCATTCAACTTAACCAAGAAAAGGTTTACCGTTGGAATATATATATATATATATATATATATATATATAACGGTAAAAAATATATATTGGAATATATTTTGCTAATACGGTTAATATTGTCATTGCAATAAAAGTGTTAAATTTATAATACAATATTTTTTGTATTATTAAAGAGAAGAGAAAAAAGGTGTACTGGATTGACTAAGTATAGACTGAAGGAGACTTATAATACAATAAAAGGGAAAATTGCTCACATGGTGTAATTAGGAAAAATCCTGGAGATAGCCTATCTTTGCAGTTCCAATACTACTGTAAAATAAAAGTATTCCAAGACTAATAGCACCTCCAATACCTGTAGCTCGAAGCCAAACTTGAGATAAAAAAAGCCTGGTGGTAAAATAACGCCAAGGCTACTAGACTGCCACGACACCAACCGTGTCAGAGCTTGCTACTCCTTAACTCTTCACATTCATTGAGCTATTGTCTGGTCAAGTAGTGAAGTACCCTTAATTCATAGTAGAAAACAACAGTTTCTCCCAGGAGAGGACCAATGATAAAAGGTGCTCAGCAATTTTGAATAAGTTATTTCAATCCTTGTTTAAAGGCTCCCTAAGGAAGGATATATTCTGGTTATGAAGAAAATAGGGAAGCAGGAATAAAATTGGGTAAAGTGAAAACTATTGAGCGTGAAATAATTTGGAAATTGATTTGTGATTCGTTAAACTCAAATGGTAGCGGATTTTATGGATAAATATTATTGTTCAAGGTTGCGGAAGGTTCAAAAACTAACACTAGCCAACATAGATATATCATTCATTTGGAGTAGACAATAACTACCAACTAATCCACACACACAAATATATAATCGCACAGAAAAATTAAATAAACTAAAATTATTTATTTTTGACATTGTGGGTCTGGATGGAGTAACTGGAAAATAATGTTGTTACAGAGTTAAAAATAATATAGTGTCCCGAAATGTGTGTGAAAAGAGTAAGGCTAATGAAGAGTACAAAACCAACGCCCAACGCCCCTCATAGGTAGGGATGAGGTCAATATCTGAACCACCCACTGTGTTAGGTGAAAGACAAAAAACAACCTTGAACAAGAAACAATAAGGAAAAACACATAACCAAACTGGTGACTCAACAATACATAAATAAAACATTCAATACGAATAAATATATTATTGAATAAGGAGTGGTGCATGCGCAATCGTCAAACATACAGATAGTTCATGTACGATTTTAACAAAAACCAATAGAGGTAGACAATATGTGGGTGGGGGGGCTAATATTATGCCATTGAATGTAATATAAATAATTTGTACAACGTAATCTAAAAACGAATTAGATAAAATTTAGACTTTAGAGCTTCAACATTAACTACATACATTAAATTTAATACTAGAAAGACGAAGGTTCGTAAATAGGAAATATAATGATTAATAGAGAGAGATATTAAGAGTATGGCGCTTGTCGATGGTAGGAAAAACAAACGGATTATTGTCAGGGTTAAAGCTGTAGTTTTATAAATACCAGTTGCTACAGCCAAAATTTAGGAAATACGATACTCTTAGCGCGTATTATTCTATGGAACAAAATTGAAATCAGAAATGTGCCACATGGCAGGCACACTTAATAAAAATTGGGCAGGCCTGTATTAAAAAAAAATTGAAGAAAATAAATTGAATGATTTAGTTTCAATGAAAACAAAAGTCCAAAGCTTAAGCTGTAAACGAAAGAATCACAAATCCCAGCCAATCGAGTCACGGTGAGCTCTTAAGATCCTTGTGGAAAAGTTGGTAAAAAACAACAACTTTTTACCCCTCATGAGACAGCTAGTGGAAATGCCATTGTAGAAATGCCATCTCTGTGAAATGAAAATTTTAGTCTTACCCAAACAACCATTATGTCCTAGAATGGTAATCGGTGGTGTAAGGAATATGTGAAAATTTGGACCTCTTGGTAAGAGAGTAAGAGGAAGAAAAACCGAAGGAAGGCGAAACTTTTATTATCACCTAGAGATCCGTATCAGTTGGCGAGACGGTAGACTTTAAGTAGGTTGTAAACGATATCCTTTAGGGGATTTGATTGGGTGAAGGATATTATTTTAACCTATTGGTTGGTGATAGGGATAAAGTTGTGATATGTGCGCTGCTCGCACGAATTTGGTTGAACCACGGTTGATGAGCCTAACAATTACTGGGGATGAGAAGGAGTGGATAATCAAATGAGTTTCCACAATGGTCACAATTTAAAATTAATTCTTTTGTTCGTGTTACTTAAATGATGCTCCCTATACATTACAGTCACAACAATCAACAATCGCAAAAAAACATACACAGAGGTAGAAATAAACACATGCGCTTAATTATAACAATTATTACATACAAATTGGTGGCAATATCAATGTTATAATTTTAACTTTAAATATATATTACGTAAAAGTAAGAGAGGGAGATTCATAGGGTTAGGAGCAAATTTCAAAATCGAGTACATAGGAATAGATGCGCACAATCCTTAGGTAAAATTTTAATCTTTGTTAAGGCCAATATTTATTTAAGGATTAATAAATTTAGTGAGTTGTGTTATCCAAAGTTACTTCAAATATAAAACAAATAAGCTATACTAAGGGCTTATGGCAATTAAGAACGGAAATAAAGGAATTAATATATCCAATTTACCAAATGGACGGTTGCTGAAAATTATTACTAATAGTTATTTTCCGGATGTACAAAATCAAGTACAGTTTAAAGCAAGTTATGGTAAGTCTTAGTACTTAAATGTAAGTGATCATTTAAAAAACAAGTCACGCCATTCTGTGACACTCTCTGACTGTACTGACACCAATGGGCTCTCCACATTTTTTTGCTACCTCGTAGATGGTTCTAAACACACAGATATCAAATTCTTGTAACAACTAAAGATTTGACAAACCCACTACCTACCTGATGGGGGAAATTCCACAAATAGTTAAATTCACCATAATTAGGCCTAATTGTCGTTGAATTTTCTGTGATAATATTACTCTTCTGCAGAATATTTAGCATTATCTAGACTTTTACGTCGCTCTGTACAAATAATATACGTAAATTAGTAAATATAGTGTAGTCACATTTATAAATAAATCAATTTAACAAAAAATAAAATATGTAAAAGCATGGTGGTCTCTAAATTTGAAAGGCTCTCACCGCTATGACATAAAACCATGGTGGATATACCACATAATAAAATGCTCCAGAGAGCAGTAGACTGTTTTTAAATGACTTTAATTTTTTAATTTTTTCGGAAGCTTATTATAAAACACACGATTGTGATGGAAGTTTATTGTATAAACTTACATTGTGCTGTTTATTACGATGTGACAAGCTTTACTGGTGCAGTAACAGTGTATGTCAATCTTGTGTGCACACTTCCAAGTGTAATAATCACAAATTCGCTAAAAAGTCTGAACACTACTGAAATTTTGTTTGGATAAAAGGATCATAGTTCCTTCTTTGCAGGATTAAAATTCTTATATTATAAACTTATATATATATATATATATATATATATATATATATATATATATATATCCTTATAGTCGTATTTCATGTTTCAGATAGGGTTAAATTAGCTCTTGGTAGGGTGTTGAAAGTATGTATGTTCTATGGTAATATTGAAGTAGAACTAAATTTGATGTGGTTTTATAAAATATGATCAGTCCAAGTAATAGTATTATCATTGAGGAGACTCAAGAAATTTTGCTAAATTTATTTCCTTAAGTACCTCTTTCCTCCTAGTAAGACCCTTTGTGCTTTGTTTTAATTAAAATCAAATATACTTTTATTTTCGCGGTTAATTAATAATTTTTCCGTTAAGTACAAAGAAAGCCTTCAATTCTAAGAAAACCATATGCTCTTGAGTTTGCAACGAGCTTACTTTGAAAGTTAAGGTACTGTCGTTACCAAATTTTATTAATTAATATAACTTGATTAAATAAGCAATTTTTGCAGATTTGAGCTAAACACAAACGTAAACATTTTTTGATTTGAATTTTTGTTTTGGGATATAAGTAAACGATTTACCTAGGGATCAATTTTTGTAAAACACTTTTAGAGATTTAATTAACCAAATTGGTTTCTACGAACTAATACTAAACTACATCTAAGGCGTAGATTACAATTAGAGTTATGTGCTATTTATGTATAATAAAATAATAATTATGTTATTCTTTGACAACTAACAATCTTTGACAACTAACTGAACGATGTGAGCTTCTTATTACACCAACGCGAACAATACACAGATGTGATACCAAAAAGACGTTACGCACCACTTCAACCATCCATGATAACTAAATAGCAGCAACGCCTAAACAATTTCTAAAGTTACCCGACGTTAAAAATTGCCCAGGGCCACAACAAAAGTATCAAAATATCCAGTATTCTTGAATTACAATGTACTTATATCTTCTTTTTTAATTCCAAAAATTCTACATCAAAATCATTAAATTTATTTTTTCTCCAATTTGTCTTATAATATCAATCTTAATGTTTTTGACGTAGAATTTTTGGAAATAACAGCACGATAAAAATAAAAAATAGCCTTTAACTGAACGGTGCTTGGTTTTCAAAGTACTTTAAAATTTACAAAGATTTACTTAGTGTTAAATTAACTAATATTTGTTGTATGTTTTGTACAATTTTTTTTGCAGAGTTTATTATTGTTTGAAAGTTTCTCACAATAATATATCTAAAAAATACATTTCTTGCTATCAGTAAATACTTACATTAACTACGTTTAGAGCACATACAGGAACTTGAAGTAAATTCGAAAAATATTTAGACAATGCATGACTCATAGTCATTCCATAACGCATTTTTATCGACACTCCTATTTCCCTTTCGCTATAAACTGTAAATAAAAAATATAAATATTATACAAAAAATGATGATACGTGTATATAAATGGTGTAGACATTTTGAAGTTTAAATTTGACTTAGGTTAAATACAAAATATATAATCCTGCTTATCTAACCAAAATTATTAACCAAATTTTGCTTATTGGTTAAAACTCAGTTATGATAAAACTAGTGATAATTAATTTTACAGTTGTTACTTTGACTTCTAAAGGAGGCTAATTATAAATTTGCAAATAGAGATTATTGTTATGACGATTGTAGTGAAAATTCTGAGTTGCGAAATTTCAATGCTAACGGAGATTAGACAAAACAAAACAATATTTACCGATTCGTTACATAAGCTAACAAAATCCCCAACAAATGTTAGACGAACTAGACATAAGGCTTATATTTATTAAGTAATAATCATTATATATATATATGACCTACCAAATGTATGGGTTTCTCTGCTTTGCTCATACACTGGATTTACTCTCATTAAAATTGTTCCTTCGTCATCTGCTTGGACCGGAGACAACGTCTTGTTTACTGTAAGCCAAATTTCAGGCTTCAATTTATAAGGCTGTAAAAATAAACGGTAAATACAAACAAATATAATTGGGACACAAATCTTGCACAAACTTCTTATAAATTTATTACAAGGTAACACCTAACTCTAAGTTACCAAAATATTCGTTCCACAAATGTACCAATTATTTGTCAAAAAGTTAAAATGAATCCTGAATAATGTTAGAAAGTTGAATATTGAAGTCTATGCACATTTAGACAGAGAAATTATACTGTTAAATATTACCCTAAATCCAGGCTAGTTTGTAGCCCTTTTAATACAATGAATGACAAGCAAGTAATAATAAAATCGTCCTAAATTTAGTGGAAGGTCGTATTCAGAGAAACGAAGCTTCTACTACCAGGTACTGGCTATTGAAAAATCAACTCGTTAGTCAAGAATATTTTTTGTGGGTGATAGAAAAATGCTCTAAGAAACACTGTTAAATTATAGTTTGAATAATTATACAGGTCCCACAACTGGGAAAAAAACGTGCTTAGAGAGGTGAAAACATTCGTATTAAAAACATTATGGAATGTGAAGAAGTATTTGTTTTAAAGAATTGCAATAAAATATTTCTAAATAGTACGGAGTCCAGTATGTATGCTCAATGAGATAAAGTCTAAAATATTGGTTGTGGTAGAACAAGATATCGGTTAGAGTCCCATGCAACAGAGGCGGAGGAATTAACTTCCTGTGCATTTGAGAGGTGTCGGTCTTAGAGAGATGCGTCATATGTAGTGGGGCCTGAATTCAAGGGCTCTTATAGAATCATAATGAGAAACTGGGAAGAATTCTAGTCGCATCACATGTACGTATTTAATATTGGTGAACTGCAGAAAAGCTAAGTGTGGCCGTTATACCGTAAAATGATAAAATCAGTAAAATTATTTCATAAATATATGTTATACAACCATTGCAGTATTTTTGTTTTTTTAGTAAGGATTCCTTAAAACTAAAATAGTGAAATAATTAAATTTTATTTATTTTTTTAAACAGAACATTTTATATACTATATACTATTATATATATGTCAGTTATTAAATACACTAAATTAAACCCTACATACTTACCGACTTCGATAGAACACCTGAATACAAGAAAAATGGAAACACAACACATATTGTAAATACAAAGATATGTTTTACATCCATTTTATGTTTTATTTTATATATAAATAAGTAATTCCACAACATACAAATAACGCTAAGCCAATAAATTTAACTAACTTTGTAAGAATTTTTGTCTAATTCTTGATAAGAATTCATCTCATTAAAAATATATATATATTTATGTATGTATTTCCTATCAAGAAATTAAATATAATTTACAATTTTAATGTATAAGATAAACACTTGATTAATATTAGAACGATTAATCTCTCAAAGTACGTTCGTTAAAAAGTTGAAGTAGCCTAATAAAATTTCTAACATCGTAAATTAAATATGACATTGGTAAACAATCTCAACTTTAACATTTTTGTTATATATAGTAAAACACTTAGTTTTACAAATCGTTAGACAACTATATTGTAAAATTTTTAATGGCGGCCAATTTTCAAATTTCAAAACATTTATTTAGAAATGATTTTTCATCTTTAGTTATTACAACATCAGAGAGTAACTCATGTTGGGCAGACTTACGATCTGTGTCCATTGATGTCCAAACAGGATTTAACAATAACAAGTAAGAGGGTTGCTTGCGTAATAAACTAAAAAATTTAATATTAATAAACTAATATTTTGATATTAGAAACACAATTGTATTTATTAACTTAACAAGAACCAAACTACGAGACCGGAGCTTGGCGGTTGGATCTGTGATATGAAGCTCCATTAAATACGTGGTGTCCCCGTTATCTCTGATAATATTTTTAGGTATATTTAGTGAGCCATAGATAAATCAAATTATAATATTTTTAATCAATTCTACTTCGTTATTCTCACAGCCGCCATTTTCTTGTTTTTACTTAAACATTTTTATTTTAACAACGGGTTGTTGTATGGAATTAAAATTTGTATGAAGTTTTATAATTTAAATAGTTAATTTCAAACAAAACATTTCTAAAGATAATGAAACACAATTTTTTATTTAAAACACAATTAAAAGAATAAGATACTGTAACCCTAGTTTAGTTTTAAATGACCAGTTAGATTTGTATAACTCTCCATTAGTAAAACCTTTAAAAGTTATTTATACTTAGAACAATCAACTGGTTTTCCCAATATGTATTGTTCCTATGGTCATTGCCCAGGCCGGGTATTTCCCCAACCTTCCATTCTTTGTATCCTAACTCCCACCCTCTAGTTTTAAGGTTTTCTTTTCTTCAGTCTGAAATACAGCCTCGTCAATGCCTTAGCAGGCGAAACCATTGGTCGGCTAGACTAATAAAAAGTGGATAGTACAAAATAAAAAATTGTGTTTTATTATCTTTAAACATGGAATTCCACCAAGAACCATCGGTCTCAACAGTAATGAAAAAAATAAAATAAATAAAAATTTCAATTACTATTTTTAAATTGGGGGCAATTTTAATATTTAAATTTAAATAGCATTAAAACTGTAAATCGCAAAAAGTTGAAATTATAAGTTACCAATTTTTTACTTTTTAATTACAAATACACCAATGCAAATATTTTTAAATGGGGTAAGTAATAACGGAGTTAAGTTAATTCATATGAAACAATGTTGTAATGATTTCAAACTAAATATTTACAATTAATTATGATTAATGATATCAAAAGATAAATAGTTAATTAATTCATGTACAAAATAAAAATAATAATAACAATAGTTAAAAAGAAATTCATATTGGAGAAAATGTAATGGTGCCAGGTGCAGGAGCAAGCCGTGGCAATAAATGATATGTTCAATAATTAAAGTTTTAAAATTGTTTTGTAAAGAAAAATCAAAGCCGAGGCAATAAATTATATGTTTAATGTTTAAAGTTTTAAAATGATTTGTTGTAAAAGAGCAACCCATGGTAATACATTATATGTTGATGTTTTAAATTAGTTTGTTGTAAAAGAGCAAGCCGTGGCAATAAATGATATGTTCAATAATTAAAGTTTCAACATTTTTTTGTAAGGAAAAACAAGGTTTCAAAACTAAAAAGAATATAATCTTGGTAGGATTAGTGTAGATGCCCAAGAAGGATTTTAGAGAGAGTTTTTAATATTGTGTCAAATAAAAATTCGTTGTAAGGAAAACAAAATTAGGTTAAGGAAATTGTGCAGAGTGAATGAAGTATAGTTAAGAACATATTAAGTTTATAAATGTAATTGTTTTCTAATATCAAAAAATTGTATTAAAATATTTTATTTGAAAGGTAAAAAGTAGTGTTTTGCGTTTTATTAAAGAGGAGCTAGTTAGGTATTGTTATATATTCAACGCACAAATTGTAGAAGAAGAGGTGAAGTATGTTATATTGAATTAAAATATATATCACCTGGCATGGCACGTCAACCCGCGCTAGTCAGCCACATAATCGGATGGTTTAATGTTTGGTTGCACTATGTTATCACAATTATGGTTGAAATATCATGTTCATTTGAGTAATAATTACATTTTTTAACACTGACAATAATATTCATACCTTATTTAAATTATTAGTCACCATAGTTCCAAGCTTAGTTTATGGCTAATTACACTAATGCAGAATATTGTGATATCCATATCTTATATCGACAATCTTTTAGACATTTTATTTTTTTCCATTTTAAAATCATTTAAAGTTAAAATAATAAAATGGCCGCCATTTTGAAATAGTTGTTGAAAAAATATAATTTAGTCCTTTAATTATAAAGCTTCATAACAAATTTCAATCGAACAAAATAAAAATGTATATTTATGTGAAGGCCAACATAGAAAAATTGGTATTTGGGAATAAAGTTGTTAAAATGTGAAGTATACTAGAATAGATTGAAGAGAGAGGTTAAGAAGTTAGACCGGCACCAAACACTGCGTCCATTGATATATTGTGCATATAACCCTCATATTTCTATCCCTGTAGATTAGTGAATATCACGAGTTTTAGTAACCCACTACTCATTAGCTCTTCCAGTGAGAGTTCACCAAGGGTTTGGAAGCCAATAATCGTGTATCTCTTATTTGTAACAGATTTCACAATCGAAGATTATTAGGCCCTCCTCATCCATCCCGCACAGACTACACACAGTTTCGCCGTGGTATGCTGCTCATATACAGTGCAAGTGCATCCTCAGACCACAGTGTCCTGCAATTTGTCTGAGTTGCCCACTTAACCACGATTATACCTGTGTCTTGATAGGGTTCGAACCATCGAATCATGGCAGGCATTGTCAAAAGTCCCTGTAAAGGAAGACACCGAGGGCATGTTTCTTCTTATCGAGAGTCTCTTCCAGTGTTTTTACTAGAATGTGAAGTGCACTCTCACACTGTGACTGAATGTTAGAAGTGTTGACTTATATGCAGTGGGATCATAGGCCAGTGTACATATTTCTCTACCAGTTTTTCCATTGCCTCTAGAATGAAAGGTGTAAAATTTATCGTTCTGTAAGCCTTTACCTCAGCTGGCTCAGAAAAACCTATATAAAAAAGTTATTTTTAAGACTATCCTCGTATGTACTCTAAATCAATATTACCAAAAGTATTACTGATATATTGTTTACTAGGAATTCAATGACAATGAGTCTTTGATCCGATGTAGACGGCTCACCTTACACATACCATTTACTTCCACCAGGAGATCAAAGTCAAAACGCACACATTGCTCCACCACCTTGAGGTTGGTGGACGGTTGATAATCTGTTTAATCGTGCGGGAAATAAGCTGAAGCATCAGGTTCCTACTTCTTGAGCACATACGTAGGTCAGGTTTGTGATATCTGTCAACAGTAGGTCAACCAACTACTGTGATATCTCTGGAAAAAAGAAGATAAAACAATTATCTCAATATTTTTCTTAACAACTATGCATGTTCTAGGATTATTAGTGGTTCTCTCATAAACTAACTAATTACCTATTAAAGACAGTCCTGCGATCCTGCCACCATAGTCCCGTTTTTGCACAAACAGATTTGTAAGACAGAGGTTGCCGCATTAATGTGTTGTAGGTTGACTTGAACTACCCCCTCTTTCTTCGTTGAAGTAGAAATGTTCGGAGGTTTGGTAAATTGTACAAGATTCCCTATGCAAAGTTTGGGAAGATAGTTCTGTGGGGTTAGATAAACCCCAGTTTCCTCCAATTCCATTATGTTGTCACTTTCTGAGGTGCATTTTTAAGTTATCCAAGTTCAGCATTGTTTAAAAGTTTATTACTATTTATTAAATCCTTCGAGCAGCTATGTAGTAAAGAGTCCACATATGCATAATATCGCAGTATAGGTAATGCCCGGCGCCTCCAACATGTAAGATTTTTCTATTAAATTTTAATTTAGGTTTTGAGTGCTTACACCTTTGTGAGATTTTGGCTTATTTTTGATTATGTAAACCTTTGGAATTTAAACTTATTTTTAAACTTTACTTTTATCCTTGGGGCTCCACCATACTCTTGAAACGAGTCAAAAATTTTGCTTAGCTTGTGAGGCACTCCAAAAGAACTACTAGGTTTTCAATAATTACAGAGATATGCTATGTGAAATATTTGAGTATATTCATAAATTAATAAATCATTTTAAATTTTGCTATATACTACTTTTCCTACAATGCAATAAACACATTTAACATTTACCCTAAAATTAAATTACAAAACGTCTAGTCCTAATCTTACTTATCTATTTTACACTCTTTCAATACATCCTTTAACAACTTATCCTTTAATTTATTCTTTAATAGATATTAATCCAACAAAATGGCACATAACCTTTTAAAATTTTAATTTGCTCTAGTCTGATATTTATTGTTTTTGAAATCTGGTACTTGATTAAATTATTATTCAATCACCGAGATCTGTCCTACAAATACATATTATAAATATTAAATTTTACTTACATAACACTCTCCCTCCTTTCTTTAGACACTGCACCCCTTTTTTTTATATTTGAACCTTTTATAACCCTACACTTTTATATTCCACACTACACCTTTACGCTTTACGCGAACACTCCCGTTTCCACCTTGATTTTGAGTAAGTTTTATTTAAAGGCTGACCCTTACTTATACAATGAAACACTTATTTATTTTTAATATCATGGAATAATTAGCTTGTTATATATTTTTTTATTTCGAATAGATTATTTAATAACCTTGTCTACCTTTTGATGATGTTTTTTAGGTGTTGTCCTGTAGAGAGATGGCGATACACAGACCGCGTATTTTAGAGAAACGTTTCCCACTTCTTTTCTCTTCTTTCTTCTGATTGGGTCATTTAGATTTTATTTGAATTTTAAATGGTTCTGATTGGTTTTCATTTTTTTGCACAATCGTGGAGACATTCTGGTTGTCATCAATATAGCTTCCTTGGGAAACTGTTAAACTGCAGGCGTCTTGTTTTATGAAATTTAATCCGACACATCCGCTTGTACATCCGCCAGTCGACTGTATTCTCGATAAGTTTATTTTACATATAAGTTTTATTACAACATCTTTTATTTGAATTTCTTTCCAATTTTATTATTTTTGATTATTATTTATTGATTTTTTTGATTAATTGTTATTAAATACGGGTGTTTCCAACAACCCTTACATTAAGTATAATTAAAACCAGGTGTAGCATTGAATCCAAAGACTGCATATTAAAAGCTAAATTCTCCCTTAACCATGCAGCCTTCGAATATTCTCTTTTGCTTGGATTGGGATTAATTCGTCATACACTTCCGCTGCAAGGTTGCACGTAATAGTATTTGAATACTGCACATGTTCAATGCATACCTCAATACTGTACTGGTTAATCAAATATAATTCATAAATTCAGCCAGATTATATTAGTTTAGCTTCATTATATCTTATAAAATTCAGATTGTATATTTTTGGTTGGTTGACCAATACTGAAGAACTATTTCTTTGAAGAACCTACACGGACATAGTGTTAACTCTCTTTACTTCACGTGATTTTGTTACATAAATTTCCTTAAAGATTCTCTTACATATATTTAAAAAACCACTAGTTTTCTAAATTCCTCTATAATAGAAAATTAGTTAAAATTTTAATTTTTTCAGTTTAAAATCTTAAGAAAACGCAGGCGAAATCAAAAGACATCATTTCATTACTTATATCTAAATTAGTTAGACTTATACGCTTATAAATTATTTTATCGGTATAGATAAAATTAATATTTTATTAATTGAATATTTATTGTAAGTAAAAAAATAGACTGGGAATTGAACGCAGGACCCTTGGATTTACGCGGCAGTACTTTATCAATTGAGCTTACCTTGATCGCTTTCCAGTATAGGAAAACTTTATTTATTTTTCTGGAATTTCTGATTATAACAGATCAATTACCTCGTCACAAACGACATTGAAACTAATCTGTATATTAGGGTTGAAGCAATTAAGTATGTATTCAATGATTTTTAACTCTTCTATTTTTTTTACTAAACTATTATTATTAATTAAATAATTATTTTAAGTGAAAAATGTACGACCTGGAATTTGAATCGTATCCAGGAACTTTGCCTTAACGCGCTAATGCTCTACCAACTGAGCTATACTTGAACGCCTCCCAGTATTCAAGTGAGAACCAAAATTATTCACGTGAGAAGTGTACGCCCTATACTGAGAATCGATCAAGGATAGCTCAGTTGGTTGAGAATGACTCGTAAATCCAATGATTCTGAGTTCAATTCCTAGTCTAGATCGTATATTTTAAACTTTAAATAATTATTTAATTACATCTAAGGGATTGCTGAATATAATTTAACAATTCAGATTTAATATAACCTGATTTTTTCCTGTACAAAAAGTTTGGGCCTATGTCAGATATTAGTAGCTAAGGAATGTCATATACACTTTTTATTCAAGCTGAAATCCTATTTGAAAGAAGAATCTTGGACCTTCGTAGTGAAAGTTAAACAGTTATCCCTTTTATCGAGAGTAAGCTGGAACCTTGTTGGTTACTAAAATAACGGCACAAGGTTATATCTATTGTTGTTCGATAAGTAGTTTGAATTTTTTAGAGTCTGTATCAAAATTCAGTTTTCAAAATAAAACAACTCAATAAATTGCTACTACTGAAAAAATGACAATTTCAATGTATGAAATAAACAATCTTGTTTATTGATCAATCCTAATACAAAGTTTAATTGGTATATATATTTAATTAAATATTTAAATTTAAATTTAAAAGTATCATATACTAATTAAATTTTGTATTAGGATATATATATATATATATATATATATATATATATATATATAATATATATTGTAACGAAATAGAGGGCTGCCAAAAGATCAGTGCTCGGCAAGACATAAATTGTGAAGAGTTGAAAGGGTTGACAGCTAGAAAAACGATCTAAAGTTAGTCACGGACCTCAAGGAGTCAAATAAACCATTCAAAAGTTCAATTCCTTCAACCGAAAGTATTCGAAAAGGACTAATAAAAGGAATTGACCATTCCAAAGTAACGTAGAAGATTTAAAATAAGCCAATGGAGGAAGAGGATCGGAATAAAGCAGTTTGAAAATAAAAATTATAAATAAGGGTAGAAGAGAAGCGCAAGAGGTCTTTTTGGTTGTTGACTTATTGAAGATGCTTGTTCTGGAGAAAGTGTTTCTCTTAGTAGCAAAAAGAAAAAATGTTGTGAAAGATTTGGCCGAAATAAACCGTCGAAATTAAATAGTAACTACGTCGTTTTGTACAAGTGTTTAATATAAATCTTCGAAGTATAATTAACAGATAATCGTCGTTTATAAGTTAAAAAGAGTTAATTGATTTCCAATTGTAATAAAAAGAGTCGTCGTCATAAAAGTGTGTGAGTAATATTCCGGTCAGTTACCTTAGGTAAGGCGTGCCTCTTTTAGATTTGTCTGTTAAGTGTGGGAGTGGGTCGTTACTAGACACTTGGCAATAGTTTTATTTATGTTAAGTATCAGTTTACTTGTGACCTTCTTGGGATGATGACTATGATTTTATACATATATGAAATTCGTTCAAAAATAATACACATTATTGACCTTGCCCGCTCGACAATTATTTTTTCCAAGACAGTTTTTTTTCTATTTATGTTCTACAAATTTATTGCTTGTAATATTTGTGTTTCATAAGGATGAGTTAAAATATAAGAACTAGTTCAGTTTGAAAATAACCCGATTACAACATGAACTTTGTTTTACTTCCATCATTCAAAGACTGGTTACTTTATAGACGGGTTGATGAGGAAACTAGATTTTATTCAATATTTATGGTTTGTAATTTACGCCCACACTTAAATGGAAAATAATATAAACATCTGTCTGAATAGAAGTCTAGTTGAAGTTACGAAGTGAATGTAAATAAAACGAATTGGAATGTATTTGTTGTTTGAATATGTACGGTAGTCTGAAAAGTTAGTCGTATATGTTGGATTTATTTTTAGTTTTTATGTACATGGGTATGTGAGAAGTTTTGTGAAATATTTTTTTTTTACATTGATTAATTGATTATTAGTTTGACTATGTATGGGAGTCTGAAAATTTAGTACAGTATTTTTGTATATTTTAAGTTTTAATGTTTATCGGTATGTGAAAAAGTTTGTGCATAAAATATTCCACTAAAATATATAAATATATTGACTTAAAGTAAGCTGAAAATATTAAGACAACTTTCATACAATGTAATTTATTGTAGTTTAATTTTTTTTTTACTATAGAATCATACATATTCATTTTGTAAAACATCTTTGTTTCGACTTTGCAGTAATGCTTAGGTTTGTCCAAACTTTTCTGATTTGAATATCCCCAAAAACTTCCAGGGGGAATGAAAACTAATTACGAACCGAGCACTTTTATATATTGTGTGATTTACTTTTGGCTAAAATGTAGATAATATTAAAGATTAATGTAGTCTTTAATTTAATAAAGTCTTTTTCTAGTCAACTTTTAATTAGTATAAAATTTCCAGAAATGAAAACGAGATCTAAATAATGTATTTGAATCTGTAAAGTTACACACTTCTTAAGAAAATAATTTAGGATAAAAACATATTTAAAATAAATTTAAAGGAAGTCATTATAATAAAATATAATTCGTCATAAAATTAAAAACTACACTGCATAGTAGAACCTTTTCTTATGAAATGTAGTATTTAAAAAATAGATTAAGCCATTAATAATATATTATTTATTATATGAAAATAATGTCATAATTTGCATGCTGATTGATGGTAAAATGGAAACAGATATAAAGTTTGCTAAGTTAGATTATTTTAAGATATCGTTAATAAAAATTATAAATATCTTATTTAAACTTTAATAGAAAAATAAAAGGTAGTTGTTATATATAACACGTATGTTCTACGTCAAATTTGTTGATTCCAGTATTTCCATAATATAAGTTACCTACGTAATACTTGTTAGTGTTACAATTAAGTAAATAATTTTAATGTTTTTAAGATTACAACTATAATTTGTCCCCCCCCCCTAATTGTTAAAATTATTATTACTACTTTTCAAAATTTTGAGGTAATAACAAATAAAACCACGTGGTTTAAACTACTTACGTCGTTGTTCTCCTCATAACAAATTAAAAAGACCCGTTTAATCTCAGGGGCTCACTATAGTAAGTACCTACGTAGCTGGATCTACACCTTATTTTCATGTAGTCTAGAGTTAGATTCCTTTCTTTCATATTCCTATTAGGTATCTTATAAACAAACTTTTGTTATCTTCTGAACACTATTAAAGTATTCGAGAGATAGGGTCTTTATTTTATTTTCTCTTCTTCCTTTTTTTTTATAATATAATGGTGACAAACGATTTTTGCCTTTAAACAACAAAAATACGTTCCGCCACAACAAATTACAGACACGAGCAAATATAGTAGAGGTTTTCATTTAATATGAAACACTACAAAGTGAAGCGAGTATAGGATCTATCTATAAACATCATGAAAATCAAAAGTTTCTTTTTTGTAACATGTTTCAACAGAGCTCTGCTCTCAATAAGTTCTTTATGGATTGGTTACTATGTAATGAACCATTCGTGTCTTACCGCAATACATTAGCAACTCACCGAGATTACATTGTGGGATGTCCTTTGTATAATCCCTTAATTGATGTGCTAAGTAATCACCATCACACGATTAATGGCATTTGTTTATTTTAATATCTACTCCAACAAGTCAATAAGCAATTAGTTACTCCGTGGGCTTTTAAGCACTGCTTAAATTTTATAAATAAAATTGAATATTCAATCTGAATTTTGAAAACGTCCCTTTTCTAATACACTGGCAGAAAGTAGGTTACGAAATGAACCATGAACGGAACATGACCTCTGGTCCGATAGACCAAATATAGGTAATTTTTATCTGCCACTTAAACATTTGATAATCTATTATGAATTCATTAGCCTAATCTATTAACATTAACAAGAGAGTATCCACGATTCTAAATTATTATCCTTAAAGTAACACAAAACAGGGAAGGACTTACGTCGTAGTTACGCTAGTAAATACAATAATTATTTTGTACATTATACCGAATCCAATTTCCCTTCCGTTACTTCTTTATTCCGATCCTAAATTATTATCTATTACTTTAGGTTTTATTTAAACTTCGCCACAAAAAGAAAATGAATTCATTCTGCACCCCACCGAATTACCAAGGTTTACATATATTATAAATCATCTAAATAATTAATCAAGTAAGTAATTTTATTATAATCAAAATAAAATTTTATACATGTAGATATATACAAAGGAAACTATCTAGCGAATGGGAACTGTTAAAGCTCAAGATACTGTACATCAAAATATTAAATGAACAGTATTATTGCATGTGTGTTTTTATGTGTTTAAATTGTTTTGTAAGTGATTTACATTTCTAAACATTTAAGTGCTTTACTTTAATATAGGTTTATAGATGACTTGAAAAATTACTCAAACTATTAATTTAAAAAATTGATGTTGGACTAGTTATGATAAGAATTGCTCTCCATATAGTAGCTCACTAAAGTGGCAATCCCTAGTGATCCTAGTTCAATATTCAATTTTTTCCATGCAGACTTGAGTTAAATAAGTCGATTTATTTTTCTTATCACCACTCTAATTTTCTACCAATCCGGAGGCGGTTAGAGTGTTCAAGGGTTAGGGGGCTTTTTAATGTTATTTTATTTCTTTTATTTTATATGGCTATGATAATTTTCAACTTCAAATTACTTAAAAAGCAGCTTATTCTAATTTCATTAATTCAACGTGCTAAAAATTTCAGTTTGAACAGTATAAATAATAAAAATGTACATAAAACTTTACATACAAATTTATGAAGGATTGAGAAATATTTATAATGATTATAGAAATACAAAAAGGAAGACGTAAGTATTGAATTTTTAAAGTATTTTTTAAAATTTTACACGAATGAAGTTTATAAGAGAGGTAATTATTCGCTTGAAGTACCGAGTAATATTAATTGAAAGTATAATCTTTTGTGCCGATGGTTATCTCAAAATTTTCTCTGAACTTGAAGCAAAAATGTTAATAGACTTTACGTTTTAATATTGTATCTATTTTACTTGAAGCTCAGTTTGACTTATGAATATTATACTTATTAATATTATGACAGATTCTTACTTTGTGTTTGAGTAATAAAACCTATGAGTTTGTTTAAAATAATTAGAATAATACAATATCATCATCGTTTGTTTTAAGGTCACGGCTACTTACTGAATGTATACAAATTAATTAAGACATTGTAAAGATAGTTGGTTATATTTACTATATTTTCTTAGTTAACAGAGAAGTTGAGTTTTATCGATATAAATAAATAAAAAAAACTCATGAAATTCCTACCTACAGTTTGATTTTAAACTAAGTTGATCTTAATGCATTGTTTAATGGTATTGTTGTAAATTATTAGATCGTTTAAAATCAGTTATACGGGTATATATACTATATATAAAAAAAAACTGCTTTTTATGACTATAGATCAACAGTTTTCCTTATGACATTTAATTTAGAACATAAAATTAACGACTAAAAATCATGACAATAATCTAATTTCTGAAACTCGTAATTATATTAATCTGATAATAGTAACCTAAAGCATTGAACTGGACCAATGAACTAGGTTCGAAATAACTGAAATTATTATAAACGAATATGTAATAAGAAAAGTGTCTGCTAGCCAATGTGTAATTATCTGTTTTATGGGGTACATAAATTCTGTTATTATGTTTCAAAATTTAACTGAATAGGTTGCCCTATTTGTAACGCCATTTAAAAAACAATATTAGGTAAGACAGTAGTAAACTCACAATTTCTGATAAGCTAAGAAATTAGTTACCGAAATTAATGTTAAATAATTTATATAAAAATAATAAATCTCCATTCTGAAAAAAAAGTTCGTAATCAAATACAAGTGAGATGTCTATAATTATTGAGAGGACAATGAATTGTAAAAAAAATATTAAATTGGTCAAAATCGCCACTTTCAATAATATTTTTTTTTAGAAACGTGTCACAAATTTGTGTTCATCTTATCGAAATACTGTGAAACTGAATTTTATAAGCATTTGCGATTTTTCAAAAATTGAAACAGGTTTATCGATAAAATTTAATTGGAAATTCATCGAAATCGGTTTGGTAGATCTTATATATAAGGTTTGGCTTGATCTTCAGATATAAGATAGCATGACTTTAATTGAACCAAAAAATTATCTAATATTTAGTAGATAAAAATCTTCAAATTAAATAATAAACATTCTATCTCAGTACCAAAGTAACTGAAAAAACTGAAACTTCTGAATAAATGTTTATGTCACACCAATTTGATTTAATAAGTAAGAAAAAAAGAAGAAAAAACTCTACTTTAATATAATAAAACTTAATTATTCTCAGTATCAATACAATATAATTATATAGTACATAAACTAAAGCTGACATGAGCACAGTTGTTTCACATTCTGGTAACTAAATGCACTTGAATAAATTGCTCCCCAGGGGTTTAAGGGAACATTTCTACAAATACTTGAAGCCATTGTAAAATCAGTCTTGGTAAATCCCGGAGATTACTACATTAATACGATTTCAAATTCATCGCTTAAATATGTATTATTATTAATAACAAAATATTCACTGGGAAAGTTATATGCCATTCTTAAAGTATTCTTCTTAATAACTTCTCGCACTAAATTGCATTCTATATAGCTTTTTAGTTGTTTATAGTTAGAGTATCATTGGCTTCGTGTCTTCGGTATCTGAAATTCGTATTTTTCTAAACAGAATAATTATTATGTAGTTACAGGTACATAATGTGTTTTCATAGTTCATTTCTGGTTCATAAGTCGTCATAGACTAGGCCATGTTACATAAATTTGGTAAACAGGATGATTCATTATCTAACTTATTCATGTTGGTGTTTCTGGCTTGCCATCCAGGAGATAATTTGAAGACACCGTTAACCATCTACAGCAAGGAACTTCACAACTTCAAGAACTTTATGTTAAGTAGTGTGAAGGTACACTAAATCTATAGAATACTATAGACGTATAGATAGCACAACTTTTCCTACTAAATAAGGTCTTTAATTCATTTATTAATCAATGTTTTTGATTAACATTCATTAATCAATCTATTTGAAAGTTTAGAAAAAAAACCATTTTATCGTGGGTGGAGTTTAAATTTACTTTTTAATTCCAAAATACAGTGTTTTAAGACCCAAAACATTTTTCAAATTTGAGTTTTCTACCTTTTAAAGTTTACATGTTGTTTTATGACATGTGGAATATTTTTAATAAACAAAACTTCTAGCTATTTATGTTTAGAATGAGAGCTTATTTCACCACCTAAGACGCTGAAGTTTGCACGAAATAATTGTTAATTGTTTGAACTTTTACATAGAATTCGCAACCACCGTACCAACACTTATATAGGGATAAGAAACCAAGTGCTGGTTAACTTTTATCTTTCTATTTGTAGAGAACACGAACACTACTTTAAGTTGAAGTTGCAGCAGAACTGCAATGGTTGTATAAATGTAATTTCTTCACAGTTAAGAGAAAAGGTATTTAATTAAGAAAATAGAGAGTTGCAAAATAGTTCTAAATTAATAAATTTTAAATTATCCAGTTTGATATTTACTTAAGTTTCTTTCAATAAAAAAGAAATTAAATATTCCCTTCATGGAAGTAACATTAATTTCTGTCAGCGTAGATGAAAGTGTATCCGTGTATGGGATGGGGAAGGTTCCTTTCAATATTTTATAATGGATCAAACAGAAATTTTCATCCAATATTTCAACACAACCTCATATTCGGTAACGATTTCTCTGTTTTTTTCCTCTACATATATAGGTATCTAAAATAAAATATTTTTTTTTTTATAATATGTGGTACAGGATGAAAAAACACATAAAAACGACATAGAACTTTTATGCTTAGTAGGTGTACTCAATAAAACAAAATAGTTTTATTTTGCCATTGAGAGTTAAATGTAAAGCAATAAATAGAAATAACAAATATAAACTAGTTTATGATAGTAAATTTTGGAAAAGGTTTAATAATATTTTGAGGTACTTCTTGGATAAAAAAGCAATTGTTAAATTCCATGATTTTTTTTTGTGTGAAACACAAGTTTTATAGTATATTTCGGGACTAATTAAATTTATATAGTAGTGAGCTTATGGCGTGTATATTATATATTTTTGGTTTGAGAATTTGCCATTTTGAAAATTGTCATAACTTTGTATATATTACAACTTTTCAAAGTCAATTTTTAAAGTTAATAAATCTAATTTTTGAATAATCGTATCCAAGTCACAGATTTTAGTCGAAGTTATTTGATACTTAACACTCTGTCTTGTGACTTATTTTGTAACATATGTTACGCGTTTCAGAAAGTATGTTCCATCTTCAGAATCGCTCCTGAGAGGTCGTTAAAACATTAAAACACTACAAAATGTACATAATACATATAATGAACAAATAGCACTCAAATTCACGACAGGAGTACAAATTTATAATTATTGACATATTCTAACCTTTATGATTTAAATAATTTGTGTAGGATCATTATTAAATTGAGTTCATAGGGTTAAAAAGTCATTTTCATGATTTTATTTGACTGTTTACTTATATCTCTTTAATTTCGCAATTTTTGTAACATAAATCATCATACCATCAAAGTGACAAAAGGGTTCCCTTTATTTTTTAATGGAAAATTCTACTATAAGTTAAATAGCACTTCGTTCTCTTATAAAAGAGAATTATTATTTTTGGTTAACCAACGAGACGGACATCAAAAAGTGTAAAAATTAGTAAGGAAGGAAAATTTCTAGAAAACATACTGGTTTTTGTTTTCCACATGTGTAGTAAAACGTTTGGTTCATTAATGAATTTTAAAAGTATATATATATATATATATATATATATATATATATATATATATATATATATTCCAATAGTTTTCTGACTTAGGTTTGAAAGTTAATTCTAATTTTATTGACCAACAAATTTAGTCTTCTCCTATTTTTGGGAACTGTTGAACTTTTATTCGAATTTATAATAATACCTAAAAGTTATCGCGTAGACGATGTGCTTACAGTATCCTAGGAATTGCCTGTAGCAATGGAAATCATGGAAGTAGCAACTAGATAGTTACTATATACACAGGACATTGACAGATATTGTCACACGTTTTTCAGTTGAGTGGGTAGATTTTAGACAACTTCATTATAACTCATATTCTCACTCTCCTTGAGAATAGTTTTTGTCTAGTATAAACCAGATGTGACACACGTAAACAAGTTCTTTAAAACAATATATACAAACATACCTTCTGTATGTAGTGCTAATATATTTTATGGAATAAATACAAGATAGAAGCATACTTTAAAAATTATTGGAAGGGTAAAAAAAATACTATTATACCATAATTCATTAAAACGAATTTTGAATACACCATTCTGACTTTATGATTTAATTTAAACATGTCGCAGTCTCATAAAAAGAAGAACTGATAATCTGAGATAAAATTGGCACGATCTGTAAATAAAAAAAAAAATTATGATTTAAAATTTTAAAACTGAATTAAGCCATTTCAGAAAAAAATAGTGAAATGTAGGACATCCTTAACATAACACATATATAGAAACTGACTTCGATAAAAACTTACTAATTAAAGGTAAATGCATGGTATTAAAACAAGTTCGTCAATAGTAAATGTGTTCGGTGGATTGTCGTACATATAGAAAAGAGATTAAGATGAACTAAAAATGGTTATAATATTGTTTTTATATTTATATTTTCAATGTATTGAATAGAATATTAACAATTCAATCTGCACTTTACTTATTGAAGAAAACTTTGTTAGAGAAGATTGTTTTATCTATCTTGTAGGAAAAAAGTCTAAACCCTTGTATTTTAGATAATATATTTTAGATTTAATATACATAAATTACGTAGAGCTCTTCTACTTAAAATTAAAGTGTTCCCTACTATTTACGTATCCATTATATAAAAAGATCTGATCATATATAATTATTAAATTTAGTTACTTTGAATAAAATATTTTGTTTATAGATTATTATTATAATTGGTTACATTCAAATGCTATGTTTATATATAATTATTATAAATTTTTCTGTTGCATAAAAGTTTTGCGTATACTTTATTATTATATTTATCATATTCGTTGTATAAAAACTTCTGTTAATATAAAATTATTAAAATGGTTACGTTGTAAAAGAATCTCTGTTTACATAATTATTAGAATTGGTCAAATGAATTCGCGTTTTAAAATTATGTCACATGTACTAATACAATCTTTAAACAATTAGGTAAAAGTATAAAACAGCGGAGAAAAATTCAACTGAAGCTAGCTCTCATACTCTGTAATATTTTCCACTAATTGAAGTGAGTGCAGGGCTGCAACGCTTTAGGTAGCATTTCCATTATAAAATTTACCTCCAAAGGCGGAGTTTATATTTTCCAGCTAGTGCGTCAAAAACGTTTGAAGGTTAATTAAATTCATTAACTTTTTAAAATGAACAAGGTTTATTCTTTAAATTGTGTGGGTAAAGTAAACGATTTAATTATTTTGAATGTATTTTGATATTTAAATTAGAGCCGGTAATATAGCACAGTTTTATTTTCACAGCTACAATTCGGTAATTAAGGAAAAAAATAATACACGCAGCATCCTGGATGAAGGTTGTTTCATTTGACAGTATCATTTTGTATCAATTGCTTTGATGTTACATGTAATAACAAAAGTATGCAGGATATTAGCTATTTTTGTAAATGAAATTAACATATGTTACTCTCATATTCTGTCCTGTTTAAAGTCATAATTCAATAATTTAAATTCTAAAAGTATTTGTTACATCCGTTTTGTTTGCTTAAATTGTAGAGAGCAAGTAGATTGCTGATATTTTACAAAGTCTACACATGGTTGTTCTTAAAATAAATATATAAATATAATGTACTACAACGGAAATTCGTTGTATGGGACTATATTTTGGTCAAAAAAGAGAAAAATCAAAATTTAATACTAATACACGGTTTGGCTGAATTGTAACCCACTTTGCTGCTCAGGGCGAGTCGGTGATACTGACCTATGGGTAAGTCAAAAGTCAACTATGTCGGTAGATTTTGATTAAAAAAAAAAAATCATATTTGATAAATCATGAAAGTAAGAAATAATAATGTTAAAGGATGTGCAATTGTAGTACAAGTTGTACGCAATACAGATCTGTAACGGCTATTTCATATAAACTAACATGCGCTACAGAAAATTTAAATATAAAATTAAACAAATTTCAAATTTAATCAAATTCAAAAACCTTGGTATTTCTGTAATAAATAAAGAATTATAAGAATAAAAGATTCTTGCATATTTGTTGAAAAAAATCAATATTAAAAAAGTTAGATGAAATGGTATAATTTGAAACTTAAATAAAAATAAATTTAGAAAATGTGTTGTATATCATTATTTAAAAAATTAAAGTTTAACAAGAAATTAAAGTAAAAAATCAAAATTTGAATGAAATAGAAAGGCTATTGTTTTCACACTCTTGTGTGAAAACGAATAAATATAAATTTCAAATTTAATAAAACATGGTTAAAATTATATATCCTAAAGAGTATGTAAGTCCCAATGTAATCAGTAAATTATAAACCCCTAAAAAAAAAAAAGTTTAATTGAGTGCGAAATTAATTAAAGACAGGAAGGTCAGACAGCATCTTCGTTACGGCCAGTGTATTTATTTCGGAAACTCAACACAATGGCGAAGTTTCAAAACTGCAAATCAAAAGGTGTGAAAAATAAAAACTGAAAATATGTCGATCGTTGCGTGAGGAATGCGGGAGAACGGGCAGACCGATAAACATCACGCGAAATTCTGGTGAATGCTGACGCGAATGACTACAAAATGCCGACCAAGAAAAAGTTAAAATTATCTCAGGAAAACCGCTAGAAGAGTTTAAAGAAAAGACAATAGAGATTTCTACAGTTGCAAGTTTTGAGCTGCAGGGTTCCAAACTCCAAGACTTCGTGACGTAGAAAAGGGAGGAGCTATACTACCAACAGACAGATACAGTAACGAAATAGATTAATTACATTTATATAATTCAAACAAAGGATTAAAGGACTTGAATAATTTTTAATAACTCATAAATAAATATCACAAGCACTAGAAATAAAAATATTGCAAAAGTAACGTCATAAATAGGAAAATAAGGAACTATCGTAATATTCCCAAAAAGTTAAAAAATTGGTAATAAAATACGATAGTTTCAAGTTATAAATATAGCTGATCAGGCTCTCTAGAGTCTCTCTGAAAAATAAAATTTTACAAGGCGGTAAGGGGTTACTATGCCCGACAGAACAGTGAATCTAACTAATTAAGGAGGATATAATAAAAATCCATAATTAATGGAAAATGTTATAGAGTCTGTACTAAAAGAAAAATATTCAAATGAAAATAAAATCAAAAGTTTAGAAAGTGAAATGTGGAATAATTAGTGAGTCATCAGTGATTTTCTTAAAAACTATGAAAATTTCAACA
This sequence comes from Aphrophora alni, assembly GCA_963513935.1. NCBI lineage: Eukaryota > Metazoa > Arthropoda > Insecta > Hemiptera > Aphrophoridae > Aphrophora > Aphrophora alni. Next base: position 93,584,503 of record OY740770.1, read on the forward strand.
TCCAGTGTTTAATGGGAATTAACATGTCACCAGAAACTTACTAAGAGATACATGGTTCAATCTTAACGTCATCACAGCAACCAGACACCAGAGGAGTAACCCAATTCAAACATACAGGAGTAAAATTACCAGGATTTCAAGACGGCGGTCAAGGTTTGAGAAACCATCTAAATTTCTTTTCTTATTAGGGCAAAGTTGGCCAAAAGTTAAAATTAAATTAAAAGATTACTGATTTTCCTGGGAAAATTTTTTTAAAATATAATTTAATGAAAATTGTTTAGACTAAGAAATTTAATATCTGTGTGTGGATATTATTATTTTTATTGTAAGTAATATAAGGAAAACATTTGTATGATAAACCTGGCCAACTGATTAGATTGTTAACTGAGAAATTAGTGTCCAGCGATTAAAGAAAATAAATTTATAAATAACAGAGTAAAGTAAAACGTTAACAATTTTTTTCTTTTAAATTTAATAATTGCCTATCTGCTATCAAACAAATAAAATTAGTAAAATAATAAGTTTTGTCAGAGGAATATTTTTATGTTTTTATAATTATATAAGTTTAAAATTTTCGGTTATTTTGTTTATTAGAAGAAATTTGATATTGTTTCTTTTATTAAAAATAAAATAAATGAGTGTTAATTTCTAAATATCAAAAACAAAGACTTGTTTTTTATAACTATCCACACAGCCTTGTTTTATGCTTACAAGAAATATTACTATTTAAAAGATAAGATGTATTTTATTTAAGAAAAGTATTCTCAAGAACACGCTCCCAACGGATAAAAAAGATAAATAAAATTAATCGTGTTCTCTTTGAGCAAAATGGTTAATCATAAAATATAATTACTGGAAGTATTGTATAAAAACGGGGGGGGGGGGGGTACCGGCAGTTTGGGGTGATTTAAACTGTCGAAGAAATTATACAATCCAGGCCAGATTAATTAAAGAAGCCTAGAGTTCTAGTGGATTGGATAAATCGTTTCTTTTCTCGCGGAAACAGATCCTGAAAGAAAAAAATTCAGGATTTGAGACTAGTACGTATTTTAAAAAAAGATAGAGGAAGCGTACAGTTTAACTCATAAAAAAGTATTGAGTTTTTTCGTTGTAGTACGTATTCTTATATCTTGAGTGTTTAATCAAACTAAATATTTTTATTAAACAACATAAACCAAAATTGCTCTGGAAAATAAAATGTAATTATCTTTCTCATTCAATTTATAAAAATACTAAACTGCATAACCTAAAGTTAAAAAAATCGACTTTGTATTGTAAACCATTAAAATAATTGTAAATAAGTCTCATATCAGGGGCACACTTACAGTTGAAGGGGATATGGTAATTCCGAGGGTTTACCCATTATTTTATCCAGTCTTAGGTTAGAGTAGAAAAGTTTGACCAATGTTTTATAGACAGTTTATTTTATGGACATAGTAATATCTATGCAATTAGAGAGGATAGGCTCTAATGTAAGATTAGTTTGCACGTACTTGGACACTGAATATTGTATACAATTGAAAATAAATACCTAATAATAATTGTTTTGTGTTATTATTTGTTAATATAATTTTTTTTAAAGTTATAGTTACTTTTCAAAAGTTTGACTTTGTTCAAAATGTAATAAATAATTTGTTGAATTTATTAAAAAACCATGAGCTGGAAAAACCAGTTTTTTATGACTGGGTAACTTAATGTGCACGTCTCTCTATTTGTATAAAGGAGGGGAGGAATTTTAACAGGAAACATCATATCCTTTCTAAAACATAACTTATATAGCAAAAACTATAGTAAATGGTTTTAATCAAGACACTTAACTAATTTTCTTTTCTTTTTTTAATTATATATTATCATTATTACTGTTTTTATATTTTGTGATTTATGTTAAAGAAATACAAATTGAATTGAATTAATCATGTTATCGGGTGGTACTTACAGGAGGGGTGGAATTTTTCCCTGCTTTGCTTACTTAGAGGTATGGGTAAAGTTATCGTTGCCGAATCCCCTCTCCTTTACTAAAAACTAAAACGTATCTTGAATAAAGTTCAAGACTCTCACTTAATATTCAGCAGACGCAACATTCCCCTACTATTCACAAAACATCTTGTAAAAGTCAAATCATGTTATGTAATTCTCTAATATTACTAATTTTTTAAGATGGATTCTATAAAACATAAATTAAAATGTTTTTATAGTGTATTTTTTATCAGAAAAGGATAATTACGAGTTGAAATATGGGCACCAATGCCTTCAATAAAATACACAGGAGTTATGGAAAATAATATTAATTTTTTTTTTTTTTTTTTTATGTTTTCGGGTTTTGAAAATAATTTTTACAAAGAAGATCGGATTTTGTTTTGTTTGATTACAATTCCAATAACAATTAAAATAAAAAAAATAAGTGTTAGTTACCAATAGCATCAGATGTCCAAACAAAATTAAATAGTTTTAACGTAATTAATATTAATTTTTAATATTATACAAAAACCGTACAAGAGCATACAGAATTACCGATACGGCTTGAATAGAAAATAACGAAAATAATAAAATAAGTAAAGCATAATATTAGTTCAGTGAGAATAACAGTAGGAGTAATAATATACTACAGTAAAAATAAATAAATAATAAAACAAAAAAGTTTTTATTTTCGTTTTTATTTTAAAATATTTTTCTTATGCAAGAAAAGCAGGATATAAATAGAAACGAAATTTTTCGAATCGATTTTACTCTTTTGGTGGCGTTGAAAACAAAATTGAGCTATCTGGTCTATGATCAAGGAGAATTTATAGAAACTACTAAAAATGTGTCCAACAGTTTGAGTTGTAAAGCTAATAAGCCCGGATATTCTCAATTTGTTTATAGTTTGATCTTAGATATGTCTTATACGAAGAGGTATCCACGTTTTATTTTTTATTTTTAAATGTCATCTACAAACCGAAAGATAGAGGAATATAAGTTTTATAAAAGGGTGATTACTATTGGAATAATTAAATATATATATATAACTATTTCAATCCTTACCAACCAAAAAAAAAAATAATAAAATAAAAAATGATGTCGACTATAGTAGACATTTGGACTAAGGTATGTGTACAATACAATAAATCAATGTGAAATATGATTTATTGATACAATATCCACTCTACAACTCATGATATGCCTTGAAACAATGTCTGGTTTCTTGCGCACACAAAAAAATGCGTACCTAATGCGGGCTCCATTTGAGGTGCAGCCAATGAATCTACATCGATTCTTCGATTGAGGAGTCGGAATTTCCGGAAGATGTAAGACACTTTTCTTTCCTAACTCATCTGGAGGGGGAGCTACCCGTGGTTGTTTTCTGGGTGGTGGAATAGAGCTGCAGTAGTCAATGTCACTGTCTTCTGTTTCTGAAAGGTTACTCCCATGAATCAAAAAATCAGCGTACTCCTCTTTGAACTGCAAAAGATCCATTATGTCCTTCTTGGGAGTTTGATGTTCTCGCTGATCTCTTCGGTATTCTATCCAACCGGCAGCGATGGCAAAATCGAAAATAGGCCTATGCGTTATAACCCGCACAGTCCACTTTAGGGTCCTTGCAGATATCCTATAGTTACTAATGAGCCTGTCAAGGAAATCATCTGCACCCATGTAAGTATTATATTTCTTAACGACAAAGGGCCTATCAACTATTAACTATCAACTTATTAATCTTTTGGCTTGCACCATCTTTTATACATATCCACTGGGTTTGCACCCTCTTTATTTGAAAGCAGAAGAATTGGCTTGTTTTCGAACCACTTTACAAGACATACCTGGCCGTCTAATCTCACACTCTTATCTACAGCACCTCTGCCTTCTTTTTCATTTCCTTATCTTCTTTTAGTTTACAGTTCTTTGAGAATTAATATTCGTTAATAGTTACGAAAGCGCTTATAGTCACTTTGTTGAATAAGTCAATTTTGTTGTTTAATTGTGATTTGTTTCAATGCAGCATTAATTTATTTTTCAATTTATTTGAATTTATATTTTGCGTTTAATAATGATATTTGTACTAAATTTTTATTACGTTCTTGTTTGAAATCTCATCCCCTTTCTTCGTCTATACCCACGGTCTCTGACAGTTTTGAATTTTTTTTTAACATCAATCCATAATTATTCTCTAAACTCTTAGTAGATTCAGTTCATGATTCTGCAAGTATTACAAAACTGCATTTTCATTGTGTTCATATGTTTTTATGTGTTAAAACGTGGTTTTTAGGTTTGTAAGTCGTTTAAGATGTGACGGTGGATAATCACTATTGGAAATTAAAAAATTGAATATGTGTAACTAGCTGAAACGGTCGTCGTGATGAACCCGATACTATTAGACTATTAGTTTGTAAGTTACATTTACATTAAATATGATACAACTGTTTATAAGTAGTATTAAATTAGGAAGGCTAGAGGACATTTTGTTTTTTGTGACGTCATGAGGGGTGAGAGGAGGGGGGAGGATTGGGGTGTGAAGCCATATGGTAACATGGGTTGTGACGTCATTTGATGACTTCGTTGAACATGTCATTAAAAGTTCTGTCGAAAATGTTTCTGTTGTTATATGACGTGGTAAAATTTACTTTTCTTCTCCATCTTTTCAGGAGATCTATCATAACTAATTTTTATTAAGTCCTTCTTTAAAGAACTTAATGGAGAACGGATGTTTTAGTACTTCGTATAAGGACTATTTCTTTTCCTTCTTTAAAGGAGATCTTTTGCGCCTACTTTTTACTAAATCTCTTTTCAGGGCCTAAAAAGATATCAGGAAAAACAATTTTTAAAAAAGGGATTTTTCTTCTCCTTCTTTTGAGGAGAACTTTCTTACCGAATTTTTACTAAGTCTTTTACCCTGAACGTGAACTTTATACAAAACGGATTTTTTAGTACTTGGTCAAAACTTTTTCTGTTTCATCTTTTAAAGGAGATCTTTTGCGCCGGATTTTTACTAGGTCTCTTTTCAGGGCTTAAACATGAATTTCATTGAAAATGGTGTATTAAGCACTTGGAAAATATGACTTTATTTTCTTCTTTTGAAGAGATCTTCCATACCTAATTTTTATTTAGTCTATGAACAAGAACCATATTATAGAGAAAGAATTTATTTAGTACTTAGTAAAAGTATCTTTTTCTTCTCATTCTTTTAAAGAGTTCTTTTGTGTCTACTAAATTCTTCATAGCGTACCCTGATAAAGAACCTTATAGAGAACGTTTTATTAGTACTTAGTAAAAGTGACTTTAACTTCTCCTTCTTTTAAGGAGTTTTTTGCGTAGCTTTTTTGTTAAGTCTCTTTTCAGGGCCTAAACAAGAAACTTAGGAAAAATCGACTTTTAAAAAAGTGACTTTTTATTCTTCTTCATTTGATGAAATACCAATTTTCTTACCAAATTTTTACTGAGTTATTCTTAAGGTACTCTGAACAAGAACCTTATAGTGAACGGTTTTTTAGTACTTGGTAAACATAACTTTTTCCTCTACTTCTATTATGGTGATCTTTTGCGCCTAATTTTTACTAATTATTCTCTTCTCAGGGCAAAATAAAAAAAAAAGTATGGGTAACAGATATTTTAGTAGTTGATAAAATTGACATTTTCTTCTCCTTCTTTTAAGGAGATCTTTTACGTATACTAAATCCTTCTTTCGCATCCTGAACAAGAACCTTATACAGAAAGATGTATTAGTACTTGATAAAAGTAACTTTATCTTTTCCTAATCTTCAGAAGATCTTTTGGGGCGATTTTTTTACTAAAACTCTTTCCTGGGACTACCAATAAACTTAAGAAAAATCCAATTTTCAAAAGTATAGGCTGAAGTAACGTGAACAAGAACCTTATAGTGATAGGTTTTTTAGTACTCGGTAAAAGTGACTTTTTCTTCTCCTTCCTTTAAGGATGTATTTGCGCCAACTTTGTACTATGTCTCTTTTCAAGACCTAAAAATGAAACTTATAGAGAACATAGTATTTAGCACATGAAAAGTTACTTTATCCCGTACTCCTTTTGAGGGGATATTTTTTACCAAATGCATCTTTAAGTACCCTGAACAAGAATTGTATAGAGAACGGTTTTTAGTACTCGGTAAAAGTGACTTTGTCTTTTCCTTCTCTTAAGGAGTATTTTGCGTCGACTTTTACATAAGTATTTATCAAAGTGACTTTTTCTTCTCCTTCTATTATCTTTGTTTAAAAAAAATAAATGTGTCACAGTTTTAAAAAAACTTGTAGATGATTGAATTAAATACAGGAAATTATTATAAATATAGTTAATTTCAAACAAGTTTAACTTCATGAAGTACAACGCAGACCACAATTAATTTCAAAACAAATATACAGTATAATATAATTTACAATATTTTGTAAAAAAATGAGTCAATCAACATCAATTCATTTCTTGTGCGTTTATGGTTCGACTTCCTGCTTTTTTAGTTTTGATTGATTGTTAATTATTTGCGGAGCAATATTAATACTTCGGGCTCTTACACAATAGTTTTTACCCATCGTCACACAAAAATCTAATGGTCTGAAGTCTGGTGAATATGGAGGCCGGAAAGTATGTGTCTCCACTATCAAAAGACTGCTCAGAGAAATGCTGATTTAAACACGTTGAACCGTCTCGTAAAAAATAGGGATACGCACCATCGGGATGGATGTACATCGGGATGTACATACGGCTTGTCAAAGCTAGAGGAACTTCTTGCAGCAGTGGTAAATCTTATTACAGCATTACTAAAATGACTCAATAGTCGTTTTTAAATAAACAGGAAGTCACAGAATACATCCACTACCAACAGTAAAAACATAAACTATAAACAGTACCTGATAAACGTTTGCAGGTAACCAAAAACATGATTGAAATATTGTATAATTCAAAAACTATAATTGTTAATCAGCTGTTATTACCGTATTTCCATCCTACGAAATAAACATTTGAAAAATAATTATTGTATTTTAAATTAAAATTTATTTGAAACTGGTAATTTTTAAACTTTATAAGAAAAAAATATTTAAATGATTATGTATGAATTTTATTTACATTTTTTGGTGTTGTATACAAGCACAAAGATATTATATGTATAGTTTGTTAACGATAAATAAGCTATATAGAAATATATAATAAAGTTATTGTTCCATTTTATAACACAAAAATAGTTTGTTTCTTGTAATCTCTATGCAGAGTTACCGGTTTTGAGATATGATATGTGGAAATTTGAAATTGCCGCCATAAAAAATATTTTATGTAAATTCTTTGTTCTGGTAAACATATAAACCATTACATTGAATTACTTATACAAAATCTGAACTCTACATATTATCTGATATCGTTTTGTGATATTTTTATAATTTAGAAAATGGATGATAGCAGGAAAAAGCGTTGCTTTATGAACACTTTTCTTTCTATTAAAGTGGGAATTGAGTTTTGAGAGTGAAGAAATAACTTCGTGAAACAGCCTGTATACGAGATGTAATTAAAATTGTTCTATAGATTTAGTAGGCTACTGTGAACGTATTGGCCAGTTTAGAACAATTTCAATATTATAGCCTATGCACAGAAAAAAAACAGACTTCGAATGACTTTTCTATTAAATTATTTTTTAATTTTTTGTATTTATCGTTTTCCTCACTACATATGTTAGTTGCACACAATAAAGCCAAAGTATAATTCAAAAGACGAGTATCATGACGCAGAAAATCTAGCTAGATAAAAACTTAAATAAAATTTAAAAAACGTTTTAATTAGTCAACAATTTATACTACTCTGTACTTAGATTTCTTCAAGTTAAAGAAAAAGTTATAATAATAATAATTTAGGCTTAATAAAATATAAGAACGTAACAATTTAACAAATGCAGCCATCCAATTTATTCTTGGTATGGGATGAAAGGGGTGAAAAAAATCCGAATCTCGGAAATATTACAAACCGTGTTTGTATTATTACAAATACTCGGTGTTTGTATTTGTCCGTGTTGTGATAGATGATACCTGCAAAGAGAAAATATGTAAATCGTTTCAAAAATTGAATATATCGTTCGAATTGTTCAACTAGCGGATCATATTTTTTAAATAAATTATCCACATTAAGAATTCTTCCATAAATTTCTTTATTATATACAAATTAAGAGGGCACAAAGTAATACGTATGGAGTATAACATGACAACAACTTTAATTTAATATTTCTCATGACTTACTTTACAATATTTGTTCGTGACGGTTCTATTTCGCCTGTAAAAAAGGAGAGTAATACCATCAAATGTAAATTAAATGATTAAACAGACGAAACTTAGCATACCGCCAAACGTATTAAACACAAAATTCCTCAACTTAACCCAAAAAATAGCATAATCCTTATGCATTCCTTATTTATGTTACGGTGTGTTTACAATGCTAAAAATATTTCATGGATATATTTTATATGATGTTCATAAAACGACTATCCAACTACTTGACGTGATCTGATATCATGAACAGATGTGATATAAAGAGTTTTATATTTATTAAAAAATGTGTGTTATTGTGTACTAAATGTAAAAAACAGTAATGCAAGAATCTTGAAACTTTTATGTACAAAAAAAATTTAATATAGCGTGTAGGGTAACTTGTTGAAAACGAATACGACATGAAATGACACTTTATTTATTAACTGTTCGTAATAACTATTTAAAACCCACAATAAGATCTAAATTCACTTTAATTACCAATCCAACTTCAACTGACAGGGATGCCGAATCAAATTTACCTATATAAAATACTGTTTGAATTGTCCCACGCAAATAACTGAATATCTGCTGCGGATTCCCTCCTGTTTCCAGTAGCAATTAAATGCAATGACCTTATTGGATAACCACGACAATGTCACGTATTGATTTCTCGCCAACTAGCTTTAAGTAAAGACGAATAATTAGCATTGCAATAAATTAATCAACGGTATTAAAGGTTATGTATAGTAAGAAATAAAGACTATTTTAAAAACGTATACAATATTTTTGTAGTAGTTTTCCCCAGTAAAAAAAAAAAAAAAAAAAAAAAAAAAAATCAATAAAATAGAGAACAGTGCAGCGTTTCTTAAAGTGTTTTTTAAAGTTGAGAACTTTTCTGTCATCATTGCTTTAGAAAGTAAAATATATAATTAAAGACGCCGAAGCTCTCGAATACCCTAGTAGTGTCATGATCGGAAGACAACAAGATTTGGTCAAGAGCGACTTGATAAGAAACGTGAAAGACACTTACACAAGACAATATGAAAATAAAATTGTAGATTCAGCTAGGTTCTTTCACAAAACTCGGCTTTTACAAAACAGTATAATAATATGTTATCTATATTGTTCTCAATTTTTAAGTGACAAAATATTTTTGTCTAACATTAAATCTGTGATGTATAATTGTAACTGTTTGATTAGAAATAAGTCAAAATAATATTAAAATAAGTATAAATGATATTTATCGTATTCAAAGAAGTTAGAATAATATTAATGTTTGTTTAAATTATCAAGAAAATAAATTAAAATAATGAAAATAAATATCAAAATTATGAACATCGTAGTTATAAAAATATTATAAAAAAGTGTACATAGCAAAGGATAAGTTTGCTAATCGCAAATGAAATCAAAGGTTTACGTATTTTGAATGATTTTTACTTTTCAATGCCTGAGTTAACCGAAAAAATGACGTTCTAGTGCCTAATGTCGCCTTTGTCTTCTGTACGTAAGAACGATGCGAACACAAACATTAAAATAAGGACTTGAAATTTCTTAAATTGGAGTCATATGGAACCTTATTGTAAACCCAAAATAAAATTGAAATTGTTAAAATGGCGGCCATTTTAAACAGTTTTTTTTTTCATATCCGGAGTGTAATTCTACGTCAGATACAAATTTTAATATATCAATTCTATCTCACAGTTTCATGTAATGACATTCTCTTAACGATAAAAAATAGCCAAATTATGTCAAAAACTAACTTTGAACACCGAATTCCTAATAAAATGCATTATTCATAAAGATACTAGAGCTGGCAGAGATGCATCGAGTCAATGCAAGCCATTTCATACATGTATAGCCTTAGACTTTCCCAATTATTTCTAAACACTGACTAGAACGGAAGGAGTGTACACTGCTGAATATATACAAACTACCTGACGTCAAGAAGGTAATGATATACACAAATAATATATACACTTACTTCAATATTTTTGAACTTATATTGATATTATTATTAACTACCATGTTGATCATTTTGATATTAAAATATTTTTACAATTATTTTAATTTATTTTCTTGATAAATTAAACTTGATTACATATCGTTTAATCCAACTTTAATATTATTCTAACTTTTTTGAATATTATACAAACTTTTATAAATGCTACTTAAACTTATTTTAATATTATATTATGCTATAATTTTTTATAGGATTTAGATAGAGACCTTCACTTTTATCTTCTTTTTTCCTCCTTTAAAAAGACGTATAAATAGACACCTCTCCTTAAAGGTTCTAAGAGTGCCTATCTACTCTGTAGATTGGGTTAAAAAAATAAAAGTAATATATTTTAGTAAAAATTATCTGCTTATTTATATACATTTGTAAGCAGATTATAAATATCGCAATTTTGTACTTTTAATTTGTATTTTTTATAGATTGGCGTACTGTATAAATTGACACTAAACACAACATCGATAATTGAACAAAATTAGTTGAGCGAATTGGCCATGGTCTTGCAAAACAAACTAAATGAGTAAATACTAATGCAATAAGGTCAGTGGCTGAGACTTGTAAATGAACAGAACAAGCTATATTAACACAAATTTGACGAGGACTATAAATTTAACTATTTAGTTAGTATACTATTTAAATTTAATAAGGACTTTGGTTCTATTTCCTAGTAGTATTGCAATTAATTAATTAAATAATTAAAAGAAACTTTTGTAATTACGGAACAAATATGAAATGAAAAATGGACTTATAAACGATTGATGCTCAAACTTTATTAAAAAAGTTTAAACTACTTTAGTTAGGAACTATTCGTTAATAAATTCAGGCTTTGTTGTTAAGGCAAAGATGAACGCAATATAGGTATTCAAACTAAACAATAATGGTATATTAAAACTTATTGATGCTTCTCAACGCTTGAGGTTATAACGAAATTGGTAAAATTTATATATAATGAAAGATGGTTTCTCAGCCAGCGCTTGTTTTCTTGAATAAATATAGAAATGCATTATGTTTTTATATTAATTAAATTTTGAATTTTTGGGAAGAATATTTTATTAATAATAATTTTCTATACGTAGGCTAAATGGTGTAAACTGTGACATTATTGATAAGAATCAACATCAAGGATTACAAGGAATAAAAGCAAAACTATATTTAAGGTACTATTATTTTATTCTTCGATGCATACTTTTCCGAGTAGACATAAATTTTTTGCCGATGTTTACATTTTTTTTATCAACTATTTTTTGCCAAAATTAAGTAAAATTGTTTGAGAAAAATAAATAGTTAACATGAGGTCTCAGTATAATCGATTCATCGTAGTCATCACAGTTCAAATCATTTTCAAAATGTACCGATGTCATTGAATAATAGGATGGTCGTCGAGAATTCGAAACAAACATTTGAAGTTTGTAAAAATAAATGATATTATTAGGTTTTATAAGTTTAGTTCAGTACGTAATTTCTAGTCTCTCAGTACACGATAATTATTGGACTTATTGTTTGACAAGAAATTTCGCCATGACTCAATCATTATATTTACAAAGGCGATTATATTCTATATTCAGTTGGTTGTATGCTTTCTTATTCTGTTTTATCACTTTTATGTACACATGCACTTTAGGTAAATTTCCTTCAAAATATTCTGAATTCCTAATTGAATTAACAAAATATATACTAGATGCCAAATAAATGATAATGTTTATTGTAAAAGTGTTAAAATTGTGAACTATAGTTTTTGAATCAGATTATTTCTGACTCTTAACTACTATTTTACACCTTTTGCTGTGGACTTTTCATAAAACAGTGTTAATATTCCTGAAATGTTTTGTTATCGGTTGAGTTTAAAAATTCAAATTCTTTTCATAGTAAATGTTTTTTTTTCTCTTATAAGTTGTGGATTTAGTATATGGAGAGAATAGGCCATTGTTGAGTCAGAAATCTAAGAATTATGCTACATATGTAGGAGAGAAAATTATTTCGCGTGAAATTGTCTTTAGATAAGCGATAGTAAGAGGAAAAATACTTTTATAAAAACAACGCAAATTGAGGGGAACGCGTGGAAATAGGGTAGGGAGAACAAGTTTTCACCGTAATATGTTATCGATTGGATCGGATACAAGATATCTTGACACTGAAGAAAATTTGGAGTTTAAACATAAGCATAATAGACAAATCATGAAGGATGAACAGTTTCAGACAATGACATTTCAACGTAGAGGACAATTGAAAGCACCACTGGTATATGGACAATTTAAACCTACTACAATTTAAATCACAATAATTAACAAATTATTTCTTTCCCTAATACAGTTATATCAGATAAAGGTTAATTTCTGTTTCAGTTAGCGACCAATCTATGTTGTGTTTCTAATCTGTTTTAAAATATTTTATAAATAGTTATTACTTAGGAATACAAAGTACTTTGCTGATTATTTGTTGTGTAGTACAGAAAGTTGGAGTAAATTATTTCGATTTTAATGTATTGTTAAAAGTCCTACTGAAGCAAACAATATGGGTTATGAATGTTAACATATTATAAATCAGAAGAAGAAAGACAATACAAAGACTAACACGCCTATACAAGATATAAATCGATATGTAATCATGTGACGCAGTAGGCATATTGAATGAACTCTAAAACAAAAATTGTAGAATATTTCTTATCTGCGATTGTATTTCGGTTCCCACGAGATCAATTTTTGAAAAATATTTTGATGATGTTTTATGGTGTTTTAGACTAAAACTTGACCATAACAGAAAATGTTTGTGAACATGGCGTAAAAATCAGATCAACTACTAAACTGTATTCCGTTTAATATGTTTTTACAAAATTTAAAGTTTGGACCATGATTTGTTAAAAACAATACATAAAGTGATACTTTACAAGTAGTAGTAAAAATAACTATTTAACTACATTCAAATGTGGATTAACTTTAGATAGCCACAATAAATATAAACGACGTCACTAAGTTAACAATTTGAGTGATTGTTCGAGCCAATAATTGAATATCAGCTGCGAATTCCCTCGTGTTCCCATTAGCAATTAAATGCAATGCCCTTATTGGATAACCACGATAATGTCATGTATTGATCTCTTGACAACTAGGCTTAGTTAAAGCCTGATTACCTTTGTTCCTAGAAATTAATCAACCGTTTAAAGCTTCGCCATTACATGAAGTAAAGAATCATACAAAAATATATCAATCATATAATTAAAATATACTGGTATAATTCATATTCAAGATCTCTTCACCTCTTTTCCAGTATAGATGCAAAACTGCAAGATTTATAACGTATGATTGTTCAAAACAAAAATTATAAAATTTATGAGTTAATAACGTAATTACAAACAAGTTCATTCAATACTAAGAAAACTATCTAAATTTAAAATTTTTATTTCCCATGATTTGTTATTATTTGGCAAGAGTAAAAATTTAAAAACAATACCTAAAATTAACTGGAAATATCGGACGATGTGAAACCAAAAATAATAATACGAAACGAGTACTGTATTAAAAACGTAAGTCAACATAATATTACAATAGAAAAAAAAATGTATAAAATTGGTATATATATTTTTAAATAATTTAAGATATTAAAAATTAGAAAACTATTTATGAACTATAGTACTATAGTAATTAAATCATTTTTAAATACAATAAATTAATTCTAATGAATGATTGGAATATATTAATAAATGAAAATAAATTACGATAAACAATAGTATTTAAATACCGTGAAGTAAAATAAAAATAATTTTCAATGCTGTATACATAATTTTAAATAAAATAACAACAGAAGTTATTTAATAAATTGTACATTTCTATCTGTTTTCTTTTTAGAAATATATCCGTCCAATTTCACTTTCACATTAAATCTTTCAGTATTGTGATATCTACAATAAATATATTGGAAATAATAAAATAATGTCTATTAAAAATATAACAAAACTTTTAAACCTGGACAAAATTTTTTTTAAATTCCTCAATGATGTCAACTTTCATTAAAAAATAAAAAGGGGTTCTATAACTTTGATAAAAAGAGTAACCACTTCTGTAACTGCTACCTTAGACGGTAAAAAATCACCTTAGTAGAGATCAATATTTATTATTGTAATTGAACCTAGTGCTTTAAATAGGAGATTAGCAATAAAAAACTATTAGCCTTCAAGGTAACAAATAATAAGTTATACCAATATACCAATTGAAACATCCATATGAAAGTAGAAAGAAAAAGTAATTGACAAACAAATTTAATGAAAATTTTCTTTGAAAAATTAACAAATTTTGTAAACATACCAAAAACAAACTGATAATTCAGATATTTAAAATAAGACGCGCGCGCGTATTACATTGTTCTCTGGGTGAAATAAACTATTCATTGATCAATACGAAATCATTTGGCAGATCGGATGTATAACTCTTGCATAAGGAATGTTTAATGGTCCTCTTTGAGTTATATGATCCTTTGCCTGCTATAATGTAAGCGGGTTTACCATTCTATTCACATTTTAAGAAAATAGTTTAATTTGTTCGTCAGAAATAAGACGGAATTTAATAAACCTAATTAGAATACTATTTTCTTTAAATTTTAAGACGTTCTGCTAGATCTAATTTGTTAAGACAAAAAATTCACTACAAATTTAAGGGAGATATGTTCGTAACTGTTACCCCAAATGATCATGATATTGGCTCTTTTGTATTTACAAAAATGAAGTTAAATACGAAAGTCCTCGTAAGGAATGATATTTGTCACGTTTTATAATTATCGAATATATCACACTACTAGGAATATTGGTTAAAGAAAATTTCATGAAAATATTTTCAGTATATTTTCATGTATTAATAACTTTATTTGTAAACTGTCTAACTCAGCTAATTTATTACGAAACAAAGTTCATTCAAGCTTTTCGAGACTTGAAGCATATGGAATATATGCAGTAATAAGTCCAACTAATTATTTTGTAACATAATTACATAAAGGATAAATTATTAGACTTTGGCGTATTTACAATTTTACAGAAACATTTTAGTTATTGGAATTGGTTTGATGTAGCTTCAGATATATCTAACGATTCGCCAAGAGAAAATGTTTCAGAATATTCAAATAGTATAGATTAGATATAGTAATAATTATTAATTGATGTAATTCAGAAATATTACATAAAAAAGTCCATAAGTTATTGTTTTTGTTAATTTATTTATACAAATAAAAAAGAAACTATTTATTTGAAATTTTCATCATCAAGATAACCTGTGCAAATAAAGCGCTAGGTTTTTATATCTATTGATAATGGTTTAAACTTTGTCACATTAGTACTAATTTGAAAATTATTTTAAGCTACACAAATTATATATATATATATATATATATATATATATATATATATATGTATAAGTATGATTCACTAAAGGGAGGCCTACAACATTTTCCACTAATTGAAATGTCTGGAGGGCTGCAACGCTTCAGGTAGCAATTCCATTATAAAATTTACAGCCATAGAATTCTCCTCATTAACTTTTTAAAATAATCACAGTTTATTGTTAAAAATTTTTTGTTGACATTATATGATAAGTTATTCAAATGACGCTATGGTTACATCATACATATATCAATATATTCAAAGATAAAGTTAAGTAATGAAGAAAAGCTGAATGAAAAAACTAATCAAAATTCTACTGGTTAAAAGTGTTTTTTTTTGACATTTTAGTTTTATATAAACTGCTTTAATAAAAAAATTGTATATACCCTGAGTCGATTATTAGTGTTATTTCAGTTTATTAACACAACTAACTGTATATTTAACTTTTGTTTTATTGTTTAGGTGAGTGGTTCCTAAACTTTTTTAAAGAGATTCCTTCTCCGTCACAAAACAGTATCAAATTCAGAAAATTTGGAATTTTCAACGTCTAGCTGGTTAAAATGAAGTTATGGATATTTTAGTTGTAATTTGATACTTTTACAATAAAATTGTTTACCACATTAATTTTTATTAGCTTTTAGATTTAGAAATCAAGTAACTGGCACTACATATTACCAAGGAGTGAATCCTGTTTCTTGTTTCCAGAACTTTTTCCAGCAAAGGGGATGTCACATCATTTCCATTTGTGCACTGAGCAGTTGACTACTAGCACCCCGTTGAGATTTACCTACAGAGTGATATTTAACACTAAGTGAACAGTTATAGGTTAGTATAAATATATATTTATTTCGTATAATATCATGTTGTTAATTATGGATATTGTTGAAACAAAATGATTAAATCAATTTACGTTTGGAAGTAAAAAAAAGAACAGAATAATAGATTATACATCTTTAAATACCTTAAATATGGTTTTACTCTTATTTTCCATAAACTGCCCTCTGTTGTGTGTCGATATCTTATCATAAAAGTATGAAGAATTCACAGAACTTCTTCAACTTTTATATAGAAAACATTTAGTTCAAAAGTCAAGCCTGTGTAATTCTTTGAATGAAACCTAAATTTCCTCTCCTAGGTGCACGCTTCTTTAACACCAGCAACCACTACAATTTAAAAACTATTACGAGCAAGTTATTAACTTCTATTTCAAAAAACTAGTAAGCCATATACATTTCTCAAAATCTGATTTTACAAGCATATTATGAAATGGTGCAAATAATGATTGGTGAAAAAGAGGCTGTGAAACTAAAAACAATACTAGTATTTAATAATACCATTCTGAGAAGAATAAGTGACAGTGCAGAAAATATTAAGACGTGCACGTACTTTTTAATACAGATGGACCAATCAACAGATATTTCTGTGCCCAGTTTATAGTATTCATAAGTTACGATACAAAAATTGAATTATAGAAGGTATTTTATTTTGTATTAGATATCAATATTACGTTGGGATACGCTTGTTTCACATTTTTATGAAAACTACTAATAAGTACTCTAATTACCGGGCGAAATGTATTGCTATATACACCGACGAACTTTATGTAAAATGAAAAGACTTTTCGCCTCAGGACCTTTTGTCAAATGCATTTAGCAGATGTAATTTTTCTTCTTTTTTTTTTATCAAGAAGCTCTTGTGTCTAAATCTTAACCTTCTGAAAAAGATTACGTTGTAAGAAATTTCATAAAAACTGTAAATGACATCAAAATAAAAATATTGCATAATTGCGTTGGATAATTTTATCTTTAGACAAAACTGTGTCTTACATGTAAGTCTTTTCATCACTCAGAAATTAGGTGACTTTGGAGAGATAACGTCTTGATAAAAGTTTTTCAGAGTGATGATATTCAGAATACGGAATACAAGAGACCCCAAACCATTGTAATGTATTAAGTATTTTAAATGTATATTTCATTATGTTCATTCCGATGACGTAATTATCATCCTCAGAGGCTTACAGCTAAAACCTAAAGCAAAGTCCCCAGTATCGGCCCCTCTAGCTATTATCATTTATGGAAATTACATATGGTCACTGAAACAGTAGGCTATTTAGTAAAATTATTTTTAACATGCTGCAATTATAAAAAAGTATTGAAATGTCAAGTAATGAATTTTCGAAACTATACTTTTCCCCAGAACCCAGATTAATTTTGAATCAAAATCAAGCAAAATTTCTCCTAGCTGGTGAATGAATCAGTCAAGTATTTGGTTCTATTTGCAGCATTGTTTTTATGCAAGTGAACTTTTTCCTCTACGACTGCCGTTAAAACGCCTCGAACTTGAAAATGATATCATTGTGGTATATTGAATAGAGAGCCCAGATTTGTATCTGCGCACGGGCGTTGTATAAATTTTATTTTTCATTGTAAGTGGTTTATAAAATTATTACTGCATTTGTTTTTGTTCCGCGAGGTGAATAGTAATAATGTGTCTGAATTTATGACTTACTAATACATACACTACTTGTTATGTGGTTAGCTTTAAGGAAATATTTGTGTTAAAGTTTCATACACAAATAATAAATGCGTTAATTATGCATTTTTTTTCCGCGAAGATGGGAATCTCCTCGCGACATTGGGGTTCACACTTTGGAATTCACTGGGTTAGATTGTAATATTTCGGCAGGTTAATTAAACAAACTTGTTAGGTTTCTTGATTACCTCCAATTACGAAAAATGAACACTGTAATAGTACGAAAATGCGGTTAGGTTAGTTTTCAGGAACATATTTCGATGAATTTCGGAATGGATTGATTGTTAGTTCGTCTATTTGAGCAAATTGTGATCCGATATTTAAAGAAATTGGCAATCCCATTGACTTTACTTTTTTTTTCTTTTTTTTTTGTGTGTGTGTTCTGAGTGTTTCATTATTTGCTATGAAAAGCTTAAAGTTTGGATATAAAATGAGAAAGTGTGAAGAGTTGTAAATCCTTTAATTTATAGTTGTAGATTTCGTAATCCTCCAGATAGATAATAAAAAAGTGACGTGTTTCAAGTTTTAATCGTGTTTCTTTCTGATATTTTAACTCATATCGGTAGTTCTAATTGATATTCTCATATACAAAATAAAACACCATTATAAATTAAATTTAGGAAACATTATTTTCTTTTATTTAAGTGTATATACTTCGATTAAATATTGGTTTTAATTAACTTAAGTCAAAATTGCGTAATATTACCTCTATATCTGACTAAGCCCATGACTATATTTGAACGTACAATATTTCCGAAACGATAAGATGACTAAAGATCATCATCTGTTCATTCTAAAATCTTTAGGCTGCATTATAGGTTTTTTTTTTTTAGTAATTTATTACAATTTTATTTTAGTAATAGATATGTAAGGTTAGATTTAGTTTATAAGCAAGACCCTCCGATGATGATAACCATGTTATCGAAATGTACATCAGGGCATTAAGTGGATATAATTAATAAAGAACAATCAATCACATAATTGAGTTTTATTAAGTTCCAGTGATTGTGGTTAGGGGCAAATTCAAATTATTATAGTATAAAATTAATTTAATTATTTTTTATTAAATCACACAAGATAACAAAATAATATATAGCAATGTGGTTTTTTTATATCTATGTTTAATTAAAAACGTTATGATAATCAAAAATAATAAAAAAAAGAATAAATAGCCTATGCAAAAATACCATCAATTTTTTTTAATCCCTGTAGAAACAAGGTTCCAAAAAAGGGTTAACAAATACAAAAGGAAAACAACATGTGACATCAAATGGTTATAGAACACTTGGATTATTTATTTATAAAAGTTGGTGAAGAAAAGGTCATACTTAAAACTATTACTCATGATTATAACTTATGATATTCAACTTTTTATTAGTATTTAGACAGAGACTACATATATTTTTAAAAAATGACTTTTTATTGATTATCATTTTCCTTCTTCTTTTTTAAAAAACAGATCTTGTGTATTAAGGTGAAGTTTGGACTTAAGATAATTTCTAAAGGAACTATATTGTGTTCGATGGAGCTATAAACTCTCTTTTTTCGGCTTTATGACACGGCATTAATTTTGACACGGTTTATTTTAAAACCTTGTGGTTAAAAAGTTAGTATAATTTGTTTATGCGCATTCGAGAATAAAATAAATTCACCAATCTCAACTAGGTTTTGATAGATTGTTATATAATGAATACAAGTTATTCAAACATTTACCATCATTTGTGTTTGTAAAATTAATACATGACATTTCTAGAGTTTATATCATATCTGATCCATGGGTTAACCTGGAATATTAGAAAGAAAAAAACTAACTATTATAGTACATTTTCACCAATACTATGTTGGAAACTAAAATTAATGATAGTAACGTAAAAATTAACCCTAAGTTAAAACAGGGCAGGAGTTGGGAAAATACCTAAAATTACCATATGTGAACAGTAATTACGCCAAGAACTATGATATCGGCTCATGTTCGTGTTTGTAATTAATTTGTTGTGTTAAAATGCAATTTGTATTTCTTTCATTATTTTATTCCCATTACTAATGATTTTTTAATGTTTGCTAGTATGACAAAATAAATCAGTTTTATACTCACTGAAAATTAAATTAAAACTGTTATTTATTAACATACATAACAAAAACATTAAAATAATCAATAATCCAAATTTAGAAAGCGTAAAACGGAATTGTATTATTGTCTTCATAAGTGAATTTAAATCAAATAATTCGGTGCTAAATTTCTTAATAACTGACTTATTTCTTGGAATTCTATTGTACTTTAAAGATCTCTACATACTTACAGAGCTCCGAAAATTAGGGACTACTTAATTATTGGCAACATTTTCAGTGGAAAATCACTTGTTGATTAAAAATTAAATCTGATTATAACAAACTTATTTCAAAAATTGTGTAAATTATTAATGTTTTAATTAAAATTAAAGAAATAAATAAATAATAATAATAATACTTTTGATTATTTTCTTTAAGTCTTTAAACAAGTTGGCGGCAAATTATTCAAACATAATATTATACTATTAAATTTCACTGATTATAGCGTTTTCTAGTAGATCACTTCTCGACTGTAGATTGTTAGGTAAATAACTTCAACTTTCTTCTACTGTCTCCAACTAATTGACCCAGTGTTTTCAGATTATAAATTCATCTGATTGTGTAATAATAATACAATAATACAGAAACTATTACTCCTTTGTTAGTGTAATTTAAAGGAACAAAAGTAGCTTAAAACACAAATATTACGAAAAATATAAAACACGTGCAAAGTTTCAGTATCAATGCGTCTTCTTTATTTATTTTACATTGGAAAGTCACATTTCTGTATCTCCGGTTTCTCTAATATTTATACTATGTACTTTTTTTTTTTTTTTTTTTTTTTTTTTTATTGTCAATGGTATAATAGTCAACGGACATGGATATGTCCTAGAAGAATGCCAAAAAAGAAAATTACAATTCTTTCCCTGTAAATCTGTAAGGTCTGCTATGACTTAAAAGATTGTCTGTTAATGGCTTAAGTGTAATAGTTATTAAATATTTATTTTTCTAGTGTGTTTTATCATTGTAACACAACTAATTAGACATTGTAGGCGTCCCTTTTATAATATCTAGCAATCGGGTATTAACTGAATTAATATAAATCATCTCGAACAGCTTAACACTTATATTTTATTAAAATAGTGCACAAATTTCTTGACATAAACTACACGAATCATGAACCAAAAATAGTTGAAAATTAAAAAAAAACAAGAACGTTTTTGATCAGCCAAAATTTGGAATTTCGGACTTATCGATCAAAAGGGAAATGTGAACGGTAAACGTTCTTACGATAAATTATTAATACATATTTTTTATGAACATTCCGACTATGGATTAACACTAAATATATTAATATGACTTATTAATAGTGAACAATGGTGAATACTCTAGATAGAATAATTCGCAAAAACATAAACTTTAACAAATACTACAGCCTAAAAAACAGCTACGATTTAATAAACAAAATGAAAGACATACATGTAAAAACATAATCAAATCTAGTTTCGTTTGGAATAAGGAATCGTTACACAAATATCCCACTAAAAGAAACCATTTCCACATAAAAAAAAAAAAAAAAACGAATAAAAGACATCAAACGTCTAGGAGAAAATCAGATTACGGAATCATCCAATTTACTGAGCATATGCTTGTCACAAAACTATTTCCAGTTTAATAATGAACATTACAACCAAAATGACAGCTTAGTTATGGGATGCCCACTATCTAGCATCATGGCGTAAATATTTCTAAATAATGACGAAAACAATAATATTATTAGTAATAAAACAAACATCTCAGAAATAATGGATATTATCATAGATATGTAGACGACATATTATTTTCTTATCATGGCACAAAAAGACAAATCATCACATTCGAAGCATACTTATATACCATACACCTAAATTTGAAATTCACAACAGAAATAAAAACAAACAATAGTGTATTAAATATCTTGACCTTACCATAGCAAAATTAAATGAGAAACACCAGTTCGAGAATTACAGGAAACCCACACAAGCAGACCACACCATCTACGCTACATAATATTATTCCAACACCTCACAAACTAGCAGCGTATACATAGATTGAGAAACACATTAATGAATTCTAAGTATTATCAAGAAGAATTAAATATAATAAAACACATAGCCGTCAAAAATGGATACAACTCATTTATAGTTGACAGTTTGTATAAAAAACAGAACAGGAAGACAATGGAAAAAATAAAATCTAGAGAAACAAATAATGATAAAAAGATGTGCTAGTTTTTAACAAAGAATTAGAACATGCCATAGAGAACGTATTTACAAAAAAAAATAAGGCTACACCAGTGCATGTAAAACTAAAAATAATTTGCGTAGCGCCTTGAATATAAAGAAAACGCAAGACGACTAATTCAAAAGCACAGGATTTATGAAATTTCATGCTATGAGTGAACGGAAAATATTTAGGTCACACTGGGAGGTCTTTTAAAAATAAGATATAGAGACCACCAACAACTTCACAGTCGGCTAACCCAGCAAAAGTATAATCTAAATTTGCAAGACATTTAATACAGACCGATCATAAATACTCTGACATCGAAAGATTGTTAAGTACAACATCATTGTAAGAATGAGAAATGAATAAACCAATTAGATGACTTCAAAATTATATAAATCTAAAAGAATCATCAGTTCATTGTTGAAAGAAGAACTAAAATTTGACTCAAACTTAATTTACTATACAAGAATACCTTCCTCCTACCACCAACACAGGTAGACAGCAGTGACATTATGCGTCGTGACAGTGGGTATTACTTCAAAGTAATAAGTAATTCCTCTCTCTTCAATAATATAAAATTTAAATTTCCTTACTTTTTCTGTAAGTTACTTTTCCTTACTTTTTCTGTTACTTATTCTGTAACAGTAAAAACAACGTTGTATTATTGTCGTAAGAAAATAGACAATGTAGGAAAATCAGTGTATTTAAAACCGTCATTTTGGGACTTTACCTGCTATATATAATCAGTTGTTATTTAAACTATATTGTTAAAAATCAATAAAAACCCTGTACTGCTAGGACAACGCACCTAAAATACCCTAGAGCTTAGAATTTTTTTTGCTATCAGCAAAAGCTAGCCTCGTTCCGCACTGTAAAACCTTAATCGTAAAATAATATAAAATTGACCCGCAAATGATATCCTGGTAGTCAATATATGTATACATTGATAACATTTCTCTTGAATTAAATGGATACCCTAAAGAAATTATAGATAATATAATAAAAAAGCTAAATTTAAGAAAATGGAGGAAGCAAGAAGTACCCTTGTAAGTATTAAGCCTCGGCAACGATGGATAAAAACTGCTTTTGATCCTCCAAAGTCAAATGTTGTGAAAAAATCACTAAATAAACATCCAAATTTGAATGTAGTAATGTCTGCCGAAAATAATCTTTAATAATCTTGGGAAATCCAAAAGACCAAATTCAGGAGCATGATAAGTCAGGAATTTATTGTATACGTTGTGAAATGTGTCCGAAAAGATATGTAGGCCAAACAAAACGGATCCATAAAACAAGAACCAAGGAACATTTTCCTCATTTAAAATATAATAGGCCTGATAAATCTGCTATGGCTAAGCATTGTTTAGATGAGAGGCATTATTTTAAAAAAGAAAGTTCCATATTGTTAAAGAATGTTACAAAATTAAATACTATGGATGCTTGGGAAACTTTTTATTTTAATAGGCACCAAAACGTAATTAATTGTTAATAATGAACCAGGACCTATACAAAATTCTATATTAATGTAAAATATAATATATAATGTTATATGTTCGGTTGGTTCGATAATCTTGTTTTAGCTGTATGTTAAATCTTAGGTAGTTAAACTGACACGAGACGCGTACTATTGCCTTGGCAGTGTAAAATAATAAGCCACGGCCCACTAGAGTTTGTATAAATGAATAGACTTTTAATAATAATGAACTGGGACCTATACAGATTTCTATATTAATGTATAATGTTAAATGTAGGGTTAGTTCGATTATTTTGTATTAGCTATATGTTAAATCTTAAATAGTTAAATTGACACGTGGCGCGTACTATCGCCTTGGCAGTGTAAAATAATAAGCCACGACCCCTTCAGGTTGTTTAAATTTGGGGTTCGTCGCAACGTTAGATTCAGTTGTGGTTTGGTTGGCGTGGCTGATGTATCACTGAAGAGGACGACCTTGTCGTTGAAACGCGTCTGATACTTTGGCGTATTTTTTATGAGAATTGTGTTCTTTGTGTTTGTTATACTGTACTTCTCTTGAATTCTAAGTCTTCTTTAATATTTATAAAAAAGATAAAATCTAGTATTATGACATTAAATTGAATTTAATTTGTTCGATCTAGTCATTAAATGTGTTCAATCCTGTGTGACTTATATAGTTTAAGAAAATGTTTTTTTTGGTGTATTTTCACAAGAAAATTATATTGTGTTAGGATAAAGCTCTGTTGTAAAATACATGCCATCAAGACAGTGATATAGACCTCTATTCTCGTACTAGTCCTTTCCGCATTTTGTGTTATCTCAACTTCAATTATCATTAAATTTTAGAAATATCGTTTTAGCCATAATTTTAAATAATAAAGTAATACATATGTGTTAAGTGAAATTAAATTTGGTTTACGATAAATAGATTACTATTACAAATCAATAAATTTTGCAGTTGTAACTTCGTCGACGATAATATTTTATAAAATCAATATTTATGTATCGCTTTATTAAAAAAAGTAGATTTTCTTGATGTGAAATTATTAAATGGAAATTAAGAAAATTGTAAAAAAGTTTGTGTTTCAAATGAAAGAATAGTATTATTCTGCAAATGAGTCAACTATATTTCAAAATAATGTATCTTTTAAACAAAGTGACAGCGAGACTATTATTTTTACAGAACGAGTAGCAAGAGATAAAGACGACAATAATTTTAAAAACAGATAATTTTGATATTGGAATCTTAGTCTTAAAAACAATGCCATGTTCAATTAAAATCATGACCTTCTTTATCTCAGTTTATAAATTATTACACTTACTCTTTAATTAAAAGTTTTTACGAGTTATATCTTTATACTTCATGAAACTTCTCAGACCTTGATTTTCATACCAAGTTTTTTAAATTTATTCTTTAGAAAGATGTCTCCAAAATGAGGAAGAATGGGAATAAACGATAACTATAATTCTACTTTATTAACATGACGTCATATGATCCAATTCAAATGCCTCCGTACACATTAAATCCATTCAAAAGTCTTGTGATGGATAATTATATAGAGGAGCTAAATGTAGCAGAGGTAATAGAATCACAGTGTACATTTGCAGCACCGGCGTTTTAAGTGAGGAAACCAGAAATTAAGTGCACCAAGGTGGTTGAATATATAAAGCTGAACAAACAATTAAAGCCTGACAGATTTTCCCCTATTGCCATGGGCAAACACCATATTTGAAACATTAGAAACGGATATTTTATATTCATTCATAGGTATGAGGCGATCTTCCAACAACCAATAAAGGAGGAACATAACGTATACAAGCTTCCATTACACACGGGCTGTTCAGGTGATCTATTACCAATAGGACTACTAAATAACAGTAGCGCGTTTTAAAGAAGCATAAATAGGGTATTTGCGGTCTGTATGTTATTTATGTGGAAGATGTGTTAGTCTACCAAGGGACATTTGATGATCAGCTGGTATATCCGGAGGAAGTTTTCAAGGAAGTTATCATACATGAGTCTGATAAGCTGAAGTTAAAAACCTCAAAGCAGTATTTCAAAATAGCTGTCTTGGGACATACGTATAATATCGGCGAAGGTATAACACCCGTGGAAAGAAATATACAAGCGATAAGTGGTATTCCGTCTCCCACAAAAACTAAACGATATGGAGTTTCCAAATAGAAGAATCTTACTATCGGCGCTTTATCATCAGGTTTAGTGACAGAGGTCTTTAACTGATCTAACGCGGAAGATACAAGCTGAAAGTAAAGAATTTGGTTAGACTGAAGACCATATGACAGCGTTTTCGGCATCGAAGAAATCTTTTAACCCGTATTTATCATTAGAATAAGAATAGAGAGACAGAGATGTTTTCCACGAAAGCAGAGTAGTTATTGGCTGTGTGTTGTCAGAATATTAGAGCGATGGTAAGTTTAGGCCAATAGTTTACTTAAGCAGAAGGCCAAAGGACAATGTAATTGGGTGAACAGTGTTTGCGATTGAGTTTTATGTATGATTTACAGAGTGGCACATATTCGCGCATTCCTACGAGCGAAGCACTTAACTGTATGTAATAATCATGTGAGTTTACAAAAATTCAAGGTTTCAAGTGCAAGGCTAAATACGTTAGAGCTTAATATGCTTGACTACGACCATGAGATGTGGGTACCAGATTTTTATATTCGATATTCATTTGAGAGTAAATTTGAAATACCGGAGGTGAAGAAGTAATATATTATTATTAGGCACATCAAGCCAATAAATGAGAACTGTAACTAGAAAATGAATATCTGTACTACACATGCAATATTAGACTTTTCACAAACTATAAAACTAGTTCACAGAGCATTCCGATTATACACTTTGGAAGAAGATTTGTTGTATCATAAGCTGTTTCAGGATTAAGAAATTTGGATGGTGTTGACAATCTCTCAAACAATCGTTAGTGAATATTTAGAACCAAATCATTTTTGATAACGAGTTTTAGTTAAACCTTTAAGTAAAAAAATACTTAAAATTTAAGGCCCTTTTGAAATATTTGTTTGTGGTTTACGTTAATAACAAATTTACAAATAACTGAAAAATACCAATATTGTGTTTTGTGAAAATCTTCTAAAGAATATGATAATTAAAATTAAATCTATCATAACAGAAATCAATTGACGAATTATATGTGACACAAATTATACAGGAATGATCCGAATATAAGAACCAAAAATTTCATGTATAATATATGTGTAATTTTTATTTAATTATATATATATATATATATATATATATATATATATATATATATATATATATATATATATTCTGACAAAATATTAATTGAATATATATATATTCAATAATTTTTAAAATAATGATTTTCTAAGGTTATGATGACCGAGAGTTTTTCGTCGTTAAACAACAAGGAAAAAAAAACGTAATTGATTTTTGTAACTTAATATATATTGCGTAAATATATTTTTTTGATATGTATAAAAAACTATTATTTACGTATATTGTATGTATATTAATATATATATATATATATATATATATATATATATATATATATATATATATATATGTAATGATATGTAGTACATAATATGTAATATGCAATATTGTGTATATATAATATCCGTTATTTATTAGTTTACTAAAATATCCCGAAAACTCTGTTAATTGCAGTATTGCTCTCACTATTACCATAGCATACGTTATACTTTATAAATTTTCATAGTTATGATATTTATACATATTTGTTATGTTAGTACACTTTTTATACAACGCCAATCTTGCGACATTTATGTTTGTTAAATGGATACAAAGATGGCGGTGGGGTTTAAAACAGTTAACCATGATAGTGCGTAATAATTTCCACTAATTTAAAGGCAACAATATTTTGCTTAGCAATTCCGTTACGAATTTACCTACAGGGAAAGAGTTTATATTTTGCAATTAGTGAGTCACAGCCATTGAAAGATTAAATGAATTTTCTAACTTTTTTAATGAACACGTTTTGTGCTTCACCGTTTAGATTACAATAAGCCATTAAATTATTTTGTGAGTATTTTGTTATTCAAGTTAAAGCCAAGTTTATATTGTGTAATATTTGTTTTGTTCACGAACACAGTTCAATAATTACGCTCTGCTATTTGCAACACATTTAGAATTGCAGAGTCCTATTATTTCATTTGACAATATAAAATTAAACGAACTTTTTTGTTGAAAATCGTAACAAAGCTGTATGCGGGATATCAGTATGATTTTAAGTAATTAAAACAACCTTAATTACATCTTTTGTATTTTTTGTGTTATTGGTTAGCTATGTACCGTATATGATTACTTTAATTGTATTAGTAAACCACGGTTTATCCTCTTTTTAAAGAAAGGAAAATAATGTAATTGTAAGAAAGGACGTATTTCCGTTTTCTACTCTTATCTCTGTCTAATTGCTAAGATCGAATTTAGACGGTGTCCCTTGAAAGGCGAAATTACAATTAATTACCTGATAACGTTCTAAAAAATAGTATAATAATTACATATTAAGTTCTTCTACTATTTTTCTTTTTTACTACCTAAGTGTCTAATTGTTTTAATAGTTGTTCTTCATATTTTTGTTTGTCAAAGTTGGCTCATATTAACGATTATATTTGGATTGTAAAAAGAGTTTTAAAGAAATTCTTTGGCCAACTTACGGATAATATAACACTCAAGAAGTCCAACATAAATGGTAATTACCCTTCCTTCCCTCATGTTCTAAAATATCTATTAAGTAACGAATTTATACCAAATAACGCCTCATATCTCCCATGTAACGCTGGTATATTTGACCAAAAATATACAAAATATTTAAAACAGTGACAAAACAAAATAGGTAGAAATTTATTTTGGTTCATGGAATTTATCTTCAGTGATTTTCTCATAATGGAATGTTATTACAAGCATAAATAGAAGTTTTTTCAAACTATGATTATTCCAATGAAAAATAAATTTTTGTTTATTTATTTTTTTTTGCATTTTATGTTACTTCAATATTTTTAAATAGACCAACTTGGGTTATATTCTATTAATAAATTAAGAATATGTCATCATTATAAAGTGAATAGAACGAAATTGTGTTACTATGATAATTACTTCCAATGATTGTTTGTTTTTGTTTAAAGGAAAAAGACCATAGCATTACTTCTAATCATAATATAATACAAGTATATACATATATGCTATATATCCCTGAGACTTGTTAGCGTTTAATTTGTGAGCCGGGAAACGCAATAAGTATTTTATTTTAAATATTCACGTGCCAGAAAGTAATTTTTGTCTTAATGAACAAAATAATTGCATTTCTATGACCATAAATTCTCTAAATTATAATGTAAATTAGAAATAAATCAATAATTTTGTATTAATATGCTACTTCATGTTGAGTGTACGCCATATATTAATAAATTATAATTTTATTTTATTAAATTGATAAATAAATGTCAAATTAAAGCTCAACTCTAATCTAATTTCAATTACCTAGTGCTAATGTTAACTTAGTAAACTAGACGAGCTTTAATACAATAGATCTGCATTCTATAGGGACAGTCCAAAACACACAGAACTAATACAATTGTGACAGACTTCCGTATAGTTGGTAATAATATCACGTTGTTTACCACAACCAGCCTCACTCACAATACACAGTCCAAACTGAAACTCGTAGACATATGAACATAAACTCCTCGACTGCATTCATATATCTACCTTTAAAACATATTAGGTATCGAAACGAATTTAAGAAGTGAGAATGGAGTTATTGTCACTAAATTCTTAGATTTATCGAATATGTTTAATAAATACTTTGTAAGTGTGGTTGAAGAAATTAGAAATGGTATTGTATTTGAGTCTTGTAGTTCTATCATGGATATTTTTCCCATGGCTTCTCAAGAACGGTCTATGTTTATTGAGCCAGTAACCCAAGCTGAAATTGTAAAACTCATAGCAACTTTAAAAAACAATAAAGCTCCCGGAATAGACGGAATAAGCTCAATAGTTTTAAAAGTTGTCTCAGAACTGATTTCTGATATCTTCTCATATTTATGTAATTTAAGTTTAGTCTCCGGTATTTTCCCTAAGAAGCTTAAAAGAGCTGTGGTTATACCAATTTATAAAAATGGTGATAAACAGTTACCTGGTCAATGTAGGACAATATCTTTGATATATCATCTACATCTAAAATTTTGGAGAAATGTATTAAGTCAAGGTTGTTATCCTTTCTGCGCAAGACTATATTTTTTAGTAAAAATCAGTTCGGTTTTTTAGCAGGTAGCAATACAGAAACTGCTATGCTCAATTTTATGGATGATATTATGGGTGGGATAAATTGTGGGAAGAGCGTTGGTAGTATGTTTCTGGATGTGACAAAGGCTTTTGATTGTGTTGATCACAATCTCCTACTAGATATTTTGTCAAAATGTGGCGTCAGAGGTATTGTTAGTAATTGGTTTTCGAGTTATTTGACTGATAGGGAACAATGTGTGAAAAATTTGGGAAGTGTTGGTGGGATGGAAAAGAATAAGTACGGAGTCCCCCAGGGATCAGAGCTAGGAGTTATTTTGTTTATTATATATGTAAATAATGTATGAAAAGGGAGGCTGCAAGGAAACATATATGCTTTTGCTGATGATACAGCTTTTAGTTACGTTATTAGGAACACATTGCAGGAAGTACAGTCAGCTATGCAAGCAGACCTAGATGCTCTAAGGTGGTGGTTTTCAAAACATTACATGAGCTTGAATACTAAAAAAACCTGTTACTTGAATTTTAATTTGAGAGGAGAGTCGAAATTGTTTACAACACCACTACGGTATAAGTGCATGAAGTGTGTAATAAGAAATATGACATGTAGTTCTTGTATTGTAATAGAACAAGTTAAATCGTGTAAATATTTAGGAGTGGTTTTGGGTGAAGGTCTGTCAAAGAAATTCTACATAAAGGCACTGCAATCCAACTTAAATAGAATCTTACGTGTATTTTTTCACATGAAGGGTTCCTAGATATGTTCTGCGTAAAATATATTTTTCAATGGTTCATAGTAGGTTGGAATACGGAATTTGTTGTTGGGGAGGTACATATATCACGAGCAATAATCCTTTGATAATAGTACAAAAAATGTTTATAAGACTGACCATGCATAAAAGGAGGAACGTTTCATCACTGCCATTATTTCTACAACTATCTATATTACCTCTTAGATATTTATATATATATATATATATATATATATATATATATATATATATATATATTTAAGGTTATGAAAATGTTTTATATAAGGAGCGAACGCTTTTCAGATCTGCAGTACAGAAATGATTACTTGCTTAGACAGAGGAACAAAGTTTTTGTACATAGAGCAAAATTGACAATCTATTCAAAATTTTACTCTGTAGTCATTTTACTAGAATATATAACCGACTTCCAGAAAATATTAAAGCCTGCACAAACCTAAACAAATATGTAATTCTTTTGAAAAGCTGGCTTTTGGGCATGGACTGTGTTGAAGGTCTGTTGGAGGTTGTGATATAGGAATGGATTATATTCTAATTTTGTTTTGATGCGTGGATGGGTGTAAGAGATGTGATAGGGGTGTGGAAGTGTTTTTTTTCTCTTAATAATTTTGTTTATTTTTGTATTTATTTTTATCATGTTAAACTTGGAGATAGAGATGTGTATATATTTGTATGAGAGAGAATATGTATGGACTATTATGTTATGTGAGTGTTTGTATGTTACGTAGTGTAATTTTTTACCACTTTATATTTATGTCATAGATGCAAATAGATGTGCATAATTAATTATCATAGAACAAATTATTATTTAAGAAATTATAATATTTGTAATAAATATTAAATTAAATTTAAAGTTATTAATAGTTTAACTGCTCCCAATGGTCACTTAAATTCTGTTTTTTCTTCTTTTTTTCTATTTTTACTTGCGATTTGCAGCCTCAAAACGGGTAGACCCATGGAGGCTGCTTTATTCCATACAGTATATTTTTTGTTTATCTTAAATTGTTTATCTTTGTTTTTGTTTACGATTTAGAAGTAATATTGTTTTGGTTTTTCTTTCCTGTTGTGTATTTTAATTTAAAGTAATGTATTATTATGTCATATTTCATTTATTTGTTTTGTTTTAGTTTGTTGTTAAGGAAAGCTTTATTTTTTATCTTAATATCTTTTTCTAAATATAAATTATGTTTTGTTTATTTAAATGTAATAAAAAGAAAGGAAAATTATATATATATATATATATATATATATATATATATATATGTGTGTGTGTGTGTGTGTGTGTGTGTGTGTTTCAGTTTATTTTGTAGGTTAGTGTAACCATGGTCCTCGTCTATTAGATTCGATTTGTTAGCTGAAATTGTTCTTTTTGGCAAGTGTTTTTTAAATCGAGTCAAACGCTCTCCCAGTTTGGCCTATGTTTACCTTTTCAAATCATCCCATGTCAATCTATACACGTCAGTTTGGTTTTCTAAGGGACTTGGGTTTTGGGGTTTATATTAAGGGGTAAATAATTTTAGTGTTTGACGACCTCGGTTGAATAATATATTAATGTTATGTCTGAAGATGGGATAAAAGTCCTGGCATGTGTCACTAACATAAAAAGAGGTCATTTGACGGAAACAAGGTAAGATACTTTATTCATTAATAAATTATAGTTGTTCCGTAAAAAAAAATATATATATTATTCTTATTATATCTTTTATTACAACTACATTCTTTATATCTATTATGTCAATTCCAAACAAAAACCGTTAGGATATTCAAATGCATATTCCTACCTAAACGAGGAAGAGTACAATCGGGACAGAATTCCGATTCATCCTGCGATTGGCATTGGCAAATGTTCTTAATACGTCCGTTCATCATGTTGTCATTGGTGATAACCGATAATTAGATACCTGGTTGAGAATGTTCCTATTTTAAGGACGAGTATGGATGCTTGACAATAGCAAAGATCAGTTCAAATCGATTGCTGACCTTCGTCTTACGTAAGTTTACGTTAGTCTAAATCGCTTTGTTTATAGTCACCTTCCCCTTCTGTCGTCATGCTAATGATCTATTTAGAGTCACGAACTCATCAGTAGGAGTCCAACTAATTTGATTCCAATTAATCGAAATAAGAACAAATAAACTATTTCAAACGCTTCTCTTAACGTACTTTATGAACACTAGTGTCATGACGCCGTCTTTGTGTAAAGTATTAGAATGTTAATTGTATTGATTGGACATAGAAAATTACAATAATAACGCTTGTCTATGGTAGTTAGTTGTGTTTGATTTTCATTCCATAGTGACCCTAACTTCAAATTCTGATTTTGCAAACTGTAGAGATCTTCACTTCAACACCAGCTAAGATCAAGGTATGAACATATTTATAATGAAATTATAGGTCTTCATTGATAAAAAATTAATTGGTCTTCGGAGTTTAAAATCATTTACTTTACTTACTCAATATTTTGAAGTTGACTATTTCAAATAACAAATTCTAGGGCATGGTCTTCAGTATGCGGTCTGAAAATGCAATACTATAATATAAACAAATTTAAATGGATGATATATCTTGTAGTAGGTTTTAATTTTACAGAGATTATTAGTGCAAGGTACAATATCTATATTTAGTTAGTTTTCAATGAAAAGTGGTTCATATTTTATTGTTAATATTCATTCAAGTGTCTGTTACATAAAAATGAAGGTACGTAAATTTCTAATTTGGTCTCATTTACAGCAGATATTAATTCTGAACTGTAATTTATATTTACTTATAATTTTTCAAACAGTTTGTTTTCTTAAACCTTGTAATTTACTAAAATTTTATTGAAATAAGTTATAACTATTTTTGGAGTTATTTCAGTCTTCAATGGTGAATTATCTAAAATTGTCAGGCTTATGTACAGTGAAATAAAAAATTAAATGTGATTTTAGGTTCAGACGTAGCTACACTGCTTTGTTTTTAGTTGCGATCTATATAAGATGTGAGAGATGGTTTTTGTTCTGATACTTATTAGTTGGATAAATAATGTTATTGATTTTCATAATTAAGGAAATGAAAATTTTTAAATTTACGTAGAATAAAATAAAGGAATGGTATTAACTAAAACGTATTTGAATAAATTGTTTTATACATACCTCATAACTTTAGTTTTGATTTACTGAAATGAAAATAGGGAACACAAATAATTAAAATACTTATACTTTTTACTGGATGTTCAAATTGAGTTCATCTTATTTCTGATACACCCAGAGAAAATATATTCCTTCTATTAAAAAAAAAAATCATACCTATTATTTTCGCAAATTTTATATAAAAGAAATCGCTCTAAATGTATGATTATAGACTCCGTGGTACTTAATGGTTCATGAAATCACCGGAATAGTAGGAAAATTATAGTTATCGCAAGCGTTTGGGAAGTTCAGACAATAGTAACACAAGAGTCTTATTTGTAGAAAAGTAACAAACAATTTTTAAATTAAGGTTTGCTCAAATACAGAAAGTATTCTGGATCTTAACATATTGTATTGGGTGCTATCTAAAAAAAACGTGTTCCTCTGAATTTATAGATGAAAAAAAAAAAACTAACGTTCTGTTCCTTACTCAATAAATTACGAATTTATTACAAGAGGTACTACCGATTTCGACTAAAATGTGTGTGTATCTGACGAATATTCACCTAAATGTTAGTAATCCGAACTATAATACTTTATTTCAAACAAAGGGAATGAATCGAATAATCGAAGAGATAAAGAACATCTTTAACACGTGCTAATGTCGAAGTTAAAATCACGAGCACTCTAGGTGGGCTCTACGTTTCCAATATGTTTTTAGATTTGGTCCTAGAGATCTATGAAAACAAACATTATTTATATTTTTAATGTTTAATTTATTTATTTAACTCAAACCAAATAAATTCAAAGAAATTCGGACTTCAATAACGTGATTTTAGGGAAATATTTATAAGCATACATACATCTTGATCTGATTTTTTTTAAAGACAGTTTTTGGCCTTTTTAATATCAAATTTTTGCCCTGTCGAACGTTTTCCCTCCATATTTAAAAATACAGATTATAACATTAGTCACTAAATATTTTATCTATTTCATATAACCATCTTAATTAGGGATAAACAACAAAAGAACCTAACTACACAAGGAACGTGAAACATTTGGGGGTTAGATAACATATATAATGGTTGTGTGCCAAAGGAGGGGTGACCAAATAGTATATTTTATGAACAACCTTTCGTCACCTCTTTACATAATTTAGCCGGTGATATAATAATCTTTTTGAATGCATATTAATACTAATAAAAATTCCTCTATTTTAAAAAAGATTGAAAACTAGGAATAAGCTGAAATGGTGACCTTAGTTCTGATCTATCCTAAGTTTTTGATAGATTTAACAGAAACTTTATCACATTGGAAAATCGTTAGGTTACCTCTCCTTTGTTATATATATATTTATTAATTGCTGAACCAAATGTATTCCGCTCCTTGTATAGTGAAAATCTCTGAACGAGAGAGGCTATTTATTTTTTGTTGTTTTTGTATGAACATTCAGAAAAGCAGAATTCCTATATCTCCCTCTCCTATATATATATATATATATATATATATTTGTTATGTCTAAATATGGAATATATTTACAAAATAGCACAATTTATGATTTGACATTAAACGAAACTACTGTATAATGTTTAATAAACAAAGGAACCAATACAAAAAATTAATTTTTTGATATTCTTATTGATAAAAATTATCTCGCGGTGTCATAAAACTGTTTGTCATTTTTCCATCGTTCCACAATTTGTTTCAAATATTGCAAAAATATATAATTTAAATAGTTTAAGACATTATATTTCTATGTTGATAAACACACCACTTATTTACTTAATATACGCCCATTATATTCAGAAACTACTGTCATATTAGTCGGACATTTAGTACACTACAATTAACATATTGGTACAAATTAAAGATCTGTATACATTTTTGTACATGACCGAGTTTGAAAAGCAATTTGAGTGATTCTGTCTACTTCTTTTTCCAATCAGTAGATTTGATGATTTATGTATAGGAGGTCATATCAAGAGAGATCAACAGCCAAAGTGGCCGAAAGTGAAAAAGATTTTAAAGTGAAAGTGAAATAAATAGTGTAGTGGATTTCGTACATAAAAATATATAAGAAAGTTAGTTTATGTAAGTCTTAAAAGTAAGTTTACTGCTTATAACTTTGTAAAGACATAATATATTATTCAAATTTTGTGCACGTATTTTATGTTACCTTTTTTTGACTATACCAAAACTTGATATATTTTATACTATGAAAATTGCGGTCTTGGTAATTTATATGTTGAATAGCTCTATCTATCTCCATTAATTTTACAAACAATTATAAAAACAAAAATATTGTCTCTAATAAAAATGAACACTTTGGTATTTTCATTTTACCCTAAATCAACCAATTCCAAAATTATTTATAAAAGAATTAATATCAAATTTCTTGCTTAATATGTAAAACAAACAAAGGTTAATGAAATGATTTATATCTATTACATGCAGTAAACATAGTATATGTTGTTACCTTGCAATCTTAACTTTAATAGATATAGCATGAAAGGCTCAAGAAAAACATAAATAAGTGTAATAATTATATTATTTTTAGACATACAATATATTATCAAAGTGTCTATCATTTCAAGCAATACAAGCATAAATATGGTTGTTTACAGCACAAATATACCTAGTTGATAAATAATAGGCTACACATATGTAAATAATGGTTGCACTTGGGAATTTTTGGTTTATTTTTATGTATGAAATTTAATCCTAAATTGTGTCCGCTATTTCAGGAACACACTTTATATTGAGTAATAAAAGCTTACCATTTTTTTTATTAGGACTAAGTTATTGCGATGATCATTTTAAATAATTTAAATTTAATACAAAATTCCTAAACTTTCTTTGAATTGTTTTCATTGGACCGACTCAAGGACAATATGTAATTGCGGTAATATTTATGAGGTTTTTACACACGTGTTCATGTTGAGAAAAACAGATTTAGACTTTCAAATATTTTTAAGTGATAATAATATTAGCCTTTCATCAATAATATTTCTAAATACTAAAATTGTGTTTACAATGAAATGAGATTGATTAATGTGAAAACATATTGGGATTATATCAACATAGTTTTAAATTAACTTTTTTTGTATAGGAACGATCAGAGTAACTCACATTTGGTTCGTTTAAATCCCTTATTAAAAGCTATGAAAACTTATAGTTTTCTTTTGTAACTAATATGGAAAAATGACGAGATTATTTTCAATACTGCATAAACTTCTAATTTTAAAATAGAAAACATAAAAATATTGCATATAAAAATATACTGTACTTGAGAATAAAATATATAGTTAATAATTACATGTGAATATATTTATGGATATAAAAACACATTACCATAGGCCATATAAAGTGAGTATAAGTAAATTCCAGAAATATAATATTCAATGGTTAAACAAACCTCACTGTGAGCTTGGCCAAATGGGTGGCTACAGATTATAGCAAATGATATCTGACAGACTATTATTTATGGGATAAAGTCTTCACTCTACCGTAGCTACTTTCTCCATAAATATACATTTCAAAGTTTCAAACTGATACGTTTAACGATTACACATTAGATTTATTCTTATGCTGACTACGTTATAAAATGCAGGTCTTTATTTTAAACTGTTTTAAAACTTTATACTCTTGTCAAGTATGTTTTCTTAGTTGTAAGGTAATTACCATTAATGGTAATAGATGATTTAACGGTGAGAGTTTACCAAATTATAATGTGGACAATTATATAACAAATAATTAATACCTTATATTTTCAATTATTATTTGATTGAACAATAAATTTGATAGGTATGAAGTTTAATGTACATTATTTTATTATGTTAAAATGTTGTAAATGATAATAAAATAGTATTTTTAATGGAGTAGGTTTCTCAATCACATCTACCTGCAACTATCCCTTATATACGAGATATTAATTCTTAATTATACGTTTCACAAACTTTGTAGTTTTTATTACGGATTACAATATTTAATATTGGACAATGTCATCAAAATACAATGAACAAGTTTTATCGTTTTCATGACAGCAAACCGTGGACAAATAAATATTTAGCTAAAAAAAGTATCACCTTTCCTTGATATAAGAATGTCTTTTCCTTTAATCGCATCTTCTTTTTCTAACCATTAACATAAATATTATTTCTTGTACTCCCCCAAAATAAATATATTAAGTTAGTAATTTCTGTTAAGGTGTTATTATGAATATTAATTTTATTTTTGCGAGAAAATTGTAATACAATTACTTTACTAAATAGGTTAACTCATTAAGAAATTAATAAAATTGTGAACTTAACTAAATTTTTCAAGCTCAAGTTTTAAGGTTATGAAAACTATAAAACTTGTCTATTATAAACTGTTGACTTTGTCAAATATTAAATATTGAACTTTATAATAAATAATACTTTCATAGTAACATAACCTATTTTATAAAATTATAAAATATAACTTACAAATTAACTTTTTGAGCGAAGTAAATAACTGCTTTGGTCGATTTTTGTTTTCTTGCAAATGAAATTCTTGGTTCTTAAAGCGTTTTCATTTAAAGTATCACATGCCATATATGTCTGTTACACATACTTTTAAAGGGGTAGTGGGAGAAAGAAGGGATAATTTTGGATTTTGTAAATAGGTATTTTAATATGCCCACTAAAGGTGATTAACTTTCCCGAGAACAAATTATGCATATCACTTTCAGTCATTTAAATAAGAGATATGGTATTTTAATAATTAGGTAGGTTTTTAAGATATCAAGCTGTATATATAAAATTATGCATATAATTAAAATGTAGAATGTTTAAATATAAACCCGCATCAAGCAATTTATAAAATACGAAAAGTATATTGTACAGATGGTTGTTTTTTAAAGGAAAACTGTAATCAATAAAATTAAAATATATAAAAATGATTATCTCATTGTAAAATTTGAATATTTAATAATATCTGATAATTTAAAATGATGGTGGCTGCAAAAACTATGTCGTACAAAATTCCTTAGATATTTATTGTAAATGTTATTTAGAAAACACATTATTATTACTGAGGTAATTCAAATTGAATAATCAGGAAACATTGAATTGTTGGCTACAAATACTCAATTCCTTTTTTTGTGAATTTTCAATAACAATATGTCGTGTACTTTACTTAAATCTTATATGCAAAGCTAAATTCAAAACGTTTTAAAGTATTCAAGCTACCTATTACTTCAGAACACGTATTTAGGCTTTAAACAATCTCACAATACACACTTCTTTAATGTTTTTCTTCCACGATTATTTTATATTGAGAAACATTTCTGAAGTACTTAAATACCTCATGACTAACTTTCACTTATTATTAGTAGCGATACAATATCAATATTTCTTTTTCAACTTAACTACAACGTGAATCTTACGTTAACTGTCCTTACAAATAAACGTTCTTACATCATGTAGTTAATTACATTTGTCAATATATGAGATTTTTTGATTTTATAAATTATACAAGGTGTTATCACTTACGGGAAATTTCTCATCCTAAACAATAAAATTTTCATTAAGAGTGCCTATATGAATAAATAAGAACTATTTATATTTCTCTCTCTCTCTCTCTCTCTCTCTCTCTCTCTCTCTCTCTCTCTCTCTCTCTCTCTCTCTCTCTCTCTCTCTCTCTCTCTCTCTCTCTCTCCTTTTCTTTATTTTTACCGTAAAAGTACATCATTTAATTTGAAATGATGGAAAGTTATTCTTATACCGTTTTTCCTTTGTAGATTAGAACTTTTCACTATCATCGGCATCTTTTATTTCTTGGGTTACTTCCAATTTTATTGGAACTATTTTACCAATTTTAAAACGAACGCTTTATTTGATTGACTATATAAGTATACACCCTACATTCAGTGACTCCCTAAGTGTATACGGTCCTGGTAATCCAGATAAAAAATATGTGTTATATACACGATGAACTAAAAGTCTGGAGACACCCCTGTAACTTTTAAGTAAGCAATTGGGAAAAAACACAAACTCAAATAATGTTTACTAGTTAAACCAAACCCCTGCCATGTGACCCTCGTTTGTTTTTAAAATTTTTGAGCTGAATCCAAAGTTTACCATTTTGGAAATGTTAACAACGTTGTCTTATGCCGAAAAAAGTACATGCTTATACCTAGTAAACATTACTTGAGTTTGCTTTTTTTCCAATTACTTAAATAAAAGTTACAGGGGTGTCTCCAGAATTTTAGTTCACCCATTATATATAAATTTGTAAACTGACCAATTAAAAATTACAGCAGTAAGTATATTTTATCTAGTAAATATATTCAATTTTGTGAAACGAATGATTTAAAATTCCTTTTAATGCTTTAATTTTATTTAATTTTAATAATACTTGATTCAATCTACGTTTCATTTTAAATTCATCCTTTGTTGACTTTTTTTTATTTTAAAGTTGGTATCTTCGTTTGTTCAAAATTGGGTGCACAATGTTTGTAATGACGGCTTCTTTTATAAACGCTTCATTATTTCAAAATTTTGATTTTTAATTTTTATATAAATTTATTTTGTATTAAATTTATTTTTATATATTTTATATAAAATACACTAATTTAAGTTTTTGAAAATTACATGTGTAATTTTCGATTAATGTTTTTATTATTATAATTATTTAGTTACTAGACAAGACTTTATTTCCCGGAGGCGATACTAAACGGCTCAATATTAATTGAATAACAACTGTGTATTCAGTATACTCCGACACAACCATACTTTTCTGACAAATTATTACTAGAAATTAAAAAAATTTAACGGCTGAATTGTTTTCAAAGTCTAGACTGAAGTGGTTTTCAACCAAATTTTAGTAACTAGACTTACAACTTTTCTAAATTTCTCCAAGATGATCTGCATGTTGAGTTCCCACTACTACCAAATTAAGTACATTTGTACTTTTTTATTATTCTAATTTCTAATGTGTTGATCATTTTATATATGTAAAACCAATTAGAGTTTATGTATTTGCCTTTAATTTTTTCAATATTAGTGTGTTTTGATCCGATAATGGGTAATTAGCACTTATTAGTTCTTGTAATGAGTTATATTGCCAATATAAGAATGGAAATATCCTCTATTCGTCTACTGCCTAACTAATGCAAGGTCTAGGTTTTCATGCCAAATCTTGAAAATTGAACTTTAATTGTACATTTCATTCTAGTGTGATAAGTTTCGATTTTCCTCAAATTGATTTCATTTTATTGATCTTCTTTTTGTGATCCCTTGCAAACAGTATTACTTGTTAAGATATAACAC
Source organism: Aphrophora alni (assembly GCA_963513935.1). Classification (NCBI taxonomy): domain Eukaryota; kingdom Metazoa; phylum Arthropoda; class Insecta; order Hemiptera; family Aphrophoridae; genus Aphrophora; species Aphrophora alni. The sequence continues at coordinate 93,625,850 of OY740770.1, forward strand.
TTTTAATTTTTAACATCTAACTTTCTCAATTTTTCCTTCATAATTAATTTATAGTTGATTTTTCTTTGGATTGGTTTAAAAATCGCGAAACTGTATTTCGTTTTCATTTATCTTTCTTCGTTACGTGACTATCATTCATTCTTTGTTAACTTTTTGTATTTTATTATTATTTCCTGAGTTTTGTTGTATTTGGTTGGGTTTTCACTAAATTATTCTATTAACTCTTAAGTATTTAATTGTTATTAATTGCTTATTTCATTATTTTACTTATTTTTGTGATTTATGTGATTTGGAAAAAAGTCTAGATTTTAAAAATATTTTCATAAAAACTAAATATTTGATTAACATGAAAATTTTGGTATATATATATTAATCTATACTTATAATTATGATATTTCGTTTGTGTTATGGTTTACGAGTTATGTTTGAAAAACACGTTGCCAAAGAAATAAAACCTTACACATAGTCTCTTAGTATTTTACTTGGGTTCTCTTCACCACCTATATATTCTCGTAACTTATCTGTGGGTGGGTATTCTCGTAACTTTCCTGACTGCATACTTTGTGACAAATTTGAAAATACATCGATCATTACCAATTCATGTCTCACAGTACTTAGAAACTTGAGCAGTAATACTAAGTAATCGACAGCCTCTAGTCTTAACTGATTATCGGTTTATATCGACTTAACAAATATTTGTTTGCCAATTGTATATTTTGCACCTTATATTAATAATTATTATTATGAAATTTAAAAAAATAGACTTTCTAATCGAGTGTTAAATAAGTGAAGAGTTGTGATTTCTAATAATATAAAATTTTCAATTATCCAAAAAATACAAAAATCTTATGATTTTTTTGGACAATTTTGAATATTTATTATTTTATTATTTTATATCACTAGAAATCACAACTTTTCACTTATTTAACACTTGACTTGAAAGTGTATTATTATCTTAAATTCCATATATGTCAAATTGTTTAATATTTTAAATAATATTTGATAATTGTCCATTAGGCCCTACCTCATTATTATCCTTGAAAATATTCCATTATTTGCTGGAACCCTACTGTATTATTTATTTAAGTTTAATTTACAATCAATTTAATCCTATTATTTTTCTTGTGGTCTTATTTATTATCTTTCAATAAGCATATAATATCACACGGAACATTTTTTTTTCCATGGGAAATGAATAATGTTGGCATTCTATTATTTGGTCGCTAGTATCAACGGAGGCATTCGATTAGTGGAACAGTTACAGGTTCGTAAAAATGTAAGTGTTGTGTTATAATAACTATTGTTAGAGCTGCTCCTAATATTAAAGAACGAAATTTATTTAATAATGTACTATAGCTAATAACTTCTTGTCGGAAATGGTGTAATAGCATTCTTCATTCATTAATTTAAAGTCCGACATACGAAACCTATAACTTGGATTTGTCTCTACTTATCTTTGTGATATTATTGAATTGAAATGGTGTAGTCACTAGTATCCGTATGTAAAAAGTTTTCTATTTCGTTCAACTTTAGTGAGTACTATTTCCAATTCTTTATCCCATTTCCATGGTACTTATTTTTCAACAATTTCAGCAAAGGGTAATTAATTTCGTATTATTTTTAAATAAATCTTAAATATTAGTTAATGGATCTAAATAAACCCTTATGTATTGTAATTTGTCATGATCTGTATATATCCTTTCTTTGAAAAATAATAACCTAAAATATTCACAATTTATTGAAACATTTTAGTTTTAGTGAGATTTATAGTTATTTTTCGTCCTTTAAATGATTAAAAACTAATATTTAAAAGTGTTCCTCGTACGTTTCAGACATGCATAGAAGGTCATCATAATGTGAATTCATCCATATTTATCCTAAAAAGGTCAAGACAATTGTTCTAACCAGTGAGACAAAGACATTTTGTTACCCAAAAGAAACTACTTTTTAATTGAACAACTTATTATTAAATTATTAGTCAATTATTAGTAAATTATTAGTATCTCTTTAAATGGGACCTGCTAATAGCTGTCAGTTATATCAAATTCAGTGATCTATTTTTTTGTTTCTACCATTTTGTAATATTCCATCTACCGTTCTCGTAATAAAATTCCGTTCTATAATTTGATATAATTTACAAGCATCTAAGCTCAACCTTTCTCTTCCGTTTGGTTTTACCACAACAACCACAGGATTTGTATATGGTGTTCAACATTGTTTGATTACATCGCAACTTAGCATCCGATTCAAGCTCTTCCTGCACTTGTTTCCTGTAAATCATAGATATAGGGTGATATATGATTAGATAAGTGACTTTTGTAATTAATTTTAATATATGCACATATTTATTTGATTTTCCTGGAATTGCGATGAACAATGCATAAAATATATCTATAAAATTTTGTATTCCCAATTTTTGATTTTTGTGAAATATACTATTATCCAAACAACTCTCCTTCTGATTGCGTTGTACCGATACTAGTTCCCCTTTAAATTTATAAATTCCTTTTAAATGAATTTTTGTTTTTTATCCACAACTTTATATTTTGTATAACTACTTCCATTCATTAAATATTGTATTCTGCTTTTATTTGTATCTATACTTTTATTAATTTAATTTTTAAATCCCATATCAATCACAACATTTCGTCCCTATGCTGAATTTCTCCCGCTTCGCCTTCTGGCTTGTCGTTAATTTATTCTAATGTTTCAACCATTTGCTCTAGTTCTTGAACTGTCTCTCTAGCTTCAATTTCCATCTTTATAGCTAAGTATCTAATTACCCACTCTTTTATCTAAATTCCTACTTTTCAGCAAAATACTTCTCGTTCTTTCTCTCTAGCGTTATGTTCTTCCTTCTCGGCTTTACATGAATCTTATCATTTTTTTGTAACTCACTTTCTTCAGATATCTAATTTTTCTTTTAATACATTACTCTTTTCTTATTGTGTAGTTTGATTCAGTTCACTAATATTATCTTTATCAATATCTTTATTTACCAGTTGGTGTGAAATATTTTAATAACTAACCTGTACATTGAACTTAGATAAAATCGTGCAAAAAGAGACACCCTTTCTTTTTTAACACTTGAACATAAAACGAAGTCGTAAAGATGTAAGAGGTGTTTATGAACAATAATAATAGGTAATTACTCTAACTACACAAAACAAAATAAAACAAAACACAAAATACAAATGTACCACTCTTGGACGTTATCTGAAATAAATTTGTAAACTGGAAAGTGGAACAATGCCAGACCCGCATTGGGGAATCGTGAGGTAAACTATCAATCAAGAGAGCACATATATATGAAAATATACATATATACAATAATACGAAATACCAGCTTACAAAATATGAAACACAAAATAAAAAAAATATAAAAACAATCCCGAAATCCAAATTAGAAATATATAATTTAAAATATACTCCGAAATAAATTGCAATACAAGATAAACGAAATACAAAAAAAAAATTAAATACGAAATGCAGAACATAGTTTACAACGTACAAAACACAAGGTATAACACACAAAACAAATACAATAAAGATAAAATTTACACAATCAAAATACATAATGCAAAATGAATATGAAAAATTCAAAATAAACTGTAAATTTACCCACAAACTAATCTGTCCTTATTAGTAAATAGAACTGAAATATACTGATTAATTACATAAATAATAGGTGTGGAAGACAAGAGGAGTTAATACTCAATGAAAGTCGTTAATGAATCAACACATGACTAGCTATAAACCAAGACATTTTACATTACGATCCAATCATACCAATGCTTTGATCTTCTTTGTTTCCGAGTCGACTGTCTTTGAAATGAAACTCCGGTGCTTTGATATTGAAGCCATTGTCATTCTCGTTCCGGAATCGATATTTAAAATAGTCATCTCTACTTGCTTCAACATTTTCTAAAAAAAGTGCTTACAAAGCTGATGTATGTGTAAATGTTAAGTAAAACTATAGTTTTTCTATAAAAAGTGAATAAAAAATTCTGTTATATAACTAGTTAATCTTGAAATTTAGTTTTCTAGAACTTACAATACCTTCATAAGTTTCCACATAAATAATCAGATTGTTACATCAACGTACAATGCATGTTAATTGTGTTCAGTTGAAATTTTACAATATCCGAGTAAAACTGTTGTAAAATTCTACTAACCAGTCCAAAACAAAAACATCTATGCCTCTTTTACGTAACCGATTATTATTTTGAAAAAAAGCCCATTGTAACCTATTGGACAGTAAGTACTACCTTCAAATATCAATTATTGAAATTTACAAGGCCAATATGTATTTTAAAAACATTGCATTTATTTTTCAGTTGAAAAGAAACAAAACAAAACGTAAGATTATATTCATTTGTTTGGAATAATCTTAACCATTATTTGTAATAAAGAGTAATACACAAATAAATGTATATTTGAAAAAAACAAATACTTCTATTTTTTAAAAATATCTCTTACCATATATAAAAAAAGTTGATATCATTAAATTTTTGTGTTACTATGTGTTTAAACGTAATATTACAATGTCTGTTTATACTTGATGTGAATACTTCAAAGAGCCTTTTCTCTCCATTCAGAATGTCCACGAATTAAACCAATAGATCTGAAATTTGTTAAAAGTCATTCGGTTTGACTCATGTTTTAATATAGTAATTCTTTTAAACCAATCCCGATTTATGCTACTTGACACTAATATAAAATGATCGTGAAAAATGTTTCCACAATAATTCCACAAGAATGATTTGTAAAAATATTACGAAAAACTTGAGTCAACAACAACAACAACGTTATCAAAATTAAAATTTACTTTGGAATGACTTTTATATGATGTAGTACACTAGCGGTTTCATCTAACATGATCTTTTGTTTACAATTAAAGAAACGTCACATATGATTATTGATCCTAACTAATAGGTAAAAATAAAAAGTGAGATTTGGGAATGGAAAGTGCCATCGTGTAACGATGCAACATCAGTGTAATTCAAAGTTTACCACTACTGCAATATTGAAATTTTAACTAGGATAAATTCCTGTTCTGGGTAATTAAAGTAACATAGAAAAATAAGTGAACTATAATTTAAAAATTATGAAAGTAGAAATAAAATTGAAATATGTTACCAATGTTTTGAAATTTCGTGTATTTAACTTAAATAAAAGCTGGTATTCAAAACTGTATATCGTCGAACGTAATATTAATAAAATTTGCATATAATCCAAAAATTTGAAATTTTATGGAGAATTCCTCATGTTTTTTGTTATACAAATTTAATAGTGTATTAGTCGAGACTAATTCTATTTCCATTTTACTGAAATAACATATTTATTCAATACACATGTTAAGGTGGAAATAAAAATACATAACTCCTATTATTTATTTAAAAAAGTTTAAAAACTTAGAAATTAGTCTTCACACTAAACAAATATATTAACGTGGCAAGGTTAACATGTACCATGTTACTCAGTTATGTTTCTTAAGGACTTTATTCCTGAAAAAACATACAAAAGAATGATAGTACAACACCTACCGTTCAAGATTCAAGATTCCTGAAGCTAGTCCAATGATATAACAGCAAAACAAGAACGTCTGTGTCATTTGATAATACCATCACTCTCTGATGCCCTTTCGATGTTGTATGTTTAATATGGGGCATTATACGGAGCTCTGCCTCCTCTAACATGGCACATTGTAGCTCTTCGTGGGATTGTCTTAAATTGGTTTGCTGTATGGAAATGCATGTGGTTGGATTTGGAAAAGATGTTGCACTACAGAAGACCTGCACATTTGGCCATGTAATGTCGCTTTTTGTAGTACATATGATTTGAAGCAGTCTTGAAGTTTGACTTTGTTGGAACTAGAAGACCAAAATTTGTCTTTTTGTACTGGAAAAGGTGTTTCACTTTTTATAGAGTGCATACTGATAGACCCACATATGCCACGACAAATTCGTTCAAAACTCTTGGGCGACTCATCGAAGTATGAATCAAATATGAAGTTTATTCTTGTCGCTATACTTTCTGTATTTTTTTTCACATATGAACAGATAGCTACGCAAAAATCTGAAAATATTTTCAAGTCTTTCTGAGATATATTTCTTGCACAAGCCATGCAATCAACAATATAACAAGTTTCAAGATCTGGTAAGTTTACAGTACAGCCATCTGTTGCAGGTAATACCTTTTCCAATTCGGAAGATAGTGTACTCTTGTTTGTTTTGGTAAAGAATCCGTTTTCATTGAAAAGGAAGACATTTTCAACGATCTCATATTTTAATATTTCATGAATAGGGTAACCTCTCTCTCTTGCTAGTTGAATTATGCGTTGACCCATATCTTGTGTGGGTTTTTTTTTTTTTTTTTTTTTTTATTACTGTTTTTAACAATTTGTTTCTCTGTGAGGATGCTATTCATTTGTGGTAAATTTGTTCTATGGATGGTATCTGAAATATTACCTTTGTTATCAATGAATTTGTCTTTCCTAAATGTTTCATATAGTGAATACCTGAAGTAGCTTATTTTCCACATCATCTTGTACTGTCTCTTGCGTAATAATGTTTCGCAGTTCTTTTGCACCTGGAGAAAATGGGTTTTCGTTATCTGTAATGAATTTCATCATATTTTTTATCTTACTTTCCAAATTATTTGATATAACTGATGATGCATCATGGTGTGGTCTATGTTCATAATTTTCTGAATAAACATTGGTTACGTTCCTGTACAAATTACTTATTGCAAGAATTTCATAGATTTTGTGCTATTTACCATAATACAATAGGTATAATTTCAGTTCTATATATTTAAAAGTTCATTAAAATGCTTTTGTAATGTCTTTAACGTGTTTAGCACCCTAAAAATCATTAAAAATAACACCTCACTAGCCTATAAGCATTGCATTTATTATTTTTCAAAAAAGTATCAAAGATGGCGTCCATTTTCCAAAATGGCCGCCCTCACAGACTATCGCCCAACTTTTTTTCAATCACTACACTGTAACCAACAATATCCAACTGAGTGATTCTCTGGTAAATGAATGACATACAGAAGTATTTTGCGCTGTTGTATTAATAAGGAGTTTTCACTGCTAAACTAAATCTAACGTAAAACTAGACTAATGAAAAATTATGACCACAATCCTCTCTCTCCTCGAATGTATTACTCTATCAGATTAAGGTCTAATCAGATCTTTGTCACTGAATTACTAAATTAGGGATGAAATCAACAAAACGTAATATGTTGTTCCGTGTTTTGTAAAATTCAAGACCATGGATATGACTTGGCTTTAAAAATTTGTTAAGATTATTAGGGAGGATAGTCGGTCACATTTTTATGTTACTTAATTGTACATCTTTGATATATTTTAGTAATGGAACTCAATAGTTCACCACTTCATTGAATTGTAAATAAAATTGAAGTATTAAAAAAAATAAAACTAAGTAAAAATTTTATAATATTTTTCTTTTATTTCTTTCAACAATTGTAGTTAGGGGATATCGTTTATAACTAAAATACTACGTAAATAAATATCTAAAGTACGTCAATATATATTTAAACATAGATTAATGTCATTTTTTAAAACAACTTTACTTTAGGACTGTAAACTAGAATGAATCTTTAACTATCAGTTGGAAATTATTTACAATTTGTATTTAATATTTTAAGTGATTACAGTTCTGTTAACAAATTTGTACTATTTTTTTACGAATGTATGATGTTAAATTCATGTTCTTTAAATCATTTTATTCATTTATTTTTTAATAAACAAAGTATTTAATCCTATGACGTCGGTATTGTATTTCTTTTTGTGTTAATAGACAAAAATAAAATAATAACGTTGGATTCAAACAATAAAGAAGATGTCATAAAATAATAATATTCATATAACGAGCTGCACTTGAAGAGTAAGTATAGGACTTATAACAAAGTCGGTTAACATTGTACTTTCAAGAAAGTGAGGGAAGGGCTTGAATTATGTGCGGAAGTGTTGAGATAAGACACAACACAAAGGGTAAGAGTTCTATTGCATATCATGCAGGACGTCAAGCAAATAGTTATTTATCATGTAAACCCCGGTAATATAATATAAAAAAAAACTATGTAAGAGTTCAATGGATTTTCATAAATTTCCTACGATTTTGTGTGTTATGATTTAAACGATTTAACGTTAATTTCGATTGGTTTAATACTTTATAGGATCACACAAAAGACACACAAATATACCGTTATATTATGTAAAGATATAAGTTTTATTTTTATCAAAGGCTTTAACATAAAATAAAATCCATAGCGCTACATATATACCAGTATAACAATATATTTACTTGAACATAAATATGTTTTCTTGGATTATAGTAAGAACACTGGATTTCTAATTATTTTTATACATAAAACACTAAACGTGACAACCAATAAATATTACATATGGTACTGTTCCAATATATCACGATAACTACTGAAAGTGTTAAACATTTTATAATCTATTAATTGAAAGTAAAATCGCTAGTGCCACCAATACAGATTAAAAAAAACTTATCAGTCCCTGCAATAGAGTTCGGCGAATTGAAGTGCGCCATACCAACTATGAAGTATTAATGTATTATGAACGTTTATAGTAAATTGTCGTATTAACTTCAGTTTACGATAAAAGTTATGTACAAGCGTTTCTTATGGCCGGGCAGTAGGTGGTCTAGAAATTTAAAATAGAGGCACTGAGGTATAAAAGGCTGAGTATATAAACATAATCATGTGTTCTTGTTCTGTAAACTTGAATGCAAATCTTACACAGATTTGGCTTGATACTTTTAGGTCACTAAGCTTATGAATTTTATATTACTTGATTTAAAATGTTTAATACTTATCGTGTTAAAACTATTGACGTCGGATTTTCCTTTAATTTTTTTCTTTCCCACCCCCCTTTTTAAAGTTCTTAATGATGTTATGATGGTATTTTTTACGGCTGCTAAACTAAAAAATATTTATATAAAAATAAAAAACTGAAGGCATTAGAATAAATACCAATTACAAGATTGTAGTTTTTGGAGATTAAATATATAATGTAGTCTTACCTACTCAGGGAAAGCAATTTCTTCAGAGGTCGTCTCGCGAAATAATTTTACCCTGTCTTACGAAATAGGTAAACTCAGAATTACCAAAATAAATCATTCATTGCTTCTGAATATGTTTGAAGCCTTCATTATCATCGAAAAGTCACGTAGGTTAACAATAAGAAACTGTAAAACTTCACTATTTGTCTGGATTAATTAAACATTATTGTTTATAGTTAAGAGCCAATTAACATATCTTGGTAAAAATAAATGAGATATCTGTTTAGCTGCAGTAAGATGAGAGGTAACACGGAGAAGAATGAATAATAGAGAGAGTAGCAAGACAAGTTACGGATAAGTCACTGCTTTCCTTAAGTCAGTTTAGATGGTGGTATTTAATCGACACCATTACCTTTATCTGTAAGAGATATAACTCAAGACATAAAAAGTAGATGTTTGACTTATTTAAAACAAAATTAGAAAATTAACGGTCTTTGAGCCCTTAATTTTTGCAAAATGAATGTGAGGAATTCAGAAAGAGAATTAAGCTGAATCTGTAATAATTTAATAATGTAAACACCAATAAAATGCACATATATGAAAAATGTTTTAATGCTTCATTTACTTACCTAAAGAAAATTGTAATAATTATAAGTTATAATCAGTATAATAAATGTAAATTAAAGTGATCATATATATTTTATATTGTGTTTATAATCATGCTGTGGGAATAATCATTTTTATATCATTGAATCATTTTAAAGTCCATAAAACACTCAGAGAATATTATGATGTAGAATTACGAAGTATGATTAAAGATGTGATCTTGTATTATATGTATTTATTTTGTATAAACTATTATTATTATTAACATTATTTAATTTATAGTAACTGTAAAGACAAAAATAAAATTATAAACTCTTATTTTCATTTTCCAACTCCTTTTAATATAATACAAATTTCATTTAAATCGATTTGTTTTTGGTAATTTCTTTTCTACTAGTAATTTCTTTTCTACTTGTACCTAAATTTTTCTAATGGTGTAAGGCCCATGTTAAAACCTAAATATAGCATTTGTGACATTGTACGCAATCATGTAAGATAGGCCAGCTCAGATTATTTCATAACCATTACTGTTGTTGTGTTTTAAGCCTGCATCATTATCGACGTATTACATCGGTTATTATTAAGAAACTACCAACATTCACAATTCCCAGCTAAAGGATTATATCAACTAACTATTGGTCATAGTTAAGAACTAATTAACATATCTGGGTAGATATAAATAAGATCTCTGGGTAGTTACAGTTAGAGTAGTGGTATGCAAAGAAATACTCGGGCAAGATCTTTTGAGAGAGTAGCAATCAAGGTAAAACAAGTTGCGAAGAAGTCAAGTCAGTTCAGACGGCGGTATTAAATATACACTGTTCGTTCAATTTGTACGAGACATAGCTCTAGAGATACAAAGTAGAAGTTTGGCCTATTCAAAACAAAATCCGAAACTTAACCTTCATTGAACACTTAATTGTTGCAAAATGTAAGTGATGTATGAGGGTAAGGTTAAAGCTCAATCTGAAATACTTGAATAGTGTAAACATCAATAAAAAACATATTATACAAATTTGATACAGTAATGGTTTATTTTATCACCTAAACAAAATGGTAATAATTATAAGTTATAATAAGTCTAAGAGGTTAAATGAAATTAAAATTATCAACTATTTAATAGTAATAGTCTTTACTATGGGAATAATCCGTTTTATATCAATGAATGTTTATCACTCATCAAATATTATTACGAAGTATGATTATTATAGATGTGATTTTATATTGCCCTTTGTTCAGATATGTATTGATTTGTATTACTATTACTAACTGTATAGACTACAATAAAATACTAAAATTTCTCTTCATTTCGCAACTCCTACTAATATAATAGAACTTTCATTCAACAACAATAATTTGTTTTTTTTTTTTTTTGGTTAAACAATGTGTTCCCTACTTGCAGCTATATTTCAGTACAAAGTAATCACAAAGAATAACAACAGCTCTAAACTTATGCACAATGTACAAGTAATTTACTTTTACGGATATTTCATTCCTCCAGGATGTTCTTTTCGAGACATTTAAATGAGGAAAGTTTAGACTAACATAAGTTTCTCTCAAGTTACTTTTGATATGTTTCAAATTGGGAGTCGACGGATAATCATTTTTGAGTTATATTTTTTAATTCTCTGCTCTAAATGGGTAAACACATATATATGTTTAAAATTATGAAAAAGCCATACGACTTAAATCTATTTCAGTATTACATTATACTTAGAGATAAACGTGACTTTGACATTACTGAGGCGAAACATACTTATGATCGTAATTCGTTTAATCCTCAATCTGGAAATGGTTCAGATCAATAGAGAATAGTGAATGGATTAACTACTAATGCAGATAAGTTAACTATCAGTAGAGTTTAACTTTAGAATGGATATAAAGTGGATTATCCCCTAACTGTAGCTAACCACTTTAATGATTATGTATCATTGCAGAACTTAATAATTTAAAAATCAGATATAGCGATTGGAAATCAAGTTATCATGTATAGTTGTACGCTTCAAAATATTTTGTTTAGTTAGCCTAGTAACTTACTCGGAATTATCAAATAGAGACTAAAAACAAAACAAAATCAAAAGAGTGTAATGATATTTCTATGGAAATAATCAAAATCATTTAAACTTTTATTGTCCCAGTCTTTACGTTCATTAGGCCTATTAATCTACGCTTTTCTAGCGGCAAGTTTCATAACATACTAAAGGAAAGCGTTGATATTCCTATTTTTATGAATGGAAATAATAATCTGTTACAGAATTACATACCAACAGCAATCACTGTTATCTCTCCCGTAAAAAAATATAGTATAATGAATAAAAACTAGACTTTTAACTTACTCGAATAAAACTCTTTTTTTTATTCCGTGTCAATTTAGATTTATTGATGGTAAAAGTACCGACAGAGCAAATAGTAATTAATGTAAGACATTTGAACTGCCTTATTAACTATTTTTAAAAAATCCGATATTTTCATTAACTTTTAAAAAGCATTCCACCTCTTTGATGTTTTACCGGAAAAACTCAATTAACAGAAATCAGAGGATTTTAATGGTTTTCGAAGTTAAGTAGTAAGAAAATATGAACAGTTTCAAATACAAAGGACGTGTAAGCAAACCGAAAATAGTTCCTAAAGTCGTACTAAAAGGTTCATTAAGTTTATTTATAATTTCCATTAATTATTTATTATCCGCACCGTTTCGTGGATTATTAATTGCGCGTGCTGATTATATTTTTATAAGTTAAGCCAGTACGAATTTGGAATAAATATAGGAGAATATACTTGCAAGACCTTCGGAATTAGTCTATAAAAACAGTTGGAATGTTGGAAACCCCGAGTTTATTAATTTTCTTTTCATTAGAGGCGTTTTTTTTTGTATCCTTTAAAATTAAAAACAAAACTGTATGTATATTCATTGTTGAACAGCTTTAGAACTACATATATTTCATTTTATACATACTTTTGTGTCTGTCAATTGTAGTCCTTGTTTGTATTGAAAAAAAATTGAATTTTGCTTCCAATTGCCTTTATGGTCTGATATATTGCCAACAACATGAAATCAAGAAGACACAAGAAAATCTAATAGGGCACAAAGTACAAACTGATAAGCACTAAACAGAACTGCACATCATCTTTCCAAATCAGTTTTAAACGAAATACACCAGAAAGAGGTACCTCAAAAGTGTAACTATGTTAAACATAATTTATTTAAAATATTTAATATATGACGTATACAGAAAATGTATAAAAATAATTGTTATAAGTGTTGTGTAAGTGTAAGTGTTTTGTAGACATAATAGTTGGCCTGAAGATGCTGCCTGTGGCAGCGAAACATGTAGCCACATAAAAAGAAAATACAAACAAGGACTACAATTGACAGACACAAAAGTATGTATAAAATAAAATTGTATGCTTAAATAGAACCGAATACAATTGCACACAAATAAATCATGTAAGAGACTCAAAATATTTTGGTGTCATATTAGAAGAAAACCATTAGTGGAAACAGCAGACGAAACAATTACCGAGTAAGGAAGAAGTATCAGAAAATATTATTAAAAAAAAAAAAAAAAAAAAAAAACATTGTTAGTACCTATTTCACACATTTTATTGTGCTATAATTCATTTGAGATTAATGTATGGCTTAGAAGTTTGTGGAGGAGCAAATAAATAAATATCCAAACCGTTAGAAATAACTCAAAATCACTTTATAAAACTATTTTTTAAGGTAAAGTGTAATTATTCTCTACCTCTGTATAAATAATTAGGACATTTGCTTCTTCATAAGGTGGTAAAAACGATTCATATTCAAAACTGAAACAAGTGAACTGGTAAGCTTAATCACAACATGGTACGCTGATGTACGTGGAATTTATATTAAACCAAAAGTTAAAAACATTTTTTTTTTAAATTGTCTAAATTTGTTTTCAGACCACATAAAGCAGTGTTTTAAGGTAAAAAAATTTCAATACAAAAATAATTTTGGGTTCTCAATACAGAATTGCTCCAGCCATTATATTTATATTTTTTCAACTGATAGTATTTTGTGTGTTTAAAAAAATATTTAATTGTATGTTTGATCGGTGATGTATGTGAGTTGCAGGGTATAGATACAAGGCACAATACTCTTGTTCAATATGTAGGTGAATAGTATTTGCTTTCTAAGTATAAAGATGGAATAAATAATAATAATAATTATTATTATTATATTAATGTTGTAATTTTTACAAATACCTTAAATTTCCATGAAAGAATACCCAGCCACATGGGCTGAGACACTTGCACAAGTCACTGGAGATGAATATATGACGCAGTTATTTTACCATAACAAAGTGTTACGGAACTTTTTTTTTCACAGGCCACAAATATACCTATCCCGATAAAAGAAGATCCACATAGAAGGTACATTATTAATTCAATTCCCTTAGAGAATCCGTATTGAATAGAGATCAACATTCTCGTAAATTCAATTTGTGCACTTAGAGTAAGTGGGGGACTAATCGTGAACATTGGGTCTCTTAACTTAATTAAAAGGCAAAATTTCCAGTCTAGCGTAATTCCATTAGGCTACCAAGCAAAACGTACGTGAGAAATTAAACCGATGTTCCTAGGCATACGTTTGTTCAGTGTTCGATTTAAAACAACTAAATAACTGGATAGAGTAATAATTTTACTTTATGAAATAAAAATATCTTGTTTATTATTTAATGTTAAGATAAATACATATTTCTGAATAATTGTAATAAATGTAATAATGTTATTGTTTATTTCATTTTACTTTATCACACAACGTAAAGAAATATTATGTAAAAATAAACTATTTCTAGTTTTGTGTGGATTTATTCTATTTGAAACCCACGAAAGTATTTTTGTATAATATATTCGTCTATGTTCCGATATGCTGATTAGGCGAGATTTATCAGAATAGTTTGACATGTTTATAAAAACTATTGTAAGTAGGAGTTCTTAGATCCATTAGAAAGACATTTATCTCTAAAAATATATAAATGAAATATCTCACACACAAAAAAAAAAAAAAAAATAATCACCAACATATTATTAATACACAATAAAGTTAGTCATTCGTTAAGTAAACCTTTGTAAAATACCCAACAACGTTTTGTTTGACCCATTCAATAACTTACTAAAAATACGGAGGAAAATAACTAAAATGCGTCTTATTCTGTTTTTAATAATAAGTTAATATATAATTCATGATGGGATTTCAGACAAGCAAACAACAAAACAAATGGAATTGAAGTCGAAAAGTTTTGGAGTGAAAATATTGAGATTAAAGTCAGTGTAAATAAGTTTTTCTGCTTATTTGAACAGGACCCGCACTACAAAGTAATTATCCAAAGAAGTAGTTATAGAATAAGGCGTTTCTTAACAATGAGATATAAAGAATAATGTAGTATCATGTTAATCTAATACAATAATAATGCCTCATAAGATTAACAAATAAAGCGAATTCATAATATATATATATATATATATATATATATATATATATATATATATATAATGACTAGTAACTGTAAAATATCCCGTTGTCATTATAGAACACAATTTTTAAAATTACAAGTTATATTACTAACATTATTAGATCTCCAATTTTTATTCCACATGCCATTCGAAATCATTTCACCACATGAATTGTCCTTTAAAGTAGTGAAATCTTTTATCTACATGTTGGCTCCTCCCTCTTATGATTATTGGAAGAAGATGAAATCAATTATGAAGGAGGGTGTTTTATTAGTAGAGGTGAAGGGAGGGAAGACGATTTGTTACATAAGATGATCCTTTGATGAGTAAACACCTTATATATATATATGTGACCATAGTAACAATACATAATGGGAAAACCAGTTGATTGTTCTAAGTACAAATAACTTTTAAAGGTTTTACTAAAGGAGAGTTATACAAATCTAACTGGTCATTTAAAACTAAATTAGGATTACAGTATCTTATTCTTTTAATTTCCAAAGTATTCAATTTCCTACCTTTATTATCAAAATGCAATATTTTAAAATCTACACTCGAATTAAAATCAAACACTTGATGTATTCTTAAATGATTTGTAAAACTGGAATCTTCATATCTTAACCGCCAAAGAAGTGGATATTACAAAATATAAAAAAAAAATTGTGTTTTATTATCTTTAAACCTTATGTTTCCATTTAGTTGCTTTATCTGTCGGGTTTTGGTAAGTTTAACCAATTTTGATGTAAATGAACAAAATATTGTTTAAAAGAACCTAAATTTCATCATAATCTATTCATAGATACCTCATTTATAAATATTTAAAAAAGTATTGATTTGTTGATTACTATAAATAACGGTTCGTAGAATTTAGTGAGCCTTTTGGTTAGTAATTGGATGAAAAATGTACTCCCCAAACTACAAAAAAGTTTGGGGATCACTTTTGTCATACGAAGATAACAGGTTGACTTCAGTACACTGCACGTAAAATTAAGTTTTTTTCTGCATTCCGAAGAATTTTATCCCTATAACCTTCAAGGAATTCATGTGTTTAGGATAGTTTTGTACATTTTACCGGAAAGATTGAGATCTAAAATTGTTATATAGGGTTGCTTGAAAACTCTAACTCTTTTGGATTCTAGTGCCCATCACTCGAAGAGAATTTGTTGGGAAGTCGGCACGTTTACCCTCTAAATAAACCCCACCTTATAAACAGTAGTAATTTGATCCCCTAAATACGTTTTCCTCAAATAGAGTCCTTATCGTGGATCCAATCTAAACTTGTTGGTCTCTATTCCACCTACAGCATTATTGGTAAAGTTCAGAACTAACTTTTCATGTCATATTCATTACATTTATATTTTTGTAAAAGTAATTATTTTGATTTTTACTCAAATTTCGTGAACTATGGAGTAATAGCATCTCAATATCAGCACTCCTAGCTATAGTGTAAAATTTTAAATAAATCCAAACAAAAATGTATAGTGTCAGGTAGTTTTAATGAATACAAAGAAAATTAACGTTGACTCTCTTCATTTACGTTGTAATTACAGTTTGACTTTTGGAAATTTCCTTCTTTTAGTTATTAAAACCCGAATCACACTCAATAAATATACACCAATTCAAAATCCTAAAAAGAAATTTCGGTATTTTTGCTTATTTTATGGACTAATAAGTTATGAGATTAGAGTGAAATTCGGTAGTACGTAATATTTAACAAATTAATTTAAACATTAAAACAAAACTAAGTAAAATAAGCTAAAAAATAAATAACATTCCAAATACACACAAATTGTTAAAACTACTTGAAAGTGGCATTTGTATTATTTTCTAACGGAAAACAACATTCTTCTGATATCAAACTGCTGTGCATTTAGATTGTTTTCTGTAAACTTTGAAAATAAAATCACAAGCTTTACTGTCAGCTTCAACCACAACTTGTGTCTTTGATAAATCGTACATGAAACATAAGTGCGAGTGTATAACTACTTCCATTGACTCTAAAGATTTATATAAGATGTAATATTAAAAGGAAACTTCTTTCTTTCATTAAACAAAATATCTTTCATCTTTCATCTTTCATTTACGATGAATTAATTCAAAAGTAAAATTATCCTACTTTAAACAAACGTGGTAATATTATATTACGTGAAATTTAGTAATCAAAAGGTGGTTTAAACGTAATGTAAACAAACATTGCAAATCTCGAAATAGATGACACCTGGCCTTACGCGATTTTTAAAAAACTGTTTGACGTAAGATTTTAAGGCCATATGATTAGTTGTAAATTTTATCATATCTTATATAAGCCGAGGCGAGAAGAGAGGAGACGATACGAGACAAGAGGAGACGAGAAAAGACGAGAGGAGACGACACGAGACGAGACGAAAGGAGCCGAGCCGAGCCGAGCCGAGACGAGACGAGACGAGACAAGATGAGACGAGACGATTAGACGAGACGAGACGAGACTATACGAGACAAGAGGAGACGACACGAGACGAGACGAGAGGAGCCGAGCCGAGCAGAGACGAGACGAGACGAGACAAGATGAGACGAGACGATTAGACGAGACGAGACGAGACTATACGAGACAAGAGGAGACGACACGAGACGAGAGGAGCCGAGCTGAGCCGAGACGAGACAAGATGAGACGAGACGATTAGACAAGACGAGACGAGACTATACGAGACAAGAGGAGACGACACGAGACGAGAGGAGCCGAGCTGAGACGAGAGGAGACGACACGAGACGAGACGAGAAGTAACGAGACGAGGGAGACGTCTTATCATGATTCTATCATGGTGTTATCAAGAGGCTTTTTTATTTGGTAGAAGTTTCTACGGTTGGCGTATAATTATTTTTAGCGATACGTTTTTATCAGTGTGATCGCTAATCGTTAATCATATTTTGATTAACTGTGTGTTCTAAGTATTTTAAATTGTAGTTTCTTGATTTTTTTAAGTCCGTTATGTAAAACCAACGAAACTTTTTCCCTGCGAGCCTACTAGTCTGTCTGTCTGTAAGTCATAACCGGTCTAAAGATAATATGTTAAACTATATAAATTACAATGTTAGCACTTATATTCTTTGTATTGTCCAATACATTGGAAATTTTAAAGCGGTAACAAATAATGATGGTAAATATCGGGTAAAATGTATCGAGTTAAAAGTTTTTTTTCCCTAATAATATGAATGGTTTATCAAATAAACTAGATTACAAATATGTATGTTAATTTAACGAGAAATTAATACGTTGGAATTAGACCAATTCCCCATCCTCGTCTAATTTGATTACGGCGTGATTTACAAATTTGAATAAAATTGGATTTCAAATTATAATTCCATCGCGAATTCATAATTATAGATTTTCTTCAAGGAATACAATTAAATTAACCCAAGCTATGAGAAATGTGTACTGTATAATTTTTAAAAGTAGGTTTTGTGCGACAAACAATTCAATAGCCATTAAAATATGGAATGCATTTTCATTTATTATTATTCATTAGTGTCCGTAGGTAAAACCAATGTCCCTTATAATTTAACTGGCTTGTCTGTCTATAGAATTTAATCTGCCTCTTAAACGACTTCGAATTCAGGAAAATAACTTTCTCCATATGCCGTTTTTTTAGCACATGTTTGAACCTTTCATTATTTTGGTGTTCAAACAATTTATTTATTTTCGTTTGCAATATACTTACAATATATTTACTTATAACTCTTTAATGTATTACTAACAATCCCTTCAAATAGATATTTTTAAAAAATATTTTTAAGTAAGCGATTATTAGTTTTTGGTGTGTAATCATTGTTTAATGGCATTTGTTTTATGTTGATTCATTTGATTTCAATTTAGCAATACGATATATTGAATTAGTTTATATTATTTGTTAAAGTTAATTAGTTCCTTTTATTTTAGATCCTAGATTATTAGATACTCTAAGATTTATTTTTTAATAATTCGTTTATGTTTTATCTTTAGATTTTTAAAGTTTTATTTCTATATTATTTTTAAAGCTTATGTATTTGTTATATTTTTATTTTGAGCGTACTCTCTACGATATATTTCAATCTTGTATAGTAATATAAAGTTTATATGTTCATGTAATTTATATTATCACATGATATTCTAGTTATAGAGGTAGTCCATAGGAATGCCTCAGTCTAGGGTTAATTACATCTATAATGACCCTTATGATTGGTCTATTTGGAGCGAGGTGTGGTCGATACCTCGCAATTCGCTTTACGTTAAACCAGTTTAGCTGTAAACGTTTTATGAAGATCACTATGTCATCGAAATTTACATTAAAGGAGCTGAAGAAACATAACTGGAATATGAATAAAGTATAATTTTTGTTTTTGTTTTTTGGAGTTTCTTCATTTTCCTTAGAATGTAATGTTGATATCCTAATTACAAAACAAAATTCACAAACTTTTTTTTTTTCAAAACACTATTAAACTTATGCCGGCAATATCGTTATTTTGTTTTTACTATTTATAGTTAGTACGATAATCAGGATCTTTTTTAAAAATTGGATTGGGAATTATATTTTTTAACGCTATTGTCTAGTTTCATAGATATTTCCTTTATTACACTAACGTGTTATTACTACTTAGATACATTCTTCTATTACAGTTATTGAAAATAAGAAAACTCGATTCTTTCCCTAATATACCTTGTTTTGTTCTTTTTACCTATTTCGTATTACGTTTGTCATGTATATCAAAGATGTACATGCTCGTCATAAATCAGATATTCAACCTTTAATTATTCTTAATCTGATAGTTGTTCTTGACTTATCGCCTGCTTATGACGGACAGCAGTATTACTATTGGATTTATAAGATCAATTTAAATTGATGTTTAAATTGTTCATTCTTCGTTACTTTTAAATCAAGTTCTTTAAAAACTAAAATGTTTTGTTTCATGTAATTGAAAGATGTTAGCTTAAAAAAATAAATAAATGTGATTTGTTATTTAGTCTTCTAGATAACCTAAAATCATTCAGATGTGTCATATTTCACTGACTAGTCTGTGTTTGTTAAACAAAAGTAACATATCGAAATGAAAGCTAATAAATAAGTTGTTCCTATCAAATTCTCAAGTATATATATAATAAAAAATAATGTAAGAATTAGAATCATATGTTTGCTTCGGTGAGATATATTTGTATTTCATATTTAATATGGTTGAAATCGCTTATAGGTTACGTAATACATCTCTAACTTGGGAAATGTTAAAAATCATTTCAATAAAATTAAACCAAATGTTGGACGTCAATCACTGTCAATGGAAATGAACTACATACAAAAAATCCAACTAACAGAAATAACATTTAAATTCTGTGTAAAATTTCAACTTGTGTCTGAAATATATACAAATAAATTTGACTAATTAGACCTAATAATATATATTATACTGTTACGGTATTGTGACCGAGTTGCCCGTAGTAAACATTCCCACCCTTACTTTATCTAATTTCAAATAAAACCGCACCTTCCAATTAATTAACTGATTCAAAAAACTAATTATACTATATAAAAAAAATTTGTTTTATAAATAGTACCCAAAAATTGCTGATCATGAATGTTAACGTAGTTTAATATTTGTGAATTAAAAATAATAGACAAAAATGTTTCCCCTATAAAATAATATGTTTATATTGCACTAATTTAAGTCATAGGTTATTTTTTCCGATATTTTCAAATATTTATTGTTTTCATACAGATTGGATTAGGAACCTTTTCACCTAGTACGAATCAAAATTGCGAAATATCATGGAGTAGCACGATATTACACGAAGCATTTTTGATTAAACATGATTTCATTAATTTTTGTATTGTGATAAAAATAAAGTTATAATTTTAATTAGTGATGACATTTTTATCTCAATTATATCCCTATTTTTCAATAACGTAATTACAAAGTAGACTAAATACTTCTCCTTTTCTCTTCTCTTAAGAGTTGTGTATTATTTTTCCATTGCTTTCAAATATATAGACACTAAAAAATAGAAAATAAATATAATCATCAATTCCTATAATTATATTATTTTTCATTTGAAAATATTCATGTAATTATTATTATAGTTATTTTAAATAATTTTAATCTGGTGTATGTTTAAACCCGTACATATTTAGTTATTAATTTTACCGAGATCGAAATTACCTTTTTAAAAATTGTTATTAACTTTTCTTTACAACAGTTAATGTATATGCATCAGAATTATAACTGTGGCAATTAAAAGTTTTTACCTAACTCTTCTGTTTACCAATTAAGATGAGATATTGGGGTTAAGCTTTTACAAAATAACTATTAGAGAAGACAGACCTTATAGCAGTTACTATTATTTGTGTACAGATATTTACTTGTAGAATTACATGTACTGTACTTGACAAATTCATTTTTATTGCATAAGGAAAAAGTAATTATATTTGTATTGTGTTGGAATGTATAAAAATGACAAATAAATTTGAAAAAGAAAGATGGTCATATATCATTTCCTTTTTAAAATACCATCATATTCCCAATTACTTACTTCTGGTCAATTTTAATTCATGTTTATATTATTATTCTGGTTATTATTATTATCATTATTATAATTTGACACTTTGAGAAAAAGCTATGTTTTTTGTTTATTTGTAGCGCCGAGATTAAGTTAATATAGTTTTCAACTGAACTTGTGCCTTAGGCGTCTAAATATATAATATTGGTCTTTATCTTTGGAAATTATGTTTTTATTGAAAAAACATCAAGGAAAAGAAAGTTAACAATTTTTCTGAACCAATGAATTTGACCTAAACCAAACGAACTGGTATTTAAAACTGGAATTTTCGTAATTATCGTGCATATTAAATTGCTAAAGCCCAGTTATTAAAATGTATTGTGGCAAAACAATTATATACTAGGTTTTTACATTGTTATTGCCATTTATTTACATTGATATAAAATATAAATATTATTTTGAAAATAATTAAATAACTCTTACTACATTTCTGTCACATACTTGCTGTCTTGAGGACTGTAGTTTTTATGATCTTCTATTATAAAAGGACTCAAATTTATTTGGAACTGTGGATATTCATGCCTAAAGTTCTCTAGCATTTTATCAGTTTCAGTGGGAGTTAATATTTATGCGTCCAATGGGATTAGTCACTACATGGGCTCTATATAAATTGAATAAACTGTTACCACTTTTCCCTAGGGAAATTTATAGTAAAATTTACTACAGAACGACATTTTTTCAATGTTCTGCTGCAAGTGGTGAGTTCGTTAATAGAATTTAACGTTAAAATATGATCATGATCGGTACGAATTAAACTTTAAAGCTTCATTTATGCAATGTATCTAAATCAGAAATGATTTTTATTTGCCATTTTGGCTTTGCGTTTATTTTCAAATAGCGGTATTATCCAATTGTTATCTATATAATATACTTGAGTATAAACATTTAAATTCCTATAGTTTATAATTAGCCGTCAATTAAAAGATATGATAAAACATTTTGAATAAAGTATTCATGTGAAATCTTTAGTTAGATTATTGAAATAAATATATTAATAATTTGTCCTAAACGTTACAGAAATAACCTTTATTAAGAAAATCTTTTTCTGACATCCGCTATTATTATATATTAGATCAGCTGATACACAACTTAATATTAATTTTTTTTATATAAACATTTACTTTTTTCATTTAACTGGTCTTCAAATATGTGAATAATTTTTATTGATTTTCAATGTATATTTAAAAAATTTAAATAAGCCAATTCATTCGGAAAAAAATATTGTTAAAGCTATATCATCAAATCATGTCACTAGTTCTTTATTTATTGAAATAAATATGGAGTATAGAGATTTAATTTGTATACACTATTATGAATCTGTACAACAAATTTTCAAAATTTCTCTTAGAGAAATTATAAGAAACGTGATTTAATAAATACGAAAATATAGTCATAGTTTAGTCAACTAAATATTGTTCATTGCATATATTGAGTAAACTGTTACAACATCTCCTTGAAAAAAAGAAAGGGAAATTAATTTCCAAACATTTTCGTAATACATTGCCACATCGGTGGAGTTCAATATTTCAGCTTAACTTTAAATATTTTATTCACAAATCTTAACAGAATAAACTTTAAGCTTGTTCCGTACAAAGTATTTGCAAAGGATAAATTTTTCGTTATTTAATGAGCTTCGTTTATACGTTTATATTTTCCAAATTTTTAACATATTTTACAACTTATTTATCATATATATTTTATTTTCCATTTAGATAAATCAAAAAATTTTAGAACCAATATTCCCCAACCAGTAAAAAGAAGTAATTCATTCTGCTGCTGGTGGAAGTGAATAGGTTTAAAACTTAAAATTTTTATGATTTAAATAAATAAATTATTAGCCATACATGAAATTATTCACAATCTAAAGTTTTATTTAATATCTACTATATTGACGTTACAATGGTTAATTTAGACAATTCGTATCCTGCGTCTTTAAAATAAAAATGTAATGACCAAATAGATATAATTACAGACAAGAGCTTACAATATTATTTCTTTCAATTTCAGAAAATGGGGTATGTTTGTTCAACATTTTTTTAAAATGTTTATTGAATTCAGTTAAATACATATAAGTATTACTTACAGAAAGAATATAAAACACAAATCCTTCCTTATCTTGTAAGATGCAAAGGTAAAAATTACTTTTATACATATTTGGAAATAAAATTACTGCTATGGAAAAACGACGCAGTTTTATGTTATAATATAGTAGTTTTTTTCTAACTTGTACAGAATTTAAGTTTGATATGCTTTTCAATTTCATATGACATTGGTTTTTAAAAACAAATCTGTTATGAGACATTTACAACTTTTAAATATTACCAAATGGAAAGTGCAAATTAGCATAATTGTTTGCTTGGTTTAATTTGTACATTTTGAATATATGTAATATTTACCCATATATAATAAAATCACAACTCAAAAATCATTACCCGTCGAATTCCACTGGAAAACATGAAAATAATAAATTGACACTGAAACTTATCTATGTCTAAACTTTTCTCATTTAAATATTTTCTGAAAGTACATCCTGGAGGAAATATCCGTAGAACAAATAAAACACACTATTTCTTTTGTAAAATTCTATAATTTATTTGGTCTAGCCGACCATGGTTTCGCCAGTACGGCATTGACGAGGCTCTTACAAGACTAAGTACAAAGCACAACATAACTATTATAAAAGGTAGGAAAATCCCGTTAACAAACAAAGCACAAAGACCCAGGGGAAACCCCACAGGTCATTCACACAGGTATTAACCAACCTTGAATAGAGGTTGAAGTAAAGGAGAAAATGACAAAAATTCCGTTTGGTCATTTAAAACTAGATTATCATCATTACACAAAAGTCTCTTAATTTCTAAAATTTCCAAAACATTTAATTTTCTACTTTTTACGTTAACATGTAAAATTTCAAAATTAACATTAGAATAAAAATCTGTCAATGCATGATTTTTTAAATGGTTAGAAAAACTAGAATCATTATAACCTAACCGCCAACTCCTTTCATGCTCACCTAACCTACACTTAAAACTACGGCCTGTTTGGCCAACATAAGCAGCATTACAAATACTACATGTCAGTTTGTACACACCACTTTTTTGCATTTTTTCTATATTATCTTTGGAATTTACCAACATCTTTCCTAAATTTTGTTTACAATAATAAGCTGGTTTACAGTGTTTTTTCTTTTCTAAAACTTTACCAACTGCATGGCTAACTTTACCAAAATAGTTAATTCTACGCCACTTTTGTGTGGAATTATTAAAAAATAAGGCTAAATCCTTTATTTTCCCAATAGTCAATTCTAATAATTCCACACAAAAGTGGCGTAGAATTAACTATTTTGGTAAAGTTAGCCATGCAGTTGGTAAAGTTTTAGAAAAGAAAAAACACTGTAAACCAGCTTATTATTGTAAACAAAATTTAGGAAAGATGTTGGTAAATTCCAAAGATAATATAGAAAAAATGCAAAAAAGTGGTGTGTACAAACTGACATGTAGTATTTGTAATGCTGCTTATGTTGGCCAAACAGGCCGTAGTTTTAAGGTAGGTTAGGTGAGCATGAAAGGAGTTGGCGGTTAGGTTATAATGATTCTAGTTTTTCTAACCATTTAAAAAATCATGCATTGACAGATTTTTATTCTAATGTTAATTTTGAAATTTTACATGTTAACGTAAAAAGTAGAAAATTAAATGTTTTGGAAATTTTAGAAATTAAGAGACTTTTGTGTAATGATGATAATCTAGTTTTAAATGACCAAACGGAATTTTTGTCATTTTCTCTTTTACTTCAACCTCTATTCAAGGTTGGTTAATACCTGTGTGAATGACCTGTGGGGTTTCCCCTGGGTCTTTGTGCTTTGTTTGTTAACGGGATTTTCCTACCTTTTATAATAGTTATGTTGTGCTTTGTATTTAGTCTTGTAAGAGCCTCGTCAATGCGGTAACTGGCGAAACCATGGTCGGCTAGACCAAATAAATTATAGAATTTTACAAAAGAAATAGTGTGTTTTATTTGTTAAAATGGAATTCTATCAAGTACCGTCGGTCATCAGTGTAAACAATATATCCGTAGAAGTAAATTACTTGTACATTGTAGGCTACTTAAGGTTAGAAATGTTGTTATTCTTTGTGATTACTTTGTACTGAAATATAGGTGCAAGTAGAGAAAACATTGCTTAACCAAATAAATAATATTTTTAATAATAAAAAGTTGAATGAAAGTTGTATTATATTAGTAGGAGTTGGTAAATGAATTGGAATTTTAGTATTTCATTGTAGTCTTTACAGTTAGTAATAATAATACAAATCAATACATATCTGAAAAAGGACAATATAAAATCACACCTATAATCATACTTAGTAATTCTCATCAAAATATTTGCTGGGTGATAAACATTCTGTGATCTAAAACTGGTTATTCCCATAGTAAAGACAATATAAAATTGTTGGTAATTTTAATGTACTTTAACATCTATTAAACTCATTATAACTGTTTACAAGGAATGGATCATATTTTATGATGTCTCTATATATTATGTAGTTTTAAATTTGAAATAGTAAAATGTTTTGTTTCGTGTTTGCAAGGCTCCTAAGCAGAGCGGTCCGCATCTTTCATGCGGAAGGGGCTATATTTTAACTAAGAACGGTACAGTGTAAAATTAAAATAACCTAAATATATGGCCTACTAATCTCCACCTTCCACAGATGTTGAGGCAATGTCAGATCGATGCCATTGACTTTGGGGTGAGATAACAACATATTACGTTTAACAATTCAGTGATAAGGATCTTACGCTGCTGTAATTTGATCGTAAGACGTAAATCAGTATACCAAACATGTTTGATAGAAATATGTCCAATAAGCATCAGCAGTTTTTGAAGCTTAGCACAAACTAGTTTACCTGTGAAATGAATAAATTTTTTTATCGACATTTCTCTAAGAGGTTGAAGTTAAATTTATAATAGGTTATAACAAATATAAATCATTCCTTTGAATGTACGGTGAAATATTCAGTCAATTTTGATATGATGTGTGACAACAAAACTAGTCTTTAATTTATAGGTTTAGATTTATTATTTGTTTCATTCATAAAATATAACTAGCATCAGTCCCTAAGTTATGGGATGAAGATAGAAAAAAGTGCGAAGATTTTAGATCGATCAAGAAGAGACTGTATTTGAAGACGTTAATACCACCATTATGTAGCATTGTTTTATCCACCCCAAGAGTCTAGACAGGACTTGAAAGGAATCATGTTCAAAGATTACAGATTTGTCTAACATACTTTTACATTTATAGAATGCACCAGCCATAAAATATTTGACAACTTAATTCTTAATTTTTTATATTAAACAACTAAATATATTGCTGTTTTTTTTGTAATTTAATTAAAATTACAACAAATATATTTCTACCCAACACTTTTTTTTTAGATAAACATTTCTTTAGGTACAACTAATAGCAATATTTTTCAAGATATTTTGTAGACCATATACTTTATAAATTTGTTTTAGGATCGGTGATCACACTGTAATGTGGTTAAATTGTGGTTTTTCTTTAAAACTGTAAACTGTATATGTGGGTATTTTCACTTAGAAGTGGCATATTGCTAGGTCCTATTAGCTGAAGGATGTTCACCCAAATTATGTACCCCCCCTACAATAATTTATTTATTCAATGCGAACAATTATTAGTGAAATTTACTGGTTCTTTGAGCAAAGAATAATTATATTATTTCCACCAAACCCACAAGTTTAAAATGGATTTATACATGTTTAATGGGTAACGTAAAAATGAGTGATAAATGAGTAAAATAGATATCAAATAAATCTTGAATTTTATAATATACAATTTGTATTTGATATTCAATTTTTTTGAATTTCGAAATTTTAAATAGTTCTTGCTCATCTCTATTACTGGCATTTAGTACTACAACAGGTTTATTTTTACTAAAATGTTTGTTATGCAATTATAATTTTGCATAACAATCTGGTGTGTATAATCTCTGAAACATTGTTCACAAAGTACTATTTTATCCTCATATTTAGTTATTTGATTATGAACTAATTTAAAAAAGAATAAGAATAATATAAAAATAATGAGACACATTTCCATTTGTTATTAATAAGAAATCAAAATTATGACTGTTCTACCTGACATACTCTTAAAAGATTTAATACATTTAAATTATCATGACCCTACACATTAAAATTTACGTCAATATTGTTTTTGTATTTTTCAAATATTTTTATATTTTTTAGGTATTTAAAAAAAAAGAATTTATTTGCGAGTTTTTCACATATACTATTGTCTCTCTAAAATGCAAGCCAAAATACTCACCACAAAGTTACGGCGTCTTCTATCTCTTCGGTCCATATACATTAGTGAATCGTCTCTTACTTAAATCCCTAAAGGGATCTCGTATTTACTGCTACCTTCTGTATTTGTTTATTATCAAATGAAAGCGTATTTTCATCGGGTATCTTACACATTGTCATCACCTTAAGTTGCGAGATATTTTCTAACTTTTGTATTCAAAATAAAACCATTTATTCGGATCTTCTAAATAAAGCAAAGAATTCCTTTTAAAATATGTTTTTGTAACAACATCTTTATTCAAATCAGTTTTTTTGCAACATTATACGAATTCTTATTAAATAACGTCACACGAGAGACATTGTTTTTAAATTAACAACGTCACTATACTTTGATGGGATATAAACATTTGGGGTTTTTTAAAATATATTTTAATCATTACTCATTTTAAGTTGAAATCCTCTTCTTGACAGTCGTTGAAGTCCTATTTGACTATTAGAATGACCTCTAAATTTATCAACAATCATTATATTTATTTTTCATTATCAAACCTGCTTCAACAAATTCTGAAAATATGGAAATAATTTTGTTCGTGTGTCCTTTATTACACATTTACTGGAAAGTAATAACCATTATAATCGTTTACATAATTCCCTTGGGTTATCGCAATAAATATACGTAATTCAATTTATTATGTCAATATACAATAAAAGTACCTACAATTTTAACTTTGCATTTTCATAATACAACAGTCCTTGACTTTTTTTAAATATTTTATTAATTTAAAAAACATAATTTGGATAACGGGTTAGTGAATATTTCATTTATAAAACATAATACAGTCAGTGTTCCTTCAGGGGTTTATATTAAATCCTCTCTCTTAATCTCAGATAACACTGATTGGAATTATTTTTGTATCCTTTTCGTTACCCTCTATAGACTCATTTTCATTAACGGGCATCTGAACTGGGGCAGTTTTCTTGTCTCAATTTTATACGAGTCTTCCTAATCATAGTCAAAAATTCTTCGTCATATTTTCAAGATTTTTACATTTTTCTACTTCAGAAGGAGAATGTAACAATATTTTTACAAGGGCCAGACCAATACTTTCTATATCTAATGTTTAAATTTTCTCATATTTCGAATCCAATTATAATTAACATATACACGGTTTTTAACATTTTTCTATTTAAATGATTTTATTTCCGCTAGCGTAGATTTGATTTCATCATTTTATTTATATTTGACATCGCAGATAATTTATTTTAAAAGCTTATTTAATTAACTTAAGGACGCGGACGTTAACATTTCTTCGTCACAGTCCCCACCACCGACGTTGTCCGTGAGTCATGCCTTGACACAAGAACGACTATTTCCACCGGATATTCGCCATGAACCCGGAAAAACCTGAAGGCCGCTGCCGAAAACAAATTGTCACAAGGACGAACATATTTCTCCCCGTAGACTAGTTATTCTTCAGTATAGACGGATAAAATGTGGACAGCTTTCCCGCACGGCCATGAACTCTCAATGTCAAAATGTTCCTGGACGGCAGCCAAACTTGCAAAAACTATGAAAAGAGTAAACGTCTCTAATCAAATCCAAATGTATACTAGTGATATGCAAATATGCATGCTAATGACGTGAAAAGTGGTCTGACTTTGTGCGTAATAAATACCGTTAAAATGTATGTTAACGATATACTAATTAGATGAAAAGTGGTCCAACGGCAATTTTTTTATGTAATAAGTACCTTTACGTACACAGGAGTCGATATTTATTAACAACTTTGGAGTTGTGTGGATAGGATACATATTTCAATGTTATGTCATTACAATAATTTCTCATGAAATCAGTTGTACCAGTTTTTGTAGTACATTTATTGATTCTATAATTTAAAATAATATCTATGGATTTTTTTAAAGTTTTAAAGTAGATATCTCTATATGTTGTGGCATCAGCACTTTAATTGAAGTGTATTATGTAATTTATGTATTATCTACGGAAAAGTGAACATTGCATTTTTTGTTATTAGAGTTTTTACAAACGAACTCATTTGTTGAAATAATCATTGTACAATATTTAAGACGGTTGTATAAATTGAAAATACACAATTTTCAAAACTCTGCACGATAAGAAAATGTGCAACGTTACACCATAAACCTAATTATGAACACAAATTATCAAATTTATTTTAATTTTTTTAAATATTATCAAATATTACCATCGGAATCGCACGTAAATATTTCGGATTCAAGTTATTTAGCACAACGCTAATAAGCGTCTACAGACCTAATCCAAGGCCTGTTATTTTCCTATTACGTACTAGTTTCAGAGGTGTTTTACGGTTTTTTCCTATTCATGTTTATCAATGGATAACGGGAGCACACATATTCGCAACATTAGAATATTATTTTATATGTAAAATTCTGGAAAACAACCAAATACATTATGCAAGTAAATACTAAAATAATCAATAAGGATGCCTGTAGTAGCGGAGTAATTAATGCTATCGTTGTCCCATGGAAATGCTGCGGTTAACGTTAAAGTCAAAGCCAACTTGATAAAGGCTGTGGCTAACAGAAGACTGAAAGCTAGTTTAATATTGACACAAGTCAAAGATACGAAATTGTTAATGATGTGGAATAATATCAATATGAAATGAAAACGTATAACAAATAGAGGAAAATTATGAGTTAAGTTATGACTAAATCCAGAAATTTACACAAATTAGTTTTGTGTAAATGTACTAAGACGCTAAGACATTAGTCTTAGTTAATAATGCCTACGGTGTTCAAATTGGCGTAAAAATATTCCTTGTTCAACGAAAAATCTAAACAGACGGTTCGTTGGTTACAACGGCTCACGTTACCACTGTATCAGATGGGATGAGGGCGGTTTATCTGATAACACGGACAATATACGCACATTTCAAACCTATTTCCATACTTTTCACTAAAGTATTGGAAATGGCAAAATTTGTAAGACAATTCCATTCGTACGTCATGGAATTGTCTCAAAAGCCTCAAGAGGAGAAATTCCCTTCATCTGGAAATCTTAAATGTTTATTACCTCAAATTTCTCAACCATATTTAAAACAATAATTGTAAAAATAAATATATAAATGACACAGATTTGTCTAATAAATTACAGCGATTGTTAAGGTTATATGTGAATCACAATTCTGATAAATTCACGGAATTACAATACTATATTATCTCGTTTGTAGAAAATAGATTATTGACTAGTCTTAGTCAGTACATATAAATACTTATTTTAAAAAGAGAGAAAAGTTTCCGTTTAAAATCAAATCTCTTCTAAATCTTAAGAGATATTGGAAGTAATCACAAATTTGCCACTTACGTCCTAAGCAAAATATTTAAAAAACATAAATTTTAGATGGAGTTGACAGGAAACCTCATGTTTACATACTTCAAAGTTTATTGATAACAATAAAACCGAACAGTAGCTGTTTACAAATATATATATATATATATATATATATAAAATAACTTTTTGTTTTATTTTGATGGATAGATAAATCTTTTTTTGTAACCTTATGACATGTACAATATATGTCAAAAAATGTCAAGTACATTATAGCTCAGCTATTCCTTTGTCTTGTTCATTCATGCAATATTTATTTGAGAGATGTTCTGGACTTCAATTACCTTTGTGTCAGCGTCACATTCTAAGGTCAGTTCTAGTTCATGTTTTATTTACACGATTTGTACATTTTTATATCATTCGAAAATTTAAAAAAGTTGAGTTATAGAAGTTAAAATATTGTAAAGATACAAGAGTTTAAAAATGTGTCTGGCTATGTTGTTTATTATCGTTGTAAATATTAGAGTTAATTTAACTTGGTTTGTCGTACAAATCCTTAACGTTGTTTATTGTGTTAAATAAAAAAGTTACATATATGTTTTATTGTTTAGTTTTGTGTTTATCAAATAAACCAAACAACGACAATCTAGTCGCATCTGTAGAGATGACAAGTTTCAATGATAATCCCAAAAGTAATTAAAATAATACAGTAAGTACGTTATACAGTCTGACAACATTAAACAAGCACAGTGATTTTGCTATAAAGTTAATGGTTTATATTGTGGTAGGATCTAGGTTAATATTTTTAATAATTATTGAAATTCATATGGTATTAGCAACGATTAAACTAAGTGTATATGAACAATATGAACTAGGAAGATAAATTCATTTAAAAAGATCACATTCCTCAGCTAATTTGATTTTTTTATGATTTACGCTAGGTAAAATGTATCTCCCCATCGTAATGGTAGAGTTTGGAGTAGTACTCCCCAGACCGAATTCATATTATTCTAAGACTTATACGTAATAACTTCCTTTAGGTAAGTAAGATTTAATAAAATTTAGAAAAATTCGTAAACGTTTTCTTAGAACCAAACATGTATAGTTACAACTAAACAATAGTCTAGCTATAATGGTATGGACATTTTGAAACTGAGATCATATCAATTCTCATTTAATGTAACATGAGATATTTCGTGTTGAAACTCCATACTATAGGATTAAATAAAGAAATAAAGCTAAAGCTTTAAAATTATTTCAATATTTTAAATGAGCTACAATTGGTTCACCAATTGTTGCGACATCATCGGGCGAAACAATTGTAGCTCATTTAAATTATTAAAATAATTTTGAAACTTTAGCTTTATTGCTTTATTTAATCCTATCATATTAATTCGTTAGTTTTTGTGTGTGTTTAGCTTATATATATATATATATATATATATATATATATATATATATATATATATATATATTTAATTGTGTTTATTTTTCTTTTTTACTTCTACATAGCCTAAGAATTGATTTCGTAAATTTTCAAATTTTAGTCAATGGTTATAAGTTTAAAACTACGATAAACATTTTTACAGAAATAACATAAAAAACTTACTTCACAAATAACAACAAAGAAGTCGAAATTGGAAGAATATGCTTGATATTACACAATTAGTTTATCAAAGAAGGATAATAATGAACAATTATTCAATATTTCTATACTTTTGTAAACTGTGGAATCTGCTATAAAATACACCACAAAACATGGTATATTTAAGTATAATAAATCATTACACAATGGCTACATCCAGAGACTAGAACAGAAAGTAATGGGATTGGCAATAAGGTGTGATCTTGATTTACTTATGTGATTGCTTTGGTTAAAACTAATGTTGTCTTATATGTATAACTCCGCATCGTTGCTCATCATGCAACTAAATAATATTCATCATTTCATTTCCAGAGAAAATATTAATTTCCCCTCCCCATCGCTGTGTTGTCAGTGTCATGACGTCACATTCGCTGGTTGTCGAGTGGCATGTTTATATTTGATTAATTGTTGTAATTGGTTGAACGTTAATGTGATGACGTAAATTCCTGAACTGTTTTAATATTCGTAAACCTTAATTTTACTTAGCCCTTAAATTACTACACAGAATTTATTTCAACAGGGCACTAATAGACATATAAAAATGAAGGTACGACTATCTACACAGAAGATCTATTAGTAATGGAATTCAATAAGAGAAACCGTATTGAATAGAGATCAACAGTCTCATAAATTCAATTTGTGCACTTGGAGTAAGTGGGGAACTAATCGTGAGCACTGGGTATCTTAACTTAATTAGAAGAGAAAGTTCCCCTTCCATTAGGCTATCAAGCAAAGCGTACGTGGGAAATTAAACTGTGGTTCCTAGCATACGTTGTTTCAGTAATCAACTTAAGCAAGAAATAACTGGAAAAGATAATTATTTTATTTTATGAAATAAAATATCTCGTTTTATTTAATGTTATACCTTGTCATTTGATTTTTGTCATGTACTGTCAATGTGTATTTAGTTTAATTTTATAATTCTACATGAAAATAGATTATAGAAGAAACATATTTAAATTTGTATGATTATCGAAAGTATTTTAATGTCAATTATTTGTTTATGGTAATATCCCGCTATAGTAAGTGAATATTTATCGGATTTTTCTTTCAAATGTTGTAAATAGGAGTTTTTAGTTCTATTTATGAAATTAAATCTATTTGAAAAAATTTCATTCCCGAAATCTTTTTTCAAACATTGTAATTAGGTTTTTTTTAGTTCTATTTATGAATTTAAAACAATTCCAATTTTTTTTTATATTATAAAAGGAAGCAAAAACAAAACAAAATATGCTGCAAAACAAAGTTTAACAAAATAAACAATTAAGAACGTCACTAGTTATACAAATCTTTGTAAAATACTCAACCATTATTTGTTTGACCGATTTGATCTTATGACAGTGAGAAGGTTATTTACTTAAAGCGCGACTCATTCCGTTTTTTAAAAAAAAGTTAATTTGTAATTCATGAGATAAGACAAGCAAACAACATTGGCTATAAACAAGACAGATACAATTAAGGGGAAGTAAAGAGTCTGAACGTGTAGGAGTGAAAATGATGAGATTAAAGCAGGCGTTGTTTAATTGAAATATTTATACAATTGTGTGTTTCTTAACAAAGAAATATAAACAATCATGAAATCGGCTATTCTGTTAAATAAATAAATATTATTGCCTCATAAGATTTGCACATGAAGCGAATTCCCAATAATATTGTATATTATGACTAGTAGTTGTAAAGTATTCGGTTGTCATTATACACAACATAATATTACAATGTACAAGCAACAATACAAACATATTTAGATTTAAAATCTCTTTTCCATATTAATCAGGAAACCATTACACCATAGGAGATACAAAATACCAAACAGTACACATATATAATAATTAATTTGACAAATATTTTCAACAATCCTAGTATTTCCATATTATCTATTGATACTTTTAGAATTAATTCCATATTCAGAAATTGTATTTTAAATTTATATAATGCTTTGTTCTTCAAAGTTGTCTGTAACCTTTTCTCAACAAGTAGGCTTCGCCATCTTGGTAGAAGAGAGAACATCTAATACAGAAGAAAGAAAAGTTTGGTTCGTAGAGACGAAGGGCGGGACAAATCTCTTATTTACATTTGTTATATATGACGACCGGGTTAATGAGTAAACACATTAGTGTTATTTTAAATACATTATGATGTCTTGTGTTTAGCAAATCAGGTTTTGAATTACAAAGATTCTATTATTGGTGTATATAAATAGGTGAAGCAAAAAATAGTTATTAACAATTTT
Organism: Aphrophora alni; assembly: GCA_963513935.1. Lineage (NCBI taxonomy): Eukaryota > Metazoa > Arthropoda > Insecta > Hemiptera > Aphrophoridae > Aphrophora > Aphrophora alni. Next base: position 93,661,075 of record OY740770.1, read on the forward strand.
AAAATAAATTTTTGTCATCTTTAAATCTTTATAATTTATCAAAAAAAATAGTTATAGGTTTTATAAAGATCTAAAGATGATTTATAATGATTGGTTTTATATATTATAGAGATCTATAGATGACAGAAATATTTTTTTTTAATTATTACCAACTCTTTCTTACATCTCTTATGTGTATACATTAATAATAAAACAGTGCTAATTCTAAATTTGTATTTTTTAAACGCTAGAATATTATAATTTTTTCCTCATATAAGACTAACCTTTTGATGACTTATGTGATATTTAAATAGCTTTTGAAAATAGAATCGTTCCTAAACACACCAGCAAAAGTTAAGAATATAAAGTTTTTAGCAAAATAATATATTTACTCTTTTTTTTGTGCGCTGTGACTGGTAATACCAAATTTCACATTAGGAAATCAAACTCTTTAATAATGGCCAAGTTGTAGTCATACATAAAATTTCGCTAATCCGTTTATATATAGCACAACCTAACCAGAATTAATTTAATTGTAAAATAGACTTTTTAAACAATAAACAAACAAAATTATACTTATTTGAAAATTGCATATCTTTTTATGCACAATTATGAGAAGGGAAAAAGAAGGGTATAAGGGACAAGTTTACAGGTGAGGTTTTAAACTTTATAATTATATCTAGTTTGTCTACTTCTACCACTCTCTCACCGTAAGGTCTCATTACGAATGTATTTGTGGGCGTGAAATAACGATAATACAATAATCACAATATAAGAAGGAATGTGGAAAATAATCTCAAATGTATAACTACAGACATTATATAATTGTCTCTATAATTCGTATAACAATTCGCTAAATGTGTACCGTACAAGACTGTTCTACATTCATTAATCTTACAAAAAATTGACCTACATCAACTTTAAGTCACAAATTGTAGTACATAGCTAAGTTTACTGTTAAAGTGAGCGATTTGAAAGTGCGAGTATTATTCTATAAACACATCTAATTTACTTGTTCTATGTTTAAACATTGGAGTAGGGGATCTCTAATAAAAGCCTTAAAAATCAAACTTTATTAATATTCGGTAAAGTGTGGCTTTACAATGATAGTTTAATTACAATAAATATTTCAATAATACAATAATAAATCTAAAAATAAAGGAACGGAAATTTCAAATTGTATATAATTTTAAACGTGCTTTTGACTTTTTGGACTTTCTTCATTTTTCTACTAAGTACTCTGACACATCTTGTTGATAGTCATGAATCAGTACCATACTCAAGATGAGGTAGTTAGAATTTGTTGGGGGTTTACACCCAAGCTGAAATAATAGGTCTAAATAAACTTGGTGAATACAAAAACTTTAAAATATTTGTTACGTATTAACTGAATAGAGAAATTTGGTTACTATCAATTTATTGAATTAAATACGTACCCAGTTTAATGGTAAGTATACCCCCTAGGATATAAATGAATAATATATACCTTAATTATTATGGGTAATTTACATGGTGGTCTATTCGGAAGCACTCAACTATTCTAACAATTCTTATTATTCAATGGCGATACCAACTAAGTCACAACCTAGGGGCTATTCTGCATTGGACACCCCTATCTCATAACTAACAGAGGACACCCTATCGTCGTAATAAATATTATTTCATTGAAACTTGTTACTGTTTTATAACTGTAACTACCAGTCCGAATTTATTTACCAATACCATAATTTTATGAACATGTACTTGATGAATATCTTTAAGGACAATTTACTAATATCTATGTTTAATAGCATGTTTTGGTAAATTCACTCAATATTGATGTAAATACACACTATATTGTTTATAAGAATTGTATACAGAATTTGATAAATACCTCAGCTACAAATAAGTACAAATATGCTCTTAATCTTTCAACATGTCGTCGTATAAATTTAAATAAACATACTTATAAGTATAAAACTACTAAGTAAGTTTTGAAAAGAATTCTTGTGCAAAGATTTATAACTCATCACTTCATAGGTATGCAATTGGATGGTTACAATAATTGCCTAAGGCCTTTCATGTGAACAATTCATAATAAAAGTTTTTATGTTTGAAGAATATTTAGAAATACCCCTTAATTGTTTTTACCATCTACTGATGTACTCATACATACATAAATGTGTCAAAGAAAACCTTTTAACTATTTCCAGTATACTATTCAGTTCCATCGGTCCTGGTAATAATGTGATTTTTATTCCCGATTTCAAAAGTTATATTCTTATATATTTAAGTATCATATACGTAAGAGCATCGGTTGTTATTATTATATACCGAAATTAATTTTAAACATTTTTTTAAAAGAGTCCTGAAAATGTAAGGACTATAATATTTAAAAGAAAAATGAAACTTCAAATTTTTGACTGTTTGTAGTTTGTTATTGGTTTTTGGAAGTTTATTTTTATATTTGGGTACAAAACAACCTACCCCCCTTAAAAAAATGTGAACGTTACATTACTTACTTAGAATCTGAAAGACAACTGACAGACATCGAGTAGGATATATACTTCCTTATTTATATAAGTTGTTAAGATTATATATATCTTTCCAAATAGTTTATTATTGTTCATTTGTTACTTAATATTGTTAGTATTTACCAGAGATTTAAGGCTCACACAAGTGACTAGGGATACTGTACGTCATATAAATGTCTGTTCTACGTCCCGAAGAATATTTTATTTAAAACCCTTCACCAATTCATGTGTTTAGTATGAGTTTTTTAAATTATAACAAATCATATTTATGTTCTAAAATTAGTGTTTCATGTTCCTCTAACACCTATTCTTTTTTAAGTTTCATTGTCAAGCCATTGAGATCAATTAGTTATTCTCTTGGAAAGTGTGCTCAGTTTGATTCAACCACAATTTTTGAATATTGATCATTTGATTACCTTAAATAAATTTTCCCAATATTATCCACTTATATTATCTCCATTATCTTAGATCATATCCAAACTCGTTGGCCTCACACTTACCAAATTATTTCATTGCCGCATTATAATTACGTGAAGTACAAAAATTTACTTTCAATGCCATATTTATTAATTATATTTCTTGCAATAAATAAAAACAACGAACTTGAACCTCTTTAACAATAATATAGTGATTATCTTACTTCTAATACATTACTGGTGCATAGGGAGGTTTTTCTCCCTCTTCCTCCTCAAATTTATCTTCTCGTTTTCTCTTTAGAAGACTCTGGTGTTGTCTTACCTTTTTTCCAGGTCCTTGCGAGCCTTTTCCGCCTTATTCTCTCGCCGCTGGTCTAGCCGTTTCATTGCGCCAACTAAATGTTTGCCTGGTTTTAGACCAAATTTTTCAATCTATGTGCAGGTACTTATATTTCCTTCATTGAAGTTACAAACTGCCATGTTTATTCCAAATTTAAGGGTGTTTAGCCTAACAAAAATAGTTTTAGGAACGTAACTCCATATGACATTGTTCAAAGATTCGTTCGGATTCTGGGTTTTACCTTTCACACACTTTTCTAACAAGCTTGTTACACTTAGATCTCTGAACACAGGTGTGATGAACTCCATTATATCAGTAGGTAGGTGGAAATGTTTAGTATGATCATACCTTTCTTTGGTTTTCATTTCTGTACGGTATTTACACTAAGTTCCTTCGTCACTGGGATCATGCTGCGGATTCTCATTATTGGACAAAATGTGGAAATACTCTGCCCAAATGGCATTTCTCATGTCTTCTACCTTTCCATGGTTTCTTCTAATTGCTAGGCCATAGTATTTATCGATTTGAAGAATAGCCGCATCAGTCAGTTGGCCTTTACCGCCTACTGATTTACCATCTGCAAGTTTCATTGTCTCCAACTTCAAAGCTCTTAGCTTATTCCCTCTTCTTTTCTGGATTTGTCTAATGCACTCAATTATAACACAAAGAATAAAAACATATGTCAACACTACAAAGAATAAAAACATTGCAATGTACTAGTTGTATGTATTATAACAAGTAATTGTATTGTTGGTGTAAGCTAGGAAAGAGTAGACGGTGGGGATCAAGTTTCTAGCTGAAAACCCAAGAACAGGGTCTATTCAAATATAAATAAAGTAGGTTTATATTTGTGTATTATATAAGTGCACACACTTATATAAGTGTATTATATAAGTGTTGTATATCATTGTAAACAGAAAAGAATAAGCTATAACTTTCACAAAAAAACAAAAAATGAAAAAAAAAAAAAAATTTCATGTGCAGTGACCCCCTTAACAATGTCTAAATTACCGATTCAACTTCATCATTTGCTAAGATTGTAGTAAATATATAATATATTTAGTGCAATATTTCCTTTGTATATATATACTTCAAGAAATATCTACTTTTCCATTTTGTTCATATATTATTTTAGAGTAGGGTGAAATGTCAGTTATTGTGATTTTTAAATGTGCAATTTCATTTTTGGAATTTATCTTCTTTTAGTCATGTAAACCTTAATCAAACTCTATAAATATACGCCGATACACAACCCTAAAACATGATATCGTGTCTTGGTATTTATTTTATGGCAAAAAAGTCACGAGATTTTTGTGAAATTTCGTAATCACATAAGATTGAACAAATTATTAAAAAAAGATAGTTGCCAAGATTTTGACTAATTTTCTAACATTTAATACACTATTATTTGTTATGTTTAATTATTTAAACATGTTTGTAAATTAGCAAGAAAAATATCAAAATATCTTTTATTTTATTTGTTTAAATATTGATTTTAAAGGATATAAGTAATATTTTTTTACAATTTGATTCAAACATAACAACAAAACTAAAGTAAGTAAATTAATCAATAAGTAACGAAAACTCCAAATACTTCTGCGAATACATAAAATGTTAAATCTTGAAAGTTGTATTTGTATTATTTTCTAACGGAAAACAATCTTCTTCTTATATCAAAGTGCTCTACAGTTAGACTGTTGTCAGTAAACTTTGAAAGCAAGAACTCGAGGTTTACATTCAACTTCACCAGCAACTTGTGTCTTTTGATATTTTGTACATGAAACATAAGTACCGAGTTTTAGATTACTATGATGTTTTAGAATTACTACCAATGACTATAATGTTTTAGAAGAATTTTACATGTTATTAAAAGAATATTAATTTGTTTAAGAAATTAAAGAAAATGCCTAATTGAATTGATTAGAATTAATTTACTTTAAACAAGAAAGGTGATATCGTACGATACTATGTTTAATTTAATAACCAAAACAAGCATTGCAAAACTCGAATTAGTTATCATCTGCTCTTGACTCATCCGATTTTTAAAACTGTTTGACGTAATATTTGGAGCTCATATGTTTTGTAGTTTTGATCAGATAACATTTTAAGCTAGGGTCCTATGCGCTTTTTATTATGAGGTTTTCCAGAAGTTTTTTAATTTAGTAAAAGTTCTAGAATCAGATTACATTGATTTTCAGCAATTAGATTTTATCAGTTTGGTTATCTGTGTGTACCAAGTATTTTTAAATTTATTTCAGGAATATGAGTCTTGTTCTCTTTATAGTTAGATGGTAATTAACCTCCAACATTTCATGCGGTCGTCCGCCTATCTCTCTGTAACTAGTATCCAGTCTACAAAGACAAAACGTCAAATCCTATATAGGACTAATTTTTTCATTTAAATTCTTTGTATTGTTCCACATGTACGAAAAACTTAGCTGTAACAAAAAAACTTTGTGATAGTTAAAGAATAAAACTGTGGAGTTTTATATATATATATATATATATATATATATATATATATATGTATATATATATATATGTATATATAAACTTGTAATAATATATGTAAGGGGATTAAAAAAAATTATGCATTATATGATGACTAATAAGTATGATTATTTATGACAAATTAATATGTTGATGTTAGATCAAATTAAACTTAAATAGTTAGATATCATGACTCCTGCCTCTCTGAACACGGATCTGAAAAAAAGTTAATTAACATTTTAAATTATTTATTTATTTTATATCTTTATATTTTTAATTTTTGAAAGTTTAAATATTATATGATTTGTGAACATTATATTTTGGTTTTAATTTTATTATGAGAGTACTTTCTACGTTACAAATAAATGTTTAATTGTTTAATAAAGTTGTTTTGTTGGTCTATTTGAAATTTTTATATGATTTTATAGTTGTAGCATTAGTTCATAAGGCTGCAGATAGTGTTGACCAATCAACATCTTTTATTTTCTTTATAAAGTAACGTCTAGATCCTGATTTCAAAACATTAATCATTGAAAATATGTTCCCAAAACCCAATTATATTTATGCTGTTAGTTTCACTATTTCGTTTTGATCATTTACAGTTATTTCGGTAATGTGGCTAATTTTTAAATTTCACGTCAAGCTAGATTGTTGATCATTATTGGAGAGTTTTATGGAGATTTACTTTTTTTTTTTAGAAACATCTGATTACTGTGTACTGTAGATTAATTCTTCTATTTGTTAGTAAAGCAAAAACTTCAATTTTTCCCTCAATTTACTGCTTTTTGTTCTTTTATCTATGGTTAAATACGATTACAATATATATCAAAGATGTACATGATCGGGTAACTCAAACATTTCTTTGTCTTCATATTCCAATAATTCTTTATCTGACTTTAGTATTCTCAAGCTTTTGGCTGAAGGCAGTATTACTGTTGGATTTATAAGATCAATTTAAATTGTTTTTCTCTTTTCATCACTTTTAAATCTGTTTCATTCATAACTAATTTTATTTTTATATTTCAAAATACATTAGATTACACATACATAAACTATCGGGGATTTATTTTTAATAATGTAAATAAAGTCAAATTAATCAGATCTGAAATTTCACACTGACATAGGTCTGTGTTTGTTAAAAAAAGAGTAAAATACGTCTTTCATATCTAAAGTTATTAAAATTTGTCTTATTCTCTACAAATTCTTGCGTCTAAATGTGTTATAACGTCCTTAATAATAGAGATTTAATTAAAAATATGGAATCAATTAATTGGTAATTTGGTAATATATGTTTTGGTTTTTATTTTAATACAGTTGAAATTGCTACTATTTAAATATTATTATTCAAAATTAGGAAGTGATAAACATCAGGTTAATCTGATCTTTAAAAATGTAGGACGTTCATCACAGACAACGAAATGAAATTCATAAAGAAAAATCATTTGAACAAAAAACAATAACTAAATTCCGTGTTCACTTTAAATAAAAAGTTAAAAGCGCAGGTCAAGAATAGTCATGAGACTTTAAGTTTATGTAACAAGAGGTGAATTATGTAAATTATGTTTGAAAAAATTCTTTAAACCAAAAAAGTGTCAATCTAAAAAGTGTGTTTAAATAACTTTAGGCATCTTTGTTACAATGTTATAAGCCAAAGGGTCAGTTTTATGCAAATCAAGTTATGGAAAAATAATTTTTACTATCAACACTCAGAATTGAGTTTTTAAATTAATTAAACGTTTGTAATTATTACAATAAATAAAATATTGTTATTGTATGTATAGTTTTAATCTTGTGAAATAAATTTAAAGTAAACCATAATAATGCTCGTTAAAGCTTTGTATAAATCTGTTTTAAATGGCGTACTCAAAGGTTTCCTATAATATATGTCCTTTTATAATAACAGAAAAAAAAGTGTTATTAAAAAGTGTTAAAATAAATTTATTAATGGTTTAGTAATGTTTTTTTAAATAATTATTAGAGATTTTTAAATTACACTTTGTAAAATTACAATTTGTAAATTTTACTTTGATATAAAATAATAATTTATAGTCGGATTAGTGATTTTTTTCTTTTTACATTTTTTACTAAAACAGTAATTTTCATATATATTTTTTTTTAAGTAACAAGAACAAAACAAAATAGTCTACATAGGGATCATCCGAACAACGTCCAAAGAACATTACTAGGCTATAATAATATTACTTACCCTTAAATGTAATTAATCCTAGGCTATATTATTTGTTAATTCTAATTTTTTTTTTAAATTTACTGGAGCTATGTAGATAACTAAATATTCAACTCACAGTCCCTATGGGGCTAATCTGCTTTACTTTTTATTAACAAACATTTATTTTATTTTAAATCATATTTTGGATGTCCACAAAATAATACAGTTTTCCTCTATTTCATAAAAGTTTACAAACAAGAAAAAAAGTAAACTAACGTTTGTATTAAGCTTGTGAAAAGTTTTTAATAAAAAAGATAAAATTGACACTATATTTGATTTGATTAATTCGTTTTATATTTTATTTATTACAGTTGTATTCAGTTCCTTAGATTTGAGATTAGCAGTATAGTAAATGGTTCCAAGAGTGCATTTAGGAATTTTTCTTCACACAAGTAATCGTAATATGTTGTAATATGTTCTTCACACAAGTAATATGTTGTAAAACATATTATGAATATATAATTTGAATCCTCAAATGTAAATCGTATTAACGTATATACTCTTTTACAGGCAGTTTTATTACAGCCAGAATAATAAGACTAAACGAACAAGCAAACAAGAGTGATAAATATTATTTTTATTAAGTCGATATAACCTAGTGTATATTATATAGAATACTAGAAACAATAACACACATGTTATAACTTTTTAACACGGAATACTATTTACTACACACAAATATTCGACAAAATCATGGGCGAGATTAAGGAATTTCTAGTTCTGAAATGTATTTCTAAATTTAGGTATATGATGTAATGGGTTGCACCAACTGAAATATCTAAATTTCATCTTTCTAATGGTGTTCAGAACGATTGTAAAACATCAATGTGTATTATCGATATTTCATATTTTGTAATATCGTACAAAAAAAAATAAATAAATAAAAAAACAAAACAAAAAAAAAAAAACAGTGTTGTGTGGTTACTACTTCGTATAATGTATTATATGTCAAACATTAATACAGTTCGGATAATTTGGAATAGTAAGATCGAAATAAAAATAAAAATACTGTAATATATTCTCAAGCTATGGTATTTGGACAAGAATTACTATTTACAAAAATTATAAGATGAATGCACTCACATTTTCACATATTGTTAAGAATCATACAGTGCTGTTCTCTAACTGCAAAACACTCCAACTTGATCGAATTCTTTAATTTTTTAATATTGCATTATATAATTTCTGTTACATGATTATGAAAGAATAAAAAATTACCTTTACAAAGATGTATTACATATTTCGAATAATTAATATTTACTAGGCTTAAAGTTGAATCGAATAAAAGATGTGTTTTTAGCGTGAAAAACGTGTTAAATTTCTTAATTTTGTTTAATTTTTATATAAAACAAGTATTAATGATTCTCCAGAAATGTCTATATTGAGTGTTAAAATAAAATAAAAAACCCAAATAATAATAACAATAAAGTTATAATAGACACTATTAGACGAGATCGTCTCTAAGAACTAAAATAAAATTTTGATGAAAATGTAGAAAGTAGAAGCTCTGAAAACAATTTCTTGAAAGTAATTCGAAATAATACATTACTGGAATACCGTCCGCATGTCCGTTTATTTTCACAAGTCCAAAGTGTATGTTATGCTAATTAAAACAATAACAAAATAACCGAGTTTTTAACAGATTTATTATTATAATTTATTTAAAAAAATTTGAGATCAAAGTCTGCATTGTACTTTCTTATAAATAAGTAATAAAGTAAACGTGGGTGATATTCTTTATGAGACCAGATATTACAAACAAATTTTTTTGGAGAATGTGACAAAAATAATATAAAAAACGCACACAAAAATACACATACACATAAGAAACTCGGTATAATATACATTATATTTCTCTCTATGAAATCTGTCTTAAAAGTTCACCTTTTAATTATTTAGAAGGAAAAAATTTCTTTTTTTGGTGCTCTTTACATTAACACTAATATTTCACCAAAATTATAATAGAAACATTTTGACTTCCAATTTACATCGGTAATTTCTCGTTTATAGTTTCCATATTTTAAATATCTCAAATATTCTTAATCAACACATTTTGTTTTATTGTGAGCAACACTCGATAATAATTAACTCAACACTTTTGTATTATAGAGGAAGTAGTATAAAAGGTTATTGAATTTAAAACTTTGGACAATAGCTTAATTAATATGTGATTTTTTTTTCATCGGGAGTTTAAATTTACCTATCCAATGGATTAATTCATTAAATTGTACACAGTATAAATTGAATGGACTGTTATGAATTCTCCCTGGGAAAATGAAATGAAAATTACTTTCCAAACATTTTTGAAATGCATTTCCACAACGGTGGAGTTTAATTTTCTATTTAACTTTAAAACCTTTATCAACCAATCAGAACGGAAACTCTGTAGCAGAGTCCGTATAAATTATTTACAAATCAGAAATTATTGTTCATTAATTAATTTGCATTGTTTATAAGCTTTGAGTTTCCAAATTATTAACATATATTACATTTATTATAAACCTTTTTTTGTGTATTTACGTAGGTTTCTATTTTATAACTGTTATTGCTCATATCAATGAAAATGTTAGAACATTCGGCTGCAGGTGGAAGTGAATAGGTTTCGAAATACGTATTTTTATTATTGAAATAAGAAAAACAAATTTCCTTGCGATTATTATTGCGAGATATATCTAATAAAATATAAAATTATAATGAATAGATCAAGTAAATCACAAAGTATAGTTTCCTTACTTTTTAATTAATGACTATAGTAAAGTTATATTAGTGTCTCTTGACAATTCGTGTCCTACATCTTCAAAAACCAAAAGAATTGGCAAAAGGGATATATAGTATAATAAGTAACAAGTACTTAGAATATTATTATTGGACTTTTAATTTAGCATTCAATAAATGAAAGAAATGTTTTTATATAATTAGTTCGAGACCATTTAAATCCTCTATAATTTGTCAAAATAAATAATAAATTCTTAATTGTAGATGGTGAGGAATTGCCGTCATACTTACAGACAGAATATTAAACTTTAATCATTACTTTTCTTATAAAATACACTGGTAAAAACGACTTTTATACATATTTGAAAATATATTACAGATATGGTACGAATTAACAATTGTATGTTAAAATGTATTCGCTTTGTTTATAATTAATACAGAATTTATAATTGTAAATGGATTAAATTTAATTTTACAATGGTTTTATAAATAAAAAATGTTTTAAAAAAGATTCTCAACGATTAAACAATTTAATGTTTATTCGTGTACCTTTACAACTATTGTTATAGCATAATAGCAGAAAATAGAATTATAGAAGTGCAAAATATCATCATTAGTTGGTTGGTTTAATTGGTACATTTTGAATTGCTAAGATTATAAGGAGAACATAATCATTTATTTATTTTAAACAACAATCACAATTATATATATATATATATATATATATATATATATATATAACTTTTTTACACTAAAAATTAAGTTATCCACAGACATATTATTTTAGCTTTTATAATTTTCGTGTTTTAATAACTTAGCTTTTTTATTTAAATGTATGCTTTTCACCGAAATTGCATAAAAATGATTGATTATGATAATATATCACACAAGTCAAAAACACTCCTCCAATTAAAAAAAAAAAACCAAACAAAACAAACCACTCTTCACTAATGACGTGTATTAAAAGTTGCCTTAAAACTACTATGTATTGCATGTAACAAATCATGTATTTGTAACAAATCATTACTTTAAGCAATATATTATGATCAGTTATATTTAAAAGATTAACTAATAAATCAATATTCTTATGTCTACTAAAACAATGGTCAATACATGATTGCGTTACATTAGTTCTTCTAGAGTATAAACTCGAAAACCATTATTCCCATTTGTGAAACATACAAGTCAGGTTCAGTACTTTTTTTTTCTTCGTAATATCTATTATTACATTTATAACAAAACTTACGTTTGTTTTCAATACTTGTATTATTTTTTGAGATAAAAAGTTATCTTGAAGAAATTCATGAAATCTATACACACCAAAAACGTTACATATATTGTTATTAAAAGATAATTCCAAAAGGAGTTAACCTGTAGTTTGGATTTTGCATTTATCCATATTACCTATTGACTTGACTATTATTTAACACACTAGTAACTATACATCAAGCCCTATATAGTTTATTAAAATTTTTTAAAAATAGTTTGATAGTTGAAATCCTTGATTTCATCACTGAAAATACAAATTTCATTTAATACTATAATATTAATTACACGGTTATAACAGTTAAATAACAGCAAATCACAATTATTCCTGAGACTCCCTATATTTTGATGTATACAACTAAAAAACTTACCCAGTCTAAGAAAACAAAACTTTGATCAAATGTAAGTCATATAAGTGAAGGATTCCAATTCCCTTTCTCCAGCAAATTTTTTGAAAAAAGTTTTATCTTCCCTACGCCATACATAGGCTATGTATAGTTTTTTTTTTTTTTTTACGATTATTTATTTGTCTTAGATATTAGAAGTTCATTTTCTGGTGAAAGTTGGAAAGTTTACAGTTATCAAAGTTTGAGTTTACTTACTCTGCAGTTAGAGGACTCATGTTTTTGTAGCCACATTTCCAGATCCCATTCTTGGTAACTCTTGAATTTTACAATGATCGGTGGAATCCTTGCTAAATTCAACACCTATGATCTTCTACACGTCCTACAGAACACCTTTGGCGTCTCCGAAATCCTATACATTTCTATATTTTGCAATAAGTTACTCCAATATCTCGCCCATTCGCTTATTGGTCTTATCTACAGCGTCAGAATAGAACTGAAGTGAGATTTAAAATTCAATAATTTTGATTAAGTTTTTTTTTTTTTTTTTTTTTTTTTCAATTCTGTAACTTCAGCTACACAATTTTTAAAATTAATCAAAATTTCCCTTTTGATTGAACATATTGTAGAAACTAACCATTCTTTAGTCAGTGTAATATAGCAGTATATACACTACTTGCCATAGACCCTTACAAGTTTCACAAACCCACTATATTTCGTGCTACGCGTTTACTATCGGGCACAATCTAGATGGAAAAGTTTTTTACGCTTGACCTGGGACAGTCATTACACAAAAAACTGCACATAACGCAGATATATGAAATTATTACTTTACACACAAAAATGTTTCTCAGTAATACTAGATATATAGCTTGCTAAGTAGAATGAATACGAGCAGTTCGTGACCTTGAGCTAGATAACTACAGTGCTACGTCTGCCTGCGAGGAAGGACTGATATAGACTGATTATACATAATATATATATCATAATGAAACACATTTTCATCTGTTTGTTCCCCTCGTATAATCGAAACAAAATTAAAACTCAACAATTTTGACAGGACACTTAATATTTCATAAATTTAACGTATAAATAAATAGATTTTTTTTTCTAATTGGTGGTATATGTATCTCGTCTAGAGGTACAAAAACTATCAAGTTGGGGGGAGGGGAGCGGGTTAAATTCCAAGACTTGCTCGTAAGTCAACCAATATGTCTATAACTGTAATAACTAATACAGAACAGCTAGTGTGCACTTTTTGATGAGTAATTTATTAATTATTTGATAATTAGTTAACTATATAATTATTAGAGTAAACTGTTACATTATTATTATATCCCTGTTACGTGCAATGTATAATTAATTATTTACAATATATTTTACGGGTATCGGCTTGAAAATTAATAGTTATCTTAATTTTGTAAAAAGTATGGTGACAAACCAGATCTGTTTTTAGATTTATAGATTGAAAAATCTCACACCCGAAATTATTCTATAGTTTTTTTTTATTAGACGCCACATTGATTTATTTCAGAATCTATGGAAAAGCACAGGAACCTTAATAATAATAATACACCATATGCTAAGTAGTAATTTTAAATAAGTAATCATTTATCCTACTTAGGTAAAAAACTACTATATACTTAGATATAGGTATTAGGGTGTATTTCATGTTTGTAACAAAATCGGTTCACTTTTTTTTTTGTAAGCTTAACAAATCGATATTATTTTAAGTTGACCTGAATTTGAAGGATTTCCTTAAACTACTTTTAATTTTACTATTTTTAAGCGGAGATTCAGTAAATTTTTTGGCAATGAAGTTTTTAATAATTAGAATTGAGGAGTTAAAATATACGTCTATAATATATTCGGGTGTCATTAGTTACATAAAACTATTTTACAATAACAAAACAGTGACTTTAAGAATCATTCAGAATTTCAAAACTTTCAATTTGTATAACTTAAAAATTAAAATTGTTCACTTTTCTTTAACATATACTTAATTTTTATTGGACCGCATTTTCCCTAATATCTTTAGTGTCTGAAAATAATTGGTTCATTAGTTAATGTCTTTTTTTTCGGATTAAATAATAATTTGAATTTATTTCATGAATTAAATTTATAAAACTAAATTGTGAAATTAGTGAATCTTAACTTGATTTTGTCACTAGATCACAGAAGACAGACAACACTAAAAATAACTTTACCAGAAATAGTTTTAGTCTCGTCAAGTTACATTCGTACGTGAATTATTATTGTTTTAATTCACTTTTAATTCAGTACCAAATATTATTATTGTATTTCATCCCCGTAACTTTTAGCAAATTACAGCAATTAATAAAATCTAAACAAGCCACTCGACAACGAGCAAATATGACGTCATGAAACTGACAGCCTAAAAGTGGGTGGATGAAATTAATATTTTTGTTTGCAAATGAAAGGATGAGTATTATTTAGTTGGGTGGCAGTTATTGGGGTGAGAATCAACATGAGATGAGCAACGATGCATAGCAATGCCTACACACATAATATTAATTTTAACCAATACAATTACGTAGCGAAATTAAGAGCATCCATACACATCTTTTTATATCGTCATTGCATTCGTACTCTACACTCTTGACTTAGTCATTGTGTAATGATTCAATGCCCTGATATGCCATGTTCTGTCTCTGTTTTAAAACATATTTCAAGATTCATACGAGTAAAGCGGTATTAATAATTTCACAAACATTTTTCATCGTTATTTTCCTTCCTTGATAAGTCTTTTTTCTTAAGTTTAATTTCTTTGCAGTTATTTACAAAGTAACATTTTAAGTTATTTATGTAAAAACCTAAATGTTTGTCATGGATTTGAGTATATAAAATATACTGTCAGAACTATACAAAATCAATTAATTGGTTAAATAAAAGTTTTAAGAAATCACACAACGGAACATGTTTATTATGTACAAAAAAATATATTCGACAAGATCAAAGTTCCAAAATTTTCTTTCCATTTGCTAGTGTTACTCTCCAGTTGTAACTATAATTGCTTGGTCCTAAGAAAACCAAATACATTTTCTATATTTGATTCAGGTTATACTTACTTAAAGGAAGTTACTATATGTAGGTCTCAGTAATATGAAGGTGGTTCAAGGTGTACTACTGCAAAGTGGTTTCATTATGATGACGGGAAATCCATTTTATCTGACGTATTACATATAAGAAAGTTTCGCCTACGAATTAAAAAGAAAATTTTCCTACCTTCTTATTTCAAATAGACTGTATAGATCTAATTTTATCATTGTTTATTCAATAAGAATTGTAGTTATAATTTAAAAAAACTATAAATTATAAATGTTAACTTAAATTATGCCACAAAATGAAGTATTACTCCATATTAAGGCAAAACAAAAATGATAAAGCACTTATAATTTCACAAACAACAATTTATTGCTACAGCTGTTTCGCCGTTAGGCATCGTCAGACAACTAAGAACTAAAAACTAAAATACAGGTCAACTTAACACTAACATCTAGGAATGAAGGTGGGGATGAAAGCAGAGGTAGGGCAATGACCTGGTATTACCTGAAAGGGACATGGATAAGAGATTGTTATAGGACATTGTTACATGAAAGGGACAGCTGTAGCAATAAATTGTTGTTTGTGAAATTATAAGTGCTTCATCATTTTTGTTTTGCCTTATTATGGAATTTCACCGAGTACCGACTGTAGTCAAACTCAATATATTACTCCATAGCAAACTCAGTACGCTTGTTTAAAATTTGCAGACTCTAATATGTAAAACATTATATTTATTTATTGAATTACAACCTAATCTAACATAATGTAAGCTACCTAATAATTCCTTTATTTTAGGTTACTTTATATTTACACTTTGCTTTTCGTTTCTGGAGTGCATTATGTAAAAAAATATTATTATTTATTGATGGTCAAACATAGATTTATTTTTTGTCCTATTTTGATTTCTGACTTCTTCGATTTACAACACTAGATGCATCTTTTATGTAGCAACGAAAGGAGAGTGAATTTCGATTTTTGTGTGGATTCTAAGATACAGGATTTTTAAAATGTGAAATGTAATTAAGTTATTATATTATTGCTAATAATATTTTAGGTATGCAATTTGGGAAATCCTTCCATATAAAAAGGTTTTATAACCATTTGTATTGAGTGTTATTTAAAGTTTGTAGAATTTTCAACGAATTATCAAATATTATATTACTGTGATTGTGATTCGGATTATCTCACAAACGTCTTCCTGTTGAAGTGAAAATATTTTTATTCAAAGCGCTAAAAGTCAGATATATATATATTAAATTTATTAATTATTAAAAACTAGAAAGCTCTATTCACGAACGTACATGATATGATGTTACAGAAAAGGTCGCTGAGATTCTCCAAAATCGGATTTAGATCAAAGAAAAGATAACTTAAAAAAAAAAAAAAAAAAAAAAATGACATAAAACTATATATAATATAATAGTAAAATTATAAATTGGTTTAACCCAAGTTACTAATGAAAAAAAAAATTCCTCGCATAAAATAATAAACTTAAAAGACGAATGAAAAAGTTTTAATCTCAGATTAAAGTCGTGGAAATAATTTTAAAATCCCAAAGTATAATAAATATACATTTTAAAATTTCAATAAGTTAAATTATTTAGTTGTTTTAAAAAAATGAAATGTATAAAAATTAGTTTACAAAATTCCAGGTACGTCAATCATGTTTCAATCCCACATTAACACACAAAAATAAAAATCATCCAATGAAATGAAATCATCTGAAAACAAATTTTATACTATGAGATAGCTCAATATAAAATAAAATCATTTTTTTAAATACTTAATGTCATTAAATTTTGTATACACCAATTTATAAAAACGAACAAATTAAAAATGATTATATTATGACGTTGGATATAAACAACGTGCTCTACAATATTCCCAGAATGGTATTTCTTGAGTAATGGACTCGATATTGTTAAATATGTAAATTTTGTTTTGTAAAACTGAGGATATAAAAAATAAATATAATATCAGTCAATAAACATCCGAGTAATATAAATACTAGATTAAAATCTAATTTCATATGATGACTTCAAGTAATGTAACTATAACGATCTCAAACGATCACAATGGATAAATAATTAATTAGGCCTAGTATCAAATAATAAAATAATAATAATCAATCAAAAAGTTAACATTAATAAATAATTGTGTGAATGTGTAAATTGAAACAAAACACATGTGAACAAGCAACCTTACCGATATAGCAGCTGCAAGGTTAAGTTTGGAAGATAACTGTACAAATTGACAAACGTGACAAGAACAAGGGAAAGAAGACATTCTGTTTTACTTAAGAGAAGAAAGTTCGCCGACACAAATAAAAAATAAGTAGAAAACATAACGGAGTTTTGCTATTCAACGCAGCTGCGTGTCATAAAAACTGGGAACCAAGAAAAAATGAGAAAGCGAATTCCTAACGGTATCTCCGAGGGCGAAGCCAGCGCGTGTAAGAAAAAATTAACGATTTTAGAAAGTTAGAGGTCCAATCAGAAGAGGCCTGAGTTTTAAAAAATGAGATTTTGACCAATAAGCGAAGAGGACGCTACACTTGAAATTCGAGAGAGGTTAAATCCAACGGCAAGGAGAGTCAGTCTAAAACTGGGGTTAAGAGCGTGTAGGTCTTGGCTTACAGCTAGGAATCAGAGTAGGAGGTGTTAAGTGTTAAGAAATAACCTGAGGGTTTAATTCAAAGTCATCGGGTAATTTAAAGGCAGAGCCGACACAAAATTTAGTAGTTTCTTTTGAAGTTTGTTAGAATCATAATTTAAATAGAGTCAAAGAGTAAAAAATTCATAAAAGAAGAGGAGAGAATCATCGCGTCGAAATCCATAGTAGTCGAGAACGAGTAAGGAGACCAAACAGAGTTTAGCGGACGTATCACCAGAGATTCACCATCCGTCAATGAACCAGTGATAGCAGCATCCGACCTCCCAGGATAAGGATACGTCTTGTGTTTGTGCATCGTTAGTGATTGTGTTGTGTAAAAGTGCCAAAATTATAGCGGACGAGGAGAATTGTTTGATAAGTACAAAATTTCATAATAAATAATCATTAGAGTTAGTATTTCACTTTGATGAGTCATAAAAGTTCCCATGCCCGAGATAAGAGTCAAGTTTTTTTTTATAATTAATTTAAAAGTAAAGTAATTGAGCTAGCCGGCAAAATAAAAGTAAATTTGGAAATATAAGTTAATTTAAAGAAATTTGTCTTGTTTTTTGTTATAAAATTGATAAATTTAATAAGAACATTTTGGACAAGATCTGTAGAAACATTTGTAGAGTTTTGTTTTTTATGTAAATTGAATAATCAATTTAGATTTTAAAATTTGTCGTCCATAATATTGTGTATTAGAGTAAATTAGTTTTAAAGAATGCAAGTGTGAGAGAATGAAGTAGTCTTAAGATATTCAATGAATAGTTAATCGAATTGATACTTGTTTGTTATAAATAATTGTTTGATAATAAATCCTGAAGATAGTTAAAGGGTAAAAACTTGTTTTGTGGAACTAATTTAACTAAACAATCCTAGTTTTCAAGATAATTAAAATAAATTAACTTTAGTGTAATCAAAGATAAAATACATATAACAAAGTTTTTATGTTATAGTAACTATTACTGCTTAAGTGATATGCAATAATTTGAGGATAAAATATATCTATATACTTACACTATATTATGAGAGCAAGTAATCCTCATAGTAAAAAGCTATCTATAATGACGAAACATTCTTCATTTAAAATCTAATACTCTCCATGTTGATTTAATAAATATTAGATCAATCTATCAAATTCAATAAACATTTGAAAACAAAAATTAATTACTTTTTCAATGGTAAAATTGTCGTTTGAAAAGTTACACTAATGGTAGTAATAATACTCTTTGGGAATTATTCGGTTGAATCGATAAACTTAACATGGAAGAATCCTTATTAAAATTAGATGTCTCTAAGGAAAATGAAAGAAGAACGTAAATATATATTACATACAAAAATCGTCGGCGGAACTTTGTTTTTGATAATAAGCTAGATTAAGTGGTTTTACTACTATTTAATTAAACTTTTAAATAGGAATCCCCAAAACGTCTTTTAATATATGGTTTTATAAATAAAGGATTTTATGTCAGAAGCATAAAATTTTAAGTTTATTTTATTTAGGAATGCAGTTTAAGGGTGCATAAAAAAGGGACTTAAATAAATATCATTTAAGGTATAAAGGAGTGTAAAATATATTTTCTAGTTATAAACTAATTTTTACAAGTGGATAAATAACCAAAAGTTACATTTAGGGTGGTTTATTATTCCATTCATATATTTTAATGATTCATATTTCCATATGTTGGGGTTACAATTCGACCCGGCAAGGTCGAGTCCATTGTATTCAAACGTTAATAACTCCCTGTCACGCCCCCCTCCCCCTCATCTACGCTTAGATCGATCTCCACGGTGTTTAATAAACACCACGGAAGCTTCCTCCTTCTACGTCAACCAGTGTGGACAGCCAAAACATGACCCATACTTGATTTGCTGTTTAATGTATAATTTAATTAAAATCAAAAGAACTAAATTTCATATATTTTCAGATTATTAAATGTTCTTCAAGGATGAAATATTTTTGTTTTTCTCAAAAATTAAGCCATTTATGCAATTTTAACGATAAGTGTTCAGACTTTAGACTTATTTTAGTTTAATATGTATTGCAGCTGTCGCAAAAACAAAAACAAACAAAACTCAGTTGTCAAAAATAGTATCTATGTTTACTTAGGAATTGTAAAAATTGTATTTATCATGATATTTTCTAGTCTAGTCAGCCGTTGATACGTTAATAACAATAGGCCTATAGAATTCATCATATAAAAAATATTACTTTGTGCGGTAAGTTATATATATACAGTATATATATATATATATATATATATATATATATATATATATATATATATATATATATATATATAAACAAAAACGGGACCTCTTTATATTTAAAATATCATATTAAGCTTCTATACGACTTTGGACTTTCAAATTAAAAGTATAGACTAATTAGTTCGATTATTTTTGATAATTTGTTTTTAAACCACTCTTTAACACCTTTATAACCATGAACTCTGGCTGAGGTTGATACATGATTAAAGATATTTATAATTTATTGAAATAAAAGTGGACTTTCAAAACCAATAAATATAACTAGGTAAATTTGACAAAACCGAACTTAAGACTTTTGAAATCTTAAATGTTACAATGATCATTAAAATCTGTATTCGAATAAATAATTTATCTGTATCCCTATTTATGAACAATCTTCTGAACATTGGGGATTTATTTACTAAATTTAAACTGATGTAAAGCTTGAGTTTACAATGAATAAATTATTTTTTTAAAGCATAGTTAGACGGAATAAATACCGTTCTCAAAGAAAACATTGAAGGAAGTCAATTTAAAAAAAAATAATAATAAAATAAAACATATTTTACAAAATAAAAGAATGAGAAAAATAGTGCAAATTTTCAACTAAAAATTTATATAATAATCATATAATTACACATAAATCTCTGTAACAGCATATTTATTTAATATCATTAATGTATATATTGGTTTTATTTAGTTGCAATAATCTATTGTATTCATTCCTAACTTTACCAATAAAATTTAAATTGATTAAGGAATGGCTAACACTGTTTAAAGTTAGATTATAATATTGGCAGTTGAATTTTAGCAGTTAAGTGACATAAAGAATTATCGTATTTTACAAATTAGTTTGAAAATATAGCTTATTTTTACCTTTTAAATTTACATAATTCAAACTTTTCTACGTCTTCAATTTAAAACTTTACTCAGAGTAATTTAATAAAAACAACTAGTATAAATGTTTATATATCTTGTGTAAATATTACCAATTGTACTTATGGAAGTAAAACTAAAATTTTAAAGGGACGTAATTTGGGCATAATGAATAAATTATTATAAATACAGATCTGAATAATTCTTGAATTAATCCTGTCACAACATTTCCCTTAATTCCCTAAATCAGATAATGCTAATCATCGTAACAAGTAACCCTATTACATTCGAATTTCGTTTTTAAATACGTATACTACTACAAATTACTTTCAACATTTGAGTTTCCTTGAAATAACCGTTGTTTGACAGATTTAAAAAAACTAATAACTTATGTAATGTTTTTTGTGAATTTCAGTTGATATTTAGTTACAAATTAAGATCCTCTGATTTATTAAATATCAAATTTTAAATGCTTTTAGTCTACTTTTTAGAAAAAATATACCATCCTCCTTTGCAAAACTTTTCTCACTCGTTGGAAAAATATTTTGATACTCCAAACTTTTTTATGATTATTTTTTAAATACTCTAATATTTTATTACCATAAAGACATTTCAAGAAAACATATTTATATGGAAATAAATAACGAGCGAGAGCGTTCCATTTTACTCATAACTGACGTTCCTACTAAGTGTTTATGAAGTTGTAAAACTGGTTTAATCATAAGCAAGCACTTCGAAAAAATAATAACACACAATAAATGGGTAACTGTATCAATCCAAAATAAATTTGTTTTATCATTTTTGAAGAGCAAAGTAAACTAGAAAAATATAATAAATGCTCTATTAAATTAACTTTAGAAAATAATAAAATAAGTTATAAGAATCTTCAAAGACATATTTTGATTAATGATGGTCACAAATATTTGACTTTCGGACCATGAACATCCAAATTATATTACTATTGTTTCAACAAGAATATGATGATAAATTAAATTAATATTAATATTTATCTATTCTTACGAGAAAAAACCTAAAGTAGTATTTTTCCACAGTCATCACCATAAATTTGTTGTTACCTGAATCTTAAGCATTAACTGACACAAATTCTGAATTTGTAACAAAGCAGTATGATTAAAACAGGCCGTTATTCGTCAGTTTAATCTACTTTTACATAAATAATGAACTGACACTTGGGTTACGCCCTACTTAACCTATCTTGTACTCTCCACGGTACTATTCACCCGGACATGTTGTGTTTTATCGTGTTTTTATATCTGTGTGTGTGTGTCCTTGTCTATATCTGTGTTTGTATTTCTTTGTGAAACCACTAAAAAATGTGATTAGCTCTCTGAATGTAAATCATGTTATATATATTATTATAATTAAAAATTAAAGATTAAATTTTCAATGAACTGAAAAGTTATGTTAAGCTTTCAACAAGTAAAATAAAATGGCAGTTTTCTGAAACAAATCTTGACTTCATGAATAGAGAGAGATATTTAATATTTTGATTTAATTTACTACTATTGTTTAGGCAGTTATTAGTAAAAGAAACAACTTTTTTTTCCCAATTGTTCTCAAAATTGCACATATAATCTTGCTCCTCATTCATTTGTAGAAGCTGAAAAGTTATTCATACATGAGGGTGGTTGCAGGGTTTGTTGTATACCTTCCGGATCAGCAGGCTCTCAGCTCTATTTGTTTTACGAGATTAATGTAAGTACTTAAATAGATTGTTCCTACGTTTAAATTTTCTCAGTGAATAAAATTCTAGTAAAATACAGCTCTCAAGCAATTAAACTGTTAACCCCATTGACTCAATATTAAACAGTTTGGGTTACACTTACATCATCTTTGGAAAATAGGTTCTTGTAAAATACCGCTCTCTTAGTTTGTAATTTTCAGTAATATTTGTACAGTAAGTATGTGTCGCCAGTTTAAATTTTTTAGTATAATGTTATCAACAAAAATCTATACATCAATTAGTAGATAATTTTTTATAATAAAACAATAAAAAAAAAATAAATTAACTTTTTGTATTCAAGAACTAAGTAATTAAAAATATATGTCCTTCAGTTATTCTATAAAATACGTTAATTAAATATTTAATATAATATAATTTTGGTATTACCTGTCAGTGTAATGGGTTTTTATTAAAATTATAATTCATTTCCTGTTAGTCGGGATAGAAAATAAATATAATATTAAATCAATTTTCATTCTTTTCTTATAAATCTAAAATATTGAAATGCACACATCCTACTAACCAAATAAATTGAATGTACAAGAGTGGTCCAAAGGGTTTCTAGATTCTAGACCAATATAAAACACAGACAGCTTACGATCAAATATAATATTATAAAGTCAAAGACATAATATTACGTACGGTAAAATAATAAATTCATTTTAATGTCATATTAATCACAAAATATTATAGAGTATATCTAAAATTATTTTTGCTACATATTTTAACTGTGAACAAATGTTACAATTTATATTATTAAAAATGATTCATAAGTAAGTTATAATAATTACCCTTATGAAGTGTATTAATTTTATAAGTGTGTTTGAAACAGGAATAATTCATGTAACTCTCTAAAGAAACTTGGAGAATTTATGTGAGGATTAGAGAGCAGTAATTTGTTTAGATACTACAATGAGACAACCATTGATCAAAATAACATTCAGTTTTTAGTTGGTTTACTTATAACCTGTCCGTAATGTAATTTTTTTAAATGTTTGATTAAGAAAAACCAGAAATACTTTTGTTCAGTATTCCGCTAAAACTTAAGATTTTACAGGAAAAATTTTTTTGTGTGTTATTTCTGCAACCTATTTTACAACCGAAACACTGTTTATACATCTGACTTTCCAACGAAAATACTACTTTTAAATCTATTTTTAAACAGTCTATTTAAATCTGTCATATTTGACCTCAATACTTAATCCATTCTACCATTTACTTTACTTACTACTGACTTTATTTTACAAATTTAATTGATGAATCTGATTTAAACTGTCGTATAGTAAAGTGATCTTCACCTTTAAAAATTTTTTACAAAATTTTACATCTTATTCTATACCAATTTTCTTCCCTTCTTGGCGGAGTTACGATATTTGATTTTTTTTTAAATTAATACGTTTAATTTATTTTTTCTGTCTCCACTGTGCTGTACTATTTGTTCTGAATCCCAACATATTAATTTTTCTCTTCTAAACTATTTTTAAATGACTTTTTCCAAAGATTAGTTTATATTATTTAGAATTATTAGTTTAACAGTTTCTATCTGTTGGCTTCTTGGTAAATTTAAATTTGCGCTGGGCTGAAATCATTTTGTTTTATTTTAACTTGTATAATTTGCTAATTTTCTGTAATATTTACTTTTTGATTCTTGCATCTTGTTGGTCTACTGACGATCTCTATTTGTGATTCTGGCTGTTACTGTTCTTCAGATATCGTTGTCACTAATTTTGCGTAATTTCGTAGCCTTACGATATTTCACATCTTTGTTGTTAATTCACTGAATCTTAGTAACTTCATAGAATTACCATATAATTTTCGTAACTAAAAGGAAAAAAAATTGTCCAATTTTCATATCTGTCGATTTTTTTCTCACTTCTTTTTGCACATGCAATTTTACTAAATTTCCTTTAATATTTGTACCTAGGATTTACATTTTATTTTTCATAATTTTGATGATTTGTTAATATGAAACTTTTATTCTTAATATCTTACCATTTTCACACAAAGAGTGTGTAACTATTAATTTTTTAATTTTGGTGAGGTATTTTTCTTTTACTCAATTCGTCATTACGTTTATTTATCTTAATATCTTTGTATTATTTACTTTATTTAAATTTTCTTTTGTCATACTTTTATTTACTTTTATGTGTAGCACATAACTGCTAACTTTTTAAATAATAATTATTCCCAAATGTTTTCAAGAATAAGATTTTTTTCGATTTCTACGTAGTTTATAAAAATCTAAGTTTTTGCATTTTGACCAATTTTGAAATTTTTTCCTTTTCTTACTTTGTCTTTATCTTTAATTACGTCAATTTATATGATATATTAGTTTAGAAGTGGATTGCATACAACTTGTTCTACAATTACATGTTCTTAAAACTGTTCATTTCAGATTTTCAAAATTCATCAAATACTGAGTTTTTATTTCAAAATAACTAAGTCAGAAACTCGCCATTTCAACGGATAGCGTCAGACCGAAGTCATAGTCCACTTCCACAAAATCGTTCTAAACAGAAAAGCTTGATTTTACTGTACAAAATCCTTGCTTTTTTACAAAATTTGTCAAATACAGTTCTCATACAACGATATTCCCGTTGTAATACATACCTACAACGGTACATACAAACCTACACCACTATTAAACATACATATATACATTACTACTTACATCTACACAACTAATCGGCAATTTAATATAATAGCGCCCAACGATTGCCTTTGCCTCCAATATTAGTATTAAAAATATTAATGAAATGTGAATATCTGTTAAAAAAATGGCAATAAAACGTGAATATCAGACAAAACGGGCCATAAACCATGAATGTTAGTCTAAAACGGGTCATGAAACATGAAAATGTGTAACAAACCGGCCATGAAACGTTAATAACCGACGAAAACAGGCCATGATTCATGAATCTCTTTCAAAAACGGCACATGAAAAAAAATCCGTGAAAAACGGGCCATGATTCGTGAATATCTGTCAAAAATGGCCCATAAAAATTGAATTTTGGTCAAAACGATACATGAAAATTAAATATCAGTGAAAAGCTGGAAAGGATTAGTGAATATTATTAGTCTAACTACCATGTCAAGTAAATATCGTTAAAAAACGGGTCATTAAACATTATGTTATGTATTAAAAAATATACATTAAGTTATTTGTAACAAAATAGCCCTCTTTACCATGACATGTTTAATTTATCACTATGCATGCTAAAATACTAGTAAATTTATTGTAAAGGCGTTGAAAAAATACAAAGATTAAAAAAAGTTCTTTAACAAAGTTTTATTTCTTAATATTACATACAATTAAAATTATGTAAAACATATTTTTATTTATGTACTTATTTATTTTTTTAATGAAAGGTTTTCAAATATGATCGGTGGTAAAAAAGTAAAATAAGTGAAATTTGAGTATTAAGAAACACATAAAATTTAATTTAATGTTAATTCGTGTTTTTGTTTCTTGTTTGCTGCCTTCAAACCCGACCATGATATTCATATGATAACATTTTGCAGAAAGTTTCTTTAAGAATTACAACTCATTCCAACGTTATGAAAGTACATTTTCACAGATACCTAATTTTCTATTTTGCTTTGTTATCTGTTTTTGTCTTTAAAACTAACCAAGTGGATAAGTGAAATAACTGAGAATCAGGAAAATAAATTAAAGCTGAGATTTTAAACCTGATTAAAATTATCGATCATGAAGTGTACAATTACTAAATTAAAAAAAATTGTGCGCAAATAAAACAAACTTGTAAAACGTTGTGCTTTTAATATTTTCCCATGGGACATTTGATACTCTTCAGGCTGCTAATGGCGCCAGAGCAAACATCTTTTCATAAATATCAGTTTAAAGCACATGTCAAGGGCCATCGCGTCACTTAATATAATTTGACCAAAAAACGTTTAGTATTCTCATATTGTCTGTTTTATCTCCATAGATGTGAAAATACGCAACAATAACCTCTGAATAATTTCAAATAACGTTTTAAAATAGTTGTATTAGGATATTTATCTATTAATAATCATTTTACAAAAGAAATGTAAGTACAGACTATTACTTATGTGTCTGAATAATTGAAATACCTCAAAAAATATCATTTAATGTATTCAATGTGAATATACGAAGTATATGTTTATGAGAAATTAAATAAATTTAAATTTAACATTTAGTGAATACAAAAATAACAGAAGAATAGGCCTAGTATATAAATAGAATATATATCGACAGAATATTTAATTTTTAAAAATGTAAAAATTTATCAGGATATTTAAATGGTTTCTCATATCTTATCGGCCTAACAAATAGAGAAATAAATCCGTTATGGATTCCATTAAGAACAAAATCATATTAGAATTGAAAATAAGATATCCTCTACATTAAATTTTATGTTTATACTGTTAATTCCCTCAAGCCACGAATACATGGTCGTTCAGACAACTTTAAATTAAGGTTGTACTCATTCCGATAAAACTGTTACCAGTGTATGAACTTGGTTTAGCTTGGTGATTGATATTTCTTGTGTAAGTGTATCTGTTGACTTGTGATTTTCCTTAATCTCAATTGAATGTAATAGTCTTAGTATTTTATCCACTAAAATCAAGTTTTACATCTAAAATAGCTTTTAAGGGTACTACTTTGAGTTTTTGATTCCAACAAAATCAGTAAGATGCTTTTTGGCTCCTAATTGTTTAACGTTTTTCACTTGATTACGAGAGTTGATCAATACTCGTGTAATAGTTTATATATATTTATACAAATTATGACAAATGTCGGAATATATCGATAACGATATGAGAAAAACGTATAATAAGATTACATCTTTTAGCAGAAATTGAAAATCTTTTGCTCTTGAGCAATCAATGGCCATAAAGACAAACGTCCGTATACAACGAGAAGCAGAAGCAGGAGATAAAGTGACTTAATCATCGCGTTTTAAAATGCTATAATCTTGTTTAATTATAATAGTTACTTAGCTTTTATAGTAATTTAATAATTATTTCACTAATCCGTTAATTAAATGTTTTTACAAGTTAAATTTTTCTACTTTATCTAACTTGTCAGTTCTTTATTCATGTAATTTTATTTAAAAAGTTTCGTAATCTTCTTTTTATGAAGATAATAAATGTTGTGAATTAGAAGGGTAATGTGTAAAAATTAGCAAGTAGTTGTATTTTATCCAAGAATTCTCGATGCTTTCCAGTTTGTGTTATTTATTTCTAAGGACGGCCATTTAAAAGTTAATGCCAGTTCTGTTTTCAAGACGAAATACAAATTTAAATTGTTAAGAAAACTCACATGAAAGTACGACTGAAAGTTTAGAAATGTCCCACATTGAAAGGTATCTCAAAACATGATTACAAATGTGATAACCGATTGTCAATATTTGTTCTAATATTTTAACGTCAATAACTTTATATATTATGCAAATTCGTCATCAAAAATGGTTCCCAAAGCAGACAAATGTACATTTAAGTTTGCGATGTTTGAAAATATCTAACTGTAAATTATAAAATAAATCGGTCTACTTGTTAGCATACACTAACACGTACATGACAATATTTGTAATAAAACTCAAATTTCCCAAAAATAAATGATTTAGTGTGTTGGAAATTAAATATATGTCAAGCTTGTTGTAGGTTGTAAAATTGACGTAATCTCCAGAGTAAAAGAAATATTGATTACTTAAACGACATGTCTTGACAATATGTTCATGCAACAGACACATGCTGGTAATCTCTCAGTACATTAATCCTTTTCCGTCCTCAGCCATTTATAACTTTTATGACCGTTTTAAACTCTGTATTATTTCAATTCATTTTTTAATGAATTTTTCGAGAGAAAATATTGTTCTTTTCTTGAATGTGATTGAAATGTGAAATGAACCCGTAAATTTTTGAAACCCGGCTTCAACGAATATGAATTAAATTTGATGTTAAGATATCTTTCAACTCTTAAACCAATTTGTGAACAAGTATTTTAAAGTTGAAGTATAATATTGAATGAAATGATTTTCTATAGACATAAATTAGAGGGTAGGGAAAATACTTATACATTGATATTTTAATGGATTCATTCGT
Source organism: Aphrophora alni (assembly GCA_963513935.1). Lineage (NCBI taxonomy): Eukaryota > Metazoa > Arthropoda > Insecta > Hemiptera > Aphrophoridae > Aphrophora > Aphrophora alni. The sequence goes on from OY740770.1 coordinate 93,690,046, forward strand.
TTTAAGTTTGATATTCAATAAAAGTGATTGTAGGTAATCTCAATCGGTATAAATGTTTTTCAGCAACTGTTTATTATGAACAGTTGCTCAGATTTAAGTTACGAATTAATTATAAACGGTTGTTCTTTCATAATTACACGTAATATATCAGAAAACTACGTGATAATTTATAAGTACTAGTCAGTGAACTATTTTGATACACAATGTTACTCAAATTGATTCCATCAAACTTTAAAAAAGTACTCTTCCTATTCCCAAAAAACAAAAAGTTGGATTGTTTCTTTAAAAATTAAATGACATTAATACCTATACATTTGAACCAATATCGATAAAATATTTTTAAATATAGAGATTAAATAATTAAATCTAGGTGTTTAATTTGAAGTAAACGACAATATTTTGACGGCGTCATGTAGAAAAAAAAATTGCCTTAAGGCGTAAACATCGTCATCAAATACACTTTCTGTCATCAAATATAATTCACTTCACAATACGTTTTAGCTTTTGACACATATATATGGAAAGAATGTTCGTTTACAATAGCTCTGCCTTTCATTTCTCAACCTAACCTTCATTAACTTAAGGTCTAAAATTAATTTAACTTTACCAAATCTAATATCTGATATAACAGGCGAACATTACAAAAAGTAAATACATTTAAACTTTAAAATATAATGTTTTGCATTTTAATGATATAAAAAAGTCTCATATAAATTCGATTTTAAAATTATTTTTAGAGGAAACAACTAATAAAGTAGGAGCGATTTGTTGTGAAAAGAGGATCACGAGAATCATGACCTAATATTTTTTAATATTACACTATACAAATTTATATTTCTCTTTTATAGAAAGTGTTTCCCACAATAAAATAAATATGTTGCTTTCTTCTGATATGGGAGTAATTAAATTATGCTATCAATACAATTTTATTTTATCAAATTGAATAGGCACACACTCTTCAAAATATTTGTTTAGTCTGTCTATAAATTTTAACTCTACCCTAGTTTGCCAAGTATCCATAAAAGGAAAACATTATCCCATTGTTTATTTAGTTATTTAGTTTTAGTTTAGTATTTAGTTATTTAGTATTTAGTTTTTAGTTATTCAGCCTCAGATATTTCATTTCTGATTCAAGGTTGTAAACCTAATAAGAATTAAGATAGTAAACTTTCCATAAGCATAGATATGATTCTCACAATAAGAGCTGCTACAAAGGTGAATTTGTTTCATGAATATTAGCTTACGAACGAAGTAATATTTACTCCGTTTCATTCTTACGATTGAAACGACTATTTGTATTTCGTCTTTTCAATTTGAAATCAAATATCTTACGAATTCCCACCATGGCTCAGGGTAGATATAGTGTGCAACTACTACTTCAAGTTGCCAGTGGCATTTAATAAAACAGGGGCGTAGAAACAGAACTTGTGATATATTATTACCCTTTGGTGGTGTAGTCAAGAAGTGTGTTTGTTGGAAAACATTGGCCAGTATTCGTAGCCCATAAATTAACATATTTTTTACTATACAAAATAATGCAAACATAATATATTTGTTAATAATGATATTATAAATTGCAATTACTATTATTTTATTTTGAAGTGTATTTTTTGAGATTAAAAATATATGTCTTTGTTTGACAATAATAATTATCACATTCGACTCTTCAACGACTCTGGTTTCAAAAACAAAATGAATAAAACACAATTGTCTCACACAAAACACTTAATTTGAGTAAAACAAATACAAAAAGACGTTTCAATGTTTAACTCATCATCCTCAGTTATATGGCTGATGATTTTTCCACAAGTGTAGCTCATTGCAGTTGATCTGGTTTTAGAATTAATGTATAAAGATAGATATTATCTTCCATCAATTACATAGGCTACTCGGATTTGCTATATAATGTATATTTATAAACAAATACTCGAACTATGTCTTATTAGTAATGATTTTGTTATTAGCTGGCATTCTCATTCATAATAACAAAATGTAATAAAACCGAACACAATAGAACAGTTTTAAGAAATTTGTAAAGACTTATACATTTTGACGATTAATTATCTAGTGAAATTATTTGATAAAATTAGAGCAGGTATTAGAAAATATAAAATAAATACTGCTTTTATTAATCAAAACACTGTAAGGCAGTCACGACAAAATCAAACCTAAAAATGTAACTTTGGACACTAAAAACTGTATTTATAGTACAAATTGTGAATATTATAGAAAATAAATTGGAAACACAAAATACAACTATATATATTAGAATTAGTAAATATAAAAAGAACTCAATTGTTGGACTAGTAGATAAATTAAAATCTGTATCGACAGAAAATAGTACTGTTGTTAGGAAAATTGTAAGATAATACACAAGAAAAAATAAAGTGATTTTTATAGAAAAAGATAACAGACAATCTACCAACCTAACCCATCGTAACCAGTACATATATAACGCCTGTATATATAAATCTGTATTATTTGGTTAATTCCCTCAGGGTAAAATACAAGATTGGGCGATAAACTTTTGAGTGGACACAAAAGAGTACTTAACCCCTTGGAGGGTTATAGATGAATAGATTTTGTGGTTCGGTTAATCGTTTATTCCTTATTATGAACTTCTCCTGAGTGCAAGCTTTTATTTAAATATGTTTCAATTTATTGCGTTAGTATAGGTATTCACTAACAACTATTTATTATTTTTTTAATTTGGTAATTTTACGATTTCATTTTCTCTAGTCTTATTTGTTAAAACTCCATACAATAATATTAATATGGTCTTTTCTACAATATAAAATAAAATATATGCTACTATTTTATAAATTCGATTATCACATTATCTACCAGTAAGAGTAAATTTATATTGAGGTTGACTTGTGACATAATATTAGATAAAATAAAACTCGAACTCTAAAAGATACTAAGGTTAGAGTTTTAGTTATTGTGGCTCATGCATCATTGAGGATGGCGACTTTGTCGTTGAAACGCGTTTGATTAAGTAAACTTAATTTTTGTGTAACCTTTTGTTCGAGTTTTATTTTATCTACCAGTAAAAACATTACGAAATGCTAAGGAGTGAATTTGTAATTAAATTTCATAAAATTGAATAATTTACATGCAGTTTATTTGTAAAGTGATTGATTATTTTTCATTCTAAACTATTTCAATCTTAGAATTTCCATAAAAGACAGTCTACAAAGCCATTATATAAATTCAGACAATACGTTGAGAAAATATGTATACTTCATGAATGATATAAGGAATTCTATAAACACAGCTTGCTTTGGGTTCTCCAAGAAAAGACAAATATAAGTAGCCCATAACTATTTACAAAAATATTAAAAATAAAAATAAAAGTATGTAAAATATGGGTATAACCTACGCTTGCAAAATATAAGAAAAAAAAATTATAAAAATAAATTCACAATATTCCGTGGTTAATTGACAGATTACAATAAGTATTCGCATTTCCTTCCAATCTATAGATGAAATAAGAAAAGATACAAACTAATAAGACATAAACGATAAGAGCGTCACGCACAACTATTTTATTATGACACAACAAAATTCACTACAATCACACTATCACTCTAAATTACACTAATTATGTTTAAAGGATAATGACCATCCCTTAGAAATTCTGTATTGTCTTTTAAAACACAAGATACATAATCAAGAATTTAGGTGTAGTAAAAAAATCTCGTGGGATATTCTAGGCAAATGTTTATATAGTCTACTCTGACGGTAAACATTTTCACCGGAAAAATTCTTACCACTTCGTAAGTAAAATTGTTTTAACAGTTTAATTATTTATAGTTTCTTCAGGGAAGACATTTTAACTGCATAAACAAGAAGGAGTGTTTATTGAATGTATCTGATATAAAAAAAGAAATGTTAAAATATTAATTTCATCGTCATTATATTAGTTTATTTATATTTATGATTTAAAGACAAATAATAAATGAATTCCCTTCCTACTTTGAGAGTGTATCAAATTACACTGTATGGGTGTTTTGATCTTTATACAGTAGAAGTTGCATTTGAACCTAAACCTTAATATTCGTTAGCGATTTTTTTAATACCACACAAGCACGTCGCTTGGAAGTTTTGGTAAATAAAACTGAGTTCAGTATTTATTTTATTGTATGGAAAAGGGACATTAAAAGTAACATTTAGTATAAACTTTTTATAATAATAACAGGACTTCCGAAAAGCACTAAAGTGGAAAGATACTATCAAGTCAGGAATCATAAAGTCAAGTTACT